>OZ022264.1:141550602-141569165 GCA_963978885.1 Nemotelus pantherinus | reverse complement strand
ATGTATATATATATATATATATATATATATATATATATATATATATTTATATATATATATATATATATATATATATATATATATATATATATATATATATATATATATATATATATATATATATATATATATATATATATATATAAAGAAATCTGAATTTACGGCGAAACGAGTTTAATACTATTGTTCCCCGAACATTAGTAAAAACGCTATTACCTTAAGTTCCTTGCATAAGTCAATAGATATCGAAAAAAGATACAAAAGCATACCGGAAACAATTAGGCTTTATAATGGTACAAAATTTGGTGTAGATGTGGTGGTTCAGATAGCAAGGAAATACAGTGTGAAGTTGACAAGCTGTATGTGGCCAGTTCAGGTTTTTTTCAGCATATTGGATCTAGCGGGAATAAATACCTGGGTTTTGTATAGAGAAACTACGGAACTAAATTTCGAGGCAGGCATTTTTATTCCACTTAGCTTCAGAGCTTGGTGCTTCACATGAAAATCACGGGAAGGAAAAACTTCACTAAACGTCATAGGCGTCACACGCGAAGTAGACAATCGCATCCGCACACGGGTCGACATGCAATCGAAGCGACTGCGACTCGAACTCGAAACGGGTCGTTTTCTACGCTAAGTTTTGAGCTACAAGCTCAGTTTGGTCGAATGTTGAGATATTATTATTAAATACATAGTTACATATATATTAAGCTATTAAAAACGCTTATGAAGAGTACTTCAAGTGACGAAGAAAGATATGGCGACACAACGCGGAAATTGCTTAAGTTCGATTGTGTTTTCGCCTGTAAAATTATCAAATATAGATGATCTGCATTGCTTATGATTTTTACTTAAAATATTCGATACAGCTCCCTATACCAATTATCTCCCCATCTAATCGGAACATAGCTTCCTCCTTATATCATGAACAAAGGAGAAGAAACCATCTCGCTCCATACTGTCGTTCAACTTATGAATCTCAGTTGAGTTCCAAGCATTATTTCCGATGCTGCAGTATCAGTGCAGAGTTTTTTCCAACACAGACGTTTGAAAGTCAGACAAACTTTAAACAATAGCCGCACTGCTCTTAAACTTGTACATTGCTAGTATATATTATGATTATATACTTGTATGTTATTAGTATATGTCGCTTTGTCACGTGTAACTTATATTCACCCACTAGGGATTACTACAAGTAATAATGATCCGAACTTTATTAAATCCGATATGAAGCACTTCAATTAATATTCCGACAAGCGTGTCCCAGGGTCCAACTAAATTCAATAGCTATACGCCTCTCTTGAATCCACACCCTAAGTGCAAAATGGCTATCCTCGCAGATGGCACTGCTATATCATCTAAGAATGTCAATACCAATCGAATCATTAGCCATTGGCAGCAACAACCAGTGTTCACTAAAAGCTTCTCCAGTAAGTGGAAATTCATCCTGAAAAATTGCAGCTTGTTTCTTTGTTCGGAAACTATATTATAAACACTTCGCTGCTTCTTAAATAAATATATAGGTGCTAAAGTGGAATTGTTTTTGCGGGATGGTTAAAATTGAAAATTTTATTCAACATTTTTTTTTGACAAAGTGGTTTCGAAAGTACACACTGATTCTCATCAGACACCAGCTCACACAAACTCGATTATTCTGCGTTTTGCGGAAATGTTAATATTTGTCACAACTAACGTAAATAAAAAATACTGATTTCCAACTGCAAGTGGTCACATCAGCCAAATAAGCGCTGTGAGCTGGTGTCTGATGAGAATCAGTGCATACTTTCGAAACCACTTTGTCAAAAAAAACATTTTCTATAAAATTTTCAATTTTAATCATCCCGCAAAAACAATTCCACTTTGATTCTGCTTTCGGCGGCTTATTCCGCAAAACGATCGAGTTTCCCGTATCAATTATTCTTTGCTTCTATGCTATCTATGCTGATTTAAAGACAAGAAGGGAACCATGATCACAAATCAATAACCTTTATGAGTATATAGGTGCAACTATTTTGTGGCCAACATAATTAAAATATATATAGGAAAATTTCATGTATATAACATTACATTATATAACATTACTGTTAAGGACACTAAGCTTGTCCAGCGTACAGACGACAAAGGACGCGCATCCTAACAGTAAATAGTATCAAAGAACGAGCAGAAATCAATTTTGTTCTAGAGCCGTTCTTCTGGATTCTCATAGAACGAGTGGACATCGATTTTCTTCTAGAGCCGTTCTTCTGGATTCTCATAGAGCGAATGGACATCGATTTTCTTCTAGAGCCGTTCTTCTGGATTCTCATACCTTGTTAGTAAAGAAAACATTTTTGTATACTGTATATGTTTGTGTAAAATAACTTTGAACTAGAGCTATCATAGAATAAACGCAAAATATTCAAAACTCGATCCGGTCTATTACAATTCTGGTCCTTCGAACCGGATTCCGATAGAACATACGAAGCATTGGGCGCCTAACCAGAGCAGCTGACAACCGTCAACCGATCACGATGGTCATCACCCGGAGCCAAGGAAATGCAGCAGAAATGGCGGAGCAGAGGCGCCGTGACATGCAGAGCAACGAGTTTGAACCGCAGAGACAACTACCCCTGGAGGAGAACGCCACTAGGGAGAGAACGATTGTCGCCGCGGTCGCAGGAACATCGTCGCAACAACCAACTGGTATAGACGAACACCGAGCTAAGTCACCGGCGCGCTCAGTACACTCGTAGCGATCTACAGCGAGCGTCGAATCGAAGGTACGATTGGCGGAATTAAATGCCGCTGAAAAACTGGCGGTTTTAAAGAGAAAGGAATTACAGTTAGAAGCCGAATTGATCAAGAAGCGATTAGCTGCGGATATTTCAGCTCTTCACGACGAAAGGGATTTGCACGATGAGGAACTGTCCCAGGCTGGCGATGATCATAAAGTTGACAACTGGCTGCATACGAGTCCTCTGGTCCCACGGGGGGAGCGAATCAGCGCTAAGGAGTGGACACAGCAAGAAGACAAAAACTACAGCCGAGTTGGTTTACAAAGAGAAAGATCACCGGGAAACAGCATCGAAAAACTGGCGGAAACGTTGGAAAAAATGGTAAGACCACGTTATCGTCATACCGAATTGCCAACGTTTTCCGGGTCTCCCAATGAATGGCTATCATTTAAAGCATCCATGCGCGACTCCACGAAGATGAGCGGCATCACAGCCGCCAAAAACATACAGAAGAAGGTTGAGAAGCTGCCTTAAAGGAGAAGCTCGAGATGCCGTTGCTGCGTTGTTACACACAGCCACCGATCCAGACGTCATCATGAAGACCTTAGAGCAGTGTTTTGGGCGACCAGAAATCATCCTCGATCGAGCATTCGAAGAGCTGAGGAAGCTACCAAGGCTTGGATCATCGGCGATTGAACTAAATAATTTCGCTATAAAGCTTCAGAACGTGACCTGTGTGCTCAAGTCAGTCGACCGACGAGCATACTTATATAACCCTATGCTGGCACGCGAAGTACTGGAAAAACTGAGCCCACACCTCCGGTCACGTTGGTGCGACTACGCTAGTGACCACGAAGAAACAGCGGACCCCGAGATTATTATCTTATCTCGCTTTCTCATGCGCGAGGCAGATCGGACATTAAAATACACTTTTGCGCCCGCAACGAGCACCGCTTCACCAGTAACAACGAGAGAAGTCAAGCACGCTGTAACCGTAAAAAAGAAAGCAAGCAACATATATACCGTCGCCGAAGCAACCGAAGAGCGTATCATTCAATGCCCAAGCTGCGAACAAACCCACATGCTATTTCAATGCCCGAACTATAAAGCATTAACGATCGATCAGCGCTGGGACTTTGTTCGTGACAAAAAGCTATGCTTTAAATGTATACAGAAGAAACACAGAAGAATCAACTGCAAAGCGAAATCATGCGGTCAATGTCACCGTCCGCATCATCCAACACTTCATCAGGACGAGAGATATTCAGAGCAATTACTCGCCTCGAGACCCGTGGCACAGGCAACGCAGAGAAACACCGATGCAGTCTTGTCAGTAGCAGCTCTATCTGCAACCAACCCACAAACTGTATTGCTGAAGATGTGTCCAGTGGTTGTCATCGGACCACGGGGGGAGGTCGACACTTATGCACTGCTGGATGAAGGAGCTACCATCACCCTTATCGGTGCAGAGTAGTACCATCACCCTTATCGGTGCAGTAACATCGGTGCAGAGGGACCGACACAGCCTCTACATTTAAACGGTGTCAACATGAACCAGCAAGAAAGAGATAGCAAGCTCGTCACCATACAGCTAAGAGGAAAGAAAGAGAGTACAGTCCACAAACTACGAGCACGAACCATCAAGAATCTAAAACTCCATCAACAGTCAATTCCAGCTGCGCTACTGCAGCACGATCACTTACGAGACCTGCTTCAGGAAGAAGTGTGCTACGAACTAGCACGCCCCGGAATTCTAGTGGGGACAGACCACTGGGAGTGTATCGTATCTCGAGAACTGCGAATTGGTGGCTCGAATCAACCGGCAGCGTCCAGAACACAGCTAGGATGGGTGGTGCACGGAACCGTACCACGCAGTGTGATTTACAAACATGAAAGCATGCTGCACATTTATCAACCCAACCAACACATAGACGCGAGCGGGCAGCACGACCAGCAACTTCATGAACTAGTAGAAGCGCACTTCCGGATAGATGCACTTGGCGTAACTTGCAAGCCACGAGTAAACGATGCAGACCAGCGAGCTGTTAATATCGTCAAGCAGACAATTAAAAAGATAGACAACGGATACGAAGTCGGGTTGCCATGGCGGCAGGACGATGCGACTTTACCTCTAAGCTACAAAACCGCATACCGCCGACTAAGGAAAATCGAGCAGAAGATGGACGTGGATCCCGAGTACGCCAAGGGATACACAGCCCAAATAAAGAACCTGCTGGACAAAGGTTATGCCGTACCGTGTGATGGCTCGGAGCAGAAGAGCCCCATCTGCTGGTACCTGCCACACTTCACCGTACAGAACCCAAACAAGCCCGGTAAGCAACGACTGGTATTCGACGCGGCGGCAGTAAGCAACGCAGTGAGCCTCAACGATCAATTACTGGAGGGGCCAGACTTGCTGCTATCATTGCAGGGCATTTTGTTCCGGTTTAGAGAGAAGCCAGTCGCGGTTACTGCGGACATTCAAGAAATGTTTCTCTAGGTAAAAATACGCCTTGAAGATCAGCCAGCACAGCAGTTCCTATGGAGAGGCGAGGACAGAATCAAGCCCCCTCGTCTCTACAAAATGACGAGTATGATATTCGGCGCAAAGAGCTCACCCTTTATGGCACATTACGTACGTGACCATAATGCGAAGTCGTTTGCGAAAACTTATCCACGCGCCTTGGAATCCATCACACGAAACCACTACATGGATGATCTAGTGGCAAGCTACGATGACGAAGTAGAAGCCCGGCGTACCATTAAGGAAACAGTTGCGGTGCATGCAGCTGCTGGATTTACACTACGCAAATGGAGCACTAATAGCAAGAGCGTGCTTGCTGTCTGATGTACTAATGGAACTACACACAACCCAGTCTACACAACCAATTGGAGATGCTGGAAACAAAATACTTGGACTTTTTTGGAATGCTCAGCGAGACGAGCTGGGATTCAATACATCCATAAATCGAGTCCCTGCTGAGGTGCGCACACAGACTCGGAGGCCAACGAAACGAGAGGCGCTCAGTACAGTGATGTCGATCTATGACCCGCTGGGGCTGTTAAGTCACTATACTATCAGAGCAAAGATCATTTTGCAGAGCTTGTGGCGCCTGAAGCTTCCATGGGACGAGCCAATTCCTGAGGAAGAGGGAGAACTCTTTGCCGATTGGCTACAACACCTTCCCGAAATAACTCACTTACGTTTGAGGCGATGCTACGCACCTAAGAACTATGCAAATGTGGAGCTCCATGTGCTATGCGACGCAAGCGAGCAAGCTTATGCAGCTGTGGCCTATTGGCGGATAACACACTACGATGGGAGCATCAGCATCGCCCTGGTAGCCGCCAAGGCTAAGGTGGCACCACGACGCACGCAGACGATTCCTCGTCTCGAGCTACAAGCCTCCCTAGTCGGAGCCAGGCTCGCGGACACTATTAGGAAAGAACATCGCATGGAAGGAGTAAGGACAGTTTATTGGACAGACTCAACCACAGTGGTGCACTGAATGCATAACGAAACTCGAAAATACACGCCCTTTGTCGCTCATAGGCTTGGTGAAATTGCGGAACTCACCCACAAGGAAGAATGGCGATGGCTACCAACCAACGAAAATGTAGCCGACGACGCCACGAGATTCACACGCACGTCCATCAGTGAAAACGACCGTTGGTTTCAGGGACCCAGCTTACTTCACCAACCCGAGGAGCAATGGCCTACATCACAAGCACTTGCAGTAGAAGAAGAGGTTCTATTGCACACAAAAGAGGAGATCTTGCGACAAGATGATTGGCTGCCTGATCCCGCCAGATTCTCAAAATACGAAATACTGGTACGAGCGACGGCGCGAGTACTCGCCTTCATCGATATATGCCGACGCAGATCAACGTACATGGAACAAGAACACATTGAACGCGCCGAACGAAAACTTTTACAGCGCGCGCAGCGGGAAAGCTTCGGGCCCGAACTACATAAAATCGAATTATCCCGCCCAATTACTAAGGCAAGCCCATTATTCAAGTTAGATCCTGTGCTTGAAGATGGAATCCTACGGGTACGAGGTCGCATTGGAGCAGCCGCCATAATTGATGAAACGAAGCAACCAATAATCCTCGACGGTCGCCACCGCCTGACGAAACTCATTGTGTTGCGAGAACACAGTGCTGCTGGTCACGCAAATCGAGAACGTGTGACGAACGACCTGCGACCGCGATACTGGATTCTACATCTTCGGCCCACTGTACGGGCTATAGAACGAAGCTGTGCCCTCTCCCGAGTCCGACGAGCAAAACCCCGACAACCAGCCGCTGGAGACTTACCACGGGCTCGTCTCGACCCCTTCCATCGTCCGTTCACCAACTGCGGAGTGGACTACTTCGGGCCAATGATGGTGAAGGTGGGACGCCGCCGAGAGAAAAGGTGGGGCGCACTATTTACCTGCCTCACTTCCCGTGCAGTACACATAGAACTTGTAACATCACTTTCTACCGATTCTGCAATACTGGCGCTACGGCGTATGGCTGCGCGCAGACGATGGCCCCGAATAATGTATTCAGATAATGCGACGAATTTCCGAGGGGCAGACCGCGAATTACGAGCCGCATACTCTGAATGGGCACCACTACTACGTGACGAGGGACTACTACACCGGATGGAGTGGCGCTACATACCTCCGGGTGCTCCCAACCAAGGTGGCGCATGGGAACGACTAGTTCGATCGGTGAAAACCGCACTGAGCGTCACATTACGGGAACAGGTGCCATCTGAAGAAGTTTTGAGAACCCTACTGACCGAGGCAGAGTTTGCAGTCAATGCTCGGCCCTTAACCCACGTGAGTGTGAGTCCGAACGATCCAGAGGCACTCACACCGAACCACTTCTTGTTGGGATCCTCAATGGGCCTGCCGACTACAGGACCATGTGACAGGGCCGACCGACGGACTTGGCGAGCAAGTCAGGCGCTCGCCGATCACTTCTGGCAACGATGGGTACGGGAATACCTCCCCACGCTGGTGCCACGCGGCAGTTCATCGAACAAGGAGCGACCACTACGAATCGGTGACATCGTGATCATAGTTGATCACACGCTTCCTCGAAACACCTGGCCCATGGGTATTATCGAACGAACCTACGAGGGACCGGACGGCGGTATACGAGTCGCCGACGTAAGAACGAGGACAGGAGTATTCAAGCGCCCCACCAGCAAGCTCATCGTGTTACTAGAAGAGGAGGCTACGCAAGCTACGCCGGGGGGAGAGATGTTAAGGACACTAAGCTTGTCCAGCGTACAGACGACAAAGGACGCGCATCCTAACAGTAAATAGTATCAAAGAACGAGCAGAAATCAATTTTGTTCTAGAGCCGTTCTTCTGGATTCTCATAAAACGAGTGGACATCGATTTTCTTCTAGAGCCGTTCTTCTGGATTCTCATAGAGCGAATGGACATCGATTTTCTTCTAGAGCCGTTCTTCTGGATTCTCATACCTTGTTAGTAAAGAAAACATTTTTGTATACTGTATATGTTTGTGTAACATAACTTTGAACTAGAGCTATCATAGAATAAACGCAAAATATTCAAAACTCGATCCGGTCTTTTACAATTACATTATGTAACATCATCATGCAAACATATAAAAACATACACACATGATACATTATCAGAAACTTTCTTGTTTTTCAAAGAACCAATCATAATAATACATAAAATAAAATAATTAATAATGCATACGTTATCCAAAAAAAAACACTTTCATATATGTCGAAAAAAAAATATCACGCGTCTTGCTCGATTTTTCCCGTTCCAAATTCTTCGAGCGAGACGAGTGCCTGTCAAGTCGCAATCGCACCGAGTACGAGTCGAGCGCAAGTCGACCCGTGTGCGGGTCTCCATTCATTTGCATTACAAATCGCAAGGAGTTCGAGTTCGAGTCGCAGTCGCGTCGATTGAATGTCGACCCATGTGCGGAGGCACTCAATTTGTCAGTGGGGCTGAAGGATGAACAAAGAATAGTAGGAAAATATGATGAAAGATAATATATCTTATAAAGGACATTTGGATGCGCGCGGCAGCATGTAAAGGATTGTAATTCAGAGAACAATTTGCTCAATGCGCAAAAGTCTTTCTGCAACTAAGATTAGTCATCCGCTTAGTTGACCACCTGAAATACTTTGAAGTTGTCAGCGTGCAAAAGATAGGGGGAACTGAAGAGAGACGGAAGATTTTGTCCAATCAATACGAAAATCAGAGGTGCACGAATCTAGCTTTGAGAAACACCAGAAATGGGGTAAAAAGGAGGTGAAGAACAAGATTTAATAGTGACAAAGCATGGACGGTTACAAATTTAAGCGAAAATTAGAAGCTTTGAGCGCTATAGACACAAACCAAATTTAAAGGGTTGCAGACAACACCAACTTTGTGGATTTGCTTTTTCAAAGAGAGCTGTATAGTTTATTAAACTAAAAACGTTCGAAAAATCTGTATATGTTACATCATGAAGCCTTGCAAGTCAAAAGCGAAAGCAACAGTATCAATGTACGATATTGAATTACTTACAGCTGATTTACATCTCGTGAATCCATGTTATCTAGTAACTTTAATGCAAACCACTCTTGCTGAAACAAACTAAAATAGATATAGGTCGATAATTAAAAATGCAAGACCTATCACCCTCTTCAAAGATGTGTAAAATAAAAGTGGATTTCTAAATAGAAAGAAGTATATTAGATGAAGTACTGAGGCCAAAAAAAGTTAATTAAGGAACACACAGGAGTGATGAGAATGATTTCGGAAAGGTCCTCAATAAATCCTTCCTGATAGCCATCAGACTACAAAAATGATATATTTAATTCTGCATATTCATTGCAGTGAAGTGGTTAGCAATAGAAGAAACTAACTTACTAAATGTGCTGGCTAGATTAAGGGAGCAACAAATTTGCAAAAATGTAATAGATGTCACTAATATACACCGTTGCTATAATCCGCATCAAATTAAAATAGAACCATTGCAATTGCAATAAAACAACAGCACTCGTCTATTAAGCAGTGCAAAATTATTGAATTATAGATAATTTTATCAAAACCAGAGTCTAATCATCAGTCTTAAATCATTGGATCCATGACTACGGTGAGTCATATGTAGCATATAGCTTTTCATTCTTTTTGTAGCTTTTAATTTATTCATTGAACAAAATTTGAAAATCCAATTTAAAAACCATAGTCTAATTTCGTAGTTTTAAGCTATCACTTCTGCCGGCAATCCTCAATTACTGCCCATTGTTATTTTTCGAGCATAACTGTTTCTAGCGATAACTATGCACTAGAGTTTTTAAAAAATTATTCTAAGCTGGAAACTTTAGAAAGGCACAACAAGTAGCTTACCCTGAAAAAAAGTTCAGTTTTAGGAATTACGGTACGTTCATTGCGTCATATCGAGGGATAAAAATTGATTTTGTGACGATGTATTTTATTCAAACGCGTCTTCTTTAAGACTGAGATTTTGTGTACAAACTTACTTGCTACTTAATGTAGATGGCGTTAAATTCTTTGTTGATACGACTTTGGTGCTGCCACAGTACTCCCCCGCTTAACAACAGTACCTCTGCTGTTATGACGTTCATTTGAAATACGAACGCTCTTCCTGCGTTGATTTACCTTCGTCGATGTCGTTGGTATCATCGATTTAGCAGCTGTCATCTGGCTGTCAACGTTTGTTGATTGCAGTTCCGTAAAAGCAGGTTTAAGGCAGTCAATCGAAACGTTTATTTTCCGGTTGTTAGCCTGAACAGAGTAAAATTCTGAATTTCGCTTAACCACGAGATATGGGTCTTCATAAGGTCATAATAGCTACGGTATTAGTTGATCGTTTCTGATAAACAAATGCGTGGACAATGGCACCGAATAGTTGATGAAAACTATTTGCTGTAAATGCTAAAAGTTATCGGTCGGTCCTAGCTTTCTTACCCTTTGTCGTAGCTGACTGAAGAGATCGTTTTGAGTGTGTTCGCTCCAGATGTCATCATAGCTGAAAAATTCTCCTGGAATCGGGAGTGTTGAGCCATAAAGGAGCTCAGCGACTGACACGTTTAAGTCTTCTTTGAATGCCATGCGGGGCCCGAGTAGAATTGTTGGCGAGTGTTTAATCCAGCGCTCTTGCTCGTGATAAAAAATGGCTGCATTCACCGTTCGATAAAATCGCTCGATCCTACCATTGCATGGTGCGTGATACGGCGTTGTAGCAAGCATTCGAAGCATTTCGTTGAGCAATGCAGACTCGAGCTTCCTACCTAAGTCGGTGGTAATGCTTTGAGGCACGTCCAAACCAGCGATATAGCTTGATACAAAAGCTTTGATGCCATCTGGTAAATTGGTCGATAATCGTGAACCAATATCAGTAGCCATGGCATAGCGGAAAAGGTCCTATGATATCAACGTTCACGTGATTGAGTCTTTCGCTAGGGGGAATGAACTTTGATGTTGCGAATTTGGTGTGACGCGATATTTTCGCTCGCTGACATGGATACATGCTTTGACACAATTTGTAGTCTTTTCGAATTCCCGGCCAAACAAATCTGTCAGTCATCAGTTTGGTGGTTGCTCGTGCGCTAGTGCGCACTCAACTGTATATATTCCTGATTAGAAACTTTTTAAAAGGCTTTGCGACGAATGGCCAAATTCGGTCGGTAAACCAGTCACATTTTAAAGTTTTGTTGGTGCCCGGCAGGAAATTTTCTTGAGCACTAAGCCGGCAGCCCTACTCTTTGTCCCCGATAAAATAAGTTTAAGCTCTTCGTTGGATCTTTTGTCGTCCGGTAGCTTTTCAAAATCTAATGGCATGCTAATAGACTGAATTCTTGAGAGGAGTTCAGCTCTGACATTAACCGCACCTGATATATGGCGTATATCCGTGGTGAACTGCCCGGTAAAGTCAAGGTCTTGCACTTGACGTGGTGTGGCCTTATCTCCTGTTTGCTTGAAAGCGAACGTCAGGGGTTCGTGATCAGTGTATATGTGACACTGGCGACCTTCCAGCATGAAACAAAATTGCTTTACTCCAGCAAACAACGCCAGTAGCATCCTGTCGTATGTGCCATAATTCTGCTGGGTAGTGGGAAATCTCTTTGAAAAAAAAGCTAGCGGTTAGATATCTCCATTCACGACCTGATGCAATGCTGCACCAACTGCGCTGTCAGAAGCACCAACTGCGCTGTCAGAAGCACCAACTGCGCTGTCAGAAGCACCAACTGCGCTGTCAGAAGCGTCAAAGTACAAAGAAATCTCTGCGCTATGAGCTGGCAATATTCGTTTGCATATTTCAAATGCCTCGATCTTAGTGCTTGTCCAAATATGTCAATACCTTTCTTGCCTCTACTCGAGCGATGACAAAATATAAAAATCGGTTTTGTGATGCATTAAAATTATATCGAGAAAAATTTAACGCCATCTAGTTTTAAGTTGCAAGTAAGTTTGTACACAAAATATCAGTATAAAAGAAGACGCGTGTGAATAAAGTACATCATCACAAAACCGATTTTTATTTGTCGTTATTGCCCAAATAGAGGCAAGAAAGATATGCTATAGTTTAGGTGACCCCGATGTGATCTCCTTGAGTAAAATCATTTTGGGAAAAATTATCACGATACCCTTAAAATTTCGAATTATCAGCGTCCGCGTGTGCCCAACGAAGGGAAGTCAATCTCTTTAGAAATTTCTATTTCCCTAAACAATCTAATTTTCAGTTAAAAACGCGCTTTATTGTCATGCCAGTAGACTATGTAGCTTCAAAACAGTCAGTCGATGATCAGAATGTAGCTAATTTTGATTATCTTCTACCTTACCCTGCTGATGAACCGTATTAGGTGATGGGAGCATCGACCATTCCACGAACCCACATCCCTACGATGCACGAGAGCGCAATCAGTTTGTCCTTTCTGAGTCTAGATTATTGGTTCCTTGCCTCAAGCGGCTACAATGACGCTCAGAAATTTCACACAGTGATGTCACAAGTACCACAATCGAAACTTCTAGACCTCCACACAATAGTTGATGCCGTCCCAGAAAAGGGCCAATACGAGCATCGCAAATCTTCGAGCTCACCTGTTATCTCTCATTTGCGAGTTTCAGACAAAATTTCGGCGATAAGTTACCTCGTTGACACAGGTGCTGACATTTATTCCATTCCACGTCCAGCAAATCGACATATACTTCAAGCAACAGCAAGGCAACTGTTAGCGGCAAACGGAACACCGATCAAAGTTCACGGTCAATTTCGATCTTGATCTGCGACGAGATTTCTAGTGAACGTTCACCATTACGGATGAAACGACGCCAATAACTGGAGCAGACTTCATCTGCCATTTCGATTTGCTGATCGACCTCAAGAACAACCGGCTCCTGGATAAAACAACAAAGCTGCAAGCATTATGTTTAATTGCATTGTTGAACGACCCACTCACAGTTAAAACTTCGGACAAAGTAAACCTATTTGCTGATCCTCTAGAGCAGTTCATCAAAATAACGCGACTACCACCACCAGGTACGCCAAGGACGTCATGTGTCACTCATCGAATTGAAACAACTGGCCAACCAGTTTTTGCTCGTCCAAGGCACCTTGCACCCGGCAAACTAGCAGCAGATCGAACTGAGTTCAAAAACCTTATGACGCAAGGCATCTTTCAACCGCCTTCGAGTAATTGAGCCAGCGTCTTCATATGGTGAAAAAACAAGATGGGTCGTGGCGTTTATGTGGAGATTTTCGGGCACTCAACACGCAAACGGTCCTGGATCGTTACCCACTGCCTTACTTGCAAAACTTCACATGCATCTTACGAGGCAGGAAGATATTTTCCCAAATCGACCTCCAGCGAGCCTTTCACCAGGGGTGTGTTCAATGTGCATGCTATAGCAGCTATTAGCTGCTATTTTAGCAGCTCTGGCTGTCCAATGTCACGAAATAGCTACTTTCTGATGCTTGCTATTTGACAGTCGGGCTGTCCAAGATTCCGGATTAGCTGCTAAGGTAGCAGCTATTCGCTGCTCGTAGTCTGGAGGATAGCTTGAAAGTAGCTAAGGCAAAATGGCCGAGCGTACACTGCTGACATGCAGTTTAAACGTCATTTTCAATTGAAAATTGAAATGAAAAGAAGTTTTTGCGCTTTTGTGACACAGGAGATGAGGAATAAATTCGAAAATAGTGACAGCATAAATTAAAAACGGGCTTTTAAACATTTAAACTCAACTCGAGTTTTAAGTTGGCTTGTACACAGCGCAGCTCATCATGAGTTTTTAGAAGGCGAGCATGAAGCGTAAAATGCTGGGTGCACTGATTCCTGTATTATCAAATTTTCAACGATTATTTTTTGCTCTTTTTCTCATATATGGCGTCAAAAGCCGGAAATAAGTGATACGTTTTAAATATGCTAGGAAAATTTTAATGGATTGTGCAGCTGTATGTTGAAAACTCTTAAATTTCATACAGTTTCCAAAGTGCAATGGAAGTATTGAACTGATCCACGAAAATGCAAAAATTACAATAAAAAAATTGAAACTAAATTATTTTTGAATTTCCTGTGTAAAGCCTGACCTTCGTAGCAGCTCTTGGCTGTCCAATATCCACAGCTGCTTCGTCTAGCTACTGTAAATTTTGACACTTGCTAAAGTGATGCTATGCTATGCTTTTGGAGCAGTTATAGCATGCACATTGAACACACCCCAGGTACCTTTACACCCCGACGATATACCGAAAATGCAATATCTTCTCCCTTCGGGTTATTTGAGTCTATTTTCATGATGTTTGGGCTCCAATATATGACACAAATACTTCAGCATCTCATTTACGAAGGGCTGCGTTGGTTGGATTTTTTTTTCAAAACATGGAAGACATACATATATAGCATCGGTTAACTGGAAGAGCATCTTGGTCATCCCAAACAAGTTTTTTAACGGCTTAAGACAATTAACCTCGCAAAAAATGTTGCCAAATGTCAATTCAGTCAAAGCCAACTAGAGTTTCTTCATCTCGGTATCAAGGCATCCTGTCATTACCCGACAAAGTTGATGCTATTCGAAACTTTGAATTGCCGTCGATTGCGAAGAATTGAAAAGTTTTTTAGCCGGGATAGGTTTTTAAAGAAAGTTAATCCCGCACGCAATTAATTATGAAGCTTCGTTACTCAATATGCTCCAGGGAAACATAAAAAACGACCAGACGCCACTTCATTGGTCTGGTAATTCGATCGAGACATTTGAAATATGTAAGCGAATATTGGCAGCTCATAGCGCAGAGATTTCTTTGTACTTTGACGCTTCTGACAGCACAGTTGGTGCAGCATTGCATCAGGTCGTGAATGGAGATATCCAACCGCTAGCTTTTTTCTCAAAGAGATTTCCCACTACCCAGCAAAATTATAGTACAAACGACAGGAAGCTCCTGGCTTTGTTTCATGGAGTAAAGATAATTTGCTTCATGCTGGAAGGTCGTTAGTGTCACATATACACTGATCACGAACCCCTGACGTTCGCTTTCAAGCAAACAGGGGATAAGGCCACATTACGTCAAGTGCGCAAACTCGACTTTATCGGCCAGTTCACCACGGATATACGCCATATATCAGGTGCGGCTAGTGTCACAGCTGACCTCTGTAGCACCCAGTAATTTCAATCGAAATTATTGGACTAACTATTTCAACGCACACTGTATTGTGTTTAAAATAGCTACATTTCTTTCGAATCGGACTAACTGTAACTTGTTGTTCGATTTGAAAAATAACAAAGTGCAGTTAGTCCGATTTGACATGGCCTGACTTGATGCTCGAGTCAAAGGCAAGAACCGGTAACGGGATTTTTCCTTCGCTTCGAGTATCAAATCGGAGCTCGCGACAGTCTTCAGGAAGTTATAGCGACGGGCGGCCGCTTTTGACGTGGCGGGAAGATTCAATCGAATGGTTGCAGTATTTGTTTCCAAGTTGAAGTACATATCGCTGGGCAACTTGCGTACAAACAATTGATAATTTGCGAATCGACGAGTTATCGGTGGTGATTGTGTGGCGAGATTAAGCTCATTCGCATTCAAATTATGATACACGTTACAGCGGGCTCGAGGTTTTGTTCGTGATATCGGAAATTTTCACAGCGTAGTGTTTATTTAGACCAATCTGAGTGCCGGAACGTGTAGTTTTGGAAACTCGCGTCAATTACATCCACCACGCCCAAGTTCCAGGAAGCGGACTCCCGGAGACCAAAATTGATGAAGCTTGGTGGAAGGATGACTTCTAACGCTTGGGTGCAGTAAGTAGGCGTGGGGCGCCGATGCATGGCCCTTCAGGATTTCCCTAAGTAAATCTTTTAAGATTAGAGTCTTGTGCTGTGAATTTGGGCCGACGTTGCCAGTTCACTGCCTGAAAACCGGGATGCGTTAAGTGCGCGTACGAACGTTGCCAAAGCTGGAAAAAAGTAATCACCGTACCTGCAGAACAACACACGTTTATGAGTTGCGGTGAAGACGGCACTGTGCGATTGTTTGACTTGAGGACGGCTTTGAGTTCCCATAAAACATGCTGCAAAGACAACATACTCATCTTTTGTCCATCAGCCATAACGACAATGTCAGTCGCACCTACATCACAGGATTATATTGCCATCGGAAGCTCTGATAGTTTAATCAGAATATACGATCGACGGTATTTGTCGCTGATTGATGTTAGTGTATCCGCTGACCGTCATACCTTACCTGTAAAAGCTTACTTGATCCCGTTGCCTGTCTAGCTTACCTGTCGTGCGACTTCAATCAAATACAGTTCCGATGGAACGGACTTATTGGTAAGCTATTCGTCTGATTTTGTTTTACCTTTTCGATCTTAGTAAACCGGGCATCGATTTGAAAATTTTCTTCCATATAAATATTACAAAGTAAGAGATTTGTTTCCGAAATAAGGATCAATGTTGATTTGTTTCAATTTCTTGAAAAGAACGTATCAAATGTGTTAGAAAGTGCGAAAGTAATCTTGAAGTAAACTTACTATTTACATTTTAGATGAATTTTAATGAATATTGAAGATGATTTTAAGTAGAGTAAGGTTTCGAAATACTTACTGTCAAGTTAAAGGCTAATTATAGTGCCAAATAGGTATTGTACGAAGATAATGCGATTAATATATGCTTGAGTTTTCGAACATTGGCTTGATTTTTGCATGCTTTATTTTTTTCATATCTGCTTAAGGAATAAATAACTTGCGTTAATTTTTAAGAATATAATCGTAAGATTTCGCATAGGTTTACATGTGAAATATATTAACGTCTTGATGTTCAAACTGTGAATATGATTAATTTTAGGAAAGAGTAGTTATTTGTTCGTGTATAAGGATAAATGAATTTATATGGATTAAGTTAATTTTTTTTACCAATCAATTTTCCTTTAACGTTACGCTAGTTTTTTTTTGTGTTCGTGCGCTATTCAAGAGAAGTGTACCAACACATCTCTAAATTTGTATTGAATTCAATGCAAAGGGGGAAAAACGCACAATTCTTTTATTATAAAAAATTCCATTGTCCTTTGCAATCCTTTCATGGAGCTCGTATTAATTTTTGTCGAAGATATGTCTGCAATGCATTTACCTCATTTTCATTTCCTTCGAATATTTTGAATTATGTTTGGTTCTGCTTACAGCAAATTCGTTTGGCAACCAAAGCTAATTCTTATTCGTTATTTAAATTTAAATTAACTACCTTGGATGTTCTAAATTTTTGAGCTAATATTCTTTTACCTACTTCCATTCACTCAACGTTATCTTCATGCAATACAGTCATAGATTTAAAAAAAAAAACAGTATAACAGTATAACACTTTCGCTGCTTATAAATATTAATGAAATTTTGTAAATTATTTTCAATTAATTTAAGAACACAACAAAATGGAAACAATTGCAATGGCAATGGTTATCTGAGAAGTAGATGTAAAATACATTTTCTTATACCTCGAAATTTATCAAACGTGAAAAATTCTATACAATTTTATATGATAAGAGAACCCAAGTTATATAAATTTATATTATATATGCATTAAAATACTTACATTTATAACAACCATAATATAAGATATAAAATTAGATTCTGTAAAAAATTACCTTGGAATTACCAAAACGAAAGCTTAATTTGAAATAATAATATTATTAGATATGATAAGAAAAGTCGCCTTTCCTTAGAAGATCTGATGGGATGGTATATCTTAATTAGTCTGCGTTATATAGTTTTTACTAATAATGCAATGGTCACAAGTAGGCCACGTTGTCAATTTTGAATTCGGAATCAAAAGGCATTAATGTCTAGAGTTTGCTCATTCAGCAAAGGATTCCATTATTGCGTGCAAAGCAAAACGTTTAGCTGTATATTTACATACATACATATACCTCGTTTACATTATCTGTAGAGATCGAAAAAAAGGAAGTTGAAATAATAATGAATTGTAATTAACTCAAACACTTGGCCTTCTTATTGGGCAAAGGCCTGAGAAATTTTTTCTCCTTTTCAGGGTCCGCGTCAGGCCTGGCTGGCCACTAAAATGACAAAGGGTTTCTGTGAATTTGCAGTTTTTTAAAGGGAGGAATATTGGCCAATTTTATTTAGACTTCTCTTTGTATAGCTTTTTTTTTGGATTTTTGAAAATGGCCAATATCAGTAGGTGAAGGACTCTAGATGATCGGAGTCAGGGCTCCGCCACCATTGGGGGCTCGGGGTTGTATGCCTCACCCGGGTTCCTTTGAAAATAGAGGCTGTGTTTTTCCCTTTTTCTTCTTTTTCAGATTTTCAATTTTCTGGTTCCGTGCGTCGTCACGAGCACTGAATCTGCTAATTCAGCC
>OZ022264.1:141503102-141545602 GCA_963978885.1 Nemotelus pantherinus | reverse complement strand
TTTTCGTCTCAGATCAAACTTCGACAATGTACACTGCATTGCATATCGTCCGGCATCGGCTATTTATCCTTCGTTTGACTGCCTCCGCCAGATTCCGTATATCTATTCACCGTGTGCCCAACCGTCTTTTCCAAATGAAAGATTCTTGGTTTTCTCTTTCCAAAAACAGAATGCCCCAGTGCCTTTATCAATCCCCACGAAACCTTGATTATCGGTTTCAGATCCTATTTCCGCGCTACTTCCTCGGACCGTTGAGCCTGCCCGTAAACCATCAAAAGCTTCTTGCATTGTTAGAGCAATACACTTTGCGATCAAGCGTTCACCTCATCTCGCTGAAATTTACTGTTGGCAGTATTATTGCTGCATGCGACGTTTCTTTTTTCCCTATGTTGCATTGTGACAGCTCCTATTTCCTGTGTTTCATTTGCAGACGTCTGCAACTTGCTTCTCTGTTCTATCTGTCAAATCACGTGTTGATGGTTTCGACGAGACGATCTTGTAACCAACTTGAATTCGTTGCTGATAATTCATCGTGAAGCCATAATATATTCAGGTCGGATATAAGGCTTTGTCTATATTTCGCCTGGTGAACAGGTTTTGCTGCACCTGTTCCACCCGTCAAATCGCGTTTTGATGGTGTCAACGAGACGATCTTGCAACCAACTTGAATTCATTGCTGATAATGCGTCGTGTATAATAATACTTTCAGGTCAGATATAAGGCTGCGCACAAATCTCGCCTGGTGAACAGGTTTTGTGCTGCTGATATTAAGGTGAGTAGTTCATGCTGATATTATATTTCTCTTTATGCTTTCCTTGGTTTCTTGTGCTTTTGGTGATGTGCTTGCTGTGGTTTGCATTAGACAGCAAACCACCGGCTATTTAGTTTGGCGCTCCGATACTTCTCGACGTTCGGATAGTTGTTTTGATTCGTGTTGATGGTACTATGCGATTCTACCGGTTCGTCCACCAGTGGGTTGTGATGATGATTATTGACCACGACTATTTTGGCCTGATGATGTCGAGCTCCTACGTCCGCAGGATCGTTGAACGTTGACGTCTCGTCCAAACTACGCCCTAAGTAATACAATTTGTCCTAACGTGTGATGTTTTTCTTGACCCTGATTGATCTTAGCGCACCGTCCTTTATTTGTTGTAAACGTAACAGCATTGATAATAAAAATAGGGAACCAAAGTCTAAATTTTCCGAATTTTAATTTTTTTTTGGATGGTGGCTTCAAAGAACACCTAATCGCTGAAAATTTAGATGAAATCAAAAGATAAAAATGAAATTCTAAGGAAAGGTTTATATTAGTATGAGCTTATTATAGTGGACTCATTGCTACTTCGTTGGAACAGTGCTGCCAGCACTAAACAATGCCGAAAAATGGTTTTAGTTGCTATGGGTAAGATATGGTTGATATGATACTACAAAAAGGGTATTATGTTGTGCTCTTTCAAAAACAATTTCTTCGAAAATCAGTTTCCTAGTGGTTTTGATTCGCTTAGGTTTTTTTGTTGTTAGCAGACTCCCCTGGATGCGAAGATAATATAGCCTCTCATGAATAGCGTTGGAGGAGATGACGATGGACTTTGTTTATAATTGGATGGCAGCTGTATTATAAGTCATATTCTCTCTTCTGTTAAACACCATTCCCTGGTCATCTTATCTTTTGTGTAAGCTTTATATACAGACAGGGCATCAGCCAACTGCTGAGCAGCTCGAGTTGTGTAGATTAATCTAAGGTTCCATGAGAATATTCTTAAATCGTTTAACCATTTTGTTTCCATGATCTAGTTGTGGCTAGTTGTTCAACTCGTCATGAGCGCTTCGAAGAGCTTTTGAAGGAAAGGCTATCGATCTCTTCCAATGTTTACTCGAAAGGGAATAGACTGATAATATTCGCATATCATTCCTGAAGGAAAGATTGCTACTATACATTTGTCCTCCTATCCAAATCATGATTCTGGCTGGTTTTACTGGAATACGAAAAAATGTTTGGGTTGAGTTAGATGGATAGACTGCATATTTGCGAATATTCAATTTCAGTTTGAGTAAAATTTATACTTGTTGCTAAGACATTGCTTGCATATACTTTCCAAAAATTATTCATTTGATTATACCACCGTGGCTATATGCTGCAAACTTTTTACTAATGTTCGAAGAACAATAGTATTAAACTCGTTTCGCCTAAAATTCATATTTCTTTGTATATATATATATATATATATATATATATATATATATATATATATATATATATATATATATATATATATATATATATATATATATATATATATATATATGTATATATATATATTATATATATATATATATATATATATATATATATATATATATATATATATATATATATATATATATATATATATATATATATATATATATATCATCAAAATGATTAAGGGAGATAATCGCTGGAGTGGCCGATTCGATTGAGCTGAAATTTCCGAAGAACGTAGATGTATATAGTAGGTAGGTCCATGACTTTCTCAAATTCAGATATCCGAAACCTTTTGGCGGCGGCAAGCGTTTTAGTGAATTTTGAGGTACTCCTATATTTCCAATCAGTGTAAATTTGTGTTACAGAAAAGTATTGGGAATGAAAACTAATTATGTTCTTAGCTTGTTTATGATAAAAAATTGGAAATTTTGAGCCGTATGTGGGTGCAGGGTGCCTAGAAGTAGGCAAGGATTTTTTTTCAAATTTTGATTTGTCATTACTTGTAAGAAAAACAATGGCTCATCGTGAAAATTGGAGAGCGTATTTATGTTGACCAAGAATTAGCACATATCGATTTTCAACACAAAGCGGGTAACCCTGTAGCTGTAGCAGGCTGCTGAAAAAAAATCCTTCAAATCATTGACCTTCCTGAAAAATTTTTGATTTTTGACAAAAATTTCAATTTTTTGATAAATTTTATTCATTGTTCTTCATGTCAAGATAAAATTTTCAAAATTCCAATTTGCACAAGAACGGTAACCCATCACACCATTACCTCTATTTTCAGCACTCGAAAGTTCTGTTCACGAGAACTGACGACCGGATAATCCGATCATAATGAAATTTACATGTTGGTATTAGCTAGGACCAGGTCTGATAGAAATGATTTTGAAATGCGGGCAACCTTGTGGCAGTGGTACTATCTTGAAAAATCATTGAGAAAAAAACCGGTTTTTGGCCTGTAACTTCCGATTCAGCTAGGAGATTTTTACAAAATTCACACAGTAATTGGATGTTACTTTTTGTAACATTTGATGAAAATTTGATTGAAAAATTAGTATAGGACTGGCAGCTGTGGTGATTTTTGTCTCATAAATCTTGGAAATTTGCTAAGCAAAATAAAGCTTTTTTCGCCATAAATTCCGGTCCACTGTAGAAATTAAAACGAAGTTTATGCAGTAAATGGACATTAATGTGAAGTAAATGTCGTAGGAATTTCGAACAAAAATCGTGAAAGGGCTGCCAGCTATGACCATTTTTGTAATTTTGTGGAATTTCTTTAATGAGCGATTATGTCATTAGATTTGCAATTAAGAATGATCCTGCAATGAAAATTTACAACAAATATTAACGTTTTAAAAATTTGAAAAGTTTTAAGGGTGGTAACCCTAAAATTCTGTTCACCCGTATAACTTCCAGCGCAGTGATTCAATCGAAACGAAATTTACTGGTTGGGTTTAGTTACCTCCCCTGCCCTCAAGAGGACGAGATCCAGGTGGGTCCGTGTAGGTCCCGGTCTAGCCCAATGGAAATGGGCGTGGGCGCCACTCACTCACCCCTAGAATGAACCTGGAGCCGTTGAGTGAGGTTTGGCTCCAACAGAATCTCAGTTTAGCTCGGTTGGGCGCCTCAACCCGCGCAAGCTCGTATCGTCACAAATAAAATCTGAACCTCTAACACACGGAAATCACTGTGTGAGCTCGAAACGCTAGCAATATTATCTACTAATCTTCCACCCGCAAATCGGAGTGCGAACTCGAATCGCCACAAATATTATCTGGACTCCCGACTATCCAGCTCGAATTTGACAGAAAACCCGTTCCGCTATATCTCTTCTATTCCTGAGTTCACGAAAGGTTGATTCGGGATTCACGTTCTATCATTACCCTGATGCTGGGGTCTGCCGAGCCTGAAATTCACTTTGTTCTAATTCAACTTTTATTCCCGGAACAACATGAATTCACTTCAACATCAAATTACTTTCATTCTCGAAAACAAATTAAACTGCTTAGCAAGCTATTATCTCGAGTTTCTATAAAGAATTTATGCTACGCGGCCACCACTCAATCTTTAACACAATGTCGATGTACATAGAAACTAGTACCAGTAATACTTCTCCCTATATTAATCTTATAACTATTTGCACGTTGGTTATCTATCTTTTCGTTTTCCGCCAGAAAAATTTCTCAACAAGAATTTTATATGTTATCTAAATGACTGACCTTTTTGAAAATCCGCCAAAAGTTCGAGAGTATTGACTCACCCCAACTCGATCAGCCCCGTCGTCGTTAGTCTTGCGTGGATCCCCTTTTTATCCAAAAGTCCGCTTCGCACCGATGTATGTTTAACTGCTACACCCCGAAAAGTGTCTGAATATTTCTTGCATTCGTCTCAACGTGTATTTGGGAACTTCGCTGCCACTGATAGAAGAAAAACTCGGCTCTGCACCGTCTCCACGCATCTTATGGCCACGCACCTGAATATTTAAAAAACGTAGACTTTACCCAATACTTCTTCCCCAATTCTGAATGCTTTGCTGTCTCGTGTTAGAAAGGCAGCGAAAAAGAACTTTCTTCACTTTATCGAAACGCACCTGCATATTTAAAAAACGTAGACTTTACCCAATACTTCTTCCACACTTCTGAATACTTTGCTGTCTCGTGTTAGAAAGAACTTTGGCGCGATCTTTCTCCTCAACGTTCGCTACTCCTGAACGGTTTTCCGTAAGCTCCCGTTGTTCAGGTGCAATCTTCACTTCGCTTGTGGCACCCGAGGCACCAACCTATGGTGGGCTGCGTGATTCACCATGGTGACTGTTCCACCACAGCTTTCGGGCAGTGTGGGATTCAGGTATGACATTGTGAAACGATTTCCATGGTGACATTTTGAACGTCACTGTCAGCGGTTTATTTACATCGGGAAACAACCATCATCCAAAACGTCGTGGCGAATTGATAAATACCTGCGATTCCGCAGCTCCGGTGGCCAATTTCGTTTCTGGAGGAATCGCCCGGGCGTGGCGTGTCGCTAGCGGGGATCATCGCGACGATTTATTGACGGCAGACAAGCCAGAGTCAGGTAAGTAACTTGTACCATTGTTGGACCCGATTCTTGGTGGTGCCTTTTCTGTTTCAGGGCGCCCGTGGATGATTTTTCCCGGATCCGGTCTCACAGGAGCTATTCTAAGGAGATACCCAGGGGGTTGGGAGTCCTGTACGGCGTGGGTTGCGATCAGGTGAGTTTGTGTTCACTGAGTCATCACTGTGTATTTGCTGTGTGTCCGGCCCACCAAGTGGTACGTATTCCTTCCGCCTGTCCACGTCCTGGGAGGTTCTTCGAGATCGGTCGGCAGGCTTTCGGTCGTTGCGTCAGTTTCGATTCTAAAGCTAAAAACTTAAATCGAGCTAATTCGGCCTGCGAAATTGAGTGGTGGCGTGCGGATCGGAAAGGAGTAGTCCTTCTGGGAGAAGGGTTGCTCCTTTTTTTTGTTGTTGTTGTTGAATTCAAACTTCCCTTTGTTACCGCGTAACAACTCCCCCCTTACCCGAAAAGGATTTCCCCGGAAATCCGTCACCAATATCGTTTTCGCGACTGTCCCGGTAAATATAAAAACGAGTATATAATCTCGCGGGTACGAAATAGCCTTAAATCGAAAATGCCATACGTTTTACCTCGTAGTCGCTCTTGATGGTCTGCCTGACGCGGCGCGGAATTAGTTTCCTAAAGCCTCGACGTCACCCTGTGCAATTTATTACGTGCGTTTATATATTTCCTAATTATCATCATAAGTCCTAACCCTAGTTCCTATTCTACTTTTTGTAGGTATGTTTATAACGCGACACACAACTCTATTTCCTAACTCGCAATTCAATTTAACATTTCAGTTGTTGTGTACCTACTTCCAGCCCATATTCTAATTCGTGTATGTGTGTTGGTAAAACGACACTAGTTCTATTTCATAACCCCTAATTCCACTACAATGTTCATTTGCTGAATGTATATTCCGAGACTCTATTCTACTTTGAGTATGCCTGCTTATAAAGCAACACTTGTTCTAGCTGCTTACTCCTAATTCAAATGAAATTTCCTTGGCTTAGTGTCCAATTCGAGATCCTATCCTATTTGAAATGTGCATGTTTATACATCAACATTAACTGTACCTTCTAGCTCC
The DNA here is from genome assembly GCA_963978885.1 of Nemotelus pantherinus. Taxonomy (NCBI): domain Eukaryota; kingdom Metazoa; phylum Arthropoda; class Insecta; order Diptera; family Stratiomyidae; genus Nemotelus; species Nemotelus pantherinus. The sequence continues at coordinate 141,539,183 of OZ022264.1, read as the reverse complement.
TAATTCAAATAAAATTCCATTGGTTTCGTGTCTAATCTGAAACCCTATTCCACTTGGAGCATGCACGTTTAAAAAGCAACCGTAACTCTAACTTGTAACTCCTAATTCAAATAAAATTTCATTGGCTTAGTGTCTAATTCGAGACCCGATTCTATTTGGAATGTGCATGTTTATACATCAACATTTACTGTACCTTCTAACTCCTAATTCAAATAAAACTCCATTAGTTTCGTGTCTAATCTGAAACCCTATTCCACTTGGAGTATGCACGTTTAAAAAGCAACCGTAACTCTAACTTGTAACTCCCAATTCAAATAAAATTTCATTGGCTTAGTGTCTAATTCGAGATCCGATTCTATTTGGAATGTGTATGTTTATACATCAACATTAACTGTAACTTCTAACTCCTAATTCAAATAAAATTCCATTGGTTTCGTGTCTAATCTGAAACCCTTGCCGTAACGAATTCCTATCTCCTATGTAGTTACACGCAGTTACACTGTATTAATTTGGTTTTCACCTTTTATTTTAGCCGCCCTGTATGCAAATCCAATAGGAAAGCAAACGACAGAGAAGGAAATGAGTGTGCCTGAGGAAATTCGGCCCCGGAAGTTCTTGATATCTGGCCGATGGTCTCCTGTGGAGGCCTGGAGCCCACTGTGTTCTGACGACGTCGTTGGATCTCGTCAGGTATTAGCTTTTGTATTTAAAAGTAATCGAAGTCTTATATGTTTATTATTTTTAGGTAATATTCGATTCTCCCACCTGGCTGCCCGTAGAACCTCAATTGATTCTGAATTAGCTAGTAAGATGACGTATGGCTTCAAATCCTTTGTGTGCCATACCCCCGCCTCCTTACCACTGCTATCTACCAACAGGTAGGTCCAGCCCGATACTCTCTTGCGAATCCAGAAAGGACCAATGTATTCCGGCGGCAGCTTTGCGGAGTAATACTTCGCCGCATCCGAGAGGGTGTAATTTTTCCGCCACACGGCCTCTCCCTCCTCGAACAAGATGTCCCGCCTCCGTAAATTATATCTTTGTGCGCTCTGCCTAGCTGCGTGTTTCATGCGTTCCATCACCTCCGAGCGTACCTTGTCGAGTTCTTCAGCCCTGGCTTTGGGCCCTAGGATATTCTGCCCCCCTCCGGGCTGTTCCCATCCCTCATGGTGCGTCACCATCTCTCTACCAAAGTTGAAAAAGTATGGAGTGATGCGTGTTACTTGGTGTTTGTAGGTACGCAGAGCGCATGTAATCTTAGATAAATCTTTATCCCACTCGCGATGGTTTTTGGTTGCATACGACCGTAGCATACGCTTTATATCCTGATTCTTGCGTTCAGCTGGGTTAGCTTGTGGGTGATATAAAGCGGTGAATTTTATCCTGGTTCCATAGGATTCCGCCAGTTGTCTCAGCTTGGTTCCCCGGAACTGAACGCCGTTGTCACAGACCAGCCATTTTGGTGCCCCAAAAAGCAAAAAGACTTGCTCCTCTAAGATTTTACTAATGGCAGATGCGGTTGCCTGTCGCAATGGAAATAGTAGAGAAAATTTACTCACATAATCTAGTACGGTGAGTATAAAGACATGCCCTTGTGTCGATCTTGGTAAGGGGCCCATTAGGTCCACGCAAACCATCTCCCATGGTTGTTGTGGTTCTCCACTCCTGGTGATCATGTACCCAGCCGGGGCTCTCCTCTCCACCTTATTGGCCTGGCATATCTTACACCTTTTTACATATCGTGTCACATCAGCTGACATCTTTGGCCAATAATGTTTTCCGCAAGTCTACCTAACGTGCGACTCGCACCCATATGTCCAGCCTTTGGATCATCGTGGCACCGACACATCACCTCCATTCTACTGGCCTTCGGTACTACTCGCTTCCACGCTTCCGCTCCCTCTTACTAGGGATATCGGCCAGGCACATGCTTCCAAATTACGCTGACCATCACACGCCAATCCGCATAGCGTTCGGGTTCTTGTACGACCTTCTCTTTCATGGTCTTGTACCACAGATCTTCTACCGTCTTGATAGCTGCTACCTCACCCCTAGACATTAGTCGTGACAGCGCATCGGGTACCAAATGCTCCCTTCCTTTGCGGTGAACGATTTCAAAAGGATATTGTTCGAGGCGTACCGCCCACATGGCCAGCCGTCCCGTCGGATCCTTCAAGTTAATCAACCATACAAGTGAGTAGTGATCAGTGACTACGGAGAAGCGTGCTCCCTCTACATACGGTCGTCACTTCTCGACGGCCCACAGTACTGCCAGACACTCTTTCTTTGTGGTAGAATACTTGCGCTCCGCCTTTGTCAGGGACCGACTCAGATAGCAGATTACTTTTTCTCCAGCTTCATGCTTCTGAGTCAGGACTGCTCCCAGGCCCAATTCTGATGCGTCGGTTTGGATTGAGAACGGTAGCGTATAATCCGGGCAAGTCAGAATTGGTGCAGTGGATAGCTTTAACTTCGCCTGTGCAAAGGCAGTCTCACAGTCCTGGGTCCATTCGAACTTTCTGTGTTTTTTAAGGAGGTTTGTTAATGGTGCCGTCATCGTGGCGAAGTCCGGGATGAATCTTCGGTACCACGAGACCATTCCCAGGAACTGTCTGACCCCCTTTACGCTGGTTGGAGGCGGTATCTCTATCATGCTTTTGACTTTGTTCGGATCTACATTACACCCTTTTTTATCCACGACGTAGCCGAGATATTTTAATTGCGGCCGGCAAAATTCGCATTTCTCCTTAGAGACTTTCAACCCAGCTTGCCTCAAGTGTTTAAATACTTCCCTCAATATCTCCAGGTGTTTGGTGAAGTCTTGTGTCACAACGATGATATTGTGGAGATATGTAAACACATAGGGCTCCAGATCAGGTCCTAAGACTTGATCTATTAGCCGTTGCCAAGTAGCAGGTGCATTTTGAAGACCGAATGGCATTCACAGAAATTGGAATAATCCTCGATGCGGAACGGTAAAGGCTGTGAATTTCTTTGATTGCTCGGCCATGGGCACTTGCCAGTATGCCGATTTCACATCGAGCGACGACAAGTATTTCGCATCTTGCAATTTATCTAGCGTGACGGTCACGTAGGGCAGCGGGTACGCATCATGCTCTGTGACGGTGTTTAACTTGCGATAATCGACGCAAAACCGATAGGTACCGTCTTTCTTCTTAACCAAAATGATGGGTGAAGCCCAGGGACTTGAAGATGGCTCAACTATGCCCTGCGCCAGCATCTCATTCAACTCCGCATCTATATGAGTCTGTACCGCGGGGGAAACGGGGTAATAGCGTTGCTTAATTGGCACCGCTGAGGTTCGGATGACATGCTCCAATTGATGCGTACATCCAATACCATCCCCCATCCGTTCGAACTCCTCATTGACGAGTTGGCTGAGCTCAATTTCCTCCGCCCGTGTTAGTTGGCTCCTGGGTTTTAATTGGTCCGTGCTACCACCTTCCAACGCACTTACGAAATCCCAACTATCCTCGCTCAGCGCTAGGACTAACCCAAACTGCCTGATGAAATCCACCCCTAGAATTAGAGCATGAGGCAGCTCTGGAACCACTAAGGCTCGCAACCAATCTACCTTCCCCTTCAGCCTCACCGGGATAGCCACCGTTCCTGCAATTGTGCACCCTTGATATTTGGCCATTCTGATAGTTCGTTGGTCAGAACGCAAGAGTTCCGCTCCCAGTGCTTTCAAAGCCTGCCATCTTTCTCCACCCACTACTCTACCAGTCCCAGAAACTTGTGTCCCAATATATCCAACTCCAGGTGTGGCCTGTTGTCTCCTTGCCTCTTAGTCAGCAGGTAATGTATCTGTGCGTTTGCTGCGGCTCTCCCCTGTACTGGTTTAGTGCTCAGGCTGCCGCTTACTGAGCATGGCGGTCGTTTCCCGACGTTGATGGCTGAGTCGGTCGCGATTCCCCTTCTCTGGCACCACCCTGTATACCCCCTTCTTTGCGAGTTACTTCAAATTGATGTCTGAGATCCCTCTCTCGATTCGGTATCCTTCGACAATTAGGACAGGTGGCCTTCCTCATTCCCAAACGACCACAACCGAAGCACTTTTGAGGCTCAGAACACTCTCGCGAGGTGTGTCCTATGCCTCGGCAATTCCAACACCTAAGGTTGTTTCCCTGTAAAGTTGCTAGTCCCGACCCTTCGGTACTCCCAACATACGCCAAGTCAGGTTCCAGGAGCCGTTGGCTTTTCCGGGTAGGGGGTGGCACATACGCTTCCACTGTAACGCGTGTAGCCTCCAACGACCGTCCCACTCTGACCAGATCTGCGATAGTCCTGACCGTCGTTAAGGCCAGTTGTGTCTGATAGAAAGGCGCTATATTACGCCGAAGGATTCTCAATTTTTCCTCTTCAGAGCAGGGTTGAGCTCGGCGCCTGAATAACCCCTCCATGACCGAAACATACACTCCCATGGACTCCTCGGGTCCTTGAGTGCGCCTCACGATCTCGGTCATCAGGCGGTCGTCGTAATCAGGCGGTAGACACTCGGCTCTCATCTCGGTGACCAGCTCTTGCCACGAGCTCACACGAGAGCAATTTGCCCTGAACCAGATAGGAGCCTTACCTTCAAATATTTCCACCGCCGACTGGAACAATTGCCTGGTAGATACCCCACGAGCTTCCCGGAGCTCCTCAACCCGCTCCGAGAATACACTCAATGATCCCGAGTCCCCACTGTACCGCAGGCCCCATTTTGCCACCTCTTGCCCCTTTCCTACTATCGGAGTTGACATGGGCGTGGAAAATACGGGTTCTTCGAGATTCCCTGCTAACCGAATTGGCTCGCTGACCCGAGCCGGTCCTTGTATTAGCGCATCATCCGCGCCTAGCGCCTCCCGCTCGCTGTTTCTGTCGTCCTCCTGGTCTGGTTCCGTCTCGCCCGGTTCTCCCTCACCCTCTGCTTTTACCAGCAACTCCCCTATCGCCATTATTAGGCGAACTCGCAACTTTTGAGCCTGCTCTCCCATTACCCCCTTCTCATGTTGAGCATTCTTGAGGCGGCGCATCTCAAACTTGATCTTAGTTTTGAGAAAATCGGATGATTGTGGAGTTCCCCGAAATGCTTCGACCAAGGCCTGGATTTCGGTCAGTTTCTCCTGAAATGCTTCTAAATCCTCCTCCAATGTATACGGGTAGTTTCGCACAGAAATCAAAGATGTATCCATCGAGGCTTCTGCTCGCAGTGCCACGCGCAGCGTTTTTCGCATGGATTCCACGGTCCCAGTCGGCTGTCCCTTGATTTCCAGCTCATACACCAGCTCATCCTTGCTGAGCCGATCAATTAAGATTTTGGCTGTGGTCGACATTCTGCTGCAGCTCTACACCCATTTATTTAACCAATTCAACTATTATACTATTATAATTTTATTAATTACTAAGGAGAATAACGAAGCCTGAGTGTTTACTGAGCAATGATATTTAGTTTTATTTTCGTTTATACATACAATTCAAAATTCAATTTCTGATCAAAAGTATCTGTTTGATCTGAATCTGAAATGAAAGAAATTAATAAAAGGCATAAACAAATATTCAATTAACTTACCTGGATGACAGTCGACGGATCGATTGTCAGTTTTGACGTCGCGCAACCAGGCATAAAATCAGCTGACTTATAATGTTAAGGATGTGTTTTAAATTGTAGAATACTGGAAAACAATTTTTCAACAATATAGATGTAGCGTTATTGGAAATGTTAACAATGTTAAATTTACCGGAATTTTCACTTAGAAATTTTTCGAGCCCATTGTCATGGTACAGTTGATTTTGAATTGAATTTTGAATCGGTCGAATAGTGTTGAGCAGTTATTATCATAGAATTTTTCTTTTGAACTTGAATTAGTTGAATTTGATGAAATTGAAATAAACCTAAATAAAGTATCTTGAATCGATTATAAAAGTGAGTTTTTGAATTCTAGTAATATTGAACATAATTTTGGTCCTTCGAACCGGATAATCGTTTCGGTGTTAAGTGAAGTGGTAAACAAAGAAATTGAAATTTCGAATTTTGAAAAAATTGATTGAACTCTTGAAATTTTTGAACTTGTGAAATACGTTTAAAGTGAACATTTGTGGCTGAATATTTTCCGGGATTAGTGGCTTGCAAAATCACTGTTTGCTCGTAGTGATATGCACATATGATGTGTAATGTAGATTACATTGCATTACAACATTTTATCCTACATTACATTGCATGTTGATTTCCAATATATTTCCTTTTCGTATTTGTCCATCAAATTTGAATTTACTAGTGCTGATCAAATTGCTACTTTAAACTCGAAAGTGGTATATTTAGAAAATTGAGCAGAAAATCAGTTCATTAGAAAACGTATAACGTTAATTTGAGCTTGTGAGAACAAGTTAGACGTGAACAGAAAATCAGTTCATTAGAAAGTGAAACTTAAATTTGAATTTGTGAGACCAAGTTAGGCGTGAAAGTAGATAACGTGTACGTACGTGAATTGAAAATAGAATTGATTAGAAGTAGTCGAAATTGAATTTGATTGAATAGTTGAAAGATCATGGCGACGATTACTAAGTTGATCTTGCAGCAAGGTCTGAACTATGATCAGTTGGTGCGAATGCACTCTAATTACAAAAAAGATCCGAAGACTCGTTAAACCGTCACTTATTTTACAAAATTAATAGAAAGACTCGAAGCTATTTAAAAATCGTTTGAGAAAACTCATGAATCAATTCTCGACTCATTGACTGGCAGTGAGTCTGAACTAAGTAATCCATATTTTAATGACGGAAAATATAGTTTGTTCGAAGAACTATATGTAACATTATATTCGGAACTTAAAGAGTCTTTGATTGAGGTACAAAGGGTCTCGAATACAGATTGTTCCGAAATTACCAATCGGCCAAAGAATTCGGAAGAAAATGAAATTAAACTTCCAAGAATATCGTTGCCAAAATTTTCGGGAGATTGCGAATCGTGGATCTCATTTCGAGATCTCTTTAAGAGTTTAATCCACGAAAAAGCTTCATTAAGTAATGTTGAAAAACTTCATTACTTAAAGTGTAGTCTTTCGGGTGAAGCAGAAAGTCTGTTAAAACAATTCCAGATAACAGATACGAATTTTCAAGTGGCATGGAAGGTTTTGGTTGAACGTTACGATAATAAAGCAACGTTAATGAACACACACTTGAAACGATTATTTAGTTTAGGGGTCGCAAATGAGTCAGCGGCATCAATAAAATTGTTACTAGATAGAACGGTCCAGGCAGTGCAAGTGTTGGAGAACATGAATATTAAAGACATGTGGCAAGTAGTAGTTGTATACATGACAACACAACGTTTACCTTCGGAGACGAGACAATTATGGGAGCAGCAGCAAGCGGCTACTGGAGAGTTGCCGACTTTCATTGAGTTGAAAGCCTTTTTGCAAAATCGATTTCGCGCCTTGGAGGCTTCTGGAGTGACTCATATTAGAGGAAGTTCACAAAGGATGATTACAGCGTCTCACACCGGTAACATACAATCGTATCACAGTGACGTACAACAGTCGTGCACCATCTGTAAGGAAAAATATGGTATTCAGCATTGTATCCAGTTTTCGAGAGCCAATCACGGTACAAGGTTGCAATTAGTAAAACGCAATGGCCTTTGCATCAATTGTTTAAAAAAGGGCCATATGATGAGCAATTGTCCAAGTACGTCACGATGCTTTAAGTGCAAGGGCATACATCATACACTGTTGCATAGAGAAAATGTTGACACAGCATTACCAACGGGTCCTGAATTGAGGCAGCAGCCGGGTCCATCGAATGCTGGTCTTAAAATTAATTCACTAAACGTTACCGCCAGCAAAGAAGTCTTATTGGCTACGGCATTAGTTACCATCGAGTCACCTACTGGTCACATCCTACTTCGAGCATTACTTGACCAGGGCTCACAAGCGTCGTTTATCTCAGAATCTGCAGTGCAACTATTGGAATTAAAAAGAGAATCTTCGAAAGTTAATGTCACAGGAATCGGTTCGAACACTGCTACAAAAATTAAAGGGGTTGTTCGAGTAAATTTAATAATACCACAACAGGATACGATCGAATAAGATGCTTTAATTTGAGAAAAGATAACAAATCTTTTGCCACCACGAAACATCACACCAACAGTGTGGAAGGAATTAGGAAATTTAACATTAGCAGATCCAAGCTTCGAAAAACCTGGTAAAATCGATCTACTACTCGGTGCTGATGTCTATGCAAAGGTGATACTTGGCGATATGCAGAAACTTAAAATTGGTCCAATACTTCAAAACTCTAGGCTAGGCTGGATTATTTCTGGTGGCGTTCACCAAACAAATTCAAAAAAAGGCTATCAAAGTTTCAAAGTTGAAGTTACAGATGACATGAATATTAGTGATCAGCTCAAAAGGTTTTGGGAGCTTGAGGAACTTCAACCCAAAAGGGTTTTAACCAAGGACGAGGAATTCTGTGAAAACCACTTTGTGAAAAACGTTACGAGGAATAATGATGGAAGGTATATGGTGCGTCTACCATTTAAAGATGAAGCTAGTAAAATTAATCTCAGAGAATCGAAAAACGCAGCAATACTCAGCTTCAAAGCGTTAGAAAAACGTTTCGAAAAACACCCCGACCTGAAACTGGAGTATCAAAAATGCATTCAAGAATACATCGACTCTAATCATATGCAATTAGTAAAAGAACCTACGACTAATAATGTACCCACTGAAGATAATAGAATGAATTATTATTATTTGCCTCACCATGCAGTCTTCAAAGAAAGTAGTACGACGAAATTGCGAGTCGTATTCGATGCATCTCGGAAAACGAACAAAGGATTATCACTAAATGATATATTGTTGACTGGACCATCCATTCAAAATCAAATTGTTTCGGTTGTCATGAGGTGGAGGCTCTTCCAGTATGCTTTCATGGCCGATATAGCGAGAATGTATCGCCAAACTAAGGTGCACCGTGACGACGTTGATTATCAACGAATAGTATGGAGATCGAACCCCAATGATGCACTTGATCACTTTCGCTTAACTACGGTAACATTTGGCACAACGTGCGCACCTTTTCTCGCTATACGGACTCTGCACAAATTAGCAGAAGATGAGATGAATAATTATCCTACGGCATTTGCTGCTATCAAGAATGATTTTTATGTCGACGATTTGCTCTCAGGGGGTCAGGACTTACAAGAAACTATCGACAAACGTGATGCAATTTTTGCTGTCTTAAAATCTGGTGGTTTTATTCTGAGAAAATGGATTGCGAATGACCAACGGATCTTGCAAGGAATTGCCAAAGTAGATATTGAAATGAAGAACTGTTTTGAAATGAATTTAGACCAAGGATTCAAATCCTTAGGAATTGTGTGGTATCCTATGAATGATTATTTTAGTTTTCGTCTGCAATTGAAAGGTTTAAATTTACCTTACTCAAAGAGACAACTGCTTTCAGAATTCGCTCAACTATTCGACCCAATGGGATGGCTTGCTCCAATTATTATCAAAGCGAAAGTCCTTCTCCAAACTTTATGGCTTCAGGGGCTCACCTGGGATGAACATGTCCCTGATGAAATTATCCAACAATGGTTAAGATTTAAAAATAATTTAAAGATGATAAGTGAAATTAAAATACCGCGATATATTAGAAACTCGCCATCATCTCAATTTGAGATCCATGGATTTAGTGACGCGTCAAAGGAAGCTTATGCGGCTGCTGTGTACCTAGTCAGCAGAAATATTGAACAAACTCACGTTTATCTCGTGATGGCGAAGACGAAAGTTGCTCCGATTCGAACAGTGTCAATACCACGTTTGTAAGTATGTGGCGCTGTGCTACTCTCCAAATTAGTACATCAAATAAAAGAAACTTTAAATTTCCAACATGTTCAAATTGAAATTGTCCTCTCCTGGATCAAGGGACATCCGACGCGATGGTCAGTTTTTGTAGCCAACCGTGTTACCGAAATTTACAATACTAGCGGGAATACACCTTGGCGTCACGTGCCCTCGAAGGAGAATCCTGCTGATTTGGCAACTCGTGGTTTGGATGACAACGACACAATCAACAATAAGTCTTTGTGGTGGACAGGCCCATCTTGGTTGCAGAAAAACCCTGGACATTGGCCTAAAATGAAAACTGTAGAAATTACTAATTTGGAAAAACGGAAATATTTGAATGTTCACTTCTGCCTGGATTTATCTTCGGACACAAACGATATAATAAATAGATTTTCCTCATTTAGTTGATTGATTCAAGGTACCGCGTACTGCTATCGATTCTTCAAGTTAGCCAGAAAGAAGACAACTGATAAAGGATACTTAACGACGGAAGAATTACAACAATCTCGAAAATTTTGGATTATAAACGTCCAACAAAAGGCTTTTAAAGAAGATATTAACAAATTACGAAAGGGCGAACAATTACCGAAAAGAAGTCAGTTAATCAATCTTGTTCCATTTCTTGACGAGGACGGGATTCTGCGAATCGGAGGGCGTCTGGAAAACGCAGATTTAACCTTCTCACAAAGACATCCGATCATCATTCCGAAAGCAGGGAAATTTACTGAACTGCTAGTACGACATATAAACAACATCACGTTACATGGAGAAACGCAATTGATGCTCGCTACACTGAGACGAAACTATTGGGTTTTGGATGCAAGAAATGTTATTCGATATTCTAATCATAAATGTTTAAAATTGCTTTCGAACCAAAGCTAAAATATCATCACAATTAATGGGAAATTTACCGAAGCCGAGAGTCACAGTTTCACGTCCTTTCACCCATACTGGAGTGGATTACTGCGGGCCAGTTACAATCAAAGATAGGAATGGACGCGGAAGTAAAACCCATAAGGGATACATTGCTATTTTCATCTGCTTGGCGGTGAAGGCAATTCACATCGAGCTCATCAATGATCTCACAACGACCACATTCCTCGCCGCGCTCAAACGTTTTATTGGAAGACGAGGTCTATGTCAGCACATTTACAGCGATTGTGGCACGAATTTTGTAGGAGCTGAATCAGAATTGAGGAAAATAGCGACAAGAAATCGAGAAGCTGTAGGGTCCCAAAGTGGCCTTGAAATTACATGGCATTTCAATCCACCAGCATCACCACATTTTGGAGGTTTATGGGAAGCTGGTATGAAGTCGATCAAACTACATTTACGCCGTATACTACGACATGCCACTCTAACCTACGAAGAATTTTCAACTCTAGTCCAAATAGAAGCCTGCCTGAACTCGCGACCTTTGTGCCCTCTCACAGATGACCCTATGGACACCAAAGTATTGACTCCAGCTCATTTTCTGATCGGAGATGCTCTAATTATGCCAGTAGAAGACGATCTGTCTGAAATAAACTTATCACGGCTAGACAGATGGCAGTTTTGCCAAAGATTAATGCAAACATTTTGGAAACGCTGGACAAATGAATATCTCGCAAGATTGCAACAAAGGCCTAAATGGCTCAAACAAGAAATCCAGCCTAAAATAGGAGATTTATGTTTGCTGAAAGAAGAAAACATACATCCTAGTAAATGGCCTCTCGCATGGATCACTAACGTTCATACGGGAAAAGATATGATAACACGAGTGGTCACGTTATTTTCAAAAGGTAACTACTACAAACGTGCAAAAACAAAAATTGTTCTGCTTCCTACGCAATAACCGAACCTATAATATACACATATTTTAATAAAAGAAATGAAGCTACAAACAAAACCATAGACAGAAATAGAAATGAATCGAATACAAAAATGAACTGCGATGCCAGACAATAGAGCACTTTACCCTTTCTTTCCTATCACTATCCAATCCTATCCAAAGTACATACCACACAATATAAAAAAAAAACCAATGCTAACGGTTTCTCAGTAAACCCTTGTTCGAGTTGGCGAGTCGGGGCGCCAAGTTCAAATAACCCCTCTGTTGGCGAGTGTTATGTGCCTGTACGGAGGAAATGCCACAGGTTACATTAACATCTTTACTCTGTCAATTCGAAGGCAGCATCTGGTGTTTGGGAGTCCATTTCGATAAGCCAACCATACATGGCAATGGAGCAACGACAATAGACCTGATAATCGGTAACTCAATATTGACGAAAGCATACTCAACTTTATTTTTACAGATATTAATACTGATACGGTTGGACCAGCGGGGGGAGTATGTTTGATCTGAATCTGAAATGAAAGAAATTAATAAAAGGCATAAACAAATATTCAATTAACTTACCTGGATGACAGTCGACGGATCGATTGTCAGTTTTGACGTCGCGCAACCAGGCATAAAATCAGCTGACTTATAATGTTAAGGATGTGTTTTAAATTGTAGAATACTGGAAAACAATTTTTCAACAATATAGATGTAGCGTTATTGGAAATGTTAACAATGTTAAATTTACCGGAATTTTCACTTAGAAATTTTTCGAGCCCATTGTCATGGTACAGTTGATTTTGAATTGAATTTTGAATCGGTCGAATAGTGTTGAGCAGTTATTATCATAGAATTTTTCTTTTGAACTTGAATTAGTTGAATTTGATGAAATTGAAATAAACCTAAATAAAGTATCTTGAATCGATTATAAAAGTGAGTTTTTGAATTGTAGTAATATTGAACAGTATCCGTTCTCGATTCTTGTTGTACAAATCGAGGGTTCACCGCGGCCTCCGTAGCTTATCAGGATACCCCCTTTCCACCGTCGTCAACCTCAGTCGGCGGCCTTCCACTGATCGTCTCTGGAACTTTGCTGGGCTGAACTATCCTCAACGATTACGTGTCCTAAGGATCTAACTGTCTCCCGTATTTCACTAACTTACTTCCCGCACTTTCGCTTAATACTCTACCCAATAATTTTGGGCAACCTTTAACGCCACGATTTGCACCCCTTTCGCGCCTTTAAGGCCCCACGTTGGGCGCCAATTGTTACCTACCCTGCCTTCGGGAGGACGAGATCCGGGTGGGTCCGTGTAGGTCCCGGTCTAGCCCAATGGAAATGGGCGTGGGCGCCACTCACCCCTAGAATGGACCTGGAGCCGTTGAGTGAGGTTCGGCTTCCCCAGAATCTCGGTTTAGCTCGGTTGGGCGCCTCAACCCGCGCAAGCTCGTATCGTCACAAATAAAATCTAAACCTCTAACACACGGAAATCACTGTGCGAGCTTGAAACGCTAGCAATGTTATCTACTAATCTTCCACCCGCAAATCGGAGTTCGAACTCAAATCGTCACAAATATTATCTGGACTCCCGACTATCCAGCTCGAATTTGACAGAAAACCCGTTCCGCTATATCTCTTCTATTCCTGAGTTCACGAAAGGTTGATTCGGGATTCACGTTCTATCATTACCCCGATGCTGGCGTCTGCCGAGTCTGAAATTCACTTTGTTCTAATTCAACTTTTATTCCCGGAACAACATGAATTCACTTCAACATCAAATTACTTTTACTGTCGAAAACAAATTAAACTGCTAAGCAAGCTATTGTCTCGAGTTTCTATATGGAATTTATGCTACGCGGCCACCACTCAATCTTTAACACAATGTCGATGTACATAGAAACTAGTACCAGTAATACTTTTCCCTATATTAATCTTATAACTATTTGCACGTTGGTTATCTATCTTTTCGTTTTCCGCCAGAAAAATTTCTCAACAAGAATTTTATGTGTTATCTAAATGACTGACCCTTTTGAAAATCCGCCGAAAGTTCGAGAGTATTGACTCACCCCAACTCGATCAGCCCCGTCGTCGTTAGTCTCTCGTGGATCCCCTTTTTATCCTAAAGTCCGCTTCGCACCGATGTATGTTTAACTGCGACACCTCGAAAAGCGCCTGAATATTCCTTGCATTCGTCTCAACATGTATTTGGGAACTTCGCTGCCACTGGTAGAAGAAAACCTCGGCTCTGCACCGTCTCCACGCACCTTATGGCCACGCACCTGAATATTTAAAAAACGTAGACTTTACCCAACACTTCTTCCACACTTCTGAATGCTTTGCTGTCTCGTGTTAGAAAGGCAGCGAAAAAGAACTTTCTTCACTTTATCGAAACGCACCTGAATATTTAAAAAACTTAAGCGCATTTGAACCGCTAGAAAACAAATTTTCGAAGAAATTTTCTTTGAGTGACAATAAAGAGTGGAAAGACGTAAGACACTGTTTTGTAGAATCATATCAACCATTCCTTATCCAAAGCAACAAAACTCAACTATAACACAAATGATGAAAATGTTCAGTGCTGGCAACCCGAACGAAGTAGTCCGAACCAAGCGTCCGTTCGGCAGTCCGAACGAAGCAGCAATAAGTTAACCAGAACAAACTCATACTCAAATCAACTTATCCTCTGAATTTTGTTCTCATCGCAGGATTTTATCGAAATTTTCAGCGGTTAAACGTTGTTTGAGGCTGCCATCCGAAAAATGTTCAAAACTCGGAAAATTTCGAAATTGGTTTCTTATTTTTATTGCAAATTCTTTGCATATGAGAACGTTATTTGAAGCATCTGTTGGTGCAATATTTACGAAAATGGCTAATGCTGGTTACCCTGTGTAAGCAGCAAAGCAAAACACATACCAAATCTGCTTCACGTTAGGTTAAACCCAACCAGTAAATTTCGTTTCAATTGAATCACTGCGCTGGACGTTAAACGGGTGAAAATAATTTTAGGGCTACCACCCTCAAAACTTTTCAAGTTTTTAAAGCGTTAGTTTTTGTTGTTAACTTTCATTGCAGGATCATTTCCATTTGCAAATCTAATAACATAATCGCTCAGTTAAGAAATTAAGCGAAATTAAAAAATGGTCATAGCTTGCAGCCCTCTCATGATTTTCGTACGAAATTTCTACGACATTTGGTTCATATTACAGTTCATTTATTGCGTGAAGTTCGTTCTGATTTCCACACTGGACCGGAAGTTATAGGGAGAAAAGCTTTATTTTGCTGAGCAAATTTCCAAGATTTAGGAGACAAAAATCACCATAGCTGGCAACTCTATTCTAATTCTTCAGCCAAATTTTCACCAAATGTTACATAGAGTAAGATCCAGGTATTGTATGAATTTTGTCAAAATCTGAAGGCTGAATCGGAAGTTATAGGCCAACAACCGGTTTTTTTCTCAGTGATTTTTCAAGATGGTACCACTGGCACAGGGTTGCCCGCAATTCAAAATCACTTCTATCAGACCTGGTCCTAGCTAATATAAACATTTCCTGTAAATTTCACTATGATCGGATAACCCGGTCGTCAGTTCTCGTGAACAGAACTTTCGAGTGCTGAAAATAGAGGTAGTTTGGTGATGGGTTGCCGTTCTTGTGCGAATCGGAATTTGGAAAATGTTAATCTGACGTGATGGACAAAGATTTTGATTTATCAATGATTTGAGTTTTTTTGGCAAAAAGCAAAAATTTTTCAGGAAGGTCGATGATTTGAAGGATTTTTTTTTAAGAGCCTGCCGTAGCTACAGGGTTACCCACACTGTCTTTTAAATCCACGTGTGCTAAGTTCTAGCCTACTCGTACATCAATACGCTCTATCAATTTCACGATGATCGAATGTTCCTGTCAGAAGTTATGACAAATCAAATTTGAGAAAAGTTCCTTGCCCTTTTTTAGGCACTCAGCACCCACACACGGCTGAAAATTTCCAATTCTTTATCATGAGCAAACCTAAAACATAATAAGTTTTTATTTCCAATACTTTTTGTTACAAAAATTTTACACTGCTTGGAAATATAACGTAACTAAAATGCCCGCCGCCGCCAAAACGTTAAAGATAACTGAATTCGAACACGTCATGGACCTACCTACTATATACATCTACGACATCCGAAAATTTCAGCTCAATCAGATCGGCCACTCCAAAGATTACTTCTATTAACCGATTTGCTGATATATATATATAAATATATATATATATATATATATATATATATATATATATATATATATATATATATATATATATATATATATATATCTATATATATATATATATATATATATATATATATATATATATATACATATATATATATATATATATATATATATATATATATATATATATATATATATATATATATTTATATATATATATATAAATAAAGAAATATGAATTTTCGGCGAAACGAGTTTAATACTATTGTTCTTGGAACATAAGTAAAAACGTAGACTTTACCCAATACTTCTTCCACACTTCTGAATGCTTTGCTGTCTCGTGTTAGAAAGAACTTTGGCGCGATCTTTCTCCTCAAAGTTCGCTATTCCTGAACGGTTTTCCGTAAGCTCCCGTTGTTCAGGTGCAATCTTCGCTTCGCTTGTGGCACCCGAGGCACCAACCTATGGTGGGTTGCGTGATTCACCATGGTGACTGTTCCACCACAGCTTTCGGGCAGTGTGGGATTCAGGTATGACATTGTGAAACGATTTCCCTGGTGACATTTTGAACGTCACTGTCAGCGGTTTGTTTACATCGGGAAACAACCATGTACCAAAACGTCGTGGCGAATTGATAAATACCTGCGATTCCGCAGCTCCGGTGGCCAATTTGGTTTCTGAAGAAATCGCCCGGGCGTGGCGTGTCGCTAGCGGGGATCATCGCGATGATTTATTGACGGCGGACAAGCCAGAGTCAGGTAAGTAACTTCTACCATTATTGGACCCGATTCTTGGTGGTGCCTTTTCTGTTTCAGGGCGCCCGTGGACGATTTTTCCCGGATCAGGTCACACAGGAGCTATTCTAAGGAGATACCCAGGGGGTTGGGAGTCCTGTACGGCGTTTCCCCATGGGTTGCGATCAGGTGAGTTTCGCCCATAGACATATAAAGAATATGGACACGAAATGATAATCCATGAACCCGTACGTGAATGAAGCATTTTTACTACATATGCAACTTACTCTCTCCAAAAAAGCTTTCCCCTCAATGCCGCACACTATACCCTTCTGCGCTGTTGACTCTCAATGTAAACAAACATTTCCATACATTTCTATTGTTGTGAACATGGTCGATTTTCGGGTTAGTTGGAATAGCAGGGAAAATAAAATATGTGTCACATGGGGCACAAATTTCAAAATTAATCAAATTTTCTGAATGAAATTTGATGTTATTTTGTAAGGGGAGGTCGAAAATGTTGCTTGCATACATATAACAACCATTTCTTTCCACAATTCGAAAGCTTTCTATCCTAAATCCGGTAAAAAGAGGTACATTGATTCAAATTGAATTTGTACTTACATCACACATTCTAGGGCGAAATCCTATGAGTAAATGGTGCAAAACACTTTTTACTTTCACACTGTTTATTGATCAATCTAAACATTTATACTTTTAATTGATGAAAACACGAAAATAAAACATGTGTCAAACCGCCCGATCGCCATTTTTATTGATTGCTTTTGTTCATAGGCGGGGAAAGCTTGATAGCGTGTAGGGGCATTAAGTTTAATCAATTATATGAATTGACGTCATTTAGGTGAAGAAAATTGTTCAAACGATGAAAACCGGTGTGAATGAACGATTTAAAGTAGCACAAGTAAACTTCGTAATTAACTTGGGCTACTATTTACGAATGCTGCGTGCAGATTATGATGCTAAATGATCTATACGCATGTAGATGCTTTATGTTACGTTGATAGGCAAACCGGTTGATTGAAATTAAATTAGCAAGTGCTTTGGTCGCGAAAATTTTATTTCAGTTTGATTTCAAATATAGCTATTTTAGGGAATTTAAGGGAATTTTAGATTTGATGGCTGTGTTTGTCTGCAAATTAAATTTTCTAAATGGTATTTCCTACACTATAGTTTACTTTTTTATGTTAATAGAAAATACGTTGAATAAGGTGGCCAATCAAGAAATAATATTATTGTTGTTGCATTATTTGCGTCATAGGTATAAAATTAATTATAAAAGACATACAGTGAGAAATGTAATAACAATAAATAAATCAACCAAATTTTTTTAAACAAAGCATCGGTCAGAAAGGCCTAAAATCTTATCTGAGTGTGAAAAAAGTGGATTATCAGAAAAATTATGAAAATCCCTAAATTAAGTGCCCCAGTTTTACAAATTAAGGTGAACAAACGAGTTGAAAAGAAAGTCTCTACTCAAATTATTCGAAATTCAAAAAAGAAAGCGAATTTAAAGGGCAGAATGGCGGAAGCTAACCTTATAATAGTTTAAAAAAATTAATTTGTTAAATAACGTTTCGCTTAAGAGTGCGCAAAAAAGCCAAAATAGTTCTGGAAGTCCATAATTTTTGTTGCTGAAGTAAAAATTAATGTTTTTGAATCTAATAAGCGGCAATATGTTCGGCGAATGTTAAATACAGAGTTTAGGAGGGAACATACTACTTCCACTGTAAAATACAGCGAAGGAAACATTATGCTATATATAGATTTTGTGAATGGTAGGATGGATCAAACGTTTTGCCTAGGTATTCTTAAAAGAAATATTAAACAAAGTGCTGAAAAATAAGGCGTTTTATACAATTTTCGCATGTATCCGGAGCAATGTAGGCTTTGGGCTATTTGTTACTGTCCAAATGCTATTACCGAACTTAAACCCGATCGAACATTTATGGCATCAAATTTATGGCAATCAAATTTGCATTTATGGCAATCAAATTTGCATTTATGGCAATCAAATCTATGAGCTCGTTCATATAAAAAAACATGTATACCACTCCTGCCACTCTCTCGTATGAAGCATACCAATTTACTTTCTTTTTCCTGGGCTTTGTAAAGACGATCTCTAGGGTGGAAACGTAATTTATTAATTTTGAAAAACCTATTTTACCTGTAATAAATATGTCCGTTTACTACAAAAAAGTGCGGTTATTTTACATACAATGGAGGGACGATTTGTAGAGTGGGAAGATAATTTAAAACAAAAGGATCGCTAATTTCGGGAAATAACCTATTTAACCTGAAATAAATACATCCCCTTGGTTGAAAAAAGCCAAGATTTTACATGCGATATAGGGACAAATTTGTAGGGTGGGAACATAATGTAAAACAAAGGGGTCATGAATTTTGAAAAAATATGTTTTACCTGAAAGAAATATATCCTTTTTTTACAAGAAAAGTGCGAAGAATTTTGTATATGACGTTGGGACGATTTGTCGGGCAAAAAGGTAATTAAAAACATGTGCTTAAGGATCATTTTGTACAAGAAATGTGCGAAGAATTTGTATTCGCACATTTTGAAAGCAAAATTTACGGCGAGTGGAAGCGTTAATATTCGTATTGAGCAAAATGAAGTGTAGTGTTGTGAATTGTGATAGTGATTATAAACGCAGTGCGAGGGCGATTTCTTTCTTCCGGTAAGAAAACAATATTTGAATTTACCACAGCAAATATTGCAAGTAAAACTTGTGTCGAAATAGACGCCGCGATATGTGAAGTGATTTTTTCAGACAAAGGCTATACAGCTTGAGCGCATTTGAAGGGATAAAAATGTACCTTCAAAATTACAAAATAGTACCATTTTAAATAATATAATAAAATATTATCGGCTTTAGCTTTAGAGACGATATACGTTGTCTATGCTGATTTATAGACTAGAAGGGAACCAGATCACAAATCAATAACCTCTATAAATTGTTTGCTTTTTGTGGATGCCGAGAATTTTCTAACATTATTTGCGCGTAAATGTCTTGAGTGTATATATAATTTGAAACTTTTTAATACTCGTTAGATGAAAACATTTATTTCAGATTGTTTTATTTGAATAGTTTTTGAGCCTAATAAAGTGACTCAGTGCCGCTGAAATTGAATTTAGAATTTCTCTACCAAATAAATCCAAGTGAAGTTTTTTTTCACGGAATTATGCTTAGTGATCTGCGTTATGTGGCAACACGGCAACAATTATGTCTGTTCGCGTGCTACAATTAATTGCAATGAAGCCGTTTATGTACTTCGTTTTATTCAATGCTGAAAATTTCGCCTCTTTCAGTAAATTTCAGTAGAGTCTGAGCTATTGAAAAACAGTGAAAAATGTGAAACGCGTTTCGCGAGTAAAAATTTGCAAATGTGCGCGGCAAGCAACATATTTTTGCGTAATGTTGTTTTGAAGATCGAATATTTTTGTGGCGATAATTTATCACCACTTAGAATGACTTTATAATTACTATTGGTCTCACAAAAACCGACAACTGAATCTTTTCCGGAAATGCAATCAGAGCGTTTTCGTACTTTTCCTGAATATCCCCCACCACATGATTCACAAAAATTCTGTGACTGAAAGTACGCGAACAGACTTCAGCTCTGCTCAGAGCTAATTATTTTCATTAAAAAAAACCTGTTCAGCTGCCGCACAACTAATTACAATACTACGCACAGTTTTAATGCAAATCGAAACTCATTGATTCGCTATTGACGTGAATTACATTACATCAATATTAACAAATTTTTATTTGCACCAAAAAAGTTGCCCTTTAATTTTACAATATTTCACGCCGCCCTCGTCATACAAACACATTGCGACCTCTCGCTCACACAACTACACCAGAGGTCGAAAATTGCTTCATTTCTCTCGGCCCATTTCGTATCCATTCCTCTCTATATCTATGGTTTCGCCAAGTGGTACGTATTCCTTCCGCCTGTCCACGTCCTGGGAGGTTCTTCGAGATCGGTCGGCAGGTGTTCGGTCGTTGCGTCAGTTTCAATTCTAAAGCTAAAAACTTAAATCGAGGTCATCGGCATCCGACCAATATATAACATAAGTCGGATGCTCCGACTCCTATTCTACGTACGAGTGGTGGGTACATTCACGCGTTCGGCCTGCGAAATTGAGTGGTGGCGTCGCCGATCGGAAAGGAGTAGCTCTTCTGGGAGAAGTTTTGCTTTTTTTTATGAATTCAAACTTCCCTTTGTTACCGCGAAACAGTTTAACTTAACGTGAAGCAGATTTGGTATATTTCTTGTTTTGCTGCTGACACAGGGTATTCAGTATAAGCCGTTTTCATAAGTATTGCACCAACAGATGCTTCAAATTACGTATTCATATGCAAAGCATTTGCGTTAAATTAAGAAACCAATGTTTCAATTTTCCGAGTTTTGAACATTTTTCGGATGACAGCCTCAAACAACGTTTAACCGCTGAAACTTTCGATGAAATCCTCCGAAGAGAACGAAATTCAAAGGATAAGTTGATTTAAGTATGAGCTTGTTAAGGTTAACTTATTGCTGCTTGATTGGAAAAGTCTTGCCAGCACTGAACATGTTCATCATTTGTGTTATAGTTGAGTTTTGTTGCTTGGGATAAGGAATGGTTGTACAAAAAAGTGTATTACGTCTTCCCACATTTTTTTGTCACTCAAAGACAATATCTTCGAAAATTAGTTTTCTAGCGGTTCAGGTGCGCTAGAGTTTTTTAAATCATAAATACAAAAGGACAATAAACACAAGGTTAAAAAAAAGATTAAAAGAGATAATCTCAGGAGAGGCCAATCCGACTGAGCTGAAATTTTCAGCGAACATAGGCGTATTTTTGGAGTCAGGCCTTGATTTTTGAAAAAAAGGTTCTCTTATTCTTTTGCGGCGGCGGGTACTTTAGTGAATTTTAAGGTCCCTTATATTTCTATTAATAGTATAATTTTATTGGGAATAAGTTCTGAAAATGAAAACTTATTATGACATGTTCATGATTTAAAAAATTGGTAATTATGAACCATTTGTGGGCGCTGAGTTCCTAAAGCAGGCAAGGATTTGATTCAAATTTTGGTTTGTCATAGCTTCTGACAGAAACATTAGATCACGGCGAAATTTACAGAGCGTATTGATGCTTACTAAAGTTATATGCAAATTGGTTATCAAGACTGTGTGGGTCGCCTTGAAGCTAAGGTAGGCACGAGAAAAAAATTTCTTCAAATCATCGACCTTCCTGATTTTTTTTTTGTTTTTTGACAGGAAACCAATTATTGATAAATTTTCACCAAAGTTCCACCATGCCGATTTGAAATTTAAAAAACTCTTGCGCACCTGAACCGCCAGAAAACTAATTTTCGAAGAAATTGTCTTTAAGTGACAATGTGGAAGGACGTAATACACTTTTTTGTAGAATCATATCAACCATTCCTCGTTCAAAGCAACAGAACTCAACTATAACACAAATGATGAAAATGTTCAGTGCTGGCGAAATTTTCCCAACGAAGCAGCAATAAGTTAACCTGCACAAATTCATACTTAAATCAATTTATCCTTTGAATTTCGTTCTCATCGCAGGATTTCGTCGAAAGCTTTAGCGATTAACGTTGTTTGAAGCTGCCGTCCAAAAAATGTTCAAAACTCGGAAAATTTAAAAATAGGTTTCTTAGTTTTATTGCAAATGTTTTGCGTATGTGTATGCTATTCGAAGCATCTGTTGATGCAATAGTTACGAAAATGGCTAAAGCTCGTTACCCTGTGTCAGCAGCAAAGCAAATATATTCCAAATCTGCTTCACGTTAAACTAAACCCAACCAATAAATTTCGTTTCGATTGAATCACTGCGCTAGAAGTTATACGAATGAAACAAAATTTAGGGTTACCACCCGCAAAACTTTTCAAATTTTTAAAACGATTATATTTGTTGTTAATTTTCATTGCAGAATCGTTCCCATTTGCAAATCTAATGACATAATCGCGCAGTAAATAAATTCCAAAAAATTACAAAAATGGTCATAGCTGGCAGCTCTTTCACGTTTTTTGTACGAAATTTCTACGACAATTTGCTCACATTAAAATTAATTTACTGCATAAACTTCATTTTGATATCATGACTGCACCGGAAGTTATAGGGAAAAAGCTTTATTTTGCTGAGCAAATTTCCAAGATTTAGGAGACATAAATCACCATAGCTGGCAACTCTTTTCTAATTTTTCAGCCAAATTTTCACCAAATGTTATCTTAAAAAAGATCCAAAAATGTGTGAATTTTATTTAAATCTGATCTGAATCGGAAGCTATAGGCCAAAAAGCTGTTTTTTTTCTCAGTGATTTTTCAAGATGGCAACACTGCCACAGTATTGCCTGCATTTCAAAATCATTTCTATCAGACCTGGTCCTAGTTTAAACCAATATGTCCTGTTAATTTCATTATGATCAGATAATCCGGTCGTCAGATCTCGTGAACAGGACTTTCGAGTGCTGAAAATAGAGGTAATTTAGTGATGGGCTGCCATTCTTGTGCAAATCGGAATTTTGAAAATTTCAAATTGACATGATGCACAAACGTTAATATTTATCAATGATTTGAATTTTTTTGTCAAAAATCAAAAATGTTTCAGGAGGTTCAATGATTTGAAGGATTTTTTTTCACGAGCCTGCCGCAGCTACAATGTTACCCGCAATACCTTGGAAATCCATATGTATTAAACTTTAGTCAACATCAATACGCTCTGCAAATTTCACGATGATCCAATGTTTTTGTCAGAAGTAATGACAAATCAAAATTTGAAAAAGAATCCTTGCCTACTTTTAGACTCGCTGGACCCACAAACGGCTCAAAATTTCCAATTCTTTACCATAAACAAGCTTAAAACATAATAAGTTTTGAACAAAAATTCACGCTGCTTCGAAATATAGGAGTACCTCAAAATTCACTAAAACGCTCGCTGCCGCCAAAAGGTTTAGGATATCTGAATTTAAGATGTGGACCTACCTACTAAATACATCTACGTTCTCCGAAATTTTCAGCTCAATCGGATCGGTCACTCCAGAGATTATCTCCCTTAGTCATTTTGATGATATATATATATATATATATATATATATATATATATATATATATATATATATATATATATATATATATATATATATATATATATGTATATATATATATATATATATATATATATATATATATTTATATATATATATATATATATATATATATATATATATATATATATATATATATATATATATATATATATATATATATATATATATATATATATATATAAAGAAATATGAATTTTCAGGGAAACGAGTTTAATACTACTTTTCTTCGAAAATTAGTAAAAAATCCAATTTGCACAAGAACGGCAGCCCATCACCAAATTACCTCTATTTTCAGCACCCGAAAGTTCTGTTCAGGAGAACTGACGACAGTCAAATTTTTATAAAACTTACAGGGCATGTTGGTAATAACTAAGACTATGTCTGATAGAAGTGATTTTGAAATTCGGGCAAACCTGTGGCATTGGTGTATCTTGAAATTTCACTGTGAAAAAAGCTGTTTTTAGGCCAATAACCTCATAATCGGAAAATAGATTTTTATGAAGCTCACACAGTTGTTGGACCTTACTCTAAGCCACATTAAGTAAATATTCTGTAGGAAAATTTGAATAGAGCTGTCAGCAATGGTAAATTTTGTCACCTGAGTCTCATAAATTTACTCAGCAAAATCAAACTTTTTCCGTATAACCTATGATCCAGTCAAGAAATCAAAACGAAATTCATGAAGTAAATATACCTTGCCTTAAGCCAACTTTCGTAGAAATTTCGTAGAAGTATCATGAAAGGGCTGCTAGCTATGGCTATTTTTAGAATCTTTTTGGTATTTCTTTACTAATCGATTTTGTCATCAAATTTTCGATTTTGTCATCAACGGGAATAATTCTGTAATGACTATTAATATCCAATTTTATTGTTATTAAGGTTGTATCCTTAAATTAATTTTACCCTTACCAATAGCTTCCGGCGCAGTCATTCAATCGAAACGAAATTCATAAAGTGAGTTTAACTTAATGTGAAGCAAATTTAGTATATTTTTGGTTTTGATGGTAACACAGGGTTTCCAGCACCAGGCATTTTCGTTAATATTGCACCAACAAATGCTTCCGTTTGATACTCATATGCAAAGCATTGTTACCGTTAGACCTTCACCTTTACGCAAACGACCATCTTATATCCTACAGAAGACAAAGGCGACAGCCTCGGGGTTATGAAAGATTCGCTCTAACGATATCTTGAAACTGTGGTGGCTTATTTTCGTCTCAGATCCAACTTCGATAACGTACACTACATTGTATATCGTCCGGCATCGGCTGTTTATCCTTCGTTTGACTTCCTCCGCCAGATTCCTTTTATCTATTCACCGTGTGCCACACCGTCCTTTCCAAATGAAAGATTCTTGGTTTTCTCTTTCCAAAAACAGAATGCCCCCAGTGCCTTTATCAATACCCACGAAACCTTGATTATCGGTTTCAGATCCTGTTTCCGCGGTACTTCCTCGGACCGTTGAGCCTGCCCGTAAACCATCAAAAGCTTCTTGCATTGTTAGAGCAATACACTTTGCGATCAAGCGTTCACCTCATCTCGCTGAAATTTACTGTTGGCAGTATTATTGCTGCATGCGACGTTTCTTTTTTCCCTATGTTGCATTGTGACAGCTCCTATTTCCTGTGTTTCATTTGCAGACGTCTGCAACTTGCTTCTCTGTTCCATCTGCCAAATCACGTGTTGATGGTGTCGACGAGACGATCTTGTAACCAAGTTGAATTCGTTGCTGATAATTCATCGTGAAGCCATAATATATTCAGGTCGGATATAAGGCTTTGTCTATATTTCGCCTGGTGAACAGGTTTTGCTGCACCTGCTCCACCCGTCAAATCGCGTTTTGATGGTGTCAACGAGACGATCTTGCAACCAACTTGAATTCATTGCTGATAATGCGTCGTGTATAATAATACTTTCAGGTCAGATATAAGGCTGCGCACAAATCTCGCCTGGTGAACAGGTTTTGTGCTGCTGATATTAAGGTGAGTAGTTCATGCTGATATTATATTTCTCTTTATGCTTTCCTTGGTTTCTTGTGCTTTTGGTGATGTGCTTGCTGTGGTTTGCATTAGACAGCAAACCACCGGTTATTTAGTTTGGCGCTCCGATACGTCTCGACGTTCGGATAGTTGTTTTGATTCGTGTTGATGGTACTATGCGATTCTACCGGTTCGTCCACCAGTGGGTTGTGATGATGATTATTGACCACGACTATTTTGGCCTGATGATGTCGAGCTCCTACGTCCGCAGGATCGTTGAACGTTGACGTCTCGTCCAAACTACGCCCTAAGTAATACAATTTGTCCTAACGTGTGATGTTTTTCTTGACCCTGATTGCTCTTAGCGCACCGTCCTTTATTTGTTGTAAACGTAACAGCATTGATAATAAAAATAGGGAACCAAAGTCTAAGTTTTCCGAATTTTAATTTTTTTTTGGATGGTGGCTTCAAAGAACACCTAATCGCTGAAAATTTAGATGAAATCAAAAGATAAAAATGAAATTCTAAGGAAAGGTTGATATTAGTATGAGCTTATTATAGTTGACTCATTGCTACTTCGTTGGAACAGTGCTGCCAGCACTAAACAATGCCGAAAAATGGTTTTAGTTGCTATGGGTAAGATATGGTTGATATGCTACTACAAAAAGGGTATTATGTTGTGCTCTTTCAAAGACAATTTCTTCGAAAATCAGTTTTCTAGTGGTTTTGATTCGCTTAGGTTTTTTGTTGTTAGCAGACTCCCCTGGATGAGAAGATAATACAGCCTTTCATGAATAGCGTTGTAGGAGATGACGATGGACTTTGTTTATAATTGGATGGTAGCTGTATTATAAGTCATATTCTCTCTTCTGTTAAACACCATTCCCTGGTCATCTTATCTTTTGTGTAAGCTTTATATACAGACAGGGCATCAGCCAACTGCTGAGCAGCTCGAGTTGTGTAGATTAATCTAAGGTTCCATGAGAATATTCTTAAATCGTTTAACCATTTTGTTTCCATGATCTAGTTGTGGCTAGTTGTTCAACTCGTCATGAGCGCTTCGAAGAGCTTTTGAAGGAAAGGCTATCGATCTCTTCCGATGTTTACTTGAAAGGGAATAGACTGATAATATTCGCATATCATTCCTGAAGGAAAGATTGCCACTACACATTAGTCCTCCTATCCAAATCATGATTCTGGCTGTTTTTACTGGAATACGAAAAAATGTTTGGGTTGAGTTAGATGGGTAGACTGCATATTTGCGAAAATTCATTTTCAGTTTGAGTAAAATTTATACTTGTTGCTTAGACATTGCTTGCATATACTTTCCAAAAATTGTTCATTTGGTTATACCACCGTGGCTATATGCTGCAAACTTTTTAAATCATAAATATAAAAGGACAATAAACACAAGGTTTTAATACTGCTTAAAAGTTCTATAAATATATATTATATACAAAGCAAATTAAGCAAATTGCAAAAAAAACAGCATGACAGCATATTTTCCCTAGCCAGTATTATGGAATACAAAGTTCATGTTGAAACCAGACACACACTGTCTAGTCAATAAAAGATTCGCATGCGACACTTTTTCCTCTACTTTGATAAGGAGAGTGGAATGAATTCAGACAGCGCAGAATCTGTGAACCTTTAACAATTCTGTTCTCCACAGACTGTAACCATTGTCCTCCACAGAGAGTAGTTGCGATTGATCCTTGAATCGAATAAGACTTAGCGCGGCTCATTACGCTACGTATTTGCAGAAAATCTTTTGTCGCAGATTTGGCCAGCGGTGTGCCATCGGTGTCGAGCTGCTATTGCCGGAAGTTTAGGATATTACTTTTGCCAACAAATAATACATCGTGCTGTTTAACTACGTCTAGTTGTGATTACCGAGATGTCGATTAAAGTGTCTGAAAAGTTAAATTTAACAGCGATCGTACTGTTACTGGTGGCCAATTTTTCTGTAGGTGATGATAAAAACATCACTCGTCTTCTTAACAACCAAGTTATAGTGAGTAAGCAAATAATGTGTGTTTTGGAAAAAAGTCCTTGTGACCAGCTAGGAAGGCAATTAAAAGGTGAGAACTTTAAATTTGTCTGATGATTAATTCAATTACTGCACCCAAATCGAGGATTGAAAAAATAAAATTTATAGCTTAAATATTTGCTCATATTTGAGCATTTGAAGGCCACAAACTCTGGAAAAATTACTATTAGTTAATTGCACTGAAAGTAATTGAAATCAAAAGAATAAGTTTCTTACTATCATCAAATAAATAAAGTTGATTTTTTTAGGCAATCTATTGAAATATTGCAAGTAGTAAATTGCTTACTGAACGAATGTCTTCAGCTACGCTGTAAGAGGGCGATTCCGTTTTATTTTCACCTCTAAATAACATTCTTCATTAATTAGGAAGCATTTGTTACTATATGGATTATAAATATCGTTTTGGAACATACCTTAGATGAGTGGCGAAAAAACTGCAATAAGTATTTTTGTAGTTGTAAGCAAGATGCAGTTAGATATACTATTAGTTAAGCCGAAGTTAGAAACAATTTGATACAAACATAATGTGACGGTTTTTTACGGTGACTACAATTACGAAAAAAAATTATTTCAAGCAGCTTATATTTTCGGAAAATTTCTTGGAAGATATCAAAAATATGAACCATAATATATTTGCAGAAGATTTTATGGAAGAAATCAGGAATATGAACCATTATATTTACGCGTATAAATTTTGAATTCAATCATTTGCAATTTAAAAGTGAGCCAACGCTTTGGGGATGGCAAACACAAAATAATTCAATTTAATGCATGGAAAAATAAATACTTTCTTTTATACGAATATTATGTTTCTCTTTTCATATGAGAATTCGTGAATAGCGATATAAAAACAAATATGATATCACAGTACCACTTCATAGACAACGTAAGTCGACGAGCAGAAAATATTTGATGCGGATTATTTTGCGGATAAAGGCTCCGATAGCATTATTAAATAGAATAGTTCTTTGATTGTTAGCCAAAAAAATTGAAATTTAACTAAGTAAGTAGTTTCGAAACTATGCACTGTTTCTCATCAGACATCAGTTCATAGTGCAAACTTGATGCAGTGAGAATTTATTGACTTGTATTTTATTTATAATAAATTTCCAAAGCAAGTGGTCACATCAATCAAGTTTGCGTTATAAGCTGATGCCTATTGAGACACAGTGCATACATTCAAAACCACTTAGTAAAGATTAACTTTTTAATTATCCTTCAACCAAACAACACTTCTATTTAAATATTTTCTATTCGCTTTTTCCTTCAAAGATCTTTTTTAGCCACAATCCAAGTAAGGTCAAGACGACAAAAATACATCAACATGACAAAAATTTCCTGCGGAAACATTGCAACGACATTAATTCAGCAGATTACAATAGAAAACAATATCTCACTCTAAACGACTCCTGATAATTGTTAATATAATTGACTCCATAAACGATTCCCAATTCATAGAAGAAATTATACATTCTTGTTTTTTATTTTAACAAGTTTTCTTAGCAAAACTCTCAATCCTCAACTACAATTTTTAACTGCTATTTTCAGTTACAAACTTTGAACTACAAACTTCAAACTACTTACCTTGTTTTTTCGTTTTGACAGATCTTCTTTTTTTACGTTTGCTATGATCTGACTATTCAATACAAATTTTACAGTAAAAAGTTAAACAAAGTCAATAACATTTGAACAATTAATGAAGTCTTAATTGAATTATGATGAAGTCACAACATACTTCCCGCGTTGAAACGACCAGTTTTAATATACTTTATGATTCGGTGTTGTCTGATTAGAAGACATTATGGGTAATGGACAAACTTTTGTAATGGGTCGTTTGATTATACTATATTGTGTTTTTATGGTCACCACTCTAGTCAAACTATCCCTTCCTGAATGTATGCTTATAATTCTTCTTAATAACCAATGTGCAGGAGGAAATCTGTCATTCTTTACAAAAACTAGTTCGTTTTCTTTGAGATTTCGTTGTTGTGTCAGTAACCTAGAGTCTACATTGTCCATGAGCTCTGCCATATGCGATGGCAACGAATGTCAGTTTATGGCATGTCATCCGGTGCCTGGGCAACGGCATGTCATGCCATATCATTTTGAAAATGTCGCTCAGCAGTGAACATGTGCGCGCTATATGGTGTTTGAAAGCACTGCAAAGGTTAGAGGAAGCGGAATATGAGGAATGGCGTCAATTGAGGAAGAGGCGAACATATAATTCCATAAGCAATCTTTTTTTTGTATTCATTTAGTATTCGTAGCACTATTTCCCTCGACGTCGCCATTTTGAAAATGAGCAACTGTCAGAATATGGCCATACTCATGGCCATGCAAATGTCTTGCCATATGGCATGACATTTATGTTATGCCATCAAATATGGTATGTATCGTCTACATTTTCCATTTCCATGGCAAGTCGAATGTTATGCCATCTCCCATGGCCAATGTGGACGCGGCGTAACTTCAGGCGTTGTTGCCGACGATGCAAATATTCCTTACTCCACTGAGCCCAAAATGACTGAGTAAGTTTTTAAATGGGGTTATAACGATCGAAGTGATTTACATTTTCATCAAGTAGGCTAGGTTATGGTGGCATAAGCAGTGGTCCTCCTATTAAAAAATGTCCTGGTATTAAAGCTGTAATATCCTGTGGGTCTTGTATCATCTTGGTCAATGGTCTAGAGTTCATGCTGGCTTCGATCAGGTTCATTAATGTACTTAACTCTTCATAAGTAAGTAATGTATTTCCCATGGTTCTTTTTAAATGTGTTTTTACTGATTTCAACCTACTTTCCCACAACCCTCCAAAGTGGGGTGAAGAAGGAGGAATAAAGTGTCATTTTATTCCTAAATTTTCGGTGGTTTGTGCGATTTCATGCTCATGCTGTTGGACTTGCATAAATTTGTAGCGAGTTAAAATTGCATTGACTGCAATAAAATTCGATCCGCAATCACTGTAGAAGTCAGTACACAAACCCCGTCGTAATACGAATCTTTTCTATGCTGCAGTAAAGCCGGGTGTGGAAAGGTCCCCCCTTACGATTTCGAGATGCATAGCCTTTATCACCATGCAAATAAAAACTGCAATGTAGCCTTTGTAATTCCTTATTCCTTTCCCTTTCGAACTTTTTATGTCGTCGGATTGATTTTTTGTGATAATCGTCAAAAGTGAGTTTAGTCTAATGGTTTTTTTCAGGTAAGGCTAAAGGATGTTGTTCCGCATATGACAATGAGGATGTTAGAGTCGACCTCAAACTCGAATTAATTTGTCACTGCTCAGAAATGGATGTAGTTTAATCAACTGACTTTTTCGAGATATTTGTCCTGGAATTTAAACTGCTTGGATTTCCGAAGAAATTTTTTTCTGTTGCACGGTTGCACGGTTCTTATCCAAAATTTTAAGCCAGACTGAAGTTCTTCAGGCGTGAGATATTTGCAAGTCTATTATTGAGTCGTTCAAGAGTCCGGTTTTGTTTTCTAGCGTCATACTTGTCATTTAAACTAGTGATGTTGTCTTTAATGTATCTTATGTCGTCAAGATGGAACTTAATGTCAATCAAAGTTTTCGGCCACCAGTTTGGGCCCATTTGTCACCCATTTGCCACATAAACAACACACTTAAAATTCAATTTTAAGCCAGACTCAACTTCTTCAGGTGTGAGATATTTTAGCTTTTGATTTTGCAGAGGCCTTAAAACATTTCTTGTCCAACGTTGACAATAAGCAGTTACTCTAATAAGTCTTAAAAAGGATGAGAATTTTTCAAGTATTTCGTGAGAATCATCCATAATTTGCACAAGTAAAGTTGTTGTTCTTTTATGTAGTCCCACTGTTGCTTCGATAGCGTCACTTTTTCTAGGCCACATATTCTTTGTCCCTCTTAACCATTGTGGTATTTTCCACCAGAGGACATAATTTTTCAACCTTTCAGGTGATATTCCTCTATTGGCACAGTCAGCAGGGTTTATTTCAGTTGGTACATGATTCCATGAACATCTTTCGGACAATTGATGGATATTGGACACTCTATTACTAACGAAACTCTCCCAATGTGAAGGGTGTTTTCTCAGCCAGGCCAACATGATCGCAGAATCAGTCCAACAGTAGACATGTATATGTATATTTAGCTGCATGTCCTTTTTACCTGAGCCACCAGTTTTGCATGTGAACTCGCTCAACATAATTCAAATTTCGGCAACGAAATTGTCTCGAAAGGTGCCACCTTGGTTTTTGCCGATATTAACCAAACATCAGCCTCTCCATTCACTTGTTCAACTCTCACGTAAAGAACAGCTGCGTATGCTTTTATAGGTGCGTCGCAAAATCCATGGAGATCTACATTTGCTGATGTACGTCCTGTTCGAATCCAACTTTGAATCTGAGTATATTCTAGAGAAGGTAAGCCTTCGCGATAAAATTTCCACTTCTCTTCGATGATTCGAGGAATTTCATCGTTCCATTATATTCCTGCAAGCTAAAGAGTTTGAATAAGATGTTCCCGAGCGGGTCAAATAGTTTAGATATTTCAGATAATACTGTCCACTTTGTCCAAGTTTGCAACGTGTCTGCAATTTATATCTTATGTGATAAACAATCATTTCGAGGTTTCCGCAATATTCCCAAAGCCTTTATGGTATCTGCATCAACTTCTTGAAATTTCTGAGAAAGGGCTTGTAGGAGTAATTCATTGTTTGAAGCCCACCACTCTTCAACTGATTGCGAATTTGATATTGTTTTCGTGTTGTTTCTTCAATGCTGCTACCTCTAGAGATCAAATCGTCAACATAATTATCATTGACTAATGCCTCTACTCCAACAGGGTAATAAAACTGTGCATCTTTTGCTAATTGATGTTCAAATGCTGTGTCTTCCAATAAAATTAATATCTAAATTTAATGAAATTAATATTGATTATTTAATATATTTGTTACTAATGTTCGAAGAACATTAGTATTAAAATCGATTTGGCCAAAATTTCATATTTCCATATATATATATATATATATATATATATATATATATATATATATATATATATATATATATATATATATATATATATATATATATATATATATATATATATATATATATCTATATATATATATATATATATATATAAATATATATATATATATATATATATATATATATATATATATATATATATATATATATATATATATATATATATATCTATATATATATATGTTTGGTACGCGGAGGACAATTTTGTAACGATGTATCCCTTGATGTATCCCTTTTTGTGCAAAAAATCGGTCTCCAGGGTGGTCTGGTTTTCAAAATCTGCAGAGTTACAGGGTGGTCAAGAAAAGTGTTTGGGACCTGTACCCTGACTCACTTAAATCGTTATATTTTGAAAACGAATAATCACAACCCAAAGTTTTATTGCTTGTTTTTTTATGGAATCAAATTGCTTTTAATATTATGTAACATACTACATTTTTACTGTACGTGGTTTTGAGATATTAACTTCAAAATACAAAATTTTGGCACTTCTATCCCGAAAATGGTTTGTTCAATGTTGTTTTTCTCAGAAAACCTCATGGAAATATGCCATGTTAATTTTATTACTAATGTTCGAAGAACAATAGTATTAAACTCGTTTCGCCGAAAATTCATATTTCTTTATATATATATATATATATATATATATATATATATATATATATATACATATATATATATATATATAGATATATATATATATATATATATATATATATATATATATATATATATATATATATATATATATATATATATATATATATATCAGCAAAATGATTAAGGGAGATAATCTCTTGAGTGGCCGATCCGATTGCGCTGAAGTTTTCGGAGAACGTAGGTGTATATAGTAGGTAGGTCCACGACTTTCTCAAATTCAGATTTCCTAAACATTTTGGCGGCGGCGAGCGTTTTAGTGAATTTTGGGGAACTCCTATATTTCCAAGCAGTGTAAATTTTTGTTAAAGAAAAGTATTGGGAATGAAAACTAATTATGTTCTCAGCTTGTTTATGATAAATAATCGGAAATTTTGAGCCGTGTGTGGGTGCAGAGTGCCTAAAAGTAGGCAAGGATTTTTTTTCAAATTTTGATTTGTCATTACTTGTAAGAAAAACAATGGATCATCATGAAAATTACAGAGCGTATTGATGTTGACTAAGATTTAGCACGTAGAAATTTTCAGCATAAAGCGGCTAACCCTGTAGCTGTGGCAGGGTGCTGAAAAAAAATCCTTCAAATCATTGACCTTCCTGAAAAATTTTTGATTTTTGACAAAAAATTCAAATCTTTGATAAATTTTATCCTTTGTCCTTCATCTCAAGATAAAATTTTCAAAATTCCGTTTTGCACAAGAACGGCAACCCATCACCAAATTACCTCTATTTTCAGCACTCGAAAGTTCTGTTCACGAGAACTGACGACCGGATAATGCGATCATAATCAAATTTACAAGATATGTTGGTATTATCTAGGACCAGGTCTGATAGAAGCTATTTTGAAATGCGGGCAACCCTGTGGCAGTGGTGCCATCTTGAAAAATAGGTGAGAAAAAACTGGTTTTAGGCCTATAACTTCCGATTCAGCCATCAGATTTGGACAAGATTCATACAGTACTTGGATCTTACCTTAGGTAACATTTGATAAAAATTTGGTTGAAAAATTAGAATAGAGTTCTCAGCTATGGTGATTTTTGTCTCCTAAATTTTGCAACTTTGCTCAGCAAAATAAAGCTTTTTTCCCTATAACTTCCGGTCCAGTGCAGAAATCAAAACGAAGATCACGCAGTAAATGGACCTTAATGTGAACCAAATGTCGTAGAAATTTCGTACCAAAATCATGAAAGGGCTGCCAGCTATGATCATTTTTGTAATTTTGTGAAATTTCTTTACTGAGCGATTATGTCATTAGATTTGCAAAAGGAAATGATCCTGCAATGATAATTAACCACAAATATTAACGCTTTAAAAATTTGAAAAGTTTTGAGGGTGGTAACCCGAAAATTCTTTTCACCCGTATAACTTCCAGCGCAGTGATTCAATCGAAACGAAATTTACTGGTTGGGTTTAACTTAACGTAAAGCAGATTTTGAATGTATTTTGCTTTGCTGCTGACACAGGCTAACCAGCATTAGCCATTTCCGTAAATATTGCACCAACAAATGCTTCAAATTACGTTCTCATATGCAAAGCATTTGCAATAAAAATAAGGAATCAATTTTTAAATTTTCCGAGTTTTGAACGTTTTTCGGATGGCAGCCTCAAACAACGTTTAACCGCTGAAACTTTCGATGAAATCCTGCGATGAGAACAAAATTCAAAGGATAAGTTGATTTGAGTATGAGCTTGTTATGGTAAACTTATTACTGCTTCGTTCGGAAAGTGTTTCCAGCACTGAACATTTACATCATTTGTGTTAGAGTTGAGTTTTGTTGATTTGGATAAGGAATGGTTGATATGATTCTACAAAACACACTTTTTTGTCACTCAAAGACAATTTCTTCGAAAATTAGTTTTCTAGCGGTTCAGGTGTACTAGAGTTTTTTTTTTTATAGCGATATTATTGGCTTTAAAAGTTGCATACATGTTTACGACTTAAGTTTTACCATATCTCAAGTAGCAAGTGAAAAATACAATATGCTTAAAAACTAAATATGCCATTAAGTGGACCTCGATGTCGATCTACACTCGTTGCTTGAACTGAAATAATTTAATGATTTTATGCATTATTTTAAATTTTTGAGCTCCAGTAAATGTTCGAAATGGCCAACTTAATTTTGAATACACGCTAAAGCTCGTTTTGCAAGCGTTTTTCATACTCATACTTTTCAGCTGCATCCTTACTTCTGTTGCAGCCGCATCGATTCTGGTATTTAGGTCTTTCAATGTTGATACTTCCGTTTCGGTCCCCATACAAAAAAATCCATAGCTGTTAGATCAGGAGATCTCGCAGCCCAGTGTATTGGTCAATTTCTACCGATTCAGCGATTGGTGTAATTGGAATTCAACTAATCTCTGACTAGTCAGCCATAATGAGCTGGAGCACCATCGTGTTGGTTAAACATGGAAGCCAATCGCTGCAGTGGAATCATGTCTTAAAAAATTTAAGTAGTTGGAAGACGGGCGCCTTATAGGTCCAATTAAATCGTTACCAATTACTCCTACCCATAAATTTACGCTGAATTTACGCTAAAATGATGAAGTTTTTCTCGTAAGTGGATTGCTCTTAGCCCACGTATGTAAAT
>OZ022264.1:141398102-141498102 GCA_963978885.1 Nemotelus pantherinus | reverse complement strand
TAGCATTGATGTCGATTTTTATTATCTTATATAGTTTATTTCTCTGATTTCGTAAACACCTCAGAGTTCTATCCAACCAAGGCTCAGATAGTTTATCTTTTCTCTTTATTTTCGGGACAATTTTTTCAACCGCATCAAAAATCAACTGGTAGAATAAAGACACCGCATCGTTCAATTCCAACGTTAATAGAGAACTATTCCAGTCAATATTATTCAAGTGGAGGTTAATGCTCTCATAGTCAGCATTTCGAAAATCATATGCAACTGAATTGTTGTATGATTTTGAGGTTGTCAAATCAGATATAAATAGCTCGACTGTAAAAGCAGAGTGATGAAAAGTATTGGAAAAAAGATGCTCTGCATCTACTGTCAGATTAGCTACTATATCGTCGTAACTGTTGGTAAAAATTAGATCTAACCAATTGCCATTTTGGTTAGAAGTCGGGGCGATTTGCTGCAGATCATTGCTGTAAAATGTGCTTACAAGATTTAAATCAGAAGAATCAACGATATTGAACGGGAGGAGGTTGTTGTCGTTTTCATCTTGTCACGGTTATCGGAATTTTGTTAAGTTTAAAAGCGGGAAAAAAAAAATCTCCACCGTTCCCCAACAGAAGAGACGATGGAGATATAGGCCGAATTAATCGCGAATCAGGTAATTGTAGTTATAGAATTATTACTATTAAGGTTAGACGTTAAGTGCTTGAGAATTATTACTATCAAGATTAGATGTTAAGTACTAAAGAACTATTACTATTAAGATTAGACGTAAGTACTCGGACATGACAATCTATGGTTCCGACGACAATCTGTACATCTGATACAATCTGTACACACGCATCGAATGATTAAATCCGTCAGTTTATCGTCGCTAACGACAATCACAAAATGTATATTCGCGTATTCCAGCAAACTGCAGCAGCAACAGAATTTGGCAGCTGGCTTCTTCTTTTTGCGGCGAAATTTGGCTTGCAGCAAAAGTTAAAGAAAAAAACAACTTTCGACGAATCTATTTTAGTATATCATAATAGAAACAGATACGCGGACAGAACTAATCTACCACCAAGGTCGACGTATAGACACGTACGGCAGAGCAACGCACTGCTCAAGCCACTCGAAACGTCAACAACTAACCTAGGCCAATACATGACCTATATACAGCTGCCGAGCGAGCTTCGAAATCAATGATCTCGTACATAATTACGTACAAGATCGTCGCAGGACACGCAGGATGTCGGGTAGAACGAGGGGGGGGCCTCAAACGCGAAATGGACACATCGAATTAACACGGAGACACTGTTATGTTTGCAAGTTACGAAATGATTACACACGGATTGATAATTCAAAACACACTTTAATTAAATTCATGTAAATTTTACAATTATGCCCTGGCCATGGTTAAAATATGACTGCCGGAAGAAGGGCCAACTTGACTTCGAGAAAGTACAAAATGACAAGTAACAATTCATTCAGGTTCAGCAACAGAACCTCTGAGCTTCTTAAAAGGTAGGGTATATGACAGTCTTCCCCCGGTCGATTAATTTCAATGAGGCTGATATCGTTCGACTGGACGCTTAACGCGACTAGATCTTCGTAATGGATTCTGCGAGGTTTCCATACTTGAATTATTGTTCTCTTTCACTGAATTTTCGCTCTCGTGATTTTGCTCCGTATTTCCCGTCGTGTTTGAAGATTTACCTGTAATTATATTTTTATTATCGTCAAGCAAAGGTAAGCTCATCAAACTTCTGGGTGACTCTTCGCTGCTTTGGTTGTTATCTGGTACTTAACATCCATATCCCTATAGTAACGAAACTGTACTTGGTCTCCAATCTTAAATTCCCTAAATCTATATCTTTGATTTTCTGACAGCTGGCTGGTTGAATTCACTGAGCTGTGTAGTAAATCAATTCGCGTACGAAGGTTAAAGCGCAGCATTTGCTCGGCTGGACTTTTACCCGTTGAAGCATTTGGGACTTTTCGGTATTGCATCAATAACCGTTGCAGTTTCAGGTGTACGTCTCCGTGATCCTGCATAGCTGATTTGAGGCCCTTTTTAAGTGTTTGAACGAACCTTTCTGCCTGTCCATTTGTGGCTGGATGAGCGGGTGCTGTAAGTTTTTGGTTGATTCCATTTGTGTCGAGAAAGTCTTTGAACTCTTTGGATGTAAACGTTGATCCGTTGTCAGATACGATGACGTTTGGGATTCCGAATCTAGCGAA
This sequence comes from Nemotelus pantherinus, assembly GCA_963978885.1. NCBI lineage: Eukaryota > Metazoa > Arthropoda > Insecta > Diptera > Stratiomyidae > Nemotelus > Nemotelus pantherinus. Next base: position 141,495,879 of record OZ022264.1, on the reverse strand, counting down.
TATCTCTCGTAATGATTTGATAGTATATGCGCTACTTATTTTTTTCATGGGGATTACTTCCACCCATTTCGACATAGCGTCAACGACTATTAAAAAGTAATACTGCATAAAAGGTCCCGCAAAGTCAATATGTACACGCTGCCAAGGTCCTGAAGGTGACTCCCATATGTGAGTACGTATTTTTGGTGCCTCCGATTGAACACTTGCACAATACCGGCATCCTTTTGCTATTTTCTCGATATCTGAGTCGATTCCCGGCCACCAGCAGTAACTTCTTGCCAAAAGCTTCATCTTTACAATTCCCAAGTGTGCCATATGCAACTCTTTCAAAATATTTCTTCGAAGTTTGCTGGGAATCACAACGCGAATTCCTCTGTATATGCAACCGTTTTGTAACATGAATTGACCGTCCATTCCTTTAAATTTCGTTGCCGATAATTTCTCTCCCGACAATAAATTTCGGTAAATAACTGTTAGTTCTGGATCAAGACTAGTCTCCTTTGCAATCATTGTATTTGTGATTGGTTGCAAAAAGTCGTACAACTGATGAATGGTGATTACATGATTGAAATCATCAGCATTGATTTTAGAGGGGTAGCGTGAAAAGTAATCAGCATTTACATTTCTTTCCGTATCCCTATATTCAATACTATAATTGAATCCTGATAAAAACTGAGCGTAGTTCAAAAGCCTCTGCGATGTTAATGCCGGCAAGCTCTTGTTTGGGTTAAATATTGAGACAAGTGGTTTATTGTCTGTAATTAAAATAAACTCCCGGCCGTAGCAGTAATTAAAAAATTTATGAAGTCCCCAATATATAGCCGTTGCTTCTTTGTCTATTTGACTGTAATTTGTTTCGCTTTTACTTAAACTTCTGGACGCAAATGCAATTGGTCTTTCTCCTTTAGGTGTGCGATGTGATAAAATAGCAGATAGCCCGTAAGGAGATGCATCAGTAGCCAAGACTAGCTGAAGGTTTTCATCAAAAGGCATCAAAACGTTTTCACTTGTCAAGTCAAGTTTGATTTGCTCAAAAGAGCGCTGGCGTCCTGACGTCCATACATACTTTCTACCAGCTTGAAGTAACGTATAGAGTGGGTGAAGTTTGCCCGCTAGATCTGGAATAAACTTATTGTAATAGTTGACCATTCCCAGGAAGTGTCGTAGCTGTTTAATATTCGTAGGTCTTTTTATATCCAGTATAGCTTGAACCTTCTCTTTGTTCTTCTGAAGACCTTGCTTGTCGATTACATGTCCCAAGTAGGTAACACTTTGTTTAAAAAGTTTGCATTTTGCTATGTTCAAATGCAGATTGTATTTGCGTAACTTAAGTAACAACTTAATGTTCCTATTGTAAGCTTCTTGCAGCGTTCGACCCATTACAATGATGTCATCGAAGAAACAAGTGGTTCCTTCTTAGTCGTTTACTATATGCTCGTCCATAAAACGCTGCAGGCTTGAGTAGCCTAGTGGGTAGAGCACTGGCTTCTTGCGTGTGGGGTCCCTGGTTCGAATCCAGGTTCGGACGAGGGTCCACGCACCAAGCTTTGAGTTCACCTAGCTCTGATTAGGTACCTGATTTAAATCGGGGGTAAAGTGAGTCGTGGAACTAATCACTCCACACTCGTATTCACAATGATTAAATAAATTGTAATGAAGCTCTCTACCAGCTTCAACCCCTAGACCCGTACGAGGGTTGTCGTGGGACTGCTTTACTTTACTAAATAACTGTTAGTTCTGGATCAAGACTAGTCTCCTTTGCAATCATTGTATTTGTGATTGGTTGCAAAAAGTCGTACAACTGATGAATGGTGATTACATGATTGAAATCATCAGCATTGATTTTAGAGGGGTAGCGTGAAAAGTAATCAGCATTTACATTTCTTTCCGTATCCCCATATTCAATACTATAATTGAATCCTGATAAAAACTGAGCGTAGTTCAAAAGCCTCTGCGATGTTAATGCCGGCAAGCTCTTGTTTGGGTTAAATATTGAGACAAGTGGTTTATTGTCTGTAATTAAAATAAACTCCCGGCCGTAGCAGTAATTAAAAAATTTATGAAGTCCCCAATATATAGCCGTTGCGTCTTTGTCTATTTGACTGTAATTTGTTTCGCTTTTACTTAAACTTCTGGACGCAAATGCAATTGGTCTTTCTCCTTTAGGTGTGCGATGTGATAAAATAGCAGATAGCCCGTAAGGAGATGCATCAGTAGCCAAGACTAGCTGAAGGTTTTCATCAAAAGGCATCAAAACGTTTTCACTTGTCAAGTCAAGTTTGATTTGCTCAAAAGAGCGCTGGCGTCCTGACGTCCATACATACTTTCTACCAGCTTGAAGTAACGTATAGAGTGGGTGAAGTTTGCCCGCTAGATCTGGAATAAACTTATTGTAATAGTTGACCATTCCCAGGAAGTGTCGTAGCTGTTTAATATTCGTAGGTCTTTTTATATCCAGTATAGCTTGAACCTTCTCTTTGTTCTTCTGAAGACCTTGCTTGTCGATTACATGTCCCAAGTAGGTAACACTTTGTTTAAAAAGTTTGCATTTTGCTATGTTCAAATGCAGATTGTATTTGCGTAACTTAAGTAACAACTTAATGTTCCTATTGTAAGCTTCTTGCAGCGTTCGACCCATTACAATGATGTCATCGAAGAAACAAGTGGTTCCTTCTAAGTCGTTTACTATATGCTCGTCCATAAAACGCTGCCAGATGTTCGGGGCAGTTTTAACACCGAACATTAATTTCTTTACTTTATACAATCCTTTGTGCGTGCTTATTGTTTGCATTAGTGAGCTTGCTTCGTCCATATTAAGGTGAAGGTAAGCCTTGTGTATGTCAAACGTACTGAAATATTCGCCGTTTTTTAGCTTCTGGAATATATCCTCAATTTTCGGAATTGGATATTTATCATTAATGATAAATTTATTTAAAGTGGTTTTGTAATCGGCACAGATACGTATAGTTTTATCTGGTTTAATCACGGGTACAATTGGTGTTCCCCAATCTGAATGCTTCACCTCTTCGAATATTCCTGCATTTACTAGTTTACTGATTTCCTCCTCTATTAGAGGTCGTAACGCGTAGGGCACTGGTCTAGGCTTGATGTAAACTGCTTGAGCTCCCTCACGTAACTTAAGCGACGCTCGAACATTTGGAATACATCCAATTTTGTTTTCGAAAACATCACAAAATTGAGTGCATAGTTCCTCGGATAATTTCAAAATGTTTCCGTGTACATATGATAAGGAACGGATGTCTTGTATTTTAAATAAATTGAGTTTGTTAATCCATTCGCGTCCCATTATGGGATCAAACGCACCATCTACTATATAAATTTTACCTTGAAATCTCTTGTTATCATATTGTATGCAAACGTCACTAACCCCACGTACTGGGACGAGTTCCTGGTTGTACACTCTTAGAAGAACGTTGCTGGAATGTATGACTGAATTTGGGCAAATTTTTCTAAATGTTTCGTAATTAATTACAGAGACCGCGGCACCAGTATCAAACTCCATTTCGAAATGCCTGTTATTTATTTTTACTGTAATAAAATACTTATTTGTTTGACGTTTTGAAAATAATCGCAATGAGTTTATTTCATAAACCGGTTCTTCATTTATCAGTTCTATTGTTTTGACATTTCGATCTGAATTTTTATTCCGTTTTCTTTTCATGCACACCGAAGACAAATGCCCTCGCATTTTGCAAAAACTACAGTTCAATTTGTTTGCGAATTTACAATTAGAAGCAATATGATTTAATTTACCACACCTGTAGCACTTTTTTTCAACTGTATTAGGTTTTTCTGGTTTCGAACCGGTTGTTTTGGTATATTTAGATGACTGAAGCTGATGAATTGCAATCATTGCTTTTGTTCCGGATTTTGACGCTTCAATTGCAAGTGCTAATTTTAGAGCGGACTCCATTGTTAGATTACTTTCACGAAGAAGACGCTCTTTTATGTCTTCATCTCTCACACCGCGTATAAATTGTGAACGTAGATGCGTTTCTAATGTTGATTTACTGCAGGACTGGCACTTAAAATTGCAAAATGTACTTAGCCTTTTCAGTTCTGCTACGTAAGCCGCAACTGTTTCTCCATCGTGCTGTTGCCGCAAAAGAAATTTGTGTTGTTCTGTAATTTCATTCATTGATGGGCTAAGATGATTTTTTAGCATTGTAATTAGAGTTCCATATGATTTTGTGGACGGTGAATCGGGCGCAGTCAGACCGGCTAGCAGGTTGTAATATTTTGGACCAATACAATTAATAAGAACTTGTACTTTCTTCCCCGGGTCAGTAATGTTCCGCATGGCCAAGTAATTGTTTAATCGTTCCACGTAGTTGTAGAATGGCTCTTCAGTTTCATCAAATTCCTTGAAGTGAACATTAGGCGTAGCGACATTTGATGATGTTTGAAGATTTTGTAATAAGTCGATCAGCGTTCACCGTATTCGCATCTCCGGATGGTCTAGATCCCGAAGCACTAGCTTGTAAGTAACTTGCGTTATCATTCGTATCCGTCATTTTGCTCCGTCCTCGTCGCCACTGTTATGTATGCAAGTTACGAAATGATTACACACGGATTGATAATTCAAAACACACTTTAATTAAATTCATGTAAATTTTACAATTATGCCCTGGCCAGGGTTAAAATATGACTGCCGGAAGAAGGGCCAACTTAACTTCGAGAAAGTACAAAATGACAAGTAACAATTCATTCAGGTTCAGCAACAGAACCTCTGAGCTTCTTAAAAGGTAGGGTATATGACAGACACATCGAAAAAGTCACTTGCACTAACCCGTCGTAACGAACCGACCCAGAGCCGCGCACAAAAGATCATCCGACGAACGAATTCGAATTTATTCAATATCATGGCATCCTATAGATGCCAAATGAAGTAAGTTCTTACCTGGCGTGATTAGAGATGGGTCTGCGAAAGAACTAGCCGTCGTTTTTGGGAATCCTTGGGTTGCGATTTCGGATATGAGCGTCGATGTTGATGCACAAGTTGGCAGATACACAAGTTGACATGCGAAATGTCAACTGACGGCTGTCAGATGATTTCGGCTCAGGGGAAAGTCATTTGTCCCAAAGTGGGGAATTTGGAGTTAAATGACATTGACTCAAACGGATTCGGGAAAGTCCCGGTACGTGAAAATTTTCCTGCGATTTAACAAAGCAAAGAATGGGCTCTTTTTTGAAATCGACAGGGTAAGAAGACAGTCGCATTTGTATTTGGCGTATTTGGAGTGCTAGCTGGAATTGAAAACTGATTAGTTTTTTTTATCTATTTGGTTGCGAGGAATTTTGGAAGTCGAGACGGCAGTGAATTAAAACGAGCAGGTTTTCAAACGAATTGTTGGCGATTTTCTTTGGCGGCTACTATCGGTGGAATTAGCCAGGAAGGGAACGAGCGGATCCAGAAATTGTGCTGGTGAAAAATATCTTGTCGACGGCAGATTGCGACATTGGGGGAGCGTTAATACGGCATTCGAAATAACGTTCGAGTGAACTCAGATTCAAACTTGTGAACCAACGACGAGCGACAGCATAGAAGGCGTGAGCGAGACGAAAAGGGCCCCAGCGTGGGAAAAATTCTCAGGTGCTGTAAATTTTAGATATATTTTTCTTCTATTGTTTTCAAATCACGAGCCTAGCCTTTAAAAAATTATATGTCATGCTAAATTTTAAGAGGCCATACCATTCATGGTAGCATGCCGTAACGCGAGTGTTGTTGTGAACGAGATTTATTTTTTTACGTGAATACAAAGAAAGGAAACAATATATGATCTTTAATAATAGTTGCTGGATAAGAAACTGCAATTACCGATCGGGTCGTAAAATAGTGAGTTCAAATTAAATCGTAGCAATAAAGTCGCCTAAGTGTAAGGTGGCGAAAAACGGTAGACCAGTGTACATAACTTATTTGCACGTTGTCAACTTCTCGCTTCGGGGCAACGGTTGTTCGGCAGCATCACGGGGTGAAGCGAGTGGCGCCTATAGAATAGATATCTCAACCTACACCCTTCTCTCCTGAGTGACGGCCACCCGGAGCTGCCATCCTCTGTTCAAATCAAGGACGAGGAATTGTATCTGGTTTCGCGGTTAAAACGGTTTTAACGTAACAAATTGGCGCCAAACGTGGGGCTTAAAATAACGGAAATAACGGTATTATCGGTTTGTTAAGGCTTTGTCGGTATTAGCGGTCCTTTCGCGGTTAACAGGACCCGGAAAATTTTAGAGTTCATTTCTCGAGATCCGTTGCTCGATAAGGCATTGTGAAGCAGATTTTTATGCATGGTATATTGAAGATTTTTTTGAATTTTATATAGTTACTAATTATTTAAGATACAACAGTTTGAATTTTGGATTGAATTGAGTGACTGGAGTGTGTGAGTTTTTCAGTGAATTGAATTGGTTTTTGTGTGCGTGTGGAAGAGTGATTGGTTTTTAAGCTAAGAGGCAACATTTTCAGGTGGACTGTGTATCTTGCTAGGGAGCATATTTTCAGGAGGAGCAGTACTTTTGTATAGTTGACCATAGGTTACTGTGGGTTATTGTTGTTGGGATAGGCTGGGTAGATTTTGTTTGTTAAAATTAAATAGTGATCCGAGTGAAGTTCGAGTTAAGTGCGTCGCAGTGGTTATCGTGAGTAATGAAAATTATAGTGGATCGACTTAGCAAGGATGAGCTCACGTATGAGCTTGCGATCCGAGGTTTCCCGGCGGATACAGTCGAAAATATGCGAAAGACCCTGAGGGCGGCGCTAAAATCAGAAGCAGCGTTGGATACATCACACGTCGAAACGGAGTACCCGTTCGATTATGCGACGGATTATGCGGAGCTTACGGCAAAAGCGTCAGAGGTCGAGGAGCTTATAGCTAGAGTGTCAGGGAGCGGCATCGGACTATGTCAAAGCGAAGGTTAAGGTCGAGTTTGGATTCCGGCGTTTGGCAAACATGCAGGCAGTGACCATCGAGCAAAAGAAGGGAGCGAAGTCTCTCCGGAATAGGTTTATCCTGGCGATGGGTTCTTTGGAGGAGAGAGTAGGTGACTCGAGTGGCGATGAGGCGGAGCACCCGAACGAAGACCAAGCGACAAACGTAATACCAACAGCACGGAGCACAAGTCTTGCGGAAGTGGCGAAATGGGGCCTTAAGTTTAGTGGCGACTCGTCAGGCTCTATCAATGCCTTTTTAGAGCGGGTCGAAGAGCTACGCCAGGCACGAGGGCTTACCAAATCTCAGCTTTTCCGGGCAGCAGTCGATCTCTTCGATGGGCGGGCGTTGATTTGGTTTAGGGCCAACCGCAACCTTGTGGAAAGCTGGGACGCGTTAGTAGAAGAGCTGAAGGCAGAATTCTTGCCCTCCGACTATGAAGACCGCCTTTGGGAGGAAATCCGAAGACGGACTCAAGGGGAAAACGAGTCGATGGGGGTTTATGTGGCGATAATGGAGCGCCTTTTTAGTAGGTTAAAGAAGAGTTGCTCTGAAGAAAAAAAACTTCGGACCTTGAGAAGGAATATCGCCCCCTTCTATCAGCAGCAGCTATGTCTGAAGCCAGTCGGGTCAATAGCCGAATTGGTAAGTATGGGGCGCACATTGGATGCAACGAGGGCTTCAGTAGCGGCGTTCGTACCCCCGACTACACGATCGAGGAGGTGTTTGGAGCCAGACCTGGCATATGTGAGTGCGGAGACTACAGCGCAGGTGGCGGTGACGTCCGGGGGCAGTCGCGTGCGGTGTTGGAACTGCCGCAAAGAAGGTCACGTATCCAGGGAGTGCTCTGAGCCCAGGCGATGTTTTGGCTGTGGTCGTCAGGGGGTCATGCGTGCTTCATGCCCATCATGCCAAGGGAGAGTTAGTGGGACGGAAAACCGGGCTCGACAAGATACGCAGGGATCGGGAAACGATCGTCGTGCTCGTTAAGCGGCCGAGCGAACACGATATCAAGGCCGGAACGGAGTAGTCATCAGCCGATCGTAGACTATGCGTTGGTGGAAGATAATCCCGACAGTCGACCGCACTTACAAGTGGAGATTGAAGGTACGATTTTGGAGGGATTATTAGATTCAGGGGCGAGTCGTACGATTCTGGGATGGAAAGGGTGGTCTCGGTTGGCAGGTAGAGGTTTGTCACTGAGACAGGATGGAATTGAAGAAGTACGGCTCGCAAACGGCGTAATGTGTGCGGTAGATGGAGTTGTTGAACTGGAGTTTGCTTTGAATGGACGAAAGCATACTCTCGAAACACTGGTGATTTCATCGATTCCGCAAGAAGTGATTTTAGGTATAGACTTCTGGCAGCATTTCGGTGTCGTGTTGGATATGAAGGGCCGGCAGTGGACATCAATCGCTTCAGTTGAGGTGGAGACGGGTAAGGCGCTGCGGAGTCGATCTCATTTATCGACAAAGGAAGCAGATACTTTAGCGAGCTTATTGGGAGAGGAATTCGGGTTAATGGGTGACGGACTAGGGTGTGCGAATTCCGTGGAGCACGTAATCAAAACCATGGCTTCCCCGATCAAGCAGAGGTACTACCCAGTCTCACCTGCGGTGCAAAAACAGATCAACGCGGAGTTAGACGAGATGCTTCGGATGGGTGTAGTCGAGCCGTCTTCTAGTCCGTGGTCTTCGCCGATACTACTAGTTCGGAAGAAAGATGGGTCATTCCGGTTCTGCGTGGACTTCCGGAAGGTGAATGCGGTGTCAGAAAAAGACGCCTATCCCTTGCCGTACATTTCAGCTACCTTAGACAAGCTAAGAAATGCGAAGTACTTGTCGACGCTGGACGTCAAATCTGCGTACTGGCAAGTACCGATGGCAGAGGAATCTAAGCAGTACACCGCATTCACCGTGCCAGGAAGAGGTTTGTATCAGTTCCGTAGGATGCCTTTCGGACTTCACAATGCGGGGGCTACATGGCAACGGCTGATAGACAAGGTGCTTGGACCTGCACTAGAGCCTTTTGTGTTTACGTATCTCGATGACGTGATAGTTGTGACCGAAACTTTTGACCGGCATCTTGAGGTATTGCGTGAAGTTTTCGTTCGGTTAAGGGAAGCTGGTTTACGGGTTTCAAGGGAGAAATGCCAATTTTGTAGAGCACATCTGAAGTATCTGGGCTACGTGGTTGATGTGGAGGGACTGCACGTAGATCCCGAGAAGGTGAGGGCGGTAAGCGAGTTTCCCCGTCCTACCTCGGTCAAGCAAGTGAGGCAGCTCTTGGGCATGGTGTCCTGGTACAGACGCTTCATACCAGATCACGCAACAATGGTGGCGCCGTTGACCGACTTAATCAAGAAGGGCCGTAAGTTTGTATGGACTGAGGAATGTGATCGCGCGTTTGTGTTCTGCAAACAAAAGCTTACAACTGCACCCGTACTATCTTGTCCGAACTTCGAACTTCCGTTCAAGGTGCAGACTGATGCCTCCGATGTTGGTATAGGAGCTGTGCTGAGTCAGGCACACCCGACTGGAGAGAAGGTCGTGTGCTATCTCAGCCGAGCGTTGTCTCAACAAGAAAGGAAGTATTCTACAACGGAGAAAGAGTGTTTGGGAGTTCTATGGGCCATCGAAAAGCTCCGACCCTACATCGAAGGGACTCATTTTGTTGTAATAACTGACCATCATTCGCTCGTCTGGCTGAACAGATTGAAAGACCCGACGGGTAGATTAGCTAGATGGGCAGTACGGTTGCAACAATTCGATTTCGAGGTGGTTCATAGAAAGGGAAAGGGAAATCTGGTTCCGCACGCGCTTTCGCGGGCAATGATTGACGTAGGCGGCGTATCCACGCCCCAGGTAACAGAGCGTTGGTATAAAAGCATGTTGGACAAGGTTGAAAAAAACCCAGATAGGTTTTCGGACTGGAAGGTGATCGGAGATACGTTGTGGAAACGGCTCACAGTTCGAGCGACAGGCGGTGGGACTACTCAAGTCTGGAAGCGAGTTGTCAGCAAAGTTGAGAGACCAGCAATACTGGAGCGTTATCACGATGACCCAAAAGCGGGCCATATGGGAGCGACACGAACGATAGCTCGTATTACGCAGAGCTACTACTGGCCGCGGATGAATATGGATATCCGGGACTACGTCCGAAGATGCAAGGTGTGCCAGACATGCAAAGTGGAACGGAAAGCTCCGATTGGGTTAATGCCAACTCGAGCGGGTGAAGCAAAAGTCCCGTGGGAGATGATCGGTGTAGATTTGGTAGGGCCATTGCCAAGGTCGTCGAGAGGTCATTCTTATATCTTAACGGTCCTCGATTACGTCTCAAAATATTCAGTTTTATTACCTGTGCGAAGTGCTACGGCAACGACTGTTTTTCGTCTGTTAGAAGAAAATGTTTTTTTGGTGTACGGTGTCCCCAGGATACTAATTTGTGATAATGGAGTGCAGTTCCGGGGCAGCCAATTCAGGAAAGCGGTGGAAGAGTATGGCGTGCAGGTGAGCTACACTGCATTGTATCACCCTCAGGCTAACCCGGCCGAAAGGCGTAATCAGGATGTTAAATGCATGTTAAGGTGTTACGCGTCGGAAAACCACCGATCTTGGGATCAATATCTAGCAAAAATCGCCTGCGCATTGCGGACTTATAAACATGAAGTAACGGGGTTCTCACCTTATTTCGTTAACTTTGGTAGGGAGATGGTTACATTCCGGGAAAAGTCAGAGCCTCCGGGAGATCAGCAGGTTGACTTCTCACCATCGAGGAGCGCGACGATGCTGGAAACGATTCGAGCGGAAGTAGTCAGGAGAATGAGGCAGGCTGCTGAATCTAGTAAAGTGAGGTATAATCTACGCCGAAGGTCGGAGTCTTTCCAGGTCGGGGATCTAGTGTGGAGAAGAAACTACGTCCTGTCAGATGCCAGTAAACATTTTACGGCGAAGTTCGCTCCAGCGTTCGTTGGCCCCTTTAGGTTGTGGAAAAAGTTGTCAGCGTGGACGTATGAACTCGTGGACATGAAGGGGAAGTCCGCGGGAACATGGCACGCAAAAGATTTGAAGCGCTGTATAGAAGTTGACCGTCAGCCAGACGGAAGCTCGGAGATAGTAGGCGCGTGAAATAGTGGATAATGGGGAAGAACGTATATAGACAATGTAGTGATAGTTATTGTCGGTGGTGGGTTTAATACTAAAGAATTCCGTTAGAACAGCATTAGTAGTAAGTACATATGGTGGTGGGATTAAATATTTAATAGGAGTAGAGTTGTTTCACCTGGCCCTAGCTGGTAATAAATTGATAAGGTGATGAGGAGTAGAATCTATAGTTAGCCAGGAAAAGGCGGTACATAGGCTACAAATAGCGAGTATGATGGTTAGCAAGTTGGTTGGTGGTGGGTTATATTATATAATATTAGTCGGTGGTTAGTTTTAGGTTTCATAAAATACTTTGGGGTTAGTTTTGAAGAGAATGAAAGTTTAGTTTTAAATAAAAATGAAAGAATTACCGATAGCTTGGTGATGTTTCCTATTGGGTTTTTTTTTATTTTTTTTTCCTTTTGTTTTTCTCTCCTTCCCTTTTCCTTTTTTTTTGTTTTTTTTTCGGTTTATTCTCTCGTTCTAGTTTTAGTCATTTATTTCCTCGTTCTTTTTCTCCTCATAAGGTTAGCCGTAATAGCTATAGTGTCCTAAAAACGAGTTCAATATGCATTAGTTTCTCATAGAATAAGTATAGAGACACCAACACCATACTAACTACTAGACGACACATATAATCATGCTTAGGGTTATATTAGGTTTGTTTTGTTGGGAAAGTAGGCAACGCTAGTGATTGCATGGATGGAAGGCGTATGAGTGACGACGTTCGTTTTTCAGTTCATTGAGTGGTGGAACAAACCAAAATTCAAACGTGACTTTAATCGTTCGTAAGTCTAAGATACCGGTGCGTGCGAGTCGTATTTGAATGGTAACTTAGTACGGTGTTAAGTCCGGCAAAGAAGTATAGTCGAGAATTTCTATGCAATTCTCTGAGAAGAGGGGGGTGTCACGGTTATCGGAATTTTGTTAAGTTTAAAAGCGGGGAAAAAAAAAATCTCCACCGTTCCCCAACAGAGGAGACGATGGAGATATAGGCCGAATTAATCGCGAATCAGGTAATTGTAGTTATAGAATTATTACTATTAAGGTTAGACGTTAAGTGCTCGAGAATTATTACTATCAAGATTAGATGTTAAGTACTAAAGAACTATTACTATTAAGATTAGACGTAAGTACTCGGACATGACAATCTACGGTTCCGACGACAATCTGTACATCTGATACAATCTGTACACACGCATCGAATGATTAAATCCGTCAGTTTAACGTCGCTAACGACAATCACAGAATGTATATTCGCGTATTCCAGCAAACTGCAGCAGCAACAGAATTTGGCAGCTGGCTTCTTCTTTTTGCGGCGAAATTTGGCTTGCAGCAAAAGTTAAAGAAAAAAACAACTTTCGACGAATCTATTTTAGTATATCATAATAGAAACAGATACGCGGACAGAACTAATCTACCACCAAGGTCGACGTATAGACACGTACGGCAGAGCAACGCACTGCTCAAGCCACTCGAAACGTCAACAACTAACCTAGGCCAATACATGACCTATATACAGCTGCCGAGCGAGCTTCGAAATCAATGATCTCGTACATAATTACGTACAAGATCGTCGCAGGACACGCAGGATGTCGGGTAGAACGCTCCTCAAACGCGAAATGGACACATCGAATTAACACGGAGACACATCGAAAAAGTCACTTGCACTAACCCGTCGTTACGAACCGACCCAGAGCCGCGCACAAAAGATCATCCGACGAACGAATTCGAATTTATTCAATATCATGGCATCCTATAGATGCCAAATGAAGTAAGTTCTTACCTGGCGTGATTAGAGATGGGTCTGCGAAAGAACTAGCCGTCGTTTTTGGGAATCCTTGGGTTGCGATTTCGGATATGAGCGTCGATGTTGATGCACAAGTTGGCAGATACACAAGTTGACATGCGAAATGTCAACTGACGGCTGTCAGATGATTTCGGCTCAGGGGAAAGTCATTTGTCCCAAAGTGGGGAATTTGGAGTTAAATGACATTTCGAGTGAAATCGAACCAGTTAGAGTGACTCAAACGGATTCGGGAAAGTCCCGGTACGTGAAAATTTTCCTGCGATTTAACAAAGCAAAGAATGGGCCCTTTTTTGAAATCGACAGGGTAAGAAGACAGTCACATTTGTATTTGGCGTATTTGGAGTGCTAGCTGGAATTGAAAACTGATTAGTTTTTTTTATCTATTTGGTTGCGAGGAATTTTGGAAGTCGAGACGGCAGTGAATTAAAACTTGCAGGTTTTCAAACGAATTGTTGGCGATTTTCTTTGGCGGCTACTATCGGTGGAATTAGCCAGGAAGGTAACGAGCGGATCCAGAGATTGTGCTGGTGAAAAATATCTTGTCGACGGCAGATTGCGACATTGGGGAAGCGTTAATACGGCATTCGAAATAACGTTCGAGTGAACTCAGATTCAAACTTGTGAACCAACGACGAGCGACAGCATAGAAGGCGTGAGCGAGACGAAAAGGGCCCCAGCGTGGGAAAAATTCACAGGTGCTGTAAATTTTAGATTTATTTTTCTTCTATTGTTTTCAAATCACGAGCCTAGCCTTTAAAAAAATTATATGTCATGCTAAATTTTAAGAGGCCATACCATTCATGGTAGCATGCCGTAACGCGAGTGTTGTTGTGAACGAGATTTATTTTTTTACGTGAATACAAAGAAAGGAAACAATATATGATCTTTAATAATAGTTGCTGGATAAGAAACTGCAATTACCGATCGGGTCGTAAAATAGTGAGTTCAAATTAAATCGTAGCAATAAAGTCGCCTAAGTGTAAGGTGGCGAAAAACGGTAGACCAGTGTACATAACTTATTTGCACGTTGTCAACTTCTCGCTTCGGGGCAACGGTTGTTCGGCAGCATCACGGGGTGAAGCGAGTGGCGCCTATAGAATAGATATCTCAACCTACACCCTTCTCTCCTGAGTGACGGCCACCCGGAGCTGCCATCCTCTGTTCAAATCAAGGACGAGGAATTGTATCTGGTTTCGCGGTTAAAACGGTTTTAACGTAACAATCTTCCACGAACTTTAAATTTGGACGGTTGAAATCTCCTAGAATTATAATCTTATCATTATCATTAAGTGATGAGACCAGAGAAGAAATGGTTTCGCATATGTCATTGTAAATGGTATCGTCTGAGTTAGGCGGGACGTAGAAAATGCCAATGTACAAGAAACCTTTGGACCAAGAAATTCGAATAAATTTGTGCTCAAACTGATATTGTGAATCGGTTTCGACTATTTCACTCGAGAGAGAGTTATATGCGGCAATGGGTACACCACCACCTCTGGTTTGTCCAGTATGGGTATAATTACGGTCATTTCTGTATATGGTCCAGCAACCGTCGAGTATTTCCTCGTTTAAATGAGAGTGGTTTAACCAAGTTTCGGTAAGGGTAAGCACATTGAACTTGCAAGATTTGGCGTCAAGAAAGAGTTGATTTAGCTTGCCTCTCATACCACCGCAATTGTGGTAAAAAAGTTTGAGGCCATGTTTAGATTGTTTTCTGTTAGGATCGGTACCTACTGAAATCTTCCCTTGCTTTCTGAAGCTGAGAAATATATTTTGAGGAGACATGTGAAGCGTATAGTTTTAGGTCACTTTTGACTTGGTCTGCGAATACTCCAAGCTGCTCGTGGTACCGAGTAAAGATAACATGAAGGGAATCAAAGTCGATTGGTAGACCCTCTTGCTGGATCATAATTTTCAAATGAGTTTTGGTTTTACCCTCAAAACATGCGCAGTCGCTGGCTTTGTGCATATAGGCCAGGAAAAGACGAACATTGTCGTATATTTTACCATCTCTTAGCCGAGAAAGTAGATACCTGTTTTCTAAATCAGCAATTGATGTAATGGTAGCTTTCACATGTGGAGGCACTAATGGGTCTAAAAAACTGGATGCAGGTTGTGATGGAAGTTTTGTAGCTAAGGTGGTTGTGGATGGAATTTGATCTTCACCACGGATGAAATTTGCATATGGAGAAGGTGATAACTGGGCTGGAGTAGGATTTTCATGCGGAGAGTCTTTCTTAGCTTTATTGGTATCATTTGGGCCGCAATGTGCAATTTCACAATTTTTATTGTCTTTAACCCCCACATTCTTTTTGCCGAAATTGTCTTTTTCATTTTCTGAATGAAATTTTTGTATGAAAAATTTGTTGCTGCACTGGTGGGCATGCCAGGACGAACGGTTATTTGAGGACTGGTGAGAGAATTGATCGACTCAGCGCTGGACATCTGGTCGGTACTCATATCAGCCTGCACGGAGACCATTTGAATATGGTTGCTCGAAATAACTTCTTTTTGCGGGGCAGTTGTCAAGGTATCCAGCTTTGAGGATTTGAATGTTAAATTCTTGGTAGCTCGTATTGGGGAAGAAGGATGAGAATCGTTTTGGAAGGAGGCGTTATTACATTTTTTATCCTTACTTAATTTAGAATTACAAGAAATGTGTTTCTTACGACTAGCCTTGGTTTTCCAGCTGCTGAATGATATCCCTCTCCAGACTTGATCGTCGACTGATCCATTGAAGCTCGTTATAATAATATTTGTTTCAACATCTATTTTTTGCTCTAAAGTCCTTGATACGGAACAACAAACAGAATTTACTGACAAAAATTTTACCATTTACCATTTGATAATGCTGAACCTAAAGTCTCAAAATACTCGCAAGCACGAAAATACTCTATACGAAAATATGCGATACGAAAATACTTGCAAGTACAAAAATATTCGATACGAGTATATACTCGTATGGTTCCAAAATATTCGATACGAATATACTCGTATCGTTCCAAAATATTCGAGACGAATATACTCGTATCGTTCCAAAATATTCGATACGTATCTTTCTAAAATACTTACAAGTATTTTGGAACTATACGAGTATATTACTCGTATCGAGTATTTCGGAACTTGCAAGTATTTTCGTATCGCATATTTTCGTATAGAGTATTTTCGTGCTTGCGAGTATTTTGAGACTTTAGGTTCAGGCTTTTAGGGCAATAGTAGCTGAAATCGGACAAAATCGGCCAAGTTTGGGTTAGAGTTATTTGGGACATAACGGGCCAAGACCTATTGCTGTGATACAAAAATTTCGGTTTTGTAGGGGAGTAAGGGGTTTTTTGGCCATAGTTTGGCAAAAACTGCCTTGACGGAACTTTCGATGATAGGAAGTGGTCGGGGAATATAATAGTGATATATTAAGGGCGAAAAATTTTTTGATAGGGGAATTTGGGCAAAAACGTCCAAACTTTTTTTTTGTTTTAGCATGAATTCAGGGACCTTTCTGAGCTGTTTCGGGCGAAATTTCCATACAAGTCCAAAAAAAGCGGCCTAGTTTCGAAGATACGGCAGAAGTAGCTGAAATCGGCCAAATTTGGGTTAGAGTTGTAGCATCCAGTAATTTTTAAATTTTTTTTAAAAACTTGCTGGTCACATATCTCCGACCCACACTGTATGGATCGGAGACGCTACAACATTTTTGCAATTGAAACTACATTTCAATTGCACGAAAACAAAATCCCGCAAGTCCCCCGGGTGACCTTATTTTTGTTTTCGCACAGCAACGAAATTTCCAACGGAATTTCCTCTTGCTGTGTAAGCGGGCTTGCGAGCTGGAGCTGATAAGCTCGTGGCAGTCGATCGAATTCCTTGGCGGAGGCCGGACGCGGTAGCGACGTGTCGTGTGGCGTGCCTAAAATAAATTCTAAATCTCTAAACCGAACTTTACCGCAATTCGTAGTAACCAAGAATAATTTTGTTTGCGAACGAAATCTGACAGTGACCTGTTTAAACAATATAAGTGAAGGAAAAATAATGTTTGGATTTAGTTCACGAATCGTAGGAAGATTTTCAGTTCGTAATCTTTCCATTAAGTGCGTGGATAAGATGGATATTCAAATCAATCGTGGAATCATGTGTGTATCTTGGGAAGAGATCGCGACCGAGCAACATAGTCGCACGGCATATCGGGTAGTCTTTTGAGTGAGAAGATGGAGAATTGCTAGGCGGGTGCGGGATTGTGAGTATTTGACCTGTGTAGTGGACACATGACGAATAAGTTAAAGTGCTGCATTGAGTGTTATGTGATGGAAGATCTGAAAAGCGCTTTTACCGTAACTAATGTATAAATCAGGAAAGCACACTGTCGAGAAATACGCAGCTTTTATTGTGACGTGGGTTCATGTTCGTAGGTGTCAGAGATACGGATTATCGCCAGTGTATTCCGAAAGGATAAATGTGGATTATTTCGAAAAGCATACATATCAGTGGCAAAATATCGTTGTTGATGCCGTTGGACAGATTTCATTTTTGTCTTACTAGTTCGAACTGCGCCATTTTTTTGTCGTAGCAGATTGCCATATTGGAACAGGCGACGGATAACCGAATGGAAGTATGCAGTTATAGTTTGTCCTGCAACGTGCATCACGTTCCATTAGCTCGTTGAAGTGATTTGGTTCGTATTCAATTTTTATTAATTTTCATTCGAACCCCTTCTTTTGGCGCTAATGCGTATCGAAAATCGTAAGCAGACATGAATTAAATTGAGAGCGCGCACATCAGGTCATCGAAAATCATGCATTTTTCTGCGCAACGACCTCATGTTACACTGTTGTTGGCTTTAAATTACTACGGTGAATTTGATGATGGCGATACGAGTTCTGTCGTTGAGAGTGTTCTGACAACAAACGATATATCGTCGACGTCAAGTCCGGCTAATTGGGCGGGAACGTCATCAGCCTCTGCGACGGTTTCTGGTATTGTCACAGCATCGACATCGGCCTCAGGTATAAGCAGTACGCATCCAGTAAGAACAACAATGTACACTATCTAAGGTAACTCCACCCATGCTCCTTATTGTGACGCTAGGTCGCCTAAAGCCTAAAGGCCGTAAATCAAAGGTTGCGGCAACTAATTTAAATGGAACACGTATTTATAAGAGTTCAAACAGAAGCATAGAAACATGATCACCTACCTCAATTGATTGGAAAGATTAATTATATCAGCATTTCTTGTCAATAATTGCGCTAAGCGGACGAAATTAATTAGATTAAATTTTAAAATGTATTTTATATGTAAGTAAATGTAAATCATTGTCCTGGACAAACATATAAATAATCTCGTCTGAGTATGCCAACCTGACACTGTCCACCGGCATTTTGCTTTATTTTATCACTTGATCTATTTTTCAAACCGGGCGTTAGCCGCTGATTTAATGAAGTCGCGCATACAGTACATGCCGGAAAGTAACTTTCACGAACTCTTGCCGAACGTAATTTGGCAGCAATGCATAAGAATGCAAAGAAAATCATTCAAACGAAACGCCACTGCATCATCCGTACACTGGCCAGCAATAATATGGCTTTGAGCTTAAAATAAATGTATGCGAAGACATTTGATGATTCTCTTCTCAATCTAATGCTACTGATTTTGTATTCTATTCAATTCAGAGTCACACTTGTGAAATGCTGTGAAACGATAAATGAAATAAGTTTTATTTATTTTTATTTTCATATGGAAATCTAAAAATATGGTTATGTTATAGATCACAATTATGTGTCAATGATGCCTAAGGTAAATCCGCAACAAAAAGCACATAGTATTATGTTTATCGAACAGTAAAAATACTTACAAAAACAATTTACCTTTATTCAGCGATTGAAATTAAAATTTACCCTCATGCAAGGCTTTAAATAATTTCTTTTTTTCTTAGAAATTGCTGAGGAATCACTTAGTTTTTTTTATATTCACTCCACCTAGCTGTGAAGTCTCAGTCCCATATTGTGGGGTAAATTGCGAGGGTAAACCTGAGAACTAATTAACATATACTTATGTACTTACTTATTAATCACCATCTGAAACGAACTAGTACTCAAACATCTTTATGTATCAGCTTCAATTACAGCTCAGTTAATTAATAATATATAATGTTTAAGATCGATTAAGCCTTATAGTAGTACCCAAATTGTGGAGAATCACCACCTGTAGTGACAATTAGAATCTATACCCGTTAGTAGAATCAACGAAACAATAGAAATATTATCGAACGGGAAAAATATAGGGTACATGCGCATACACCTTTTGTAGTTAAACTTACCTTACTAGAGTAGATATCGCGAATTGAACCAGGATATGGTTATTCTTCCACTTACGCTACAAGTATATATCTAAATATAGATGCATAACTACCAAAGCATTCATACAGAGCAAGGAGCCTACTTATACTTTGAAGAAATAATATGTGTTTAGAATATCCTTCAATAATAATGAATTGTTAAACTATAACCCTGGCCTTCTTATTGGGCGGAAGCCCGAGAAGTTCTCTTCTTTTTCAGGGTCTGCGCTTGGCCTGGCTGGCCTACAAATAATAATGTAGTTTGTTCGTGAATCTTTACCGGTATTTTCAGCATCTTATAAGGGAGGGATACTGGCCAAACATTGTTAGTAGTTTCCGTGATTTTTGATTAGCTTTTGTTTTTGAACTTTGGAATTTACATGGCCAGTATCAGAGGGTGGAGGACCCCCGACCATCGGGGTCAGGGCTCCACTACCATCGGGGGCCCGGGGCTGTCTGCCTCACCCGGGTTCCTTGTAAAGGAGAGGTAGCGTTTTTTCCCATTTTCCCTTTTGTAGATTTTCAATTTTCTGGCTCCGTGCGTTGTCACGAGCACTGGGTCTGCTTAGTCAGCCCATGTTGCAGAGCCATGGGTGGTTTCCTTTACGGAACTATGCCCCCTTTTGGTCCCTGGGTATTTTACATACCAGTTTGCGGCTACGAAATTCATGACGGATGAATACTACGTAGCATCCCGTTTCTTGAGAGCCAACCATCCCCATTTGTCAAGAACCCACCCCAGCCGCAGCGAGCTAGCAAAGCGGCACCCCAGCATCCGTCGGGGTTGGTTAAAGGGTGCTCCGCTAATGCGGACGAGGGGCCTTCACGGCCATTTCTAGGGCACCCTGCTCTCGGGGCAATTCTTTTTTTTGTTTTGCCTCTTGAATGGCACTAGCCATTCCACTGTTTGACCTTAGCACTCTTGGTTCTGGACTTCGGTTTGGTTCTAAGTTGTGCTAAGGCCACTCTCATCTTCATATATCTGCTACAAATGGCGCTTAACGTGGGGCCCGAAACTCGTTTTGGGCAACCCACACCAAAGTGAGAAAATACTTATGAGTTTCGACTCATACTCCCCTCAAGACTTTACGTCTTAAATCCCAAAATTTCCATTCTCACTAGCAGGTCTTAGAATCGCCTCCTTTGCGATTTGATATACTTCGTTCGAGAGAACAAACCCCTTGAATTAAGACCTGCATTGCTCGCTCTTCCTTACTAGCCGCAAACATCCTTCCCAATCCTTTCCTTTTAAAATCATTTCCTAGTTAGCTTACCTCTTGGGCAGCTTCCTGTTGTGTTGTCTTTTGGAGTTTTTTGACTCTGGGTGCAACCTGGAGGTTGGCCGCGGATAACAGGTTGTGGTGGTTTACCGCCGCTCCTGTCCCGGTCAACCGAAGGGCCCCTGCCCCACTTTATGTTGGGAAGCTGTCCCAAATTTTTATATCCTTGCTGTCTTGATCCAGCTTCGGCTTTTGGCTTGGGTTTGGTTCAGGCTGTAGTGGATTACGTGGGGTTGGCGTGGTGCCACCTACACGTCCCTGCAGCTTGGCCAGACTTGAACCATTTGCTGAAGTTGAGTCAAGCAGCAACATAGTTGTTTTTGGTCCCTTGCTCCTCTCTTTTCGAGGAATTTCGGGTGAGAGAAACAGTCTCCCATACTGGGCGGTACCCTTCAGGAGCCGACCCGAGTTAATTTTTACTTACAAAATTCAATCGTAAATAATTTCACCATCAAACATTCACTTCACTTTGACAATTTTTAATATTTTTCACATTGTTCCAGTCTAACATTTCATAATTAAAATTTCAATTTCTTGCGTTTTTTTTTAAAATCAAAAGCCAGCCAGCCAGCGGACCTGAATTGGAGAGGAACGGATCGGGTTCCGTCTAGTAAGAAGGCCATCTCTTGAAAATTAAAATTTTGATAAAATTAAAATTTGATCCTAACTTGGAAAAATTTAAAAACTTTGAAATTGATTTTTTTTTCAATTTACTCTAGCATCTGGCTTTGAAATTTAATCATATTTCTTGAGAGTTAGTCACACCACTGGTGTGCACCCACTTATATATATATTTTATATATATATTTGAATTTTTGGGCATTCTTGCCCTATTAGTTATTAATATTCATTGAAGAGTTAGTCACACCACTGGTGTGCATCCACGTATTTTGAATTTGGCGCTTTGGCCTATTATTTGTTAAGTCTTTAGAAGAGTTAGACACAGATTTTGTGCATTTGGTTGCGGACTGAATTCCCCGCCAACCAACTTTAGATTAAGCGAATTAATTCGTTAGTCACGAGTATCGTGCATTTTCTTTGAATTTTCATCACTTGTCAATTATTTTCACAGATTAGACAATGCCACTGCGTCACAGTAGTGAGGATCTGTCTGGCACCACAGTGGAGGCTCAGTGCTCCATATGCCAGCAGTCATTTGCTGCTGCCCAGGACACATATACCACAAAATGTGGTCATACATTTCATGAAACGTGCCTGGAGCAATGGCTTCGGAATCACACAGATTGCCCGCTGTGCCGTGGACCACTGAGTCTCCCCTTAGGAGCCAGACAGGCCCCCACTGCTGCAGCATCTATGCCACGAGGGGCTCGGCCCAAAACACAACGGCCGGGAGTAAGAACCCGAGGCATGAGAAATGATGATTTGGAAATCAGGGACTTCGATTTGCAGGCCGAGTCGGGGGCGGAAGGTTTAGTTCAGCCACCTGGCCCGTCATCAAAAGCGTCCCCAATATCAGATGTGACGTCAGAAGCCGCAGGAGCGCGCTCTATAGTGCCCCAAGATTTAAGCGGACTTCAACAACAGATTAACGAATTGCAGAACGGCATGCGTGTGATGCTGGAGCGCATGGCCCAATTAAACCTTCCGTCCCGGACTGGGAATGTAGAGTCGCCAAGACTGAACCCTCGCGCACAATCATTTGTACCAGTGCCGCGATCCTACTCACCGCGCACCCCTCGTGGTAACAATGTGCAGTTCCACCACGATAAGGTGGCTAGCATCATTGGTGGGTGGGGTCTAAAATTCTCGGGTCGTGAATCAACTGTGCCCGTAGAAGTTTTTATTAACAGGGTAGCAGCTCTTACCAGGAATACCTTGGGTGGAAATTTTAATGTTCTATGCCAGCATATGCACCTGCTTTTGATTGGACCTGCCGCTGATTGGTTTTGGCGGTTTTACAATTCCAGACGTGACTTCGGTTGGAGAGATTTGGAGTCGGCCCTGAGCGATCATTTCGCTGATCGCTTCAAGGATGCCGACCTGATGGAGCAGATACGAGGAAGGAAACAGCGACCCCATGAAACATTCGACGATTACAGTGCGGACGTCTACAAGATTGTCGACCGGCTACAGCGTCCTATTGCCGACGCAGACTTAGCTGACATTCTTAGACGCAATTTAGTGCCAGAAATCCATCGTGGTCTGCTACAGATACACCTTCCCTCTGTTCGTCTGCTCCGTCAGGCCGTCATCCGTGCGGAGAACTTTGAAATGGAGCTTGGAGGTCGACGCCGATCCTCACACTGGAGGAACGCCACAGAAGAACTACGTGAGGAATACCCGCTGGACCAATATGAGGATTCCCCGGAAGAACATGGAGTGGAGGCAGTCACGGTCCTGCCTACTTGCTGGAACTGCAAGCAAGTGGGACACCGTTTCGACGATTGTTTGGAGCCCAGAACTGTATTCTGCTACGGCTGCGGAAAGGCAGACACATATAAGCCGAACTGTGTGAACTGCCAGACAAAAAACTCACCGCAGGGAGCGCGGAACAAGATCTCACGCCTCCCGCAGGGCAAGCAAGCTCCACCCCGTTCCAGCAGGTAGACAGGACTGATGATCTGTCTCCAAATTCCTTGGACCCAACCACCAATGATGATAGTTTACAGCCGAGTGGGGACTCCACTACCTTATCGATCCCACTCTTACAGGCAGAGCCTCCTACACCTTTGGCTTTTCTGCCATATCACTTAAGATGGCGGAAATATACGGCGGTCCGAAACCGAATTTTTAACTCTGAAATTGACACCATTAGACAACCTTCTAGTACACCTAAACGCTCAACGTTGAGAATGAGGCGTTTTTACGCTCAGTTCCGTCGTTGGCGTTATCAATTGGATTGTGCGACTCTGTTGAACGTGCCTCCAGGTGACGTTCGACCGTACGCTCAGGTTCTGTTGTTCGGCCAACTAACATCGGGTTTGATCGACACGGGAGCCAACGTGAGCGTGATGGCGGCTGATCTAGCCCGCTCATTCCTCGAGAGGAACGCTTTTCCCTGGAAAAGAGCTTCTCTCGGGTTGAAAACAGCTGACGGCACACAACATCAAGCCGTAGGCCGAGTATCAGCCGACATCACGTTCCGGGGGCTCACCAAGACGTTGACGCTGTGGATAATACCCACTCTCAGTCAGAATCTCTATCTGGGAGTGGACTTCATCCGTCTTTTCGCCCTGGCCACAGACCTGTTTGCGCCACCACCACAGGTCGACACCACCAACAGCCTCGACGCACTCGACGATTGCGCCCACCCTCTCACACAGGAGCAGCATCGCAGACTTCGGTCTGCGATTGCTTGCTTTCCTTCGTTCGCTGTGGAGGGCTTGGGAAAGACTACGCTCATCCGTCATGAAATCGACACTGGTGACCAGAAACCCATAAAACAGAGACATTTCTCTGTGTCACCAGCTGTCGAAAAGCTCCTATATCAGGAAATTGACCGGATGTTAGCGTTGGGCGTAATCGAAGAGTCGAAGAGTGCATGGTCTTCGCCGGTAACGTTGGTGGTAAAGCCCTCGAAAGTACGCCTATGCCTGGATGCCCGGAAGGTCAACTCGGTCACAGTGAAGGATGCCTATCCTTTGCCGCTGATTGATGGAATTCTCAGCAGACTCCCTAAGGCAAATTTCATCTCTAGCCTTGATTTAAAGGATGCCTTTTGGCAAATCCCTTTAGAGGAAAAATCGAAAGAGAAGACAGCCTTCACTGTGCCCGGTCGACCCCTTTACCATTTTGTCGTGATGCCGTTTGGGTTGTGTAATGCACCCCAAACGATGTCGCGACTGATGGATAAGGTTATTCCGCCCCAACTCAAGCACCAGGTATTCGTGTACCTCGACGACCTGTTGGTGATAACAGACGAGTTTGACGCGCACCTTCAGGTACTTCATCAGGTCGCCTTCCATTTGAGACAAGCTGGCCTCACCATCAATGTGGAAAAGAGTAAGTTCCTCTTGCGAGACGTCAAGTACCTTGGCCACATTGTTGGTGGGGGCACTATCCAGACCGATCCTGACAAGGTGAAATCTATCATGGATTTCCCACTTCCCTCTTCCACGAAGCAACTCTGAAGATTTCTAGGAATCTGCGGTTGGTATCGGCGCTTCGTCAGAGAATATGCGTCATTGTCAACGCCACTGACAGACATGCTTTCTAAGCGGAGTCAGTTTGTGTGGACCGATGAGAGGCTAAATGCTTTCAAGCAATTGAAACACAGCCTTGCTTCAGCCCCAGTGCTGCACAGCCCAGATTTCAACAAGCCCTTCTCCATCCAATGTGACGCGAGTCAACATGGAGTCGGTGCCGTGCTGGTGCAACGCACAGAAGACGGAGCTGAAGCCCCCATCGCCTATATGTCCCACAAACTGAATCCCGCTCAGCGAAACTACACCGTCACTGAGCAAGAATGTCTGGCAGCGGTGTTGGCAATCAAGAAGTTCCGTGCCTACGTGGAAGGTCACGAATTTGAAATCGTGACCGACCATGCTTCCCTAAAATGGCTAATGAACCAACCAGACCTTAATGGACGATTAGCCCGGTGGGCCTTGAAACTTCAAGGTTTCAACTTCAAGATTGTCCACCGAAAGGGAAGCCAAAACGTAGTGCCGGACTCCTTGTCGCGCATGTTCTCTGCTGAGGCGTTGACGCCGGCAGAAGGCGAGGAGACTCCAATGGAGCTAGACTTAGAGTCGCCCCACCTCAAAAGTGCCTCCTATACGGAGCTGGCGGCTAAAGTCCAGGCAGAACAAGACCAACTGCTGGACCTAAAAGTTGTAGACGGGTTCGTGTACAAGCGGACCGAGTATGCGACCGGAAACGGACTTCAGGACCAGTTGGCCTGGAAGTTGTGGGTGCCGTCAGAAATGACGGCAGAATTAGTGAAGGGAGCTCATGACCCACCCTTGAGTGCGCATGGTGGCGTGGCCAAAACCCTCGGCCGATTACGGCAATGGTTTTTCTGGCCACGAATGGCCGCTCAAGTGCGTGAATATGTGGGATCATGCCTCACATGCAAAACCACCAAAGCCCCTTCACACACCCTTCGTCCACCAATGACGCTGCAGTCCGTTCCCGAGCGCATGTTCCAGCGCTTGTACATCGACATTATCGGCCCCTACCCTAGGTCCAAGTCTGGCAACATTGGAGCGCTCATCGTCTTAGACCATCTTTCGCGTTTCCCCTTCGTTGAGCCGCTTCGGAAGTTCACTGCGAAAGCAGTCATCGACATCCTGAGGAAAAGGGTATTTCACCTTGTTGGAGTCCCGGAGAGTGTCGTAACAGATAATGGTGTACAATTTCGGTCATCCATCTTTCAAACCTTTCTACAGGAATTCGGTATCGGGCATACCTTCACCGCCGTGTATTCCCCTCAAGCCAATGCCTCGGAACGTCTTAACCGTTCCATACTGGCAGCAATTCGATCTTATATTGACCCTGCTCAAAAGGAATGGGACGGTAAACTCTCAGAAATAACCTGCGCGCTACGTTCAGCACCTCACGCAACCATAGGAACTTCGCCCTATCAGGCAGTCTTCGGGCAACCTATGGTCACCCATGGCCGCACTTACCAACTTTTGCGGCAACTCCATCTTCTGGATGACCCCGAGACCACTCTGCCACCTCCTGACCACCTGGCAATCCTACTCCAGTCCATCCGCGACCTCACCACCAAAGCCCAGTCTCGCAATGCCAAGGCCTATAATCTTCGTTCCAGGATGGTTACATACCAGCCTGGCGAAGTGGTCTACAGGCGCAACTTCCGGCAAAGTGACGCAGCCGCGCACTACAATGCAAAGCTGGACCGGAAGTTCTTACCTAGTAAGGTAATTAAGAAGATCGGCGGTGCTTACTACCAGCTGGCCGATCAAAATGGACGATCAGTGGGCGTCTTTCACGCGAAAGACATCACTAAGTGATATACCCACTAGTTCACCAGTTCACGATCTGTTTCCAAATTTTATTTGGAGATCGTCCATTTGCGCCTATTTCAGGTGTCACTCCTGCCTCAATTAGAAAGTATCTAGAGATGTTCACCTGGTTCACCATTACCTCTATCAAAGATACTTTCGTCATTAACTTAGCATACGTGTTCACGAAATTCCCTTCAATTACATTTACCCCTTTTATTTGCTCACTAGTTCACGCAATAAATCTAAAAGATTGGATAGTAAAAGACTTGATCACCTGTTCACGTCATTGTCTTTCACATATTACATCCATCCTTCAGCTCTTTCCACGCACTTGCCCTTGTGGAAAGATCTGTGTTGTAGCATCCAGTAATTTTTAAATTTTTTTTAAAAACTTGCTGGTCACATATCTCCGACCCACACTGTATGGATCGGAGACGCTACAACATTTTTGCAATTGAAACTACATTTCAATTGCACGAAAACAAAATCCCGCAAGTCCCCCGGGTGACCTTATTTTTGTTTTCGCACAGCAACGAAATTCCTAACGGAATTTCCTCTTGCTGTGTAAGCGGGCTTGCGAGCTGGAGCTGATAAGCTCGTGGCAGTCGATCGAATTCCTTGGCGGAGGCCGGACGCGGTAGCGACGTGTCGTGTGGCGTGCCTAAAATAAATTCTAAATCTCTAAACCGAACTTTACCGCAATTCGTAGTAACCAAGAATAATTTTGTTTGCGAACGAAATCTGACAGTGACCTGTTTAAACAATATAAGTGAAGGAAAAATAATGTTTGGATTTAGTTCACGAATCGTAGGAAGATTTTCAGTTCGTAATCTTTCCATTAAGTGCGTGGATAAGATGGATATTCAAATCAATCGTGGAATCATGTGTGTATCTTAGGAAGAGATCGCGACCGAGCAACATAGTCGCACGGCATATCGGGTAGTCTTTTGAGTGAGAAGATGGAGAATTGCTAGGCGGGTGCGGGATTGTGAGTATTTGACCTGTGTAGTGGACACATGACGAATAAGTTAAAGTGCTGCATTGAGTGTTATGTGATGGAAGATCTGAAAAGCGCTTTTACCGTAACTAATGTATAAATCAGGAAAGCACACTGTCGAGAAATACGCAGCTTTTATTGTGACGTGGGTTCATGTTCGTAGGTGTCAGAGATACGGATTATCGCCAGTGTATTCCGAAAGGATAAATGTGGATTATTTCGAAAAGCATACATATCAGTGGCAAAATATCGTTGTTGATGCCGTTGGACAGATTTCATTTTTGTCTTACTAGTTCGAACTGCGCCATTTTTTTGTCGTAGCAGATTGCCATATTGGAACAGGCGACGGATAACCGAATGGAAGTATGCAGTTATAGTTTGTCCTGCAACGTGCATCACGTTCCATTAGCTCGTTGAAGTGATTTGGTTCGTATTCAATTTTTATTAATTTTCATTCGAACCCCTTCTTTTGGCGCTAATGCGTATCGAAAATCGTAAGCAGACATGAATTAAATTGAGAGCGCGCACATCAGGTCATCGAAAATCATGCATTTTTCTGCGCAACGACCTCATGTTACACTGTTGTTGGCTTTAAATTACTACGGTGAATTTGATGATGGCGATACGAGTTCTGTCGTTGAGAGTGTTCTGACAACAAACGATATATCGTCGACGTCAAGTCCGGCTAATTGGGCGGGAACGTCATCAGCCTCTGCGACGGTTTCTGGTATTGTCACAGCATCGACATCGGCCTCAGGTATAAGCAGTACGCATCCAGTAAGAACAACAATGTACACTATCTAAGGTAACTCCACCCATGCTCCTTATTGTGACGCTAGGTCGCCTAAAGCCTAAAGGCCGTAAATCAAAGGTTGCGGCAACTAATTTAAATGGAACACGTATTTATAAGAGTTCAAACAGAAGCATAGAAACATGATCACCTACCTCAATTGATTTTAAAGATTAATTATATCAGCATTTCTTGTCAATAATTGCGCTAAGCGGACGAAATTAATTAGATTAAATTTTGAAATGTATTTTATATGTAAGTAAATGTAAATCATTGTCCTGGACAAACATATAAATAATCTCGTCTGAGTATGCCAACCTGACACTGTCCACCGGCATTTTGCTTTATTTTATCACTTGATCTATTTTTCAAACCGGGCGTTAGCCGCTGATTTAATGAAGTCGCGCATACAGTACATGCCGGAAAGTAACTTTCACGAACTCTTGCCGAACGTAATTTGGCAGCAATGCATAAGAATGCAAAGAAAATCATTCAAACGAAACGCCACTGCATCATCCGTACACTGGCCAGCAATAATATGGCTTTGAGCTTAAAATAAATGTATGCGAAGACATTTGATGATTCTCTTCTCAATCTAATGCTACTGATTTTGTATTCTATTCAATTCAGAGTCACACTTGTGAAATGCTGTGAAACGATAAATGAAATAAGTTTTATTTATTTTTATTTTCATATGGAAATCTAAAAATATGGTTATGTTATAGATCACAATTATGTGTCAATGATGCCTAAGGTAAATCCGCAACAAAAAGCACATAGTATTATGTTTATCGAACAGTAAAAATACTTACAAAAACAATTTACCTTTATTCAGCGATTGAAATTAAAATTTACCCTCATGCAAGGCTTTAAATAATTTCTTTTTTTCTTAGAAATTGCTGAGGAATCACTAGGTTTTTTTTATATTCACTCCACCTAGCTGTGAAGTCTCAGTCCCATATTGTGGGGTAAATTGCGAGGGTAAACCTGAGAACTAATTAACATATACTTATGTACTTACTTATTAATCACCATCTGAAACGAACTAGTACTCAAACATCTTTATGTATCAGCTTCAATTACAGCTCAGTTAATTAATAATATATAATGTTTAAGATCGATTAAGCCTTATAGTAGTACCCAAATTGTGGAGAATCACCACCTGTAGTGACAATTAGAATCTATACCCGTTAGTAGAATCAACGAAACAATAGAAATATTATCGAACGGGAAAAATATAGGGTACATGCGCATATACCTTGTGTAGTTAAACTTACCTTACTAGAGTAGATATCGCGAATTGAACCAGGATATGGTTATTCTTCCACTTACGCTACAAGTATATATCTAAATATAGATGCATAACTACCAAAGCATTCATACAGAGCAAGGAGCCTACTTATACTTTGAAGAAATAATATGTGTTTAGAATATCCTTCAATAATAATGAATTGTTAAACTATAACCCTGGCCTTCTTATTGGGCGGAAGCCCGAGAAGTTCTCTTCTTTTTCAGGGTCTGCGCTTGGCCTGGCTGGCCTACAAATAATAATGTAGTTTGTTCGTGAATCTTTTCGGTATTTTCAGCATTTTTCTTTAAAGGGAGGGATACTGGCCCAACATTTAGTTTCAGTATTTTTGGTGGATTTTTGAATTTTTGAATATTGAGGGCCAGTATCAGAGGGTGGAGGACCCCAGACCATCGGGGTCAGGGCTCCACTACCATCGGGGGCCCGGGGCTGTCTGCCTCACCCGGGTTCCTTGTAAAGGAGAGGTAGCGTTTTTTCCCATTTTCCCTTTTGTAGATTTTCAATTTTCTGGCTCCGTGCGTTGTCACGAGCACTGGGTCTGCTTAGTCAGCCCATGTTGCAGAGCCATGGGTGGTTTCCTTTACGGAACTATGCCCCCTTTTGGTCCCTGGGTATTTTACATACCAGTTTGCGGCTACGAAATTCATGACGGATGAATACTACGTAGCATCCCGTTTCTTGAGAGCCAACCATCCCCATTTGTCAAGAGCCCACCCCAGCCGCAGCGAGCTAGCAAAGCGGCACCCCAGCATCCGTCGGGGTTGGTTAAAGGGTGCTCCGCTAATGCGGACGAGGGGCCTTCACGGCCATTTCTAGGGCACCCTGCTCTCGGGGCAATTCTTTTTTTTGTTTTGCCTCTTGAATGGCACTAGCCATTCCACTGTTTGACCTTAGCACTCTTGGTTCTGGACTTCGGTCTGGTTCTAAGTTGTGCTAAGGCCACTCTCATCTTCATATATCTGCTACAGAGTGGCTTCGGACATAACGGGCCAAGACCTATTGCTGTGATACAAACATTTAAGTTTTGCAGGGGAGTAAGGGATTTTTTGGCCATAGTTTGGCAAAAACTGCCTTGATGGATGTTTCGATGATTCAAAGTGGTCGGGGAGTATATTAGTGATATTTTAAGGGCGACAAACTTTTCCAAATTTATTTTTTGGTCTAGCATGAATTCGAGGACTTTTCTGAGCTGTTTCGGAAGAAATTTCCAGACAAATATGGGAAAGAGCGGCCTAGTTTCTAAGATTCGGTAAAATGATATCCGCCGAAAAAACTGAAAGTAGCACTAAACATGTTTAGATCCTTTTTGTTTCGCACGTTGACTTCTGCGGCTGTGCTGGAGCTCTCTTCGTGACTGCATTCCAACCCTACCGGGGATGTGACTCATGTCCAGCCTTACCGAAGAGGTTGGCCCCCTAGTGGGTGCATGTTTAATAGACGTAAAAATTTTTTTATAATTTCTTAATAAAATTTTCGACAAATTCATGCTTCAGTGAGGCGAAGTGGAAAACCGACTGTTTTAGATTAGCCAGGAAAAGTTTGGTATCAGGGATCAATCGATGAAAAGTCATATAGATGGCAACAGGATTAGTTGGTCCTTTCATAGTAAATTTTTCGACACTGGTAATTTGAAGGAATACAGGAGGTGTTTTGTGCATATATTAAAATGAAAATCAAATTAAATTGATTGAATTTGAATTTGAAAAATAAGTGACCGACCATTGGTAAGTTACGGACAAGCTGCACGGACTAATGGCTCGTACCCTTTCACGGTCAACTGCACCATCACCATTCTAGCCTGGGAACTTTGTGTCTGATGGGTGGGGGAGGGCATATCATACCGTTTCATTACATCACTGCAAATCGCATGTACTTGTGTGTATATATGTACATACTTCAAAAAATACTAGCAAGTATTTTTGGAACAGGTATTTGTTTTTATACTCGTACTTGTAATACCGAGTATGTAAAAATCCGAGAACGACCCAACTCTAATATAAATATATATATACACCCCCGGACAAAATAATAGGTGTGACCCCTAAAATATGTAAAATGTAGAAAAAAAATTAGACAATATGTTCTGCAATCAAAAAACCACTACGGCAAGTGAGTAGCACTCTTTTTGAATGAAATGGGGGAATCCTCACAGTAAAACTACCTCTTGAAAAATATTGCAGGTTGTTTCTTTGTTCGGTATTCAAAAGTGAGCTGGACAATATAATAGGTGTGTGCTGGTAAAAATTTAAAGTGAATAAATTTAAATAGTTACATAGTTGCAAAAGGTGAAATTTTGAGGATATTTAACTAAATGAAGGTACAATTATAACATTGTAATAATATTAGATGGGCCGTGGACCTCACTGCAGGGTAGAGGAGAGAAGACTTGTTCGTCAGCTCTGAGATGAGGGGAAAACCTACAAATTCATTGCTACATCAGTTGGACGGTCTGAACATTTTGTTACGAATGCTCTGAAATAGGAAAAATCCATTGAAACAAGTGGAGCACCTAAAAAAAACTTCACCAGTGACCGACAATCGTATAGTTACATTAGCTAAACGGGACCCGTTCAAATCATCCAGGACAGTGGCCAGCGAAATTGGGAATTTGGTATGATCACGAACTGTTTGGCGGCGATCAGTAAGTGCAAAGCTACCCGGTAGGATTGCCCGGAAAGTTCCGCTGCTTAGAACTGCAAATTTGAAGACGAAGAAAAATATTGCGTTGATTCATAAAACTTGGTGCGGATCGCAGGGTGAAAAAAAAACGCGCAATGTCCTCTGGAGCGATGAAACAAAGATAAATTTGTTTGGTAATGATGTGGGAAGAAACGTTCGTTGACCGGAAGGCGAACAATTTAATGTTAGGTTTACAAAAAAAAACGTTGAAGCACGGAGGTGGCAGCATAATGGTATGGGGCTGTTTTTCGTGGCAAGGTGTAGGCCCGATACATCGAATTGATGACATAATGAATAGATTCGAGTACAGGGATTTGTTGGATACGGTAATGCTGCCAAATGCCGCTGATAATATGCCACTGTTGTGGACATTTCAGCAGGACAGTGATCCTAAACACTCATCTCGATTGGTGGAAGCATGGTTCCAAGAGCATATGGTGGACGTCGTTGAATGGCCAAGTCAATCCCCAGGCCTCAATCCTATTGAAAACCTCTGGGGTGAACTTAAACGAGAAGTTTCAAAGACGGTTTGCCAAAACAAAGCGCAGTTATGGGAGAATATTCAAAAAGTTTGGTACAATATTCCTGTAGAAACTTGTCGGAAGTTGATATCCTCTATGCGCGGAAGAATTGAAAAAGTCATCAAGAAGAATGGCAGATATTCAGGGTATAAAATGCGTTCTAACGAATTCAGTATAAATAGGGACCCTAACTATCGAAATTTCAATGTTAACTACTAAGTTTGTTGGGCACACCTATTATTGTGGCCATATGAAAATTGGCGTATTTTATGGATTACCTAAATTTTAAGTTTTTTTGAAGAGTTTGTGAAGCCTTTTGTTTTTTGTTATGACGATGAAGTGTGTTTATGTTGAAAACTAACTTAATTTTTGAGGGATGATAATGAAATATAAAAAAACCAAGCTTGTTTTTAAAAAAAATTGTTCACACCTATTATTTTGTCCAGGTGTGTATATATATATATATATATATATATATATACATATATATATATATATATATATATATATATATATATACATATATATATATATATATATATATATATATATATATATATATATATATATATATATATATATATATATATATATATATATATATATATATATAAATATATATATATATATAGTATATATATATATAAATATATATATATATATATATATATATATATATAAATATATATATATATATATATATATATATATATATATAAATATATATATATATATATATATATATATATATATATATTTATATATATATATATATCTATATATATATATATAAATATATATAAATATATATATATATATATATATATATATATATATATATATATATATATATATATATATATATATATATTTATATATATATATATATATATATATATATATATATATAATATGAAATTTTGGAAAATTCAGAATTCAAAAGAGAAGACGCTTGAAGTTGGGGACAAATATTGTCCCGAAATTATTTTGTAACGAAATTGTGTCTTTCATTTGTTTGAACCCTTCTGCATCTGCTCATCTTAAATTACGGTTTGTAGCAGCACTCGATAGACAAATTGCCTATCAATTATTAAAGTGATTGCGCACTGAGAATTACGAGTGCTTACATGACACATAAAATCTATGTATTGCTTGTTAAAATATATTCACCTTCTACAACTGACTACGAAAATTTTAAATATAAAATTTGTCAACAAACCTTTAACAAACCTTTCACATTATTTATAAATACACCAAATATATATAAACATTCACAATTTTCAGCCACCATACTTTTCTGCAGCGTTCCGTCCGTCCCGTTGCGTTTTTCGATTAAAAATGTCGTTGAACAAAGAGGATGCGGTTTCCTCAGGCACGTCATCCGGTCCCGAAATCAACGCCACGACCCTAAACCCTCCGCGTTCTGGCAACAAAAGTCAGCTTTGTGGTTCTCCTAATTAGAGAGCCAGTTTGCCATGGCGCACATTAAATGTTTGGAGACTTGTAGCGATTAAAGAGGATGGGAGTTGCCTTAACACAACTTAGAACCAGACCGAAGTCCAGAACCAAGAGTGCTAAGGTCAGAAAAGTGGAATGGCTAATGTCATTCATGAGGCAAAACAAAAAAAGAATTGCCCCGAGAGCAGGGTGCCCTAGAAATGGCCGTGAAGGCCCCTCGTCCGCATTAGCGGAGCACCCTTTAACCAACCCCGACGGATGCTGGGGTGCCGCTTTGCTAGCTCGCTGCGGCTGGGGTGGGTTCTTGACAAATGGGGATGGTTGGCTCTCAAGAAAACGGGATGCTACGTATATTCATCCGTCATGAATTGTAGCCGCAAACTGATATGTAAACATATCCAGGGACCAAAAGGGGGCATAGTTCCGTAAAGGAAACTACCCAGGCTCTGCAACATGGGCTGACTAAGCAGACCCAGTGCTCGTGACAACGCACGGAGCCAATAAATTGAAAACTTAAACACGGGAAAAACGGGAAAAAGCGCTACCTCTCCTTTACAAGGAACCCGGGTGAGGCAGACAGCCCCGGGCCCCCGATGGTAGTGGAGCCCTGACCCCGATGGTCGGGGGTCCTCCACCCTCTGATACTGGCCATGTAAATTCCAAAGTTCAAAAACAAAAGCTAATCAAAAATCACGGAAACTACTAACAATGTTTGGCCAGTATCCCTCCCTTATAAGATGCTGAAAATACCGGTAAAGATTCACGAACAAACTACATTATTATTTGTAGGCCAGCCAGGCCAAGCGCAGACCCTGAAAAAGAAGAGAACTTCTCGGGCTTCCGCCCAATAAGAAGGCCAGGGTTATAGTTTAACAATTCATTATTATTGAAGGATATTCTAAACACATATTATTTCTTCAAAGTATAAGTAGGCTCCTTGCTCTGTATGAATGCTTTGGTAGTTATGCATCTATATTTAGATATATACTTGTAGCGTAAGTGGAAGAATAACCATATCCTGGTTCAATTCGCGATATCTACTCTAGTAAGGTAAGTTTAACTACACAAGGTATATGCGCATGTACCCTATATTTTTCCCGTTCGATAATATTTCTATTGTTTCGTTGATTCTACTAACGGGTATAGATTCTAATTGTCACTACAGGTGGTGATTCTCCACAATTTGGGTACTACTATAAGGCTTAATCGATCTTAAACATTATATATTATTAATTAACTGAGCTGTAATTGAAGCTGATACATAAAGATGTTTGAGTACTAGTTCGTTTCAGATGGTGATTAATAAGTAAGTACATAAGTATATGTTAATTAGTTCTCAGGTTTACCCTCGCAATTTACCCCACAATATGGGACTGAGACTTCACAGCTAGGTGGAGTGAATATAAAAAAAACCTAGTGATTCCTCAGCAATTTCTAAGAAAAAAAGAAATTATTTAAAGCCTTGCATGAGGGTAAATTTTAATTTCAATCGCTGAATAAAGGTAAATTGTTTTTGTAAGTATTTTTACTGTTCGATAAACATAATACTATGTGCTTTTTGTTGCGGATTTACCTTAGGCATCATTGACACATAATTGTGATCTATAACATAACCATATTTTTAGATTTCCATATGAAAATAAAAATAAATAAAACTTATTTCATTTATCGTTTCACAGCATTTCACAAGTGTGACTCTGAATTGAATAGAATACAAAATCAGTAGCATTAGATTGAGAAGAGAATCATCAAATGTCTTCGCATACATTTATTTTAAGCTCAAAGCCATATTATTGCTGGCCAGTGTACGGATGATGCAGTGGCGTTTCGTTTGAATGATTTTCTTTGCATTCTTATGCATTGCTGCCAAATTACGTTCGGCAAGAGTTCGTGAAAGTTACTTTCCGGCATGTACTGTATGCGCGACTTCATTAAATCAGCGGCTAACGCCCGGTTTGAAAAATAGATCAAGTGATAAAATAAAGCAAAATGCCGGTGGACAGTGTCAGGTTGGCATACTCAGACGAGATTATTTATATGTTTGTCCAGGACAATGATTTACATTTACTTACATATAAAATACATTTCAAAATTTAATCTAATTAATTTCGTCCGCTTAGCGCAATTATTGACAAGAAATGCTGATATAATTAATCTTTCCAATCAATTGAGGTAGGTGATCATGTTTCTATGCTTCTGTTTGAACTCTTATAAATACGTGTTCCATTTAAATTAGTTGCCGCAACCTTTGATTTACGGCCTTTAGGCTTTAGGCGACCTAGCGTCACAATAAGGAGCATGGGTGGAGTTACCTTAGATAGTGTACATTGTTGTTCTTACTGGATGCGTACTGCTTATACCTGAGGCCGATGTCGATGCTGTGACAATACCAGAAACCGTCGCAGAGGCTGATGACGTTCCCGCCCAATTAGCCGGACTTGACGTCGACGATGTATCGTTTGTTGTCAGAACACTCTCAACGACAGAACTCGTATCGCCATCATCAAATTCACCGTAGTAATTTAAAGCCAACAACAGTGTAACATGAGGTCGTTGCGCAGAAAAATGCATGATTTTCGATGACCTGATGTGCGCGCTCTCAATTTAATTCATGTCTGCTTACGATTTTCGATACGCATTAGCGCCAAAAGAAGGGGTTCGAATGAAAATTAATAAAAATTGAATACGAACCAAATCACTTCAACGAGCTAATGGAACGTGATGCACGTTGCAGGACAAACTATAACTGCATACTTCCATTCGGTTATCCGTCGCCTGTTCCAATATGGCAATCTGCTACGACAAAAAAATGGCGCAGTTCGAACTAGTAAGACAAAAATGAAATCTGTCCAACGGCATCAACAACGATATTTTGCCACTGATATGTATGCTTTTCGAAATAATCCACATTTATCCTTTCGGAATACACTGGCGATAATCCGTATCTCTGACACCTACGAACATGAACCCACGTCACAATAAAAGCTGCGTATTTCTCGACAGTGTGCTTTCCTGATTTATACATTAGTTACGGTAAAAGCGCTTTTCAGATCTTCCATCACATAACACTCAATGCAGCACTTTAACTTATTCGTCATGTGTCCACTACACAGGTCAAATACTCACAATCCCGCACCCGCCTAGCAATTCTCCATCTTCTCACTCAAAAGACTACCCGATATGCCGTGCGACTATGTTGCTCGGTCGCGATCTCTTCCCAAGATACACACATGATTCCACGATTGATTTGAATATCCATCTTATCCACGCACTTAATGGAAAGATTACGAACTGAAAATCTTCCTACGATTCGTGAACTAAATCCAAACATTATTTTTCCTTCACTTATATTGTTTAAACAGGTCACTGTCAGATTTCGTTCGCAAACAAAATTATTCTTGGTTACTACGAATTGCGGTAAAGTTCGGTTTAGAGATTTAGAATTTATTTTAGGCACGCCACACGACACGTCGCTACCACGTCCGGCCTCCGCCAAGGAATTCGATCGACTGCCACGAGCTTATCAGCTCCAGCTCGCAAGCCCGCTTACACAGCAAGAGGAAATTCCGTTAGGAATTTCGTTGCTGTGCGAAAACAAAAATAAGGTCACCCGGGGGACTTGCGGGATTTTGTTTTCGTGCAATTGAAATGTAGTTTCAATTGCAAAAATGTTGTAGCGTCTCCGATCCATACAGTGTGGGTCGGAGATATGTGACCAGCAAGTTTTTAAAAAAAATTTAAAAATTACTGGATGCTACAACACAGATCTTTCCACAAGGGCAAGTGCGTGGAAAGAGCTGAAGGATGGATGTAATATGTGAAAGACAATGACGTGAACAGGTGATCAAGTCTTTTACTATCCAATCTTTTAGATTTATTGCGTGAACTAGTGAGCAAATAAAAGGGGTAAATGTAATTGAAGGGAATTTCGTGAACACGTATGCTAAGTTAATGACGAAAGTATCTTTGATAGAGGTAATGGTGAACCAGGTGAACATCTCTACATACTTTCTAATTGAGGCAGGAGTGACACCTGAAATAGGCGCAAATGGACGATCTCCAAATAAAATTTGGAAACAGATCGTGAACTGGTGAACTAGTGGGTATATCACTTAGTGATGTCTTTCGCGTGAAAGACGCCCACTGATCGTCCATTTTGATCGGCCAGCTGGTAGTAAGCACCGCCGATCTTCTTAATTACCTTACTAGGTAAGAACTTCCGGTCCAGCTTTGCATTGTAGTGCGCGGCTGCGTCACTTTGCCGGAAGTTGCGCCTGTAGACCACTTCGCCAGGCTGGTATGTAACCATCCTGGAACGAAGATTATAGGCCTTGGCATTGCGAGACTGGGCTTTGGTGGTGAGGTCGCGGATGGACTGGCGTAGGATTGCCAGGTGGTCAGGAGGTGGCAGAGTGGTCTCGGGGTCATCCAGAAGATGGAGTTGCCGCAAAAGTTGGTAAGTGCGGCCATGGGTGACCATAGGTTGCCCGAAGACTGCCTGATAGGGCGAAGTTCCTATGGTTGCGTGAGGTGCTGAACGTAGCGCGCAGGCTATTTCTGAGAGTTTACCGTCCCATTCCTTTTGAGCAGGGTCAATATAAGATCGAATTGCTGCCAGTATGGAACGGTTAAGACGTTCCGAGGCATTGGCTTGAGGGGAATACACGGCGGTGAAGGTATGCCCGATACCGAATTCCTGTAGAAAGGTTTGAAAGATGGATGACCGAAATTGTACACTATTATCTGTTACGACACTCTCCGGGACTCCAACAAGGTGAAATACCCTTTTCCTCAGGATGTCGATGACTGCTTTCGCAGTGAACTTCCGAAGCGGCTCAACGAAGGGGAAACGCGAAAGATGGTCTAAGACGATGAGCGCTCCAATGTTGCCAGACTTGGACCTAGGGTAGGGGCCGATAATGTCGATGTACAAGCGCTGGAACATGCGCTCGGGAACGGACTGCAGCGTCATTGGTAGACGAAGGGTGTGTGAAGGGGCTTTGGTGGTTTTGCATGTGAGGCATGATCCCACATATTCACGCACTTGAGCGGCCATTCGTGGCCAGAAAAACCATTGCCGTAATCGGCCGAGGGTTTTGGCCACGCCACCATGCGCACTCAAGGGTGGGTCATGAGCTCCCTTCACTAATTCTGCCGTCATTTCTGACGGCACCCACAACTTCCAGGCCAACTGGTCCTGAAGTCCGTTTCCGGTCGCATACTCGGTCCGCTTGTACACGAACCCGTCTACAACTTTTAGGTCCAGCAGTTGGTCTTGTTCTGCCTGGACTTTAGCCGCCAGCTCCGTATAGGAGGCACTTTTGAAGTGGGGCGACTCTAAGTCTAGCTCCATTGGAGTCTCCTCGCCTTCTGCCGGCGTCAACGCCTCGGCAGAGAACATGCGCGACAAGGAGTCCGGCACTACGTTTTGGCTTCCCTTTCGGTGGACAATCTTGAAGTTGAAACCTTGAAGTTTCAAGGCCCACCGGGCTAATCGTCCATTAAGGTCTGGTTGGTTCATTAGCCATTTTAGGGAAGCATGGTCGGTCACGATTTCAAATTCGTGACCTTCCACGTAGGCACGGAACTTCTTGATTGCCAACACCGCTGCCAGACATTCTTGCTCAGTGACGGTGTAATTTCGCTGAGCGGGATTCAGTTTATGGGACATATAGGCGATGGGGGCTTCAGCTCAGTCTTCTGTGCGTTGCACCAGCACGGCACCGACTCCATGTTGACTCGCGTCACATTGGATGGAGAAGGGCTTGTTGAAATCTGGGCTGTGCAGCACTGGGGCTGAAGCAAGGCTGTGTTTCAATTGCTTGAAAGCATTTAGCCTCTCATCGGTCCACACAAACTGACTCCGCTTAGAAAGCATGTCTGTCAGTGGCGTTGACAATGACGCATATTCTCTGACGAAGCGCCGATACCAACCGCAGATTCCTAGAAATCTCCGGAGTTGCTTCGTGGTAGAGGGAAGTGGGAAATCCATGATAGATTTCACCTTGTCAGGATCGGTCTGGATAGTGCCCCCACCAACAATGTGGCCAAGGTACTTGACGTCTCGCAAGAGGAACTTACTC
This sequence comes from Nemotelus pantherinus, assembly GCA_963978885.1. Lineage (NCBI taxonomy): Eukaryota > Metazoa > Arthropoda > Insecta > Diptera > Stratiomyidae > Nemotelus > Nemotelus pantherinus. The sequence goes on along the minus strand of OZ022264.1, from coordinate 141,455,605 downwards.
TTTTCCACATTGATGGTGAGGCCAGCTTGTCTCAAATGGAAGGCGACCTGATGAAGTACCTGAAGGTGCGCGTCGAACTCGTCTGTGATCACCAACAGGTCGTCGAGGTACACGAATACCTGGTGCTTGAGTTGGGGCGGAATAACCTTATCCATCAGTCGTGACATCGTTTGGGGTGCATTACACAACCCAAACGGCATCACGACAAAATGGTAAAGGGGTCGACCGGGCACAGTGAAGGCTGTCTTCTCCTTCGACTTCTCCTCTAAAGGTATCTGCCAGAAGGCATCCTTTAAATCAAGGCTAGAGATGAAATTTGCCTTAGGGAGTCTGCTGAGAATTCCATCAATCAGCGGCAAAGGATAGGCATCCTTCACTGTGACCGAGTTGACCTTCCGGGCATCCAGGCATAGGCGCACTTTCGAGGGCTTTACCACCAACGTTACCGGCGAAGACCATGCACTCTTCGACTCTTCGATTACGCCCAACGCTAACATCCAGTCAATTTCCTGATAAAGGAGCTTTTCGACAGCTGGTGACACAGAGAAATGTCTCTGTTTTATGGGTTTCTGGTCACCAGTGTCGATTTCATGACGGATGAGCGTAGTCTTTCCCAAGCCCTCAACAACAAACGAAGGAAAGCAAGCAATCGCAGACCGAAGTCTGCGATGCTGCTCCTGTGTGAGAGGGTGGGCGCAATCGTCGAGTGCGTCGAGGCTGTTGGTGGTGTCGACCTGTGGTGGTGGCGCAAACAGGTCTGTGGCCAGGGCGAAAAGACGGACGAAGTCCACTCCCAGATAGAGATTCTGACTGAGAGTGGGTATTATCCACAGCGTCAACGTCTTGGTGAGCCCCCGGAACGTGATGTCGGCTGATACTCGGCCTACGGCTTGATGTTGTGTGCCGTCAGCTGGTTTCAACCCGAGAGAAGCTCTTTTCCAGGGAAAAGCGTTCCTCTCGAGGAATGAGCGGGCTAGATCAGCCGCCATCACGCTCACGTTGGCTCCCGTGTCGATCAAACCCGATGTTAGTTGGCCGAACAACAGAACCTGAGCGTACGGTCGAACGTCACCTGGAGGCACGTTCAACAGAGTCGCACAATCCAATTGATAACGCCAACGACGGAACTGAGCGTAAAAACGCCTCATTCTCAACGTTGAGCGTTTAGGTGTACTAGAAGGTTGTCTAATGGTGTAAATTTCGGAATTAAAAATTCGGTTTCGGACCGCCGTATATTTCCGCCATCTTAAATGATATGGCAGAAAAGCCAAAGGTGTAGGAGGCTCTGCCTGTAAGAGTGGGATCGATAAGGTAGTAGAGTCCCCACTCGGCTGTAAACTATCATCATTGGTGGTTGGGCCCAGGGAATTTGGAGACAGATCATCAGTCCTGTCTACCTGCTGGAACGGGGTGGAGCTTGCTTGCCCTGCGGGAGGCGTGAGATCTTGTTCCACGCTCCCTGCGATCCGTTTTTTGTTTGGCAGTTTATACAATTCGGCTTATAAGTATCTGCCTTTCCGCAGCCATAACAGAATATTGTTCTGGGCTCCAAACAATCGTCGAAACGGTGTCCCACTTGCTTGCAGTTCCAGCAAGTAGGCAAGACCGTGACTGCTTCCACTCCATGTTCTTCCGGGGAATCCTCATATTGGTCCAGCGGGCATTCCTCACGTAGTTCTTCTGTGGCGTTTCTCCAGTGTGAGGATCGGCGTCGACCTCCAAGCTCCATTTCAAAGTTCTCCGCACGGATGACGGCCTGACGGAGCAGACGAACAGAGGGAAGGTGTATCTGTAGCAGACCACGACGGATTTCTGGCACTAAATTGCGTCTAAGAATGTCAGCTAAGTCTGCGTCGGCAATAGGACGCTGTAGCCGGTCGACAATCTTGTAGACGTCCGCACTGTAATCGTCGAATGTTTCATGGGGTCGCTGTTTCCTTCCTCGTATCTGCTCCATCAGGTCGGCATCCGTGAAGCGATCAGCGAAATGATCGCTCAGGGCCGACTCCAAATCTCTCCAACTGAAGTCACGTCTGGAATTGTAAAACCGCCAAAACCAATCAGCGGCAGGTCCAATCAAAAGCAGGTGCATATGCTGGCATAGAACATTAAAATTTCCGCCCAAGGTATTCCTGGTAAGAGCTGCTACCCTGTTAATAAAAACTTCTACGGGCACAGTTGATTCACGACCCGAGAATTTTAGACCCCACCCACCAATAATGCTAGCCACCTTATCGTGGTGAAACTGCACATTGTTACCACGAGGGGTGCGAGGTGAGTAGGATCGCGGCACTGGTACAAATGATTGTGCGCGAGGGTTAAGTCTTGGCGACTCTACATTCCCAGTCCGGGACGGGAGGTTCAATTGAGCCATGCGCTCCAGCATCACACGCATGCCGTTCTGCAATTCATAAATTTGTTGCTGAAGTCCTTGGTTCTTGACAAAATGGGGATGGTTTGCTCTCAAGAAAACAGGATGCTACGTATATTCATCCGTCATGAATTGTAGCCGCAAACTGGTATATAAAAAAAATACCCAAGGACCAAAAGGGGGCATAGTTCCGTAAAGGAAACCACCCAGGCTCTGCAACATGGGCTGACTAAGCAGACCCAGTGCTCGTGACAAAACACGGAGCCAAAACTTGAAAAATCTACAAAAGGAAAAATGGGAAAAAACGCTACCTCTCCTTTACAAGGAACCCGGGTGAGGCAGACAGCCCCGGGCCCCCGATGGTAGTGGAGCCCTGACCCCGATGGTCTGGGGTCCTCCACCCTCTGATACTGGCCCTCAATATTCAAAAATTCAAAAATCCACCAAAAATACTGAAACTAAATGTTGGGCCAGTATCCCTCCCTTTAAAGAAAAATGCTGAAAATACCGAAAAGATTCACGAACAAACTACATTATTATTTGTAGGCCAGCCAGGCCAAGCGCAGACCCTGAAAAAGAAGAGAACTTCTCGGGCTTCCGCCCAATAAGAAGGCCAGGGTTATAGTTTAACAATTCATTATTATTGAAGGATATTCTAAACACATATTATTTCTTCAAAGTATAAGTAGGCTCCTTGCTCTGTATGAATGCTTTGGTAGTTATGCATCTATATTTAGATATATACTTGTAGCGTAAGTGGAAGAATAACCATATCCTGGTTCAATTCGCGATATCTACTCTAGTAAGGTAAGTTTAACTACACAAGGTATATGCGCATGTACCCTATATTTTTCCCGTTCGATAATATTTCTATTGTTTCGTTGATTCTACTAACGGGTATAGATTCTAATTGTCACTACAGGTGGTGATTCTCCACAATTTGGGTACTACTATAAGGCTTAATCGATCTTAAACATTATATATTATTAATTAACTGAGCTGTAATTGAAGCTGATACATAAAGATGTTTGAGTACTAGTTCGTTTCAGATGGTGATTAATAAGTAAGTACATAAGTATATGTTAATTAGTTCTCAGGTTTACCCTCGCAATTTACCCCACAATATGGGACTGAGACTTCACAGCTAGGTGGAGTGAATATAAAAAAAACCTAGTGATTCCTCAGCAATTTCTAAGAAAAAAAGAAATTATTTAAAGCCTTGCATGAGGGTAAATTTTAATTTCAATCGCTGAATAAAGGTAAATTGTTTTTGTAAGTATTTTTACTGTTCGATAAACATAATACTATGTGCTTTTTGTTGCGGATTTACCTTAGGCATCATTGACACATAATTGTGATCTATAACATAACCATATTTTTAGATTTCCATATGAAAATAAAAATAAATAAAACTTATTTCATTTATCGTTTCACAGCATTTCACAAGTGTGACTCTGAATTGAATAGAATACAAAATCAGTAGCATTAGATTGAGAAGAGAATCATCAAATGTCTTCGCATACATTTATTTTAAGCTCAAAGCCATATTATTGCTGGCCAGTGTACGGATGATGCAGTGGCGTTTCGTTTGAATGATTTTCTTTGCATTCTTATGCATTGCTGCCAAATTACGTTCGGCAAGAGTTCGTGAAAGTTACTTTCCGGCATGTACTGTATGCGCGACTTCATTAAATCAGCGGCTAACGCCCGGTTTGAAAAATAGATCAAGTGATAAAATAAAGCAAAATGCCGGTGGACAGTGTCAGGTTGGCATACTCAGACGAGATTATTTATATGTTTGTCCAGGACAATGATTTACATTTACTTACATATAAAATACATTTCAAAATTTAATCTAATTAATTTCGTCCGCTTAGCGCAATTATTGACAAGAAATGCTGATATAATTAATCTTTCCAATCAATTGAGGTAGGTGATCATGTTTCTATGCTTCTGTTTGAACTCTTATAAATACGTGTTCCATTTAAATTAGTTGCCGCAACCTTTGATTTACGGCCTTTAGGCTTTAGGCGACCTAGCGTCACAATAAGGAGCATGGGTGGAGTTACCTTAGATAGTGTACATTGTTGTTCTTACTGGATGCGTACTGCTTATACCTGAGGCCGATGTCGATGCTGTGACAATACCAGAAACCGTCGCAGAGGCTGATGACGTTCCCGCCCAATTAGCCGGACTTGACGTCGACGATATATCGTTTGTTGTCAGAACACTCTCAACGACAGAACTCGTATCGCCATCATCAAATTCACCGTAGTAATTTAAAGCCAACAACAGTGTAACATGAGGTCGTTGCGCAGAAAAATGCATGATTTTCGATGACCTGATGTGCGCGCTCTCAATTTAATTCATGTCTGCTTACGATTTTCGATACGCATTAGCGCCAAAAGAAGGGGTTCGAATGAAAATTAATAAAAATTGAATACGAACCAAATCACTTCAACGAGCTAATGGAACGTGATGCACGTTGCAGGACAAACTATAACTGCATACTTCCATTCGGTTATCCGTCGCCTGTTCCAATATGGCAATCTGCTACGACAAAAAAATGGCGCAGTTCGAACTAGTAAGACAAAAATGAAATCTGTCCAACGGCATCAACAACGATATTTTGCCACTGATATGTATGCTTTTCGAAATAATCCACATTTATCCTTTCGGAATACACTGGCGATAATCCGTATCTCTGACACCTACGAACATGAACCCACGTCACAATAAAAGCTGCGTATTTCTCGACAGTGTGCTTTCCTGATTTATACATTAGTTACGGTAAAAGCGCTTTTCAGATCTTCCATCACATAACACTCAATGCAGCACTTTAACTTATTCGTCATGTGTCCACTACACAGGTCAAATACTCACAATCCCGCACCCGCCTAGCAATTCTCCATCTTCTCACTCAAAAGACTACCCGATATGCCGTGCGACTATGTTGCTCGGTCGCGATCTCTTCCTAAGATACACACATGATTCCACGATTGATTTGAATATCCATCTTATCCACGCACTTAATGGAAAGATTACGAACTGAAAATCTTCCTACGATTCGTGAACTAAATCCAAACATTATTTTTCCTTCACTTATATTGTTTAAACAGGTCACTGTCAGATTTCGTTCGCAAACAAAATTATTCTTGGTTACTACGAATTGCGGTAAAGTTCGGTTTAGAGATTTAGAATTTATTTTAGGCACGCCACACGACACGTCGCTACCGCGTCCGGCCTCCGCCAAGGAATTCGATCGACTGCCACGAGCTTATCAGCTCCAGCTCGCAAGCCCGCTTACACAGCAAGAGGAAATTCCGTTAGGAATTTCGTTGCTGTGCGAAAACAAAAATAAGGTCACCCGGGGGACTTGCGGGATTTTGTTTTCGTGCAATTGAAATGTAGTTTCAATTGCAAAAATGTTGTAGCGTCTCCGATCCATACAGTGTGGGTCGGAGATATGTGACCAGCAAGTTTTTAAAAAAAATTTAAAAATTACTGGATGCTACAGACTAAGTACCAGTATGTGATTTCCTCGCTGGGCTCAGACCAGCTAAAAGTGGTCAAGGACGTGGTTGTGAGCCCGGACCCCGAAACACCGTACAAGATCCTCAAGAGAGTGCTTATATCACGGCTTTCAGCCAGCGATTCCGGAAAACTAAAGCAACTCTTGGAGAATTTCTCGCTTGGTGATAAGCAGCCTTCCCAACTGCAGTTGAAGACGACCTAATGAGGACCCACTGGGTGCAGCGGCTTCCGGAGTAGACTCAGGCTTTTTTAGTCTGCTCTCCAGAAGCCAGCCTGAACAAGTTGGCAGAAACGGCAGACAAAATGACTGAAGTTTTTGTCCAGCCGTCAGAGATGGCCGTATAAACAAAACAGGTCGCTGCGCTAACAAAACTCGTACACCAACAACTACGATTGCATTCAAGGTCCCACGGGAGATTTCACTCGCAATTGCGTCACCAAAGCCAGTCACAAGGAGCTGATGTTTGTTTGTGTGGCACTAAAATCCATCCTTCCATGCATCCACAAGGCTTGTTCATCTGAACCAAAAACCTAAGTCACCGTTCTCTTCAGACGGTACGACAACGCGACTCATCACCTAGCCGTCATCTAATAATTCAGGACAATCTGTCTGAACGACATTATATCATAGATACGGGCGCAGATATTTCGGTACAACCAGCACCTGCAACCGGAAAAACTCCACCTTCTGGTATGCGAATTGCCGCGGCAAACCAGTGCACCATTAGCACGTATGGACAAAAGGTGGTTAAACTAGAACTGGGACTCCGTCGTGAGTTTTCATAGGACATCATCATTGCCGATGTCTCTAGACCCATTTTAAGTGCAGACTTTTTCTGCCACTGCGGGCTATTCGTCGACTTGGCAAATGCTATCATTGTGGATTTTTTACTTCGCTTTCATCGAAAGGCACGTACATCTCATTCAAATGCCCAAAACTTAGTATTTTGATTGAGAAATTCAACGGCCCTCGAATACATGCCCTTCTTACCAAATACCATACCGTCACGGTCAACACAGGGTTCTCACAACCCTGTAAACACACGGTGACACACCACATTTCAACCACAAGCCCTCCAATAGTCTCGAGACTACGGCAACTTGCACCAGATAAGCTCGCGGTGGCCGAAAAAGAACTCCATTTCCTGCTACATTAGGGAATATGGGGAACCTCAAACAGCAGCTGGTCTTCTTCACTACACATGGTTCGTAAGGCTTATGGGATAAGGCCTCCTTGCGGCAATTACAGACGCCTTAACGCCATTACCGTCCTGGATAGATATCCGATCCCCATTATCCAAAACTTATGTTATGAACAACAGGACAAAACTATTTTTTTCACTATAGACCTGACTAAGGCCTACCATTAAATTCCAGTCGAGCAGAGCCATATTCCTAAGACCACCATCTGCCACCTTCCGGACTCTTTGAGTTCACCCGGATGACTTTCGGACTTTGCAAAGCACCATAATCGTTCCAACGTTTTATGCATGAAGTCCTACACGGACTAAAATTCCATTTCATATACCTCGACGACATTTTGGTAGCTTCACTTGCAACAAATTTTTAAACAACTTATGGACCATGGACTTATGGACGACTTATGGACTTGAAGAAATGCCATTTTCAGTTCACTTCAGTTAAATTCTTAGTTCATGAGGTTTCATCGAAAGGCACTAAACCCTCTCCACATTGGGTTGAGGCAATATTAGCAGCTAAACTTCGCCAGACGCTTAAAGACCTAAGAAGATTTTTGGGAATGCTCAGCTTTTATCGTTGCTTTCTTCCTCACACAACTAAGATGCAGCAACCACGCAACGCCTATCTTTGCGGCTCTAAGAAAGATGGTGTTGTAGTAATCGACTGGTCACAAGAAGCTAGCAAAGTTTCCGACCAAGCTAAGACTGGTTTAACAGAAGCCACTCTATTGACCTTCCCGGACTCAAACGCCAAGCTTTGTCTATTCGTAGACGCTTCTGACTTCGCCATCGGAACTGCTCTGCAGCAAAATTATTAAAGCTCTTGGCAACCCCATGGTTTTTACTTGGCCACATTAAGCGACGATCAAAGAAACTATAGTGCATACGACCGCAAACTCTTAGCGGTTTATCAGGGTATTCGTTACTTCCGATACTTTTTGGAAGCCCAGAGGTTAACACTTTACACCGACCACAATCCACAGACTTTTGCTGTCAAACACAAGCCAGAAAAGGCCACACCTCGTCAAATTAGGCATCTTAACTACATAAGTGATTTCGTTTCTGGCTTTCGGCATGTCTCTGGTTCCAAGAACGTTGTTGCTGACGCATTCTCTCGTCTAGAAGAAATCATTCTTCCCAGTACTCTCGACTTTGTCGCAATCGCTTCGTCCGAAGCATCGGACGCAGAGTTTCAAAAAAATCTAAAGGACTCAAAATTCGTTTAAAAGAAACAATAAACTTTTGGCACCAACGTCGACATTTTTTGTGAATTGTCTGGCCCAACCATACGACTTTATATTCCTCATACGTTCAGGAAACAGGTGTTCAACTCAGAACATAATATTGCTCATCCTGGTATTTGTGCTACACGAAAGCATATTGCAATCAAATTCTTCTGGCCTTCGATGAACAAGGACGTTGCCACTTGGGTCCAAGAATGTCTATCTTGCAAAAAATGCAAGATAACCAGACATGTGAGCAAACCTGTATCGACCTTTTCTACGGTCTCCAAAGGTTTGAAGGTCATCCACATCGACAAAGTTGTTCCCCTAGCACAACCGCAGGGTAACATTTGTTGTAAAACGCTGGCAAGGGAGTATTGTGGATACGCTGTCATTAATACACTTCAGATACATACATTGCACAACTCACCACAAACACTTTGCACTAATTACAAACTAAAAACACAAGTTGACTTAGAAAAAAAACCCTAGCACATCAGAACCGCTAGAAATACTAATGTTCGAAGAACAGTAGAGGATTTGTGCAGATTTTGAGTGTACTGTTATATATTGTTGTTATACTGTTCTTATTGTCTTATATATTATATATTGTACGTATTGTCATATATATTGTTATATATTGTATATTCGCGATGTGAATACTTAATGCAAGCATTTATTGGTACCAAAATAGCAAAAACACCTCGTGCTAGAAGTCCTATCTGCCTCACGTTGAAGTCAACCTGCTCTGCGAATTTCGTGTTGATCCGATCACTGCATTGGAAGTAATAGGGATACAAAGAAATTAAGGGTTACCATTCGCAAGAGCTTTCAAATTTTCTAGATCTTAGTATTTGGTGTGTTTTTTCACTACAAGTCCACTACGATTTGAAAATTTTATGATAAAATCGCTTACTAAAGCTATTTCAAAAAATACAAAAACAATCATAGCTGCCAACCCTATCATTGTTTTTCAAAATAGATTTATACTGAATATTATCTACAATAATTTAAAGTTGTCATATGAATTTCGTTATGATACCATGACTGTACTGGAGGCTATAGGGCAAAGAGCTTTATTCAAATAAAATAACATTATATAAAAAAACTTGGTGCAGTTGCACCAAGTTTTGACGATTCTAAAAGCATATAGATATATAACTTGGATGCTTTGCTTTTATATGATGTTTTAGTGCTTTTATATAATCGAAGTCGTTTGTCATAAATTATGCTTACCATAGAAGGGGGATGATGCAGATGAATAAACTAATAAACTCGGTTATAGGTTCAAGTAACAAACAATAAAATTTCCAAAGCTCGGAATATTTAAATATCGGTTGCTTATTTTATTGTAAATAGTTTGCTTATGAATAGAAAATGGAAGCATCTGTTGGTGCGATATTTACGAAATTGTCCGGTGCTGGCAATCATGTGCTAGCACCATGGCTGCTTCACGTTGTGTTAAACCCACCCTATGAATTTCGTTTCGATTGAATGTCTGTGCTGTAAGTTATAGGAGTGAATTAAATTTTAGGGTTACCATCGTCCAAACTTTTTAAAGTTTTGAAACGTAAATATTTGATGTTATTTGTCATTGCAGGATCATTCCCACTTGGAAATTTTATGACAACATCGCTCGATAAAGAAATGTCAATAAATTACAAAATTCATCATAGCTGGCAATTCTTTCACGGTTTTTCAACAAAATTTCTACAGAATTAGAAACGCAACAAGATATGCTTTTCACACGAATTTCGTTTTGATTTCATCACTGCATCGGAAGTAATAGGGAAAAACCTTTATTTTCCTGAGCAAATTTACAATATTTAAGAGACAAAAATTGCCGTAGCTAGCGTCCATATACTAATTTTTCAACCAAATTTCTATGAAATCTATCTTAGAGTAAGGTTCACCTACTGCGTGAATTTTGTTAAAATCTGGTGGCTAAATCGGAAGCTATAGGCCAAAAACCAGTTTTTTTTCTCAGTGATTTTTCCATATGGCACCACTACCACAGTATTGCCCGTATTGAAAAATCGCTTCTATCAGACCTGGTCCTAATTAATACCAACATGTTCTGTAAATTTCATATTGATCGCATAATCCGATTGTCAGTTCTCGTGAACAGAAGTTTTGGGTGTTGAAAATAGAGGTAATTTGATCACGGGTTGCCGTTCTTGTTTACCGCGGAATTTTTGAAATTTTTATTTGACTTGGTGGACAAAAAACAAAATTTGTCAACAACTTGAATTTATTTTCAAAAATCAAAAATTTTTCAGGAGACTCGATGATTTGAAGGATTTGTTTTCAGGAGCCTGCTGTAGCTACAGTCTTGAAAGTCCATGTGTGTTAAATTCTAGTTTACATCAATACGCTCTGCAAATTTCACGATGATCCATTGTTTTTCTTAGAAGTTATAATAAATCGAAATTTGAAAAAAAATCCTTGCCTACTTTTAGGCACTCAGCGCCTACACCTGGCCCAAAATTTTCAATTCTTTATCATATACAAACTGCAAACATAACAAGTGTTCATTCCTAGTACTTTTTTTTAACAAAAATTTACACTGCTTGGAAATATAGGTGTACCTGAAAATTCACTTAAATGCCCGCCGCCGCCAAAAGGTTTAAGATATCTGAATTCTAGCAAGTCATGGACCTACCTGTTATATACATCTATGTTCTCCAAAAATTTCTACTCAATCGGATCAGCCACTCCAGAGATTATCTCTCTTAATCATTTTGCTGATATATATATATATATATATATATATATATATATATATATATATATATATATATATATATATATATATATATATATATATATACATATGACGAATTTTCGGCGAAGCGATTTTAATACTAATGTTCTTCGAACATTAGTAAAAATATGAAATGTCATAACAAAATTTTTGTCAGTAAATTCTGTTTGTTGTTCCCTATCAAGGACTTTAGAGCAAAAAATAGATGTTGAAACAAATACGATTATAAAATAAATAAATGTTGTTAAAGATATAATTCTTAAATAAAATAACCGTAGCGCTTCAGAACCGCTTAAAACACTAATGTTCGAAGAACAGTAGAGGATTTGTGCAGATTTTGAGTGTGTATTCTTCCACTACTTACTTTTTCTATTTCAAACTTATACAACCTAAGTAACAAAAGATTCTAAGCTTACTTTAATTTCGCTGACTTCATCGAAATTTACAGCGATAGAAAGGTGTTTGGAGTTATCATCCGAAAAATGTGCAGATCTTAGAAAATTTAAACATTGTTAACTTATTTTCATGGCAAATTTTTGCGATGAAAATACTAAACGCAACCATTTCATGAAACAAAAATAACAAAACAGCCTAGTGCTAGCAGCCCTTTGCTAGCACCGAAGTAAAAAATATCTCGCATCTACCTTACATTAAAGTCAACCTGCTCTGCGAATTTCGTATTGATCCGATGACTGCATTGGAAATTATAGGGATGCAAAGAAAATTAGGGTTTCCATTCGCAAAAGTTTTCAGACATTCTAGATCTTAACATTTGGTGTTAATTTTCACAATAAGATCACTACCATTTGAAAATTCTTTACTAAAACCGCTTACTAAAGGTTTGCCAAAAAATACAAAAACAGCCATAGCTGGCAACCCTATCACTAATTTGAAAATAAATTTTTACTGCGTGTATGTAAATATATATATATATATATATATATATATATATATATATATATATATATATATATATATATATATATATATATATATATATATATATATATATATATATATATATATATATATATATATATATATATATATATATATATATATATATATATATATATATATATATATATATATATATATATATATATATATATATATATATATATATATATATATATGTATATATTTATGTGTATATATATATATATATATATATATATATATATATATATATATATATATATATACATATATATATATATATATATATATATATATATATATATATATATATATATATAAATATTTACATACACGCAGTAAAAATTTATTTTCAAATTAGTGATAGTGCTGCCAGCTATGGCTGTTTTTGTATTTTTTGGCAAACCTTTAGTAAGCGGTTTTAGTAAAGAATTTTCAAATGGTAGTGATCTTATAGTGAAAATTAACACCAGATGTTAAGATCTAGAATGTCTGAAAACTTTTGCGAATGGAAACCCTAATTTTCTTTGCATCCCTATAATCTCCAATGCAGTCATCGGATCAATACGAACTTCGCAGAGCAGGTTGACTTTAATGTAAGGCAGATGCGACATATTTTTTACTTCGGTGCTAGCAAAGGGCTGCTAGCACTAGGCTGTTTTGTTATTTTTGTTTAATGAAATGCTTGCATTTAGTATTTTCATCGCAAATATTTGCAATGAAAATAAGTTAACAATGTTTAAATTTTCTAAGATCTGCACATTTTTCGGATGACAACCCCAAACACCTTTCTATCGCTGTAAATTTCGATGAAGTCAGCGAAATTAAAGTAAGCTTAGAATCTTTTGTTACTTAGGTTGTATAAGTTTGAAATAGAAAAAGTAAGTAGTGGAAGAATACACACTCAAAATCTGCACAAATCCTCTACTGTTCTTCGAACATTAGTGTTTTAAGCGGTTCTGAAGCGCTACGGTTATTTTATTTAAGAATTATATATTTAACAACATTTATTTATTTTATAATCATATTTGGTTCAACATCTATTTTTTGCTCTAAAGTCCTTGATACGGAACAACAAACAGAATTTACTGACAAAAATTTTGTTATGACATATCATATTTTTTCTAAGTCAACTTGTGTTTTAAGTTTGTAATTAGTGCAAAGTGTTTGTGGTGAGATGTGCAATGTATGTATCTGAAGTGTATTAATGATAGCGTATCCACAATACTCCCTTGCCAACGTTTTACAACAAATGTTACCCTGCGGTTGTGCTAGGGGAACAACTTTGTCGATGTGGATGGCCTTCAAACCTTTGGAGACCGTAGAAAAGGTCGATACAGGTTTGCTCACATGTCTGGTTATCTTGCATTTTTGCAAGATAGACATTCTTGGACCCAAGTGGCAACGTCCTTGTTTATCGAAGGCCAGAAGAATTTGATTGCAATATGCTTTCGTGTAGCACAAATACCAAGATGAGCAATATTATGTTCTGAGTTGAACATCTGTTTCCTGAACGTATGAGGAATATAAAGTCGTATGGTTGGGCCAGACAATTCACAAAAAATGTCGACGTTGGTGCCAAAAGTTTATTGTTTCTTTTAAACGAATTTTGAGTCCTTTAGAGTTTTTTGAAACTCTGCGTCCGATGCTTCGGACGAGGCGATTGCGACAAAGTCGAGAGTACTGGGAAGAATGATTTCTTCTAGACGAGAGAATGCGTCAGCAACAACGTTCTTGGAACCAGAGACATGCCGAAAGTCAGAAACGAAATCACTTATGTAGCTAAGATGCCTAATTTGACGAGGTGTGGCCTTTTCTGGCTTGTGTTTGACAGCAAAAGTCTGTGGATTGTGGTCGGTGTAAAGTGTTAACCTCTGGGCTTCCAAAAAGTATCGGAAGTAACGAATACCCTGATAAACCGCTAAGAGTTTGCGGTCGTATGCACTATAGTTTCTTTGATCGTCGCTTAATGTGGCCAAGTAAAAACCATGGGGTTGCCAAGAGCTTTAATAATTTTGCTGCAGAGCAGTTCCGATGGCGAAGTCAGAAGCGTCTACGAATAGACAAAGCTTGGCGTTTGAGTCCGGGAAGGTCAATAGAGTGGCTTCTGTTAAACCAGTCTTAGCTTGGTCGGAAACTTTGCTAGCTTCTTGTGACCAGTCGATTACTACAACACCATCTTTCTTAGAGCCGCAAAGATAGGCGTTGCGTGGTTGCTGCATCTTAGTTGTGTGAGGAAGAAAGCAACGATAAAAGCTGAGCATTCCCAAAAATCTTCTTAGGTCTTTAAGCGTCTGGCGAAGTTAAGCTGCTAATATTGCCTCAACCCAATGTGGAGAGGGTTTAATGCCTTTCGATGAAACCTCATGAGCTAAGAATTTAACTGAAGTGAACTGAAAATGGCATTTCTTCAAGTCCATAAGTCGTCCATAAGTCCATGGTCCATAAGTTGTTTAAAAATTTGTTGCAAGTGTAGCTACCAAAATATCGTCGAGGTATACGAAATGGAATTTTAGTCCGTGTAGGACTTCATGCATAAAACGTTGGAACGATTATGGTGCTTTGCAAAGTCCGAAAGTCATCCGGGTGAACTCAAAGAGTCCGGAAGGTGTGCAGATGGTGGTCTTAGGAATATGGCTCTGCTCGACTGGAATTTAATGGTAGGCCTTAGTCAGGTCTATAGTGAAAAAAATAGTTTTGTCCTGTTGTTCATAACATAAGTTTTGGATAATGGGGATCGGATATCTATCCAGGACGGTAATGGCGTTAAGGCGTCTGTAATTGCAGCAAGGAGGCCTTATCCCATAAGCCTTACGAACCATGTGTAGTGAAGAAGACCAGCTGCTGTTTGAGGTTCTCCATGTAGCAACACGCGAAAATCTATTGTACATAGCATACAATGTATTTTCTGCGCAATTAATTCTTTCGCGAACATTAACCTACAGACGATAAATTAGCATCAGCATGAGTAATTCGAGTCGTCGCTCGTACGTTGCTTACGCTGACCGACGAGATTGAAAACATTCGAATGTTGCTTATCGCATGCACTGCGACTTGCAGCATTCGAAACTCAATCAGCATTATTTTTTAATCAGCATTTCTTTTCTCGCGCCCATATCAGACCGACTGCATATCAAATTTCACTTGTGCGCTGCCAGCGAGTTGTGATTTCGACGTAGCATTTAAGTTGATGCATTGTTAGTTTTTAAGTTAGTCGTCGTCGATTAGATTTACTGTCGTGTTAATGTTATTCCGATGAAATAATAAAAATCTCAAGTGGCCACTCGAACGAGACGGTCTTTAATTTACACGAAAGAACCACGATAGGGCCAAAGTGGCGATCCTTAGCCAGTCTCTCGAGTTTTTAATTGTTTTGTAAACCATGGGTAATCATGAAACGAAACCCGTAGTTGGGGAAGTTTCGAATACCATGGTTATCAATTCGTCTCTAGCCGTCGAGAGCCAAAAAATAGAGACAATTCTGATTACGATCTTGTGCATAAATACGGCAGTGCTAGTGTACAACGTCTATCGCGATCACGTACGAGGCATTAAGCGACGCGTAACACAAGTAAATCGAGTGTAACTTTAGTGACAGTTAATAAAAACAGTTAAAGTGTTCCTGTTCCGACGCCGATCGAACATGTCAGACAGTGATTCTCCGTCCGAAAGAAAGACGCCCGCGTTCGCGACACCGGGCACGTCAGTCGAGTCATTACCAGCCGCGACCGACGCGAACAACGACAATACCATCGCGGGTTCGCCGGGGAACGATGCACCCGCCAACACCCATGAAAGCATCGGCCGCGTCTCTCTCCAGATACCGCAGTTCTGGAGGGAAGACGTTGAGTTATGGTTCACGCAACTCGAAGCTTATTTCGTGAGCTCGGGAACGAAAAGCGACAACACGAAGTTTTCGAATTGTCTGTCGGCTATTGATCCGCGAGCAGTGCAGCAAGTTCGCGACATTGTGGTCCATCCGCCGAAGGAGGACAAGTACCAAACACTGAAGAAAGCACTAATCGCGGCTTTCGGTGATAGTGCCCAACAACGTATCCAGAAGTTGTTGGCAGGTGTCGAGCTAGGGGATCAGCGTCCTTCTCAGCTCCTCAACCGCATGCGAGCTCTGGCGGACAGATCAGTGTCAGAGGACCTCCTGAAGCAACTGTGGCTAAGCAGGTTGGACGTAACTCTACGATCTATACTGTCCGCCAACGATGCCGCACTGCAGGACCTAGCAATCATTGCCGACCGTGTCAGTGAGGTAACACGGGTATCGGGTCCATTCTCGATAGCTGCAGTGGCGCAAGAGAAGCAGAGCACACCGGAGATTACCGAAGAGCTTTCAAAGATCACGGCGCAAATCCTAGCGTTGAAACGCCGCATGGAAACTCTTCCAGCGCTTCTGCAGTCATCAACATCGGTTTGCGATGGATCATGCGCACACCGTCGTGGCGAACTTTCCCGATCCAGATCACGGACTCGACGACAAAGATCCAGGTCAAATGAACAACAGCAGCCGATGTCACCGGTACGCCAGCCCACCGGCCCGTGTTAGTACCATCAATGTTATGGGGACGCTGTCGCTAATTGCAGCCCACCCTGCAATTATCGAAAAAACTAGACAAGTCCGCGAAACCCGTGTCAACTGGAACACGCACAATACTACGTCTCTACGTCCGAGACAGTAAAACGACGAGTGCGTTCCTGATTGACACGGGAGCAGATGTCTCGGTCATTCCATCTACAATCCGAGACCGTAGCAACCCCGAGGAACAAACGAGACTGTTCGCCGCGAACGGAACCGCTATTCGCACGTTCGGTGAACGGCGCCTCACGTTAAACCTCGGTCTTCGACGCGCTATCACGTGGACATTTATCATCGCCGACGTAACAACTCCGATAATTGGTGCGGATCTCCTAGAACATTACGGTCTGCTAGTAGACATCCGAGGACGCAGACTAATCGACCAGCAGACCAAACTTTCGGCAGTGGCGCGAGTTTTGGCAAGGAACAAACCACCCGCTTCAACAATCCGTACGTTTGGTGGAAAAAGCGAATACAGTTCTTTACTGCGCGAATTTCGCGATATCACCATCCCAGTGACACACCGCAAAATCAACTGCACGACGACGCATCATATCATCACAAAAGGTCCACCAGTCTACGCAAAAGCCAGAAGACTGCCAGCGGACAAACTGGCAGCGGCGAAAGCAGAGTTTGAAGAGTTGTTGCAGCAGGGAATTTGTCGTCCATCGAAAAGCCCATGGAGCAGCCCGCTCCACATGGTGCGCAAATCCGACGGCAAGTGGCGCCCATGTGGCGATTATCGCGCTCTCAACGCCTGCACAGTCCCGGATAGATATCCAATCGGGTTCTTGCAGGACTGTACTGCTTCACTACATGGGATGAAAACCTTCTCCGTTATTGATTTACAAAAGGCTTACCATCAGATCCCGGTCGAGCCCAAGGACGTCCCTAAGACAGCGATCATAACTCCCTTCGGATTGTACGAGTTCAAGTACATGACTTTTGGACTTTGCAACGCGGGGCAGACATTTCAACGCTTCATGCACGAAGTCCTTAGGGGTCTTGATTGCGTCTTCAGCTACCTCGACGATATTCTCATCTTCTCTCCGGATCATGACACGCACCAGCGAGACGTACGCGAAGTTTTCACCCGTCTCAAGCGCTACAATCTGACGATCAACGCCGACCAATGTCAGTTTGGAAGGACCGAAGTTCGTTTTCTCGGCCACCTTGTATCTTCGCTCGGACTGAAACCTTTGCCAGAGAAGACTGAGGGAATTGCTGGGATCGCAGGGCCACGAACGGTGCAACAGCTGAAGTCCTTCCTGGGAATGGTGAACTTCTACCGACGTTTCTTACCGCACGCCGCGCAGAATCAACGCGCCTTACAGGAACTGATCCCCGGAAACAAGAAACGGGATAAGTCCGAAATTGTATGGACTCCGCTCGCGCAGGCCGCATTCGACAGGTGCAAAACTGACTTGACCAACGCCCCATCACTTGCTCACCCAGACGCGAAAGCAGCATGGTCCCTGAGTGTCGACGCTTCAGACGACGGAGTTGGTGCCGTTTTGCATCAAACCATAGGAGCAAACATTGCACCACTAGGGTTCTTTTCGAGAAGATTGACGACCGCACAGCAAAAATACAGTGCCTACGACAGGGAGCTTCTGGCCATCTACGAAGCTGTGAAGTACTTTCGCCACATGCTCGAAGGCAGGGTCTTCACCATCTTCACAGACCACAAGCCTCTGCAGTTCGCGCTACGCCAAAACCCGGAGAAAGCGTCACCACGACAACAACGCCAACTGGAATTCATATCGCAGTTCAGTGTGGATATCCGACACGTTCCAGGACACGACAATGTCATAGCGGATTACCTATCGCGTGTAAGTAGTGTAACTAAAATCGACTTTTGCTCTTTCGCTTCAGCACAACAACACGAAGATGAGCTCCAAACCTTGCTCGAAGACTGCAATCAGCCGCTGGAGTGGAAAAAACAACGAATTCCGGATTGTAACTTTCCGCTACATTGCATCGTCACAGCAGACAAGATCCGGCCTTACGTTCCACGGGAGTACAGACCAAGCATCATCAACAATCTTCACGGTTTGGCACATCCCGGAACACGAGCGACGCAGAAACTCATCAACGAACGCTTTTTCTGGCCATCCATGAAGCGAGACATCACAGCCTTCGTACGGAATTGCCTGCCTTGTCAACGCAACAAGGTTGGTCGCCACACCAAGTCACCAGTTCAACGGTATGGTCTACCAGATGCACGGTTCGATCATATCAACATTGATCTGATCGGACCATTACCTCTCTGCGAAGGATTCCGTTATTGCCTAACTGCCATCGATCGTTACACACGATGGCCTGAGGCGATTCCGTTGGAGACCATCACAGCAACTGCCGTGGCAGAGGCGCTAATTGACACATGGATTAGCCGTTTTGGTGTACCCTCGCGAATAACCACTGACCTGGGTCGGCAATTCGAAAGTCAAGTTTTTACCGAGCTGACTCGACTCTTGGGCGCAACACATCTCCGCACGACACCGTACCACCCAGCTGCAAATGGCATCATAGAGCGATGGCATCGCACTGTAAAGACTGCCATTCAATGTCATGTCGATAAGATGGGTTGGACGAAGGCGCTTCCGATAGTACTACTTGGGCTACGATCAACGCTGAAGGAAGATATAGCTGCCACTCCCGCCGACATGGTCTACGGAGCGACATTACGTCTTCCAGGCGAATTCTTCTGCAACACCGACTCTTCAATCAACGAGAGCGATTTCCTACGCGACCTCAAAGCACGTATGCACGACCTACGGCCGCAGGACACAGCTCATCACGGTTCATCCAACGTCTTCATCAGCAAAGACTTACCAACGACGTCTCAGGTCTTTGTACGTAACGACAGGGTACTACCACCTTTGTCACCGCCATACGATGGTCCGTACCGAGTAATAAATCGGAAGGACAAATATTACAAAGTGGACATCAACGGCCGGCACGTCAACGTCTCGATCGACCGACTCAAACCAGCCTTCTTTGCGACCGAAGACATCGACCAGCGCGAATTAACATCACCAGGTCACGATGCTTCCCAGAGACCACCAACGACGACGCGATTTGGCCGCACAGTTCGACGCACCGTTCGCTTCCAATCGTAAATATAGATTTTTAAGTAACCTTGTAAATATGTTTGTAACGAAACCGCAACTCGGACAGCATCATCCCTCCATTACATCGTGGCTTCACCACTAGAAGGGGGGTAATGTAGCAACACGCGAAAATCTATTGTACATAGCATACAATGTATTTTCTGCGCAATTAATTCTTTCGCGAACATTAACCTACAGACGATAAATTAGCATCAGCATGAGTAATTCGAGTCGTCGCTCGTACGTTGCTTACGCTGATCGACGAAATTGAAAACATTCGAATGTTGCTTATCGCATGCACTGCGATTTGCAGCATTCGAAACTCAATCAGCATTATTTATTTTTTCTCGCGCCCATATCAGACCGACTGCATATCAAATTTCACTTGTGCGCTGCCAGCGAGTTGTGATTTCGACGTAGCATTTAAGTTGATGCATTGTTAGTTTTTAAGTTAGTCGTCGTCGATTAGATTTACTGTCGTGTTAATGTTATTCCGATGAAATAATAAAAATCTCAAGTGGCCACTCGAACGAGACGGTCTTTAATTTACACGAAAGAACCACGATAGGGCCAAATCCATATTCCCTAATGTAGCAGGAAATGGAGTTCTTTTTCGGCCACCGCGAGCTTATCTGGTGCAAGTTGCCGTAGTCTCGAGACTATTGGAGGGCTTGTGGTTGAAATGTGGTGTGTCACCGTGTGTTTACAGGGTTGTGAGAACCCTGTGTTGACCGTGACGGTATGGTATTTGGTAAGAAGGGCATGTATTCGAGGGCCGTTGAATTTCTCAATCAAAATACTAAGTTTTGGGCATTTGAATGAGATGTACGTGCCTTTCGATGAAAGCGAAGTAAAAAATCCACAATGATAGCATTTGCCAAGTCGACGAATAGCCCGCAGTGGCAGAAAAAGTCTGCACTTAAAATGGGTCTAGAGACATCGGCAATGATGATGTCCTATGAAAACTCACGACGGAGTCCCAGTTCTAGTTTAACCACCTTTTGTCCATACGTGCTAATGGTGCACTGGTTTGCCGCGGCAATTCGCATACCAGAAGGTGGAGTTTTTCCGGTTGCAGGTGCTGGTTGTACCGAAATATCTGCGCCCGTATCTATGATATAATGTCGTTCAGACAGATTGTCCTGAATTATTAGATGACGGCTAGGTGATGAGTCGCGTTGTCGTACCGTCTGAAGAGAACGGTGACTTAGGTTTTTGGTTCAGATGAACAAGCCTTGTGGATGCATGGAAGGATGGATTTTAGTGCCACACAAACAAACATCAGCTCCTTGTGACTGGCTTTGGTGACGCAATTGCGAGTGAAATCTCCCGTGGGACCTTGAATGCGATCGTAGTTGTTGGTGTACGAGTTTTGTTAGCGCAGCGACCTGTTTTGTTTATACGGCCATCTCTGACGGCTGGACAAAAACTTCAGTCATTTTGTCTGCCGTTTCTGCCAACTTGTTCAGGCTGGTTTCCGGAGAGCAGACTAAAAAAGCCTGAGTCTACTCCGGAAGCCGCTGCACCCAGTGGGTCCTCATTAGGTCGTCTTCAACTGCAGTTGGGAAGGCTGCTTATCACCAAGCGAGAAATTCTCCAAGAGTTGCTTTAGTTTTCCGGAATCGCTGGCTGAAAGCCGTGATATAAGCACTCTCTTGAGGATCTTGTACGGTGTTTCGGGGTCCGGGCTCACAACCACGTCCCTGACCACTTTTAGCTGGTCTGAGCCCAGCGAGGAAATCACATACTGGTACTTAGTCTCCAAACATTTAATGTGCGCCATGGCAAACTGGCTCTTTAATTAGGAGAACCACAAAGCTGACTTTTGTTGCCAGAACGCGGAGGGATTAGGGTCGTGGCGTTGATTTCGGGACCGGATGACGTGCCTGAGGAAACCGCATCCTCTTTGTTCAACGACTGGATATATGTGCAGCTTAATCAGGTCTAGATCAAGAGCATACTTTCAAAACGAATCAGCAGTTTGAACCAATTGATATTATTACTAATCACTTGTTTCATCGAAAAGCAATATTATTTTGTAATTAATATGTAAACAACTAAAAAGAATAATGTATTTTTTTTATATTATCGTAAAATTAGTTATGCTGATTAAATTTCAATTCGTTTTTAACTAATTTTATAGCTAACTATCATGATCAAATAAAGAGCTTTATTGGACAAGAAGATAAGATGAAATTAGATCATAAGATTAATTTAGATGCAATTATAGATTAACGTCTTACTTGCTAGTACCCATGTACATATGTGCATAAATTTAACATTATAATGAATTAAGTTTCCGGTTTTATGCATATATAATTGAAATAAAGTTTTAATTGAGTACGAATAAGCCAATATATCGGTTTAAATTTCCTTAATATAGCTTTTTTTAAATAAAATCCCGAAATCTCGGGATTATCTCGGGATCCCGAAAATTCTAATCCCGAATTTCGGGATCTCCATTTCAATCTCGCGATTAATGCCCTAATATATATATATATATATATATATATATATATATATATATATAAATATATATATATATTTATTTATATATATATATATATATATATATATATATATATATATATATATATATATATATATATATATATATATATATATATATATACATATGTATATATATATATATATATATATATATATATATATATATATATATATATATATATATATATATATATGTATATATATATATATATATATATATATATATATATCTATATATATATATATATACATATATATATATATATATCTATATATATATATATATATATATATATATATATATATATATATATATATATATATATATATATATATATATATATATATATATATCACCTAGCCGTCGTCTAATAATTCAGGACAATCTGTCTGAACGACATTATATCATAGATACGGGCGCAGATATTTCGGTACTGCCAGCACCTGCAACATGAAAAATTCCACCGTCTGGTATGCGGATTGCCGTGGCAAACCAGTGAACCATTAGCACGTATGGAGGAAAGGTGGTTAAACTAGAACTGGGACTCCGTCGTGAGTTTTCATAGGACTTCATCATTGCCGATGTCTCTAGACCCATTTTAAACGCAGATTTTTTTCTGCCACTATGGGCTATTCATCGACTTGGCAAATTCTATCCTTGTGGATTTTTTACTTTGCTTTCATCGAATGGCACGTACATCTCATTCAAATGTCCAAAACTTAGTATTTTGATTGAGAAATTCAATGACCTTCGGATCATGCCCTTTTTGCCAAATACCATGCCATCACGGTCAACACAGGGTTCTCACAACCCTGTAAACACAGGGTGACACACCACATTTTGACCACAGGCCCTCCAATAGCCTTGAAACTACGTCAACTTGCACCAGATAAGCCCGCAGTGGCCAAAAAAGAACTCCGTTTCCTGCTACAATAGGGAATATGGCGAACCTCAAACAGCAGCTGGTCTTCTTCACTACACATGGTTGGTAAGGCTAATGGGATATGGCGTCCTTGCGGCAATTACAGACGCCTTAACGCCATTACCGTCCTGGATAGATATCCGATACCCATTATCCAAAACTTCTGTTATGAACTATAGGACAAACCTACTTTTTACTATTGTTCGAAGAACAATAGTATTAAACTCGTTTCGCCGAAAATTTATAGTTCTTTAGATATATATATATATATATATATATATATATATATATATATATATATATATATATATAAATATATATATATATATATATATATATATATATATATATATATATATATATATATATATATATATATATATATATATATACATATATATATATATATATATATATATATATATATATATATATATATATATATATATATATATATATATATATATATATATATATATATATATATATATATATATCTATATATCTATATATATATATATATATATATATATATATATATATATATATATATATATATATATATATACATATATATATATATATATATATACATATTATAACAACAGCCCAGCAGTTCTTCCCCACACACCCATATCCACCAGAAGTCATGTGTGTTCTTCACCACACACACCCATATTCACCAGACGGCATGTTCTCCAAGGAACATTTTTACATAAATAGAACTGCAGCGATCATGGAAAGGCAGACAAGTTTGATTGTGATCATACGCAGGGAGCACTCTATGGTCCCCTAAATAAATGATATAATTACAACTTGCTCTTTTTTTACTTTTTACTAATGTTCGAAGAAGAACATTAGCATTAAAATCACTTTGGCCAAAAATTCATATTTCTATATATATATATATATATATATATATATATATATATATATATATATATATATATATATATATATATATATATATATATATATATATATATATATATATCATCAAAAAATTTCAGTGAAAAAATCTCAGGAACGCGCCATCCGATTGAGCTGAAATTTTCAGGACGCATTGGTGTATATGCAGAATAGTGTGAGGTCTCAGAAAAAGTTAAAAATCTTTAACCCTTTGGCGCCGGCGGCCATTTTAGTGATATTTTTAATATACCTATTATTCCGTACACAAATAAGTTTTGCAAAAATAAAGTTAACAAAATAAATTTCGAACGTGTTTTACATGTGAATCGGATAATGTTTTGGAATTTTTTAACCCCATGTTTGCGCTGGGTGCCTAAAAAGAGATCGGGAAAAATTGAAAATTTTTAAATTGCGATAACTTTTGACAGAGCTATTTCATCATTATCAAATTTTCAGAACTTATTGATATTATTTAGTTGTAAATTTGTGTAGCTTTTGATGAGCGTGCTGGCAACCCTGAAGCTAGGGCAAGCACTGAAAGTGAAAACTTTCAAATTATCGTCTCTCTTGAAAAAATGTCGTTTCTTCAAAAAAAAGCCACTCATATGTAAATTTCGTGCTTTGTTTACATAGACAAAAAATAAAATTTGATATGGTATAACGGGCACGCTTGGTAACCCTTGCCCAATTTACCTATATTTTTAGCATCAAAAACTTCTGTTCACGGAAACTCACGATCCGATGAACAGAATTTATTGAAATTTGCAGACTGTATTGGTCTTAACTAGGACCAAGTCTGATAGAAGTAATTTTGAAATGCGGGCGATTCTGTGCCAGTGGTGCCATCTTGAAAAATCACTAAAAAAGATAACTGTTTTTAGCCCTATAAATTCTGATTGAATCGTTCGATTTTGACGAAATTCACACAGTAGCTGGACCTTATTTAAAACCACGTTTGGTGGAAATTTTGTTGAAAAATTCGGTTGGAGCTGCCAGCTATGATAATTTTGGTGTCTTAAATTTGAAAAAATACAAATTTGGAAGTGAAAACATTCAAATCATCGAATATCCTAAAAACGTCCGTTTCTTACAATAAAACCAATCTGTATTCAAATCTTATGCTTTACCTACACGTTCAAAGTAAAACTTTGGAAATCTCATGTCGGACAAGAACGGTAACCCTCTCCCAGTTAACCTATATTTTTAGCATCAAAAACTGCTGTTCACGGGAACTCACGAACCAATAATCAGATACCATTGAAATTTACAGAATGCATTGAACTTAAGTAGAACCAGGTCTGATAGAAGCGATTTTGAATTGGGAGCAACTCTGTGCCAGTGGTGCCATCTTGAAAAATTACAAAGAAAAAAACTGCTTTTTGCCCTATGAAATGTGAATTAGTAACCAGATTTTCATGAAATTGACACAGTAGCTGCACCTTACTCTAAACTCTGTTTGACAGAAATTTGGTTGAAAAATTCGTTTGGTGCTGCCAGCTATGGTAATTTTTGTGTCTTTGGTTTTGAGAATTCGCTCAGGAAAATAAAACTTTTTGCCCTATAGCTTCCAGTGCAGTCATGAAATCAATACGAATTTCATACTATTAATGGAACCTATTATAAGCATTATTCAGGCCAAATTTGGTTGAAAAGCCATGATAGGGTTGCCAGCTATTGTTGGTTTTGTGTTTGTTTGCAATATCTTTATTAAGCGGTTTTATCGTAGAATTTTCAATTGGTAATGATATTGTAGTGACAATAAACAGCAAATAGTAAGCTTTTGATTATTGAAACAACTTGCTGTAGGTAACCCTAAATTTCTTTATACTCCTATAACTTCGAATGTAATATAACAACGTGAAGCAGATGTGATATATTCTTGGCTTTGATACTGGCAGAAGGTTGCCAGCACGAGTCGTTTGTGCTTCTTTTGTCTTAATAAATGCTTACAGTTAGTATTCATACCGGAAACATTTACAATGAAAATAAGTAACCAATGTTTCAATTCCCAAAGTTCTGCAAATTTTTCGGATCGCAGCCCCAAACACCAACTTCAGTTACAGTGCTGCAGGCACTGAGCATTTTCTTCATTGATGTTATATGAGATGCTGCTTTCAAAGTTTGGTGAAATAAGCAACTGATAACGAATATAATTAACAAGTGTTTTTCTTTCATAAACGTTGAAATTCATGCCAGTGGTAATATCTGAAACCTTCTACCATATGAGTTATAATGCATTCTTGAGACCAAAGTAAAACGTGGCATTTGAAACAGTTTGGCCGTAATAAGCAGCTCATGTGGTGGAATATGCACTCAAAACCTGCACGATTCTTCTACTGTTCTTCGAACATTAGTGTTTCTAGCGGTTCAGGTGCGCTAGAGTTTTTTGTAGTATTGACGCTATAAATTGGCACCCAACTCGAGGCACGAACATAGCCTTACGAAGGAGTCCACGATTGGCACCAGAGATGGCAGTCATACAGATGTCTGGAGAGCAGCTGCAAGAGCTCATTAACGCTCTTCGCACCACCAGCACACCACCTTCCAATGGTAACTTTGCCCGTTGCTCAGCACGTTTTGACGGAGAGAGAAGCAGAGCAAAACTGGAAGAGTTCGTGAACGCTACAACGATCTACAAGCAGGTCGAGGGAATTAGTGACCAGCAGGCAATCCTGGGGATGCCTTTACTTCTCCAAGGAGTTGCAGCTACATGGTGGCAAGGTGTCAAGGGAGAAGCGGATACGTGGGAACAGGTTGTTACGCTTCTCCGAACAACCTTTGCACCTTCCAGGCCAGCATACCAGGTCTACATGGAACTCTTCGAGAAGAAGCAGAGCGAAGACACTCCAACAGATCTATTTATCTGTGAAAAACGTGCCTTACTTTCCGAACTTCCCAAGGAGGCACACTCCGAAAAACAGCAATTGGACCTTGTTTTTGGTCTACTCAACTTAAAGATCCGGCAGCATATCCCCAGAGACGAAGTGAAGACTTTTGAGGGTCTTCTACGCAGCACTCAAACCATAGAAGAAAATAACGCAGAGAGAAGGGCAGCGAGGGATCCGGAGCGAAAAACTCAAAAACAACGCATCAAGTGTGAGTTTTGCAACAACTTCGGACACTCTATTACTGACTGCAGGAAGAAGAAGCAAACTCAACAGCAGCACCACGTCAAAACAGAAGACAGCAAAAGTCGATTTACCGGAGTCACTTGCTACGGATGTGGGTGACCAGGTGTTGTCCGTAGCCAATGCCCGTCCTGTAGCAAACCAAAAGAATCAGCACACTCGTGAGTATGAAAGCACTTGCAAGTATGAAATACGAGTTTATATTAATTTTAGGATACTATTACGTCACTGTTTGATTGAAATGAATCAAATGAACGAAATTTATTGTGTAAATTCTTGATTACGTGTATAGTCCACCAAAATACTCGTATCTAGTATTTTTTAATTTCGTACTAGGTACTGGCTCTTCCAAAAAAATACCTCTTCCATAGACCTGTTCCAGTATATACGCCCCATCTCTAATATATAAATATATATATATATACATATATATATATATATATATATATATATATATATATATATATATATATATATATATATATATTTATATATATATATATAATATATATATATATATATATATATATATATATATATCTATATCTATATATATGTATATATATATATATATATATATATATATATATATATATATATATATATATATATATATATATATATATATACATATATATATATATATATATATATATATATATATATATATATATATATATATATATATATATATATATATACATATATATATATAAAAGAACCAGCAGCATTCAGTTTCTGCTCTATGGACCGCTCTTTATTTGTGTCATCGACCTGTTGTTAGAGTTACCGTCAACAACATTGAAGGTGTTGGTTTCGTGGATACAGCGGCAAGAATAAGCGTTGCCGGTTCACAGCTGTATCATCAGCTGAAACAGAGTGGCTGCAGCTTCCAAACACAAAACACTTGTGTCATCTTGGCAGATGGCGTAAGGCAACAGAAAGACGTGCTCTTAACAAGAGTGGATGTTAAGATCAATGGGAAAATCATTCAGCTAACATTTATGATTTTTCCAGATTCGAGGGACAATCGTAAACTTCTAGGAGTGGCCTTTATTCAACACGCAAACATGGTATTGAATGTGCCGCAGCGCTATTGGTTCTTTGGGGAGAACCCAAAGGAGAAATTCGATCTATTGCAGCATGAAGACATAGACCCAACTCAGAGGCAAGCAGTGGACATCACTTCTCGACCAGGGACGCCAGAATTAGCTGGAATGTCTGACATAACTTACTTGCCAAGACCGATTAGCCCACCTCCCAGTACACCAAAGCGTGCGATGAAGATGGCCAGGATTTGTGACGACATCGATGTTGCAGAGATCAACGTCGTTCCTTTATCATTAAGAGACGATGAAGCTCCAGAACTTTCAAAGACCGAACGAGAAAACCTTAACCAGCTCTTACTTAGCCAAGCAGATCTCTTCAATGCAACAGGCCCTCCTGCATTACACGTTGAACATCGTATCAACACAAAGCAAAATTCTCCTGTATCTGCGCCACCGTATCGATTGTCGCAACAAAAGAAGGACGTTCTAAGACAGGAACTTTCTCAGATGCTAAAGAAAGGGATTATCGAAGAATGCGAGTCTGCTTGGGCTTCACCAGTGGTAATGGTTCCCAAAACCGATGGGTCAGTTCAAGTTTGCATTGACTATCGGCGCGTCAACGCCATTACCATCCCAGACAGCTTTCCTCTTCCAAGGATCGATGACCTTCTCCATTCTGCCCACAGTAGTAATTTCATGACATCAATTGATCTATTCGCAGGCTATTGGCAGATCCAAGTTCATTCTGATGACCAGGATAAAACTGCCTTCATCACTCCGTTTGGAATCTACCGTTTTAAGCGAATGCCGTTTGGTCTACGCAACGCGCCAGCAACCTTCCAGCGAATGATGGACCGCGTCCGAACGAAGTGCAGCACAGTGAGAACTTTGGCATATCTGGACGACCTTTTGATATTGTCGACAACTTTTGAGGAGCATTTACACGATTTAAAGGAAGTTTTCGACACATTGCAGTACTATGCGCTACGAGTCAACAGAAAGAAATGCCGGTTTTGCTGTCCAAAAATTCGGTTTTTGGGACACATTCTGACAAATCACGGTATTGAGCCCGATCCAACCAAGATTTCTGCTATCACTGATCGTCAAGAACCAAGGAATCTGAAGGAACTTGTCACATTTCTCCAAACTTGTTCCTGGTATAGACGATTTATACCCAACTTTTCGGAGATAGCCAGACCAGTATCAACACTAACGAAGAAGTTAACGACATGGGAGTGGTCAATCAGCCAAAAGGAAGCTTTCAACGAGCTCAAACGTCGCTTGACCAGTTCTCCAATTTTAAAACAAGCCGATGAGACGAAGCCTTATACCCTTCGAACAGATGCTAGTGACTACGCCCTTGGAGCTGCTTTAATGCAAGGGGAGGGAACCGAAGAAAGACCTGTTGAATATGCAAGTCGTCTTTTGACCTCTGCCGAGCGAAATTACACCAGGAAGAGAGGACGCCTTCGAAAACATAAGTCAGCTCCGACGCCAACCTAACTGCCTCCTCGTCAGGACGACTATCGGAGTCAGAAGGGGAGATTATAACAACAGCCCAGCAGTTCTTCCCCACACACCCATATCCACCAGACGTCATGTGTGTTCTTCACCACACACTCCCATATTCACCAGACGGCATGTTCTCCAAGGAACATTTTTACATAAATAGAACTGCAGCGATCATGGAAAGGCAGACAAGTTTGATTGTGATCATACGCAGGGAGCACTCTAGGGTCCCCTAAATAAATGATTTAATTACAACTTGCTCTTTTTTTACTTTTTTGTAGTATTGACGCTATAATATATATATATATATATATATATATATATATATATATATATATATATATATATATATATATGTATATATATATATATATATATATATATATATATATATATATATATATATATATATATATATATATATATATATATATATAAATATATATATATATATATACAGGGTGTTTGGTACTAAATGAACACTATTTTAAGGAGGCGTTCTTTGAGATATTTTGAGTAAAAAATCGTTCTACAGGATGGTCCGGATTTCAACACCTACGGAGTTACAGGGTGTTCAAAAAAACTTGTTCGGACCGGTACCCTGACTCACTTGAATCATTATATCTTGAAAACTAATTATCACAACTCAAAATTTTATACCGCGTTTATTAGACAATTAAATTACCTTTTATTTAATGTATTGCACTTGATTGCAGTTGTACCGAGTTTTGAGATATTTCCTTCGAAACACAAAATTTTTTAATTTTAACCCCGAAAATTCTGTGTTCCAGGTCGTTTTCCTTAGAAAACCTCATTATAACGTGCCACTTTCATTTAAATATTTTGATAAGCCATATTACTGGCTACAAAAGTTGCATACACTTTAATGACTTAAATTTTACCATTTCGCAAGTATTGAGCGAAAATAAATATCGCTTAAAAACTAAATATGTCATAAAACGGTCCTCCTTGAAAAAACAAAGTTTAATATGCTAGTCGTACTAAAGTAATTTAGTACCCATTTATTGCTATTTAAAGTATCAATAAACTTAACTATATTTTAATTAGTTTCAACATAATTGATGCACCTACCTAGATGTGACAGGTAAAAGCATGTCCAGTTCTTCGCCTTTATTAGTGGGATACTTAAAAAATTGAAAACGTATAAAAACAGAACCACTTTCAAATTCTTGTAAGTTTCAGTGCATTACTCGAACCACAAGATCTAAATAAAATTTACGAAAATACATGGAAAATGCCTCGCTACACTAACGAAGAATATGGAGATATTTTGTACGTCTATGGGGAGTGCCGGGGAAATTCAGCAGCGGCGCAATCTTTGTATCATCAGTGATACCCCCATCGACGGATTCCTGGAAGGAGAGTGTTTCAACAACTTTACGCAAGGATTCGGGAAACGGGTAACGTCAGAATGAGCCGAGTAAACGCAAATCCTACAACTGCAACCGCTGTACGGACCGAAGAAGAAATATTGCATGCAGTGGAATCTGACCCATCAACCAGTATTCGACGCTTAGCGTTACGGTTTAACGTGTTTAGCTGGAAAGTTTGGAGTATTTTGAAAGCAGCCCGTCTTCATCCTTACCATCACACACCAGTTCAGGAGCTCCTACCCATCGATTTGCCCAAAAGGATGGAATTCTGCAATTGGCTCCTTGAGAGACAATTAGACGACGAAAATTTTGTCAACAGCATTCTTTGGACGGATGAGTCTTTATTTACGAGGGACGGTATCACAAACTTCCACAATTTATACACGTGGGCTGAGAACAATCCAAACACTGCAAGAACGTCATGATTTCAGCATAGATTCAGCGTAAATTTATGGGCAGGAGTGATTGGCAATAATTTGATTGGGCCTTTTAGGCTCCCGCCTACCCTAAATAGTACCAGCTACTTGCATTTTTTAACACATGATCTGCAGGACTTATCGGAAGATATTCCTCTGCAACGATTGGTTTCCATGTTTTACCAACACGATGGTGCTCCAGCTCATTACGGCCGACCAGTCATAGATTGGTTGAATTGCAACTATCCCAATCGCTGGATCGGTAGAAATGGACCAGTACACTGGCCTGCGAGGTCTCCTGATCTGACTGTAATGGATTTTTTTGTATGGGGACGGATGAAGGACCTTGTGTACGCAATGAAAGTATCCACTTTAGAAGAACTAAATACCAGGATCGATGATGCTGCAACAGAAGTGAGGCAACAGCTGAGAGACACGAATATGAAAAGAACGCTTGCCAAACGAGCTTTGGCATGTATTCAAAATGAAAGTGGCAATTTCGAACACTTACTGTAGATTAAAAATTTTGAAATAAAGCATAAAAACCATTATTAAATACTTTCAGTTCAAGAAAAAAGTGTAGATCGACAACGGGTTCCACATTATGGCATATTTAGTTTTTAAGCAATATTCATTTTCGCTTAATACTTGTGAAATGGTAGAATCTAAGTCATTGAAATGTATGCAACTTTTGTAGCCAGTAATATTGCTTATCAAAATATTTAAATGAAAGTGGCACGTCATAATGAGGTTTTCTAAGGAAAACGACCTGGAACACAGAATTTTCGGGGTTAAAATTAAAAAATTTTGTGTTTCGAAGGAAATATCTCAAAACTCGGTACAACTGCAATCAAGTGCAATACATTAAATAAAAGGTAATTTAATTGTCTAATAAACGCGGTATAAAACTTTGAGTTGTGATAATTAGTTTTCAAGATATAATGATTCAAGTGAGTCAGGGTACCGGTCCGAACAAGTTTTTTTGAACACCCTGTAACTCCGTACGTGTTGAAATCCGGACCATCCTGTAGAACGATTTTTTACTCAAAATATCTCAAAGAACGCCTCCTTAAAATAGTGTTCATTTAGTACCAAACACCCTGTATATATATATATATATATATATATATATATATATATATATATATATATATATATATATATATATATATATATATATATATATATATATTTATATATATATATATATCAGCAAAATATTTAAGGGAGATAATCTCTGGAGTGGCCGATCCGATTGAGCTGAATTTTTCGGAGAACGTAGATGTATATAGTAGGTAGGTCAATGACTTTCTCAAATTCCGATATCCTAAACAATTTGGCAGCGGCAAGCGTTTTAGTGAATTTTGAGGAACTCCTATATTTCCAAGCAGTGTAAATTTTTGTTTAAGAAAAGTATTGGGAATGAAAACTCATTATGCTCTGAGCTTGCTTATGATGAAGAATTGGTAATATTGAGCCGTGTGTGGGTTCAGGGTGCCTTAAAGTAGGCAAGGATTTTTTTTCAAATTTTGATTTCTCATTACTTGTAAGAAAAACAATGTATCATCGTGAAAATTACAGAGCGTATTGCTGTTGACTAAAATTTGGCACATGTAGACTTTCAGCATAAAGCGGGTAACCATGTAGCTGTGGCAGGCTGCTGAAAAAAAATCCTTCAAATCTTTGACCTTCCTGAAAAATTTTTGATTATTGTCAAAAATTTCAAATCTTTGATAAATTTTATCCTTTTTCCTTCACCTCAAGATAAAATTTTCAAAATTCCGATTTGCATAAGAAGGACAACCCATCACCAAATTACCTCTATTTTCAGCACTCGAAAGCTCTGTTCACGAGAACTGACGACCGGATAATCCGATCATAATCAAATTTACAGAACATGTTGGTATTAATTAGGACCAGGTCTAATAGAAGTGGTTTTGAAATGCGGGCAACCTAGCGGCAGTGGTACCATCTTGAAAAATAACTGAAAAGAAACACCTTTTTGGCCTATAACTTCCGATTCAGTCATCAGATTTTAACAAAATTTTCACAGTACTTGGATGTTATTTTATGTAACATTTGGTGAAAATTTGATTGAAAAATTAGTATAGAGCTGGCAGCTATGGTGATTGTTGTCTCATAAATCTTGCAAATTTGCTCATCAAAATAAAGTTTTTTTCCCTATAACTTCCAGTTCAGTGTAGAAATCTTTTTTGCAGTAAATGCACCTTAATGTAGACCAAATGCCGTAGGAATTTCGTAGAAAAATCATGAAAGGGCTGCCAGCTATGACCATTTTTGTAATTTTGTGGAATTTCTTTACTGAGCGATTATGTCATTAGATTTGCAATTGAGAATGATCCTACAATGAAAATTAACAACAAATGTTAACGTTTTAAAAATTCGAAAAGTTTTGAGGATGGTTACCCTATAATTCTTTTCACCCGTATACCTTCCAGCGCAGTGATTCAATCGAAACGAAATTTACTGGTGGGATTTAACTTAACGTGAAGCAGATTTGGTATATTTTTTGTTTTGCTGCTGACACAGGCTAACCAGCATTAGCCATTTTCGTAAATATTGCACCAACAGATGCTTCAAAATACGTACTCATATGCAAAGCATTTGCGATAAAAATAAGAAACCAATTTTTTAAATTTTCCGAGTTTTGAACATTTTTCGGATGGCAGCCTCAAACAACGTTTAACCGCTGAAACTTTCGATGAAAACCTACGTTGAGAACGAAATTCAAAGGATAAGTTGATTTAAGTATGAGCTTATCAGTGGTGGCTCGTCAAGGTCGGCAAGGTCGGCAGTGCCGACCCAAAACTCCTGAACATTGCATGTAAAGTGAGATCGTTAATTTTATAAAATATCCTGTGATTATCAAATCACTATTTAAAAAAATATTTTTATGATATTTATATCTTTTTTATTTTTCAAAACTTTGCTGATTTTTGAAATAGCAAGTAAGTTCACACTGCGCCTGCTTTTTTACTTTGTGTAATATTTGTATTTTACCAATTTCCTTTGATTGCATGCATTTAGGCTCATATTAATCCCGGGTCGGCAAGCCGATGAAATGAGATCATAATTGCCTTGCTAAATCAAATTTGCTGGCGGCTCGTAGACGATAATTCCATTCATAGGTTTACATACTGCAAGCTCAACTAGGGTCGGCAAGCCGTACTCAGATCATATCTCACTTTTCATGTACATGCCTTGTATTCACTGCCGTCGCGATCGATGCATGATTCTTTGCCGTGTGTATCAGCGTTAGCAACTAATGAATAGGAGCGGGCCGAATTGTGCTATGAAATATGACAATTTGATTTAATAGCATTGTTCGGTTCGCAGTTTTTCTCTGCTCCGAAACACTGAAACGTATATGTGCATCAACTCGCTGGGTGGACTTTTCGTTGGGCCGATGAATAGCATAATTTGTGGGTCGGCATGCCGTGCCTGAGATTTCTCTTAGCATATAAGCGGTGCTTTGATATGTTATTTAAATGTTGTTTTGGCATAATACAGGTGCATAAAGATAATTTTGATTTGAACGATTTGTTTTATTTTTGTTGTTTCGGAAGAAATTTGGTTGGACTAAAATATATATTTTTATAATAAATATATACTTTTTCAAATTTATATTTGTCATAATTTCTACTTTGGGTTGAAAAGTACTGGTTAAAAATAAAATGAAATTAACAATTTACGATGAAGCTGTTGATTAGATATGACACTGGATCGATTTGATAGATTTTTACTTTTATAACGAAAATATTAAATATGTGCACCCAAATTTGTTCTAAAGTTTTCAAAATTCTTTTTTCAGCTTTGCTTTAAAGATCGGTGAATATATAGACACCGTCAAAGATGTAAAATTTAAAATATATCTTTCATGTACCGATTTTGTTGTAGGTTTTTAGCATGTTCGGGAAATTATTGTTGGGTATGCTGGCATATTCTTGCGGTATGGTATTTTTGTTTTAATAACTGCCGACCCATTCGAAAGTATCACGAGCCGCCAGTGGAGCTTGTTATGGTTAACTTATTGCTGCTTCATTGAAAAAGTATTACCAGCACTGAACATTTTCATCATTTGTGTTATAGTTGAGTTTTGTTGCTTGGGATAAGGAATGGTTGTACAAAAAAGTGTATAAGGTCTTCCCACATTTTTTTGTCACTCAAAGACAATTTCTTCGAAAGTTAGTTTTCCAGCGGTTCTGATGCGCTAGACTTTTTCACTATAGACCTGACTAAGGCGTACCATTAAATTCCAGTCGAGCAGAGCAATATTCCTTAGACCACCATCTGCACACATTTCGGACTCTTTGAGTTCACTCGGATGACTTTCGGACTTAGCAAAGCACCACAATCGTTCTAACGTTTTATGCATGAAGTCCTACACGGACTAAAATTCCATTTCATATACCTCGACGACATTTTGGTATCTTCACTTGCAACAAATTTTTAAACGACTTATGGACCATGGTCTCATTATTAACTTGAAGAAATGCCATTTCCAGTTCACTTCAGGTAAATTCTTAGCTCATGAGGTTTCATCGAAAGGCATTTAACCCTCTCCACATTGGGTTGAGGCAATATTAGAAGCTTAACTCCGCCAGACGCTTAAATACCTAAGAAGATTTTTGGGAATGCTTAGCTTTTATCGTCGCTTTCTTCCTCACAAAACTAAGATGCAGCAACCACTCAACGCCTATCTTCGCGGCTCTAAGAAAGATGGTGTTGTAGTAATCGATTGGTTACAAGAAGCTAGCAAAGCTTTCGACCAAGCTAAGACTGGTTTAACAGAAGCCCCCCTATTGACCTTCACGGACTAAAACGCCGAGCTTGATCTATTCGTAGACGTTTCTGACTCCGCCATCGGAACTGCTCTGCAGCAAAAATATTAAAGCTCTAGGCAACCCCATGGTTTTTACTTGCCCACATTAGGCGACGCTCAAAGAAAGTAAAGTGCATACGACCACGAACTCTTAGCGGCTTATCAGGGCATTCGTTACTTCCGATACTTTTTGGAGGCCCAGAGTCACAATCCATAGACTTTTGCTTTCAAACAAAAGCCAGAAAAGGCCACACCTTGGCAAATAAGGCATCTTAGTTATATAAGTGAGTTTGTTTCTGACTTTTGGCATGTCTCAACAACGTTGTTGCTGACGCATTCTCTCGTCTAGAAGAAATCATTCTTCCCAGTACTCTCGACTTTGTCGCAATCTCTGCGTCCAAAGCATTGGACGCAGAGTTTCAAAAAAATCTAAAGGACTCAAAATTCGTTTAAAAGAAACAATAAATTTTTGGCACCAACGTCGACATTTTTTGTGAATCATACGTTCAGAAAACAGGTATTCTACTCAGAACAAAATATTGCTCATCCTGGTGTTTGTGCTACACGAAAGCATATTGCAATCAAATTCTTCTGGCCTTCGATGAACAAGGACGTTACCACTTGGGTCCAAGAATGTCTATCTTACAAAAATGCAACGTAACCAGACATGTGAGCAAACCTGTATCGACTTTTTCTACGGTCTCCAGAGGTTTGAAGGTCATCCACATCGACAAAGTTGTTCCCCTAGCACAACCGCAGGGTAACATTTGTTGTAAAACGCCGGCAAGGGAGTATTCTGGATACGCTATCATTAAAACACTTCAGATACATACATTGCACAACTCACCACAAACACTTTGCACTAATTACAAACTTAAAACACAAGTTGACTTAGAAAAAATATGATATGTCATAACAAAATTTTTGTCAGTAAATTCTGTTTGTTGTTCCGTATCAGGGACTTAAGAGCGAAAAAAAATGTTGTAACAAATATCATTATAAAATAAATAATTGTTGTTAAAGATATAATTCTAAAATAAAAAAACCCCAGCGCTTCAGAACCGCTAAAAACACTAATGTTCGAAGAACAGTAGAAGATTTGTGCAGATTTTGAGTTTGTTTTCTACCACTACTTACTTTTTCTATTTGAAACTAATACACGCTAAGTATTAATAGAATCTAAGCTTATTACTAATGTTCGAAGAACAATAGTATTAAGGAAAGTCTAAGGAAACATCAACTTCCCCCATAAAACATTGCCCCTTACAACACAGTGTCAAGCTGCCAGAAACACCAGTCAATCAGCACGAAATGACTTTCAAATTCGGCACCTTCTGGACAAAAGCTGAATGGTCCCGGCGAATCAAAAATATTAAGCATACGAATCAAGATCAAACGAGAAGCAACGATACCTCTACGAAATACGAAATGTTTTTTGCAAAAGGAGCCCCTTATTCTGCAGATGAAAACTGGATGCGAAAATTTCTCGAGAGGGAAGCTTTAATTAAAAATTGTAAGGTTACAATTTTACCAAGAAGGATGAAACGCAAGAATTTCCGCAGGTGTTTTAAAGTGGAGATCCCAGCAAAATATGCTTGGCTGTTTACCAACTTCAGTGGATCTATCGAAACCCAAACCTGGAAAGGAATCTCGTTCAGCAGCTGGAAGAATCATACTAGTAAGAAAAACATCATTTACAATACTAGATATAGAAAAAATTCAAAATGTAATGAGGCGTCGTTCCAAAACGTTACCCGTTCCTTTTCCGCAAATCAAACTGCCAGTGATCCACGACCTTAACCCTCATACTCAAAAGTAGGAGCCTCTACAGTTACCTCGAGAATAGAAACCGCTCAACTAGAACCCAGTCAGATAAACCACATTCAAATGGACGCTTCTCAGATAGATATGAGTACTAACTTGGTAACCAGCCCTGAGTCACTAAATGTTGCCGGAAGTATACTAACGACAGCTCTTCCTAACATAACATCCAATGCAGCAGCACACTCCCCATATAAGAATTTCTAGCATAAAATGAAGAAGAAAATTTCTTTAAAAGAAAAAAAAACTCTAGCGCACCTGAACCGCTAGAAACACAAATGTTCGAAGAACAGTAGAAGAATCGTGCAGGTTTTGAGTGCATATTCCACCACATGTGCTGCTTATTACGACCAAACTGTTTCAAATGCCACGTTTTACTTTGGTCTTAAGAATGCATTATAACTCATATGGTGGAAGGTTTCAGATATTACCACTGGCATGAATTTCAACGTTTATGAGAGCAAAACACGGGTTAATTATATACGTTATCAGTTGCTTATTTCACATAATTTTGAAAGCAGCATCTCATATAACATCAATGAAGAAAATGCTCAGTGCCTGCAGCACTGTAACTGAAGTTGGTTTTTGGGGCTGCGATCCGAAAAATTTGCAGAACTTTGCGAATTGCAACATTGATTATTTATTTTAATTGTAAATGTTTCCGGTTTGAATACTAACTGTAAGCGTTTATTGATACAAAAGTAGCACAACCGACTCGTGCTGGCAACCTTCTGCCAGTATCAAAGCCAAGAATATATCACATCTTCTTCAAGTTGTTATATTACATTCGAAGTTAAAGGAGTATAAAGAAATTTAGAGTTACCTGCAGCGAGTTTTTTCAAATAATCGAAAGCTTAATATTTGCTGTTTATTGTCACTACAATATCATTACCATTTGAAAATTCTACGATAAAACCGCTTAGTAAAGATATTGCAATTAAACACAAAACCAACAATAGCTGGCAACCCTATCGTGGCTTTTCAACCAAATTTGGCCTGAATAATGCTTGTATTAAGTTCCATTAATTGTATGAAATTCGTATTGATTTCATGACTGCACTGGAAGTTATAGTGCAAAAAGTTTTATTTTCCTGAGCGAATTTTCAAAACCAAAGACACAAAAATTACCATAGCTGGCAGCAACAATCAAATTTTTCATCCAAATTTCCACCAAACAGAGATTAGAGTTAGGTTTAGCTACTGTGCCAATTTCATGAAAATCTGGTAATTTATTCACATTTCATAGGGCAAAAAGCAGTTTTTTGTCTTTGTAATTTTTCAAGATGGCACCACTGGCACAGACTTGCCCACAATTCAAAATCGCTTCTATCAAATCTGGTCTTACTTAAGTCCAATGCATTCTGTAAATTTTAGCTGTATCTGATTATTGGTTCGTGAGTTTCCGTGAACATAAGTTGTTGATGCTAAAAATATAGGTTAACTGGGAGAGGGTTACCGTTCTTGTCCGACATGAAACTTCCAAAGTTTTATTTTGAACGTGTAGATAAAACATAAGATTTATATACAGATTGGTTTAATTGTAAGAAACGGACATTTTTTTGAATATTCGATGGTTTGAATGTTTTCACTTCCAAATTTTTTTTTTCAAAATGAAGACACCAAAATTATCATAGCTGGCAATTCCAACCGAATTTTTCGACCAAATTTCTACCAAACGTGGCCTAAGGTAAGGTCCAGCAGTTGTGTGAGTGTCGTCAAAATCGAACAATTTAATCAGAATTTATAGGGCTAAAAACAGTTATCTTTTTTAGTGGTTTTTCAAGATGACACCACTGGCACAGAATCGCCCGCATTTCAAAATTACTTCTATCAGACCTGGTCCTATTTAAGACCAATACATTCTGCAAATTTCAATTAATTCTGCTCATCGGATCGTGAGTTTCCGTGAACAGTGAAGTTTTTGATGCTTAAAATATAGGTAAATTGGGCAAGGGTTACCAGGCGTGCCCGTTATACCATATCTTTTTTTTTTTGGTTATATAAACAAAGCACAAGATTTACATATGAGATGCTTTTTTTTGAAGAAACGGCATTTTTTCAAGAGAGACGATGATTTGGAGGTTTTCACTTTCAGTGCCTGCCCTAGCTACAGGGTTGCCAGCACGCTCATTAAAAGCTACACAAATCTACAACTAAATAATATCAATATGTTCTGAAAATTTCGTAATGATTGAATAGCTCTGTCAAAAGTTATCGCAATTTAAACATTTTCAAATTTTCCCGTCCTCTTTTTAGGCACCCAGCGCACACATAGGGTTAAAAAATTCCAAAGCATTATCCGATTCATATGTAAAACACGTTGGAAATTTATTTCGTTAACTTTATTTGTGCGAAAATTATTTGTGCACGAAATAATAGGTATATTAAAAATATCACTTAAATGGCCGCCGGCGCCAAAAGGTTAATAATAACTGACATTTAAAGAGACCTGGACCTATTCTGCATATACACCAATGTATCCTGAAAGTTTCAGCTCAATCGGATGGCGCGTTCCTGAGATTATCTCACTGAAATTTTTTGATGATATATATATATATACATATGGAACTATGAATTTTTGGCCGAATCGATTTTAATACTAAAAAGGCTAAAGCGGGGAACGACAATGTCGAAAGTATCAATTATGGCATAATTGATACCGATAAAGCGACAAAAAAACATACTAATGCAGATTCCGGAGCAGATCAGTCAACATCTTCCTCTTATCCTAATTTTATTCGTGGTGAAGACTACACACCATCCACTACCACCGTAGTTGATTCACAAAGTCCTTCCAGAAATCCATTACAATCTGCAGTGGCGTGCACTCCATATAAGCAAATAAGCATTGCATACCCTATACAAAATTAGAAAAATTTACAAATAAAATCAATCCACAATGTTCATAATTTAATTTTCGCGTTGTACTGTATTCATTCATATCAACTCTGCAATTTGTATACAGAATTATGTACACGCTGTGCTGCATCCACTCGTAAGGTAGGCACAGGTCGCTTTGCTTCCATCTTACGCACACTCTGATGCAAATGCCATACGAGACTTCCCTGTAGCTTCATACCGTGGAGATACACGTACAGTGTACAAAGCATTGTTTGGTTGCTATACCGGCAATGTTAAATTTGCATGTGTGTTCGTAACTTGGAAGCATGCTTCTTCGGTCAATGGTTTTGGGCGCTGAGCAGCGATATTAGCCGGGAAGTCTCAAGTCTCTCAGCCGAACTTGTCTGCGCGATTTTAGCTGCGTGTTCGCTGTGCTCCTATGTTCAAGCAGAGGTGAGCGGACGGCGCGGCTGAAATCTTTTGCACGCTGAGGATTTGAATGAATGATTTGGTCGAATGAATGATTTGGTTACAGTACGAGGAAAAATTTAATGTGCAACAAAATTAACAACTTTTTTAGTAATGTATGTGTGCACTTATTTATATGCAGATAATTTTTATAAGCAGTTGTGCAGTTTTATAAGCAGCAAAAATGTGGGTTTTCAATATGCAGTAACATTTTTGAAGTGAAAAAAAATATTTTTTAATTATTAAAATACGGGCTGTTTGAGTAAATTAAAATTAAAAAATTATAAAAGAAAAACGTTAGAGATAAACGGTGTAAAAAGGCACAATGGTACACAGGCACAATGTTGACAAACACACGTAGCAGCCACAAATCTAATATTTTACGCAACAGGGTAACAATGCTGCTCATATGACACTTATATGGTACTACATATGACACTTATAGTACTGGTGCATTTCGATACAAGTTGTATTGTTGTAAAGTGAGTTTTCACTCCAATTTACGACGTGAAAACACGTAAATAGCTTAAACACGTTTACCACCAAAAAATTCAGAGCATTATTAGGTCATATATGAACATACCTATATAATTAATGCTGTCTCTAGAATATAATTTTTAATGTACATAGTGAAGTACACATAGTTTGGCATATTCACCGTAAGCTTACTGTTATACAGCCGCCGTTCTTAAGAGTTCTCATGATGGAAGAAAGTTCCTTACCGTTCTTTCGGGTTCTCATGAACGGTTGCTTAGCAGGGGAAATTTTATACATTGTAAGAAGTTTGTGGCAAACCGAAAGGCAAACCGAACCGCAAACCGAAAGGCAAACCGAACCGCAAACCGAAAGGCAAACCGAACCGCAAACCGAAAGGCAAACCGAGAGGCAAACCGAAAGGCAAACCGAAAGGCAAACCGAAAGAAAAACCTAATCAGGAATAACAGATCGTGCCAAAGTGACGAGAAGTTGGTAAATAATATTAAATAGTATTTTTTTAAATAGTATTTTTTTAAATAGTATTTTTTTAAATAGTATTTTTTAAATAGTATTTTTTTAAATAGTATATTTATAAAAAGTATATTTTTAAATAGTATTTTTTTAAATAGTATTTTTTTAAATAGCATTTTTTTAAATAGTATTTTTTTATCAATATGGAGACCCTTATGTGTGACCTTTGCAACATTGTTTGTTTGGTCAAATTAAGAGAAGTATCTTTTAACTCTTTTTCCTTTAGTGAAAAAAAGCAAATCATTTCAGTAGGTAGATGCATTCCCGAGTTAAATCTAACTCAAAGAAAAGGGAATTGCACTCGGAACTTTAATTCTAAGTACTATGATACATTTCCTTGGCTTACTGGTTGCAAGCATAGTAATAGGCTATTCTGCTATCCATGTATAATATTCTGCCATACAAAAAATGTTTGGAACGATACAGGTTATATCGATTTGAACAATTTGGTAAAAGCTGCTAAAAAACATGACCAAAGCGAAAAGCATTTGGAATCCACATTAAAGCTTTGTACTTTCGGTCAAAGCCGCATTGAAACCAGCTTAAATACTCAATTAAAGCTAGACGTTGAACGGCATAATTCTAAAGTAGATCGTAACAGGAATATTTTTAAACGGCTTATAGACATAGTTTGTTTTTTGGGGAAGCAAGAATTACCGTTTCGTGGCCATGTTGAGTCAGCGTCATCGCTTAATAAAGGAAATTTTCTGGAACTTGTAGACCTATTGGCTAAATATGACGGTTGTTTGGAAGATCACTTGGAGAATTCTACAAGCTCTTTTACAGGACTCTCAAACAGAATACAAAATGATATTATTTCATGTGTTGCTTCTTCCCTGAACGATGAAATAAAGTATCAGTTGCTAAAAACTGATTTCGTAGCAGTAATGATAGACGAAACACCAGACATAAGTGGTAGAGAGCAGTTAGTTTTAGTTTTAAGATACTTTAATAACGATCAAGTAGTTGATAGATTTATAAAATATATAGATGTAAGTATGGATCGGACGGCCAAAACGCTCAGTGATATTATTTTAAATACTTTGATAGAATTTGATTGTTCATCAAAATTAATAGCCCAAACGTATGATGGTGCAATTGTTTTATCATCAGCAAAAAATGGCGTTCAGTCTTTGGTGAAACAGAAATGCCCAAATGCTTTGTTTGTCTGGTGTTCTGCACATGTTTTGAACTTGGTACTTTCAAAGTCCTTTGAACGCATTCCTGAGACTAAAATATTTTTTAATATTATAAAATCTTTATCAAATTTTTTCCACGGGAGTACTAAACGGTTATCATTTTATAACCAATTCGCAGCCATGAAAAAACTGCCACGAGTATCTGAAACTCGATGGAGCTACCATTCACGAATAGTGAATGTAATATATAATGAATATTCTTGTTTGATTGAACTTTTTGAGAAAATGTCGGAGGATTGTGACACATGGGATGGTGATACCCTAACTCAAATTTCATGTTTTCTCTTTCACTTACACGAATTTGATTTTTTCTTTTTTCTAAGTATATTCAATGAAATTTTTGCTGAAACGGATATTCTTTACGAAGTAATTCAAAAAAAAACTTCAGACATTGTCTTTTGCTGCAACAAAATCAAAGACTTTGAGTCTTTTTTAGAAAATCTCAGGACCAAATTTGAAAT
Source organism: Nemotelus pantherinus (assembly GCA_963978885.1). NCBI lineage: Eukaryota > Metazoa > Arthropoda > Insecta > Diptera > Stratiomyidae > Nemotelus > Nemotelus pantherinus. The sequence continues at coordinate 141,411,394 of OZ022264.1, read as the reverse complement.
TATGTATGATGGCGCAAAAAATGTTGCTGGGGAGCCAAAGATAAAGCGAAATGTTTGCATGCAGGACATGAAGCTGCATTATAAGCGAATATTTATCGAAATTATAGATAATGTAATAAATGAGTCACGTATTCGGTACAAGAATTTAAAAGAATTGACTTTCGTTCAATTACTTGCTCCCGATAATTTTGATAATTACACTTCCACATTCCCAGAAATTCTATTCAATGCTTTTATTAACACTTATAAATCATACGAGTTTAATGTTGAACGCCTAAAAAATGAACTTAAATGTGTATACAAGTCATTAAATTTCAAAAACTTAGGCCCTTATAAAATCATCGAGCATTGTTGCGAAAATAATTTGCAAGCAGTGTTCCCTGAAGTGATACGTTTAGCGAAAATGATTGTGACGATTCCTGCTAGTAGTGCTTCTGCCGAAAGATCATTTTCGGCATTGAAAAGAATTCACACTTATTTGCGAAATACGCAAGGACAGCAGCGCCTCACTGATCTTTCAATGATTTCAATAGAAAAGGAGCTTCTTTTGAATATCAAACGAACCGGTTCGTTTTATGACAACATTTTAAGTTTGTACATAAAAAAAGATAGGCGAATCGATTTAGTTTATAAATGATTTAATTTTTTATAATTCTTTAAATGATCTAATTAAAGACACCGTTTATTTTACTATACTGTCTTTTCAGAGTGCTGACTATTGCACTTATCATAGTTCAATGATATTTTATGTTGTTGTTTATTTTCCCGCTTTGTCCGACATCAATTCCAACCTTCATCCTTATCCTTTCCCGTTCCTGGCAAGAGTGCTCTAGACCTTCCCGGGGTTCTTGCTGAACGATTTAATTTTTTGGTTTTGTTTGAAGACAGCTAGTATTCTCAACAGCTTCTGCTGGCAATCATTGACTTCTTCAACATTATTCACCTAAACATTAAATTGACTAACTAGAGCTTCCTTTTATCCAATTCAATGTTCAATGCCACGATCACTATGTATTATTTTTATTATTTATTTACCGCCTCAAAGGCTTAATTTTTTGGAAAAATAATTATGAAAAAAAATACACCTGTACTTCTATGGCTGAGTATATTTTGGCAGTTGCATACCTGAGGTGAAAAGGCTGTGCACGCCACTGACAATCTGCATCTAACTTTTTAGACCCGTTATTGCCGCCACATGTGAAAGCCACCATTACATCTAGTGCTGACCTGGAAATTAGGTATCTACTATCTTGGCTAAGAGATTGTAAAATATATGACAATGTTCGTCTCTTCCTTGCTTACATGCACAATGCCAGCGATTGTGCATGTTTCGAGAGTAAAACGAAAACCCACTTGAAAATTATGATCCAGCAGGAGGGTTAACCAACTGACTTTGATTCCCTTAATATTCTTTTTACTCGGTACCACGAACAGCTTGGAGTATCCTCAGACCAAATAAAAAATGACCTGAAAACCTATGCCTCACACGTTTCCTCAAAACATATTTCTCACCTTCAGACAGCAAAAGAGGATTTTACCAATTATCGTTCCTAACTAAAAAGCATTAACAGATGGCCTCAAACTATTTTACCACAATTGTGGTGGTATGAGAGGCAAATTAAATAAACTCTACTTTGACACCAAATTTTGCCAGTTCAATGTACTTACTTTCACAGAAACCTGGCTAAAAGACTGCCATAAAAACGAAGAAATACTGGATGGCTCCTGGACCATATACAGAAACGACTGCAATTATCTCCGAACTGGACAGACTAGAGGTGGTGGTGTGCTCATAGCCACTCATAGCTCCGTGTCGAGTGAAATGGTTGAAACCAATTCGGATAATCAGTTTGAGCACATAATTATCAGAATATCTTGGTCCAAAAGTTTCCTTTATATTGGAGCTTTCTACATCCCACCTAATTCAGACGACACTGCGTATAATGCTGTGTCAGAAATTATTTCTTCTCTAGTATCATTTCTTAAAGATGATGATAACATTATAGTACTGGGAGATTTCAATCGCCCAAATTTAAAGTTCACGGCTGATGAAAACGACACCAACCTTCTTCCAGTAAATATTATTGACTCATCCGATCTAAATCTTGTAAGTACATTTTACTGCAATGATCTGCAGCAAATTGCACCGACTTTTAACCAAAATGGTAATTGGTTAGATCTTATCTTCACTAACAGTTACGACGATGTAGTGGCTACTCCGACTGTTGACGCAGAGCATCTTTTCTCCAATACTCTTGACCACTCTGCCTTTACAGTCGAGTAATCCATATCTTATCTAATAACTTTACAATCGTACAACAATTCTGTTGTATATGACTTTCGTAAAGGTGTTATGACACTACATTATTTTGCGCATTAATCATCTCATTATTAATCCGAAAAGAAAAGAGATCGAAATATTTAGTGTGAAAGAGACAAGAAGGTGAGTGCAGTCAAAACAGCTGTTCGTTTTGACAGTGACGATTAACTGTTATCGAAATGTCGAAGGTTTGCTGGAATCAAGGCTAAAATGTGTCAAATATTCTAATATGACACATTCAATTTCCGACTTGTCAAAATTTCAGCTGCAAGCAGCTGAATAATGCGAAGCCAGCCGCATTATTATAGCACACCACATTAATTATGGCATTAATATTTAACAGTTTAACATTATTGGCTAGTGAGGCCTATCCGCTCATACAAACTGCACATATCCATGTTTATTCGTTTTCTCTCTCTACTCAGATTATTAATGGCATTATTAATGTAGTGTCATAACACCTTAATGCTGATTATGATAGCATTAATCATCATTTGAGTAATATTGACTGGAATAGTACACTTTTAACTTTAGAATTGAACGAAGCAGTGTCTCTATTCTACCAATTGGTTTTTGATGTAGTTGAAAAGTATGTTCCCAAGATTAAAAAAAAAAACTCTAGCGCACCTGAACCGCTAGAAAACTTATTTTCGAAGAAATTGTCTTTAAGTGACAATGTTGAAAGACGTAATACACTTTTTTGTAGAATCATATCAACCATTCCTCGTCCAAAGAAACAGAACTCAACTATAACACAAATGATGAAAATGTTCAGTGCTGGCAAAATTTTCCCAACGAAGCAGCAATAAGTTAACCTTCACAAGCTCATACTCAAATAAACTTATCCTTTGAATTTCGTTCTCATCGCAGGATTTCGTCGAAAGCTTAAGCGGTTAACGTTGTTTGAAGCTGCCATCCAAAAAATGTTCAAAACTCGGGAAATTTAAAAATTGGTTTCTTAGCTTTATTGCAAATGTTTTGCATATGTGTATGTTATTTGAAGCATCTGTTGATGCAATAGTTACGAAAATGGCTAAAGCTCGTTACCCTGTGTCAGCATCAAAGCAAAATATATCCCAAATCTGCTTCACGTTAAACTAAACCCAACCAATAAATTTCGTTTCGATTGAATCACTGCGCTAGAAGTTATACGAATGAAACAAAATTTAGGGTTACCACCCTCAAAACTTTTCAAATTTTTGAAACGTTGAGATGGTCATAGCTGGCAGCCCCCTCACGATTTTTGTACGAAATTCCTACGACATTTTGCTCACATTAAAATTAATTTACTGCATAAACTTCATTTTGATATCACCACTGCACCGGAAGTTATAGGGAAAAAGCTTTATTTTGCTGAGCAAATTTGCAAGATTTAGCAGACAAAAATCACCATAGCTGGCAACTCTATTCTAATTTTTCAGCGAAATTTTCACCAAATGTTATCTTAAGTAAGATCCAAAAATTGTGTGAATTTTGTTTAAATCTGATGGCTGAATCGGAAGCTATAGGCCAAAAAGCTGTTTTTTTTTCTCAGTGATTTTTCAAGATGGCACCACTGCCACAGGGTTGCCCGCATTTCAAAATCACTCCTATCAGACCTGGTCCTAGTTAATACGGACGGATAATCCGGTCGTCAGTTCTCGTGAACAGAACTTTCGAGTGCTGAAAATAGAGGTAATTTAGTGATGGGTTGCCGTTCTTGTGCAAATCAGAATTTTGAAAATTTCAAATTGACATGATGCACAAACGTTAAGATTTATCAATGATTTGAACTTTTTGTCAAAAATCAGAAATTTTTCAGGAGGTTCAATGATTTGAAGGATTTTTTTTTCACGAACCTGCCGCAGCTACAGGGCTACCCGCACTACCTTGGAAATCCATACGTATTAAACTGTAATCAACATCAATACGCTCCGCAAATTTCACGATGATCCAATGTTTTTGTCAGAAGTAATGACAAATCAAAGTTTGAAAAAGAATCCTTGCCTACTTTTAGGCACCCTGGACCCACACACGGCTCAAAATTTCCAATTCTTTACCATACACAAGCTTAAAACATGCTATGTTTTCATTTCCAAAATTTTTTTTTAACAAAAATTCACGCTGCTTGGAAATATAGGAGTACCTCAAAATTCACTAAAACGCTCGCCGCTGCCAAAAAGTTTAGGATATCTGAATTTAAGCAAAATGTGGACCTACCTACTAAATACATCTACGTTCTCCGAAATTTTCAGCTTAGTCGGATCGGCCACTCCAGAGATTATCTCCCTTAATCATTTTGATGATATATATATATATATATATATATATATATATATATATATATATATATATATATATATATATATATATATAAATATATATATATATATCGATATATATATATATATAAAGAAATATGAATTTTCAGCGAAACGAGTTTCATACTACTTTTCTTCGAATGTTAGTAACAAATTGTCTGAGCCATGGTTGGATAGAAATCTGAGGTGTTAACGAAATCGGAGAAACAAACTATATAAGATTCTAAAAAACAATAGCAATGCTAGCCATGATATCAAGACAAGATATAATGACTTAGCTCAGGAATTTTTAAGAAAGTCTCGCGAAGCATATGAAAGATATGTCAATATAGTTGGCGAAAACATAATTCACAATCCTAAGACTTTTTTCGACTTTGTGAACACCAAGCGAAAAGCTTCTGGCTATCCCACTTCGATGCAAAAAAACAACTTTGTTTCTTCTGACCCACAGAATATATGTGACTTCTTTGCTGATCATTTTCAGGAAGTTTTCTTTCCTCTCAGCGGCTCGCCTAACATGCCACTTTCCCAAACACCTCAGCTGTCTATTGTTGATGCAATATATTTAACCAGAGAGGACATTACTAAAGCTATAAGAGAGCTTGACATGAAAAAAGGGCCTGGACCAGACCTACTTCCTCCAAACTTCATAATTAAGTGTGCAGAAACGATTATTTCACCCCTACAGATGATTTTCAACAAATCGCTGCATTGGGGTAAATTTCCTCATTTCTGGAAGTCTTCTCATCTTCCACCGATTCTTAAAAGTGGCGACAAACGATTGGTTGAGAATTATAGAGGCATCGCCATTTTGTCTGCAATACCAAAGCTGTTTGAAAAAATAGTTTGCGAAAAACTTACAATTGTTGTTGACCCTCTTTTAAACGAACAACAACATGGCTTCAGAAAAGGTAGATCCACGACTACCAATCTTATCATAATGATTTCAAATGTGCTTTGCGATATGGAAAAAGGACGTCAAGTTGATACTATATACAATGGCTTCAGCAAAGCTTTTGACCGTGTCAACCATGATGTTTTGAAATTTAAACTGCAAAAATTTGGCATTTCAGGAAATTTGCTAAACTGGTTAGATTGTTACTTAAGAAATCGAACACAGCATGTAAAATTCCAAGGTTTTATTTCCAAAAAAATTACCGTTTCCTCTCGGGTACCGCAAGGAAGCCACCTAGGGCCACTTCTGTTTAATATTTTTATTTCGGATCTATAGGAGGTGCTATTAGACATTCCACATCTTTTTTATGCGGACGATCTCAAGATGTACCATACTATTCAATCGGAATCTGACTCAAAATATCTTCAGTTAAAACTCTTATCGCTTGAGCAATGGTGCGTACGAAACAAACTTCTTCTTAATATTGACAAATGCCATTCCATAAGCTTTTCCCGTAAAACTTATACAGTAAAATTCGATTACCGCCTGAATAATCAGCTGCTGAAGAATGTAGATAGTGTTATAGATCTCGGTGTCGTTCTGGATAAGAAGCTTCACTTTAACCTTCAATACGACAAAATACTTGCAAGAGCCAGCAAGCAGCTGGGATTTATTCAGAGGCGCGCAAAAGAATTTAAGAACATATGGGTCACAAAAACTCTGTACATATCTTTAGTTCGTCCTTTACTCGAATATGGGTGCATCGTCTGAAATCCTACTTTCAATATTCATAGCGATAGACTAGAATCTATCCAAAAGCAGTTTGTTCTTTTTGCTCTGAGAGATCTATACCATCCACATGATTTTGAAAGCCTTCCATCTTATAGTAACAGGTTAAGTCTCTTAAATTTGAAAACACTTTCTTCAAAGAGAACGTTATTGTGTTCATGTTTAATTTTTGATGAGGTAAGGGGTTTGATTAACGTTGAATACATTTGCAATAAAATAACTGTCAATAATTCTGCAAGACGGACTAGGCACACACGTCTCCTCAATGAACACCAGCACCACACAGTTTATGGTGACAGAGAGCCAATAAATAGATGTTTTAAAATATTTAACAAATTTTCCCACTGCTATTCCCCGTCTATCTCTAAAGTCAGGTTCAAAAGCGCTTTAAATATATAATTCCTAATTCCTTTATTTTCTTTCCTTGGAATTTCCGCCTCATTTTGACAACCAGAAAAAAAGTCTGGGAAATGTTATCATGTTTTATTTTAGTTAAGCTTGAAAAAAATGTAAAAATGTAAATTGTTATTTGTTTTATGTGTACACCTTGTTTGTTTTGAAATAAATATATAAATAAATCGATTCGGCCAATAGGTCATATTTCCATACATATATATATACATATCTATATATATATATATATATATATATATATATATATATATATATACTGATGTGGCCAAATTATTATCACCTCATATAAAATCATTGTTAATCCTATTTAGAATCGAGGAACTATAGTTATTTTTATTGTTGGTTTGTAATTAGATTAGGTGTCCTAAACTACGAAGATTCGTGGAATGAAAAGATCCTTTTCCGCGGAATTACCTCCGTAATGGGTAATTAATTACCTGCAGCCATTTTGAGATAAATATGAATTCTGAGTTTTTATTGCCCTCTTAATTTGTTTGAGCTGCTAATTGTTTCTGTTTTATGGTTTCTAAGTAGCATTTAAGGTGAAGTATTTTACCGAAAAATTTCAGTCTCCTTTTTGACTTTTGAAGGAGAACGTAAAAGTGGCTTTTGTAAAAGTAGTGATTTTGCAATATGGGTAAAGCAAAAGATATCAGTTCAGTGTTGAAAGCTAAAATTTCTACGTATTTGGAAGTAGGACACTATACTCATGCGCAAATAGCTCAAAAAGTGGGAGTAAGTAGGTCATTTGTTAGCAAATTTGCGAAAAGTAGAGTTGTCCGGCCGTCAGGAAGTCCGAAAAGAAAGGGGAAATGCGGTCGCAAGCCTAAAACAATAACCAGTCAAGACAGATATTTATTGCGAAAAGCGAAAGAAGACCGAACGCTATCCAGCAAGTCCCTAAAAGGTACTCTACGCGACGTTGGTGTGGAAATATCGGAGAGAACAGTTAGGCGTCGACTTTTCCAATCTGGGCTCTGTGCAAGACGTCCTCGTCAAAAGCAAAAACTAAGTGCTAGGATGATACTACAAAGGAAAACGTGGGCGAATGAACATTTATCATGGTCTGCAGTCGATTGGGAAAAGGTATAAACTAATAATATCTCTTTTTTAAATATTACCTTGTCACACTTGAAATGACACAAATGACACTTGTCAAAAAGTTCGTCTTTTGACTTTATCCTTTTTTTATTTTCTGATCAGGTTATATTCAGCGATGAAACGATGATGAGTTTAACACTACCAATGGTCAGGACTGTCCGCAGATACAAAGGAGAGGAATATTCAGCTTCGTGTGTTCAGCAACGAGTCAAACAACCAGTCAGGGTCATGATTTGGTCGGCAATTTCATCGAAAGGACTCTTCCCACTTTACGTAGTCGAGGGAACAATGAATGCCAATCAATATTTAACTGTTCTACAGACACAATTGGTACCGACTCTCAACGAAAAATTTACTGGAGAAGCGATTTTCATGCACGACAAGGCTCCATGCCATACGGCGAAGAAAATCATTGAATTTCTAAGAACACAAGGTATCCAAATCCTTGATTGGCCAGCAAATAGTCCAGATATGAATCCGATCGAAAATATCTGGGCTATTTTTAAACAAAAAGTGGCAGAAAACTGCCCCCGGAAAAAATCAGACTTGATTGCAGCAATGAAGGAAGTCTGGCAAAATGATACGGATTTAATCGAAAAAGCCAAAAATACGATAAGTGGAATGCCTCGTAGAATACAGCGTTTAAAAGATGCGAAAGGAATGTTCACTAAATACTAATAAATATGTTAATTACAATAAGTTTTAGTTTTTGTTTGTAAAAGGTGTAATTTAGGACAAAAAACTTAAGATTTTCAGAAGGTGATAATAATTTGGCCACATCAGTATATATATATATATATATATATATATATATACATATAAATATATATATATATATATATATATATATATATATATATATATATATATACCTGTATATATATATATATATATATATATATATATATATATATATATATATATATATATATATATATAAATATATATATATATATATATATATATATATATATATATATATATATATATATATATATATTTATATATATATATATATATATATATATATATATATATATATATATATAATATATATATATATATATATATATATATATATATATATATATAAATATATATATATATATATATATATATATATATATATATATATATATATATATATATATATATATATATATATATATATATATTTATATATATATATATATATATATATATATATATATATGTATATAAATATATATATATATATATATATATATATATATATATATGTATATATATATATATATATATATATATATATATATATATATAAATATATATATATATATATATATATATATATATATATATATATATATATATATATATCTATATATATATATACATATATATATATATATATATATATATATATATATATATATATATATATATATATATATATATATATATATATATATATATATATGTATATATATATATATATATATATATATATATATATATATATATATATATATATATATATATATATATATATATATACATATATCTATATATCATGAAAAAGTTTCAGTGAGATAATTTTGGGAACGTGCATATCGATTAAGCTGAAACTTTCAGAATACATTGGTGTATATGCAGAATAGGTCCAGGTATCACTAAATGTCAATTATTGTTAACTAACTGTAGCTGTGGCAGGCTGCTGAAAAAAAATCCTTCAAATCATTGACCTTCCTGAAAAATTTTTGATTTTTGACAAAAATTTCAAATCTTTGATAAATTTTATCTTTTGTCCTTCATCTCAAGATAAAATTTTCAAAATTCCGATTTTCATAAAAACGGCAATCCATCACCAAATTAACTCTATTTTCAGCACTCGAAAGATCTGTTCACGAGAACTGACGACCGGTTAATCCGATCATAATGAAATTTTCAGAACTTGTTGGTATTAATTAGGACCAGGTCTGATAGAGGTGATTTTGAACTGCCCTGTGGCAGTGGTACCATCTTGAAAAATAGCTGAAAAAAACATCTATTTGGCCTATAACTTCTGATTCAGCAATCAGATTTTAACAAAATTTACATTGTACTTGGATGTTACTCTATGTAACATTTGGTGAAAATTTGATTGAAAAATTAGTATAGGGCTGGCAGCTGTGGAAATTTTTGTCTCATAAATCTTACAAATTTGCTCAGCAAAATAAAGCTTTTTTCCCTATAACTTCCAGTCCAGTGTAGAAATCAAAATGAAGTTCATGCAATAAATGGATCTTAATGTAGACCAAATGTCGTAGGAATTTCGTAGAAAAATCATGAAAGGGCTGCCAGCTATGACCATTTTGGTAATTTTGTGGAATTTCTTTACTGAGCGATTATGTCATTAGATTTGCAATTAAGAATGATCCTGCAATGAAAGTTAACAACAAATATTAACGTTTTAAAAATTTGAAAAGTTTTGAGGGTGGTTACCCTATAATTCTTTTCACCCGTATACGTTCCAGCGCAGTGATTCAATCGAAACGAAATTTACTGGTGGGATTTAACTTAACGTGAAGCAGATTTGGTATATTTTTTGTTTTGTTGCTGACAAAGGCTAACCAGCATAAGCCATTTCCGTTAATATTGCACCAACAGATGCTTCAAATTACGTACTCATATGCAAAGCATTTGCGATAAAAATAAGAAACCAATTTTTTAATTTTCCGAGTTTTGAACATTTTTCGGATGGCAGCCTCAAACAACGTTTAACCGCTGAAACTTTCGATGAAATCCTCCGATGAGAACGAAATTCGAAGGATAAGTTGATTTAAGTATGAGCTTGTTAAGGTTAACTTATTGCTGCTTCATTGGAAAAGTATTGCCAGCACTGAACATTTTCATCATTTGTGTTATAGTTGAGTTTTGTTGCTTGGGATAAGGAATGATTGTACAAAAAAGGTGTATTACGTCTTCTCACATTTTTTTGTCACTCAAAGACAATTTCTTCGAAAATTAGTTTTCTAGCGGTTCTGATGCGCTAGGCTTTTTCACTATAGACCTGACTGAGGCGTACCATTAAATTCCAGTCGAGCAGAGCGATATTCCTAAGACCACCATCTGCACACCTTTCGGACTCTTTGAGTTCACCCGGATGACTTTCGGACCTACACGGACTAAAATTCCATTTCATATACCTCGACGACATTTTGGTAGCTTCACTTGCAACAAATTTTTAAACGACTTATGGACCATGGTCTCATTATTAACTTGAAGAAATGCCATTTCCAGTTCACTTCAGATAAATTCATAGCTCATGAGGTTTCATCGAAAGGCATTTAACCCTCTCCACATTGGGTTGAGGCAATATTAGCAGCTTAACTCCACCAGACGCTTAAAGACCTAAGCAGATTTTTGGGAATGCTCACCTTTTATCGTCGCTTTCTTCCTCACACATCTAAGATGCAGCAAATACTCAACGCCTATCTTCGCAGCTGTAGGAAAGATGGTGTTGTAGTAATCGATTGGTTACAAGAAGCTAGCAAAGCTTTCGACCAAGCTAAGACTGGTTTAACAGAAGCCACTCTACTTCACGGACTAAAACGCCGAGCTTGGTCTATTCGTAGACGCTTCTGACTCCGCCATCGGAACTGCTCTGCAACAAAAATATTAAAGCGATCCCATGGTTTTTACTTGGCCACATTAGGCAACGCTCAAAGAAAGTATAGTGCATACGACCGCGAACTCTTAGCGGCTTATCAGGGCATTCGTTACTTCCGATACTTTTTGGAGGCCCAGAGGTTAACACTTTACACCGACCACAATCCACAGACTTTTGCTTTCAAACAAAAGCCAGAAAGGGCCACACCTCGGCAAATAAGGCATCTTAGTTATATAAGTCAGTTCGTTTCTGACTTTCGGCATGTCTCTGGTTCCAACAACGTTGTTGCTGACGCATTCTCTCGTCTAGAAGAAATCATTCTTCCCAGTACTCTCGACTTTGTCGCAAACGCCTCGTCCAAAGCATTGGACGCAGGGTTTCAAAAAAATCTAAAGGATTCAAAATTCGTTTTAAAGAAACAATAAATTTTTGGCACCAACGTCGACATTTGTTGTGAAGTGCCTGGCCCGACCATACGACCTTATATTCCTCATACGTTCAGAAAACAGGTGTTCCACTCAGAACATAATATGGCTCATCCTGGTGTTTGTGCTACACAAAAGCATATTGCAATCAAATTCTACTGGCCTTCGATGAGCAAGGACGTTGCCACTTGGGTCCGAGAATGTCTAACTTGCAAAAATGCAAGATAACCAGACATGTGAGCAAACCTGTATCGACTTTTTCTACGGTCTCCAAAGGTTTGAAGGTCATCCACATCGACAAAGTTGTTCCCCTAGCACAACCGCAGGGTAACATTTGTTGTAAAACGCTGGCAAGGGAGTATTGTGGATACGCTGTCATTAATACACTTCAGATACATACATTGCATACATTGCAAGGTCATATTTCCATACATTGCAAGGTCATATTTCCATATATATATATATATATATATATATATATATATATATATATATATATATATATATATATATATATATATATATATATATATATATATATATATATATATATATATATATATATATATATATATGTATATATATATATATATATATATATATATATATATATATATATATATATATATATATATATATATATTTATAGATATATATTGTATATATATATATAGATATATATATATATATATATATATATATATATATATATATATATATATATATATATATATATATATATATATACAGTGGGTCACAGCTTATTTTATGCAGTAGATACTTCTCATTTTCATACGGTATATTCTTTAAACGAAAAAGTTGTATAATGAAAAATCAAAGTAGAATGGTTATCACAGCTGCATCAAATATGAAACAAACACCGAACAATCAATAAATGCGTCTGCAGCTTTTAAAATTCGAAGAAAAGCAAAAAAGTATCGATATTACATGTCACAGCTTATTTTATGCAGTGGCTAAGAGCTAGCGATTTCGCACTCTTCCATTCAGTTCTGAAAGCGTTTTTCTTGTGTCCACTTTGATAATTGATATTTAATTACTTTGTTCTCGTTTGAAGTGTGATTTAGTTATTGAAAAGATTTTCACAAATAGAATAGAAAATGGGTCTTCGTACGACAAGAGAACAAAGGGAGTTGGTCATAGACCATTTTAAAAATGGCGAATCTCAGCGAAAAATTGCTTCTATGGTAAATATAAACGCATATACTGTTCAAAAAATTATTGAGCGTTTTTTGCACGAGAACCGGCTGCATGATAAAGGAAGAAAAGCACCAAATAAAATTTTCAACGAAGCTGACGAGCAATACATTGTGCGGAAAATTATTGCTAATCCTGGGCTCTCCGCGGTAAAATTGACCACCGAAGTGACCGAAAGCCTTGGCAAAAAATGTAGTGTGGA
>OZ022264.1:141323102-141393102 GCA_963978885.1 Nemotelus pantherinus | reverse complement strand
GAATGTGTAAGCTGTGTCTCCGGGGCAGTGGGACAGGTTTTCGGGGGGCTGACCGACAATGTCCACCCCTTGCCTTGCACCAAAGATAGGTGACTAATGCGACGAACATCACGAGACTCACGTATCCAATAGTGTACTGGTGGACATCATGAGCATCAAGCTGATTATCCCAGGAAAAATCTTGTGCCTGGAGTCGACTTCGCAACTTTTCGATTTCAGCGGTGAGCGTCTAGACGTGAATGGGGTCGTTGTTCACTTGTATGGCTTCTGGGTTGATGCCTCCCGTGCCCTTTTGCACTCCCTCGTGCGACACTTGTAAGGTGCTTTCGTAGACGCGGTGGCCTTGAATTGCTACCGCGTCGGATTTAAGAGTGCAGTCTGGTGCCAGCTGCAAAATGCCGGAGCCGTGCAACCTCAATGTTGAGGTGTTGCCGCTACACACAAGATGGGCAATGATAGGGTTGGTGAACGCATATATCCACTTGTTGGAATGTGGAATATTGGTCCAAGAGAAAGACGTAGACAGCTCAGTTAAGTGACATCCGGCAGCGGACGGAATTCCCTTCAAGAGCGCCACCTCGCAAGTGCTCATGTTGGACTCCTGGTGGTATAACGGATGAGCCTGCTGGCAGATGTGAGTATTCGGTTCCATCCAGCTACAAGACATGTACTCTGTCTCCGTCAACGGGTAATATAAATCGCGATGTGGGCTTATTATCAAATATTGCGACTTCGGTAGTATAGCGATAAGGCGATGGTGTCTTTCCGTTGGTATCGGAAGGAGCATTTAAAGTTCAAACGCCGATGTCCCGACCAGTGGAATGGTTAGCTCAAACATGAAAAAATCTGCAGTCGCCTTGGCCTTGATTGAAGTTAACTTGAACAGTTTCAGGAAGTTCTCACGAGCTAGGGGGAGGTGTTGATTCTCAGGCAGATGGTCCCTGATATTTGTCATCTCCGCAGTGAGCTGTTGTTGCGACAACAGTAACGGGTTGAAATTTCCATGTTGGGTATCAGTCACGACATCCAGGATGGATGATTGCATTCCCTGCAAGTTGAGGGCAGCTAAGGTCATTTGGAGGGATAGCGTCATGATCAAGGTCGCTATCTGATTGTGACTCCCTTCAGGCTGAAGAGTCTTGATGTCATTGAAAAGCTTAGCAAGTTTCTGCTCTATTGCCGTGAACCTTTTTTGAGCCATCTGGTCGGTCTTCCCAAGAATATTCAACGTTGAGTCGATGATTGAGGTTTGGTTCCTCAGGAGTGAGTGTAACTTGTCTTGATCTTTCTGCATCGCCTTGATTGTTTGAGACATCTGGTGCATCTGGCTAGCCCACCGACTGCATTTATAGCTCCTCTTTTAGCTCTGATCTTCCGAATCAGGTTTACGTCATAGAGCTGATCTCCCAAGTGGTGAAATTGCTCAATTAGCTGCAAGCAATTGAAATTATGTGTGTCTCGATCGCATAGCTGTTGCAGCAAGACCGTACCGTTCTGTTAGGCAGCCAACGGAATCAGCAGTTAAGGGGGGAAATACATGTAAAATGGAAAAGAAATTGCTAATTTCAGATTGACTTAAAATATATATATTGTTTATTCAGAAAATTTTTAATATTGAATCCTGAAAGAACATATCTTATAGTAAATGAAAATATTTTTTTAATAACTTTTTAACACAAAATGGAGGCGATGCGAGCAAATGAAAAAAAAACACATCAAAAACAGCCTCGTACAACTTAACGCCTTTTCCGAGAAACTTGCAGCGTTCAGAGAAAAAAAAATATGCTAATGAGATCTATAATTCATAGGTGAACCAATAAAATTTAGAAAAAAAAATCAAATTTTTACAGTAATGTTAGATAAAAAAAAAAATCGATTTTTTTTCAAAAAAATCACGTTTTAAACATTGGTAAACTAATTATTTTTCCGAAATTACAAGAAAATGTAGATTCAACGATGAGATAATACTCTTTTGTACATGTGATATAAATTTGAGCCGAATAGGTTCAATATTTTTTGAGATATCTTGTACGGAAATTGAAAAAGTACTACTTTGAGAAAAACGCGCTTAAAGTTCTAAAGCTCCACCGACCTGGGGAACGCCGCGCTGTTTATAACTGGCTATAACTCGAGAACTAATACGAATATCGCTTCAAAACTTCTTTTGGTATATTTTAAGAGTATTTCGAACACTTTGATACAATAAAAAAAAATCGTTTTTGTTTTAGCAGTTACATGTATCTCCCCCCTTAAGCCAAAATAAGCGATACAATAGGAACTCTCCTCCCTTCTGGACGATGTCTTCTCGGAGAATTGTTGGAGTTGATTGGATGAGCTTCTGCCTTGGAGGATCTCTGGACATCAGGCTGTTGTACCTCTTCATCAAGGCGAGTGTTCTCCTGCACTGGTAGTGGAGCAAGCCTGTGGATGGGCCTTCTCACTCGTTCTTGAGGTGGCTGATTAGCTTCCACCGAGTAAGAAGGCTGCTAGTGACTGGGTCTGCAAGAGCATCCACCATGGCCGTGAAGGGCTCTCCGATGAGGAAGTGTCCCGGTGTCAACGCTGTCAGGTCGTTGGGATCATCTGACATCGGGATCAACGGTCTCGAGTTGAGGGTGGCCTCCACCTCAACTACCAATGTATGCAATTCTTCATAGGTGAGAGTTGCCGCTGAAGCGCCTCGACGGAGCAAGTTTTTGGCCGATCTGACTGCCACCTTCCACAATCCGCCAAAGTGAGGTGCGCGAGGCGGGATAAAGTGGAAATCGATTCCACGGACACTGCATGCGGTTGTCACCTCATGCTGCGCCTTTCCAGAGTAGAGTGAGGACGAAAGCTCCGACAGTTGGTTGCGCGCTCCCACAAAGTTGGTGGCGTTGTCGCAATATAGATTCCTGCAATGACCTCGTCCACCGATGAATCTCTTCAATGAATCGATGAAAGCTTCGGTGCTGAGATCGCTCACCAACTCCATGTGGACGGCTTTGGTGGCGAAACAAAACAAAAGATGGCTATGTAGCCCTTCTGGGGTCGGATACCTCTACCACGATAATGGATCATTATGGGTCCGCAGTAATCGACTCCCGCATTTACAAAAGAGCGAGCTGGCTGAACGCGGGTACTTGGCAGGTTCCCCATAATTTGGGAGAACAGTTAAGGCCTGGCTCGGGTGCACACAACGCACTGCCGTACAATGGATCTTGCTAATTGCTTCCCCCTGATAGGTCAGAAACGTTGTCTAGCAGTGGCGAGTAAGGCCTGCGGCTCGAGATGGCAGTTGTCGCGGTGAATGTCCATCATCAACAGCTTGATGATTGAGTGCTTCAAAGACAGCAGCATCGGGTTCTTGGCGTTGAAAGAGAGCTTCGAAGCTTCCAGCCTCCCACCGACGCGTATAATTCCCTCTTGATCCAGGAAAGGAGCCAGTCCCGCCAAAGGACTGAGCTTATTGATTGGCTTCTCCAACCCAAGGTTGCGTATTTCGTCTTGGAATTCGTCCTTCTGAACGCACTTCATGATGATTCCCAGTGCAATGGAAAGTTCAGTACTGGTGAGTGCTCGGTTTTGCATGTGGGGAGGCTGGAACGCTGGTTTGAGGCGATCGATGAAACGTATCATGTACGCTACTGTGCGTTGCAGCCTTTTGAAGGAGTTCCGGTGTTGAATTTCACTAACGAAATGAACATCGGCAGCGCTTGTCGTAACCACCACTGTTTTGATTCGCCTTCTCTCCAAATCGCAGGTTCCCACACCGTGATACTCGGAAGGCCAGTCCGGTTCCGATTCACCTAGAAACGGTTCCGATTCACCATGCAACCACATGTTACAGCTGCTCATTTCCGCCGGTTCCATACCACGTGAGAGAATGTCGGCTGGATTGTCTAGAGAAGCCACGTGGCGCCATTGGTTCGGCGTCGAAAGAGGTTGAATGGCGGCAACTCTGTGACCAACAAAGGTGTGGTATGAAGATGCTGTCGAATTGATCCAAGCCAAAGCAATTTCCGCATCAGTCCAAAAGACATGGAAAACATTCGTCACGTTGAGCGCAGTTTTGACTCGCTTGGTTAGCTCCGCTCCTAACTTCGCAGCACAGAGTTCCAGGCGTGGAACAGTTATCGTCTTGATCGGAGCCACTCGTGATTTAGCGCATAGCAACTTGACAGTGATTTGACCGCTCTTCAGTGTTGATCTGACGTATATCGCCGCGCCGTATGCCTTCTCCGAAGCATCACAGAAGGTGTGTAACTGTAGCTGCACGGGTTTTTCGCCTTCGCTAACGTGTCGAGGAAATCGAGTCTGTTGCAGCGACGACAGACTGCTGCGGAAACCGGACCATTGTGTGTGTATTCCAGCTGGTAACGCTGCATCCCAGTCCAACTCCAACCACCATAGCTCCTGTAGGAATAGCTTGGCAGTTACAATTATGAGCGCAAGAATGCCCAATGGGTCGAACATCCTGGCAATATCGGAAGCGATCGTTTGCTTGGTGAACCTCGCAACGGCTGGGTCCAGATTCATATGAATCTGGAATTCATCGGCCTTTGGACGCTAAATTACACCCAAAATTTTGATGTAGTCCTCGGAGAGACTACTAAAATCCAACTGGACCTGCTGGTCCTTGGGTTGGATCCTCTGCAACAGTCGCGGGTGATTGGCGCACCATTTGTGCAAATGCATGCCTGCGTTTGAGAGGATAATGTTGAGCTCCGTCTGTTTGCGAGTGGCCTCATTCAAACTGTCTGCCCCAGTCATGACGTCGTCGATATAGAAATCGCTCTGCAACGCGCTGCTGCCTAGGGGACTCTTCTGCTGGTTCTCTTGTGCTAGAACCTGTAGACATTTGGTAGCCAAATAGGGAGCGCATGTGGTGCCGTAGGTTACCGTGTTGAGTTGATAGTAACGCAATGGTTGCGTTCAATTAGTTCTCCAGATTAGACCATGGTACTGGCAATCCTCAGGATGGAGCGTTATCTGCCGGTACATCTTTTCGATGTCCGCAGTGAAAACAAAGCGAGGCATTCGAAAACGTAGCAAGATCACAAACAGGTCGTCCTGGATGGTGGGTCCCGTATGTAGGACGTCATTTAAGGAAACATTCGTGGTCGTCTTGCTGGAAGCGTCAAAAACCACTCGCAATTTGGTTGTGCTGCTGTCCGGCTTCAATGCGCAGTGATGTGTTAAGAAGTATCGCAATTCTTCACGCTGTTGTTGCGTTACTTCTTCCATGTGCCCAAGTCGAATGTATTCCTCTATGAATTCCTCGTAGTGAGGCCTCAACTCTTGGTTTTTCTCCAGGCGACGCTCTATGGCGAGAAATCTGCGTGTGGC
Source organism: Nemotelus pantherinus (assembly GCA_963978885.1). Taxonomy (NCBI): domain Eukaryota; kingdom Metazoa; phylum Arthropoda; class Insecta; order Diptera; family Stratiomyidae; genus Nemotelus; species Nemotelus pantherinus. The sequence continues at coordinate 141,387,774 of OZ022264.1, read as the reverse complement.
AGCCGCTTCTGAGTCACCTAATCTCTTAGGGTCGTCGGAGAAAGGAAGTCGTACGAGGAAACGGCCATTGGGCTGTCTGCACATGGTCTGGCAAAATTGATTTTCGCATGCCTCTTCCGTGGAGGTAAACTTGTGAGTTGGGTTCTGCACTTCCTCCACCTCCCAAAAACGCTTAATGGACTCGCACAGCTTGGTGTCCTCCGTCAGAATTCTACATGTAAGTGGCGAGGTTTGAGGAGTAACCACTCTTCCGGTAACTATCCATACCAGAAGCGTATTCTGGAGCATTGGCAATTCCATGCCCAATTTGATTTGCCCAATAGCCAAGATCTAAAAAAACAACTCTGCACCCACTAATAGATCAACTCGTTCGGTCTTGTGGAAATTGGGATCCGCTACCTTGAAATTACTTGGAATGCACCATTTAGAAATGTCGAGCTCCTGCAAAGACTGAGGTGAAATTATCTTTTCCATCACATGTGCTTCCAATTGTGTGGCGTATCCATTCAATCGGGACTGCAGGCTAATATTCACTGCCCTTTGCGCTCTCTCTGTAGAACCACCGACCTTTTCAATGAAGGTTGAATTATGTGTGGGGATCAGCCCCAGTTTTTGGACAGTTCGCTCCGTTATTAAGTTAATCTGGGAGCCTGGATCCAGCACAGCTCGACATTCCGTTGTCCTTCCAGTGCTGCCAATCAGCTTGACAACGGCTGTGCTCAAGGGAACGTATCTTTCTGAGGGTGGCTTCGACACAGTGGTCAGAGAGAGGGCAGGTGTCTTCGGTTGAGGCTTGCCATTATGTTTGAGTGGCGCCGAACCGGGGGGCATCACCTTAGCTGGTTTTGAATTGGCATCCACGCCCAAATACAGTAAGCTGTTGTGGTTTTTGGCACATTCCTTACATCCACGGGAGGCGCGATTGGCGGCTTTATGTCCGTCTCGGAGACAGTTGACGCACAGTTTCTTGGACTGAACGAATTTGAGTCTTCTGGCGACGGTGAGCTTCAAAAACTCTGGACAGTAGTAAAGCGGATGAGTCGATTTGCACATGAAGCATGAGGGGTTTTTGTAGGTTTCGCACCTTTCTTACGGTTGTCTTCCTGTATTTTCAACTTATTACCAAGCGTTTCGAGTGCCTGAAAGCGCATCTCCCAAAACTGCAAGAAATCTTTCAGAGGTGACAACTCTCGAGGGCTGGATAGTGATTGCTCATAAAGTGCATGAGTGGTCGAATCGAGCTTCTTTATCAAAATGTGCAAAATCAACGGATCCCAGTCGCTCGTGGCAACGTTGAGACATTCCAGTCCTCTGAGGCACTCAGGTGTGGAATCGTGTAAAGACCTCACGGCAGCCGCGGAAGGTTTGCCGCCAGCGTGGGATGGCTGCTGCAACAGTTTGTCGATAAGTGCAGTGACCAACAGTCGGCGATTGTCATACCGATCTCTCAAGGTTTTCCAGGCCGTCTCATAGTTGTCTTCAGAGAGTGCGACGTTCTGAATGAGTCGCTCAGCCTCTCCTGTCAGGTTGGCTTTGAGGTACCACATTTTCTGGCAATTTGACAGGGGCTGATTGTGCACCATTTGACTGAATAAGTCGTGAAAGTTTCGCCAACGTAGATATTCTCCATCAAACTTTGGTAGTGTGATCTTGGGAAGGCGTACACTGGGGGCCGTCATGTTCGGAGCAGGTGTCGCAGATGCTGGTTCAAATTCAGCCAGCTTGGATTCTAGCTGGACCAGCCAGTTTTGAGTAAGTTCCTCCAGCCTGATATGCTGATTGAGGTCGAAACCACTTCCTTCAGGGTTCTCACTGAGCTCGCAAAGCTGGTAATAAAATTCCTCCAACTGCGACCAACATCCTTGTACGGACACAATTTTAGACTTATACCACTGTCGCGAAACCTCGGGCTGATCCAGACGCGAGATTAACCGGATCAAGGAGTCCGCCATGACCTTATATCGTCGGAGTATCTTTGTCATGCTGGGATCCGTGCGCGACGACACAGCTGCCTTTGTCAACCCACTGACGTCCTGACTCTCCCTTCTGCAGGATCACTAGTCCTTACTGCTTCAGGGCCAGCAGCTGCTCCGAGAAATGCCTCTGGAAGTCCAAAAAATTGGCCTGCGTTGTCTCGTACAACTGGCTGGTGAAGAAATCGTGAGTAACTGGCACCTCTGGTAGCGCTCGGATTTGGTTGTCCACCTTTTCGAATTCCTCCCAGGTAGTCTCGAGTCGTCGGAGGCGCTCTTGATAGTATTCGACCTTTTGCTTCCGAACCGCAGGATCCTTTTTAAAATTGATAATGATGGTGTCTAGCTCTGTGGCTAGCACCTTTTGTTGGCCCGCCAATCGCTCCATATTTGCCATCTCGACTCCTGCCACAAAAAACGCCCGTGAATGGCACACACTTTGACTAACTAGCGGCCCGACACTTCCACGAACACACTTATCTGCCGGTTGATGTAACATACACTGTTCCTAAATCTCGCCGGGGCCTTCAAAATGTTAAGGACCGAACTCTTTTGTTCGGCCGCGAGAGTGTGTTTTAGCACGTCTTCCACTTTTCTTCACTTTGCTTGTTTTATTTTTAAAAAACACATTTATTTTAAAAAACACATTTATTCTCGTTTTCGAGTTTCTGGATTTATTAAACTTTCACATTGGTTTTCTTTGATGCTGTTTTTCACAAGTACAATTTTTCTATGCCTTTTTATTTTTAATTGAATTCAATTTTTGCTTTGGTCGCTCCCAAAACGATCGCTGACAACTGACCTGCCGCACCATCCATCATTGTCGCAAAACCAAAAAACGTCGACGCATCAAAATTTTCGCGGCCACAGACTGCTCGATGCGTTCCCACAGTCAGCAAATACAATCTAAACGTCTTGCTTAATTTGCATTCCCGACCATGGGAAAACATCACAGAGTGTGACGCGACCGTTTGTGTTTGTGTTATGATGCGGTGTCGGTTGACATCGCATAGTTATGCTTGTGCATCATTGGCGCGACGAACTCGCACAACCGATAAAATACAATGTAAGTATTTGCTTACATTGCATTCCACGGCCAGGCGAATCCATCGCGCCAACGATGGTTTGTTTGGCTACGGATCAAGTTCCGTAGCTTGCCATGTAGATGGAATCACGTTGGAGATGGTCATGCTTTGCGACAACGACGGATGGAACTATTAACATCCACCCAAGAAAGATCTTGTGCCTGGAGTCGACTTCACAACTCTTCTATTTCAGCGGTGTGCGTCTGGACGTGAATGGGGTCGTTGTTGACTTGTGTGGCTTCTGGATTGATGCCTCCCGTGCCCTTTTGCACTCCCTCGTGCGACACTTGTAAGGTGCTTTCATAGACGCGGTGGCCTTGAATCGTTACCGCGTCGGATTTAGGAGTGCAGTCCGGTGCCAGCTGCAAAATGCCGGAGCCGTGCAACCTCAATGTTGAGGTGTTGCCGCTACACACAAGATGGGCAATGATAAGGTTGGTGAACGCATATATCCACTTGTTGGAATGTGGAATATTGGTCCAAGAGAAAGACGTAGACAGCTCAGTTAAGTGACATCCGGCAGCGGACGGAATTCCCTTCAAGAGCGCCACCTCGCAAGTGCTCATGTTGGACTCCTTGTGGTATAACGGATGAGCCTGCTGGCAGATGTGAGTATTCAGTTCCATCCAGCTACAAGACATGTACTCTGCCTCCGTCAACGGGTAATATAAATTGCGATGTGGGCTTATTATCAAATATTGCGACTTCGGTAGTATAGCGATAAGGCGATGGTGTCTTCCCGTTGGTATCGGAAGGAGCCTATAAAGTTCAAACGCTGATGTCCCGACCAGTGAAATGGTTAGCTCAAACATGAAAAAATCTGCAGTCGCCTTGGCCTTGATTGAAGTTAACTTGAACAGTTTCAAGAAGTTCTCACGAGCTAGGGGGAGGTGTTGATTCTCAGGCAGATGGTCCCTGATATTTGTCATCTCCGCAGTGAGCTGTTGTTGCGACAACAGTAACGGGTTGAAATTTCCATGTTGGGTATCAGTTACGACATCCAGGATGGATGATTGCATTCGCTGCAAGTTGAGGGCAGCTAAGGTCATTTGGAGGGATAGCGTCATGATCAAGGACACTATCTGATTGTGACTCCCTTCAGGCTGAGGAGTCTTGATGTCATTGAAAAGCTTAGCAAGTTTCTGCTCTATTGCCGTGAACCTGTTTTGAGCCATCTGGTCGGTCTTCCCAAGAATATTCAACGTTGAGTCGATGATTGAGGTTTGGTTCCTCAGGAGTGAGTGTAACTTGTCTTGATCTTTCTGCATTGCCTTGATTGTTTGAGACATCTGGTGCGCGTAATCATCATCAAGGATGCCAAATAATGATCTGGCTAGCCCACCGACTGCATTTATAGCTCCTCTTTTAGCTCTGATCTTCCGAATCAGGTTTACGTCGGAGAGCTGATCTCCCAAGTGGTGAAATTGCTCAATTAGCTGCAAGCAATTGAAATTATGTGTGTCTCGATCGCATAGCTGTTGCAGCAAGACCGTACCGTTCTGTAAGGCGGCCAGCTCCGTCCAATAAGGCCCCAAATCGTAGTAGACCAGAATCCTCCATGCGCTCGCAGATAAATGGACCTTGCCCAATGTTTGAAAATGCAAGCCCGGATGCGGGATCGTTAGCGACACCTTAATGGGACTAGTCCTTGCCAACGGAATCAGCAGTTAAGCCAAAAGAAGCGATACAATAGGAACTCTCCTCCCTTCTGGACGATGTCTTCTCGGAGAATTGTTGGAGTTGATTGGATGAGGTTCTGCCTTGGAGGATCTCGGGACATCAGGCTGTTGTACCTCTTCATCAAGGCGAGTGTTCTCCTGCACTGGTAGTGGAGCAAGCCTGTGGATGGGCCTTCTCACCGTTCCTGTAGCGGTTTTAACGTTCGCGACTCTAACGTAGCCATCAGCACCTTCATGTACCTTGACGATCTGGCCCAGTGGCCATTTCATGGATGGGATGTTGTCTTCCTTCATGATGACGATTGTTCCGGGAACCGCGTTTTGCTGGATCTGTCGCCACTTGACACGATGCTGAGCGAGATATTCACGCGACCATCGACGCCAGAACTCGTTCTTGAGGTGGCTGATCAGCTTCCACCGAGTAAGAAGGCTGCTAGTGACTGGGTCTGCAAGAGCATCCACCATGGCCGTGAAGGGCTCTCCGATGAGGAAGTGTCCCGGTGTCAACGCTGTCAGGTCGTTGGGATCATCTGACATCGGGATCAACGGTCTCGAGTTGAGGGTGGCCTCCACCTCAACTACCAATGTATGCAATTCTTCATAGGTGAGAGTTGCCGCTGAAGCGCCTCGACGGAGCAAGTTTTTGGCCGATCTGACTGCCACCTTCCACAATCCGCCAAAGTGAGGTGCGCGAGGCGGGATAAAGTGGAAATCGATTCCACGGACACTGCATGCGGTTGTCACCTCGTGCTGCGCCTTCCCAGAGTAGAGTGAGGACGAAAGCTCCGACAGTTGGTTGTGCGCTCCCACAAAGTTGGTGGCGTTGTCACAATATAGACTCCTGCAATGACCTCGTCTACCGATGAATCTCTTCAATGAACCGATGAAAGCTTCGGTGCTGAGATCGCTCACCAACTCCATGTGGACGGCCTTGGTGGCGAAACAACAAAAGATGGCTATGTAGCCCTTCTGGGGTCGGATACCTCTACCACGATAATGGATCATTATGAGTCCGCAGAAATCGACTCCCGCATTTACAAAAGGGCGAGCTGGCTGAACGCGCGTACTTGGCAGCTTCCCCATAATTTGGGAGAAAAGTTTAGGCCTGGCTTGGGTGCACACAACGCACTGCCGTACAATGAATCTTGCTAATTGCTTCCCCCTGATAGGTCAGAAACGTTGTCTAGCAGTGGCGAGTAAGGCCTGCGGCTCGAGATGGCAGTTGTCGCGGTGAATGTCCATCATCAACAGCTTCATGATTGAGTGCTTCAAAGACAGCAGCATCGGGTTCTTGGCGTTGAAAGAGAGCTTCGAAGCTTCCAGCCTCCCACCGACGCGTATAATTCCCTCTTGATCCAGGAAAGGAGCCAGTCCCGCCAAAGGACTGTGCTTATTGATTGGCTTCTCCAACCCAAGGTTGCGTATTTCGTCTTGGAATTCGTCCTTCTGAACGCACTTCATGATGATTCCCAGTGCAATGGAAAGTTCAGTACTGGTGAGTGCTCGGTTTTGCATGTGGGGAGGCTGGAACGCTGGTTTGAGGCGATCGATGAAACGTATCATGTACGCTACTGTGCGTTGCAGCCTTTTGAAGGAGTTCCGGTGTTGAATTTCACTAACGAAATGAACATCGGCAGCGCTTGTCGTAACCACCACTGTTTTGATTCGCCTTCTCTCCAAATCGCAGGTTCCCACACCGTGATACTCGGAAGGCCAGTCCGGTTCCGATTCACCTAGGAACGGTTCCGATTCACCATGCAACCACATGTTACAGCTGCTCATTTCCGCCGGTTCCATACCACGTGAGAGAATGTCGGCTGGATTGTCTCCAGAAGCCACGTGGCGCCATTGGTTTGGCCTCGAAAGAGGTTGAATGGCGGCAACTCTGTGAGCAACAAAGGTGTGCTATGAAGATGCTGTCGAATTGATCCAAGCCATAGCAATTTCCGCATCAGTCCAAAAGACATGGAAAACATTCGTCACGTTGAGCGCAGTTTTGACTCTCTTGGTTAGCTCCGCTCCTAACTTCGCAGCACAGAGTTCCAGGCGTGGAACAGTTATCGTCTTGATCGGAGCCACTCGTGATTTAGCGCATAGCAACTTGACAGTGATTTGACCGCTCTTCAGTGTTGATCTGACGTATATCGCCGCGCCGTATGCCTTCTCCGAAGCATCACAGAAGGTGTGTAACTGTAGCTGCACGGGTTTTTCGCCTTCGCTAACGTGTCGAGGAAATCGAGTCTGTTGCAGCGACGACAGACTGCTGCGGAAACCGGACCATTGTGTGTGTATTCCAGCTGGTAACGCTGCATCCCAGTCCAACTCCAACCACCATAGCTCCTGTAGGAATAGCTTGGCAGTTACAATTATGAGCGCAAGAATGCCCAATGGGTCGAACATCCTTGCAATATCGGAAGCGATCGTTTGCTTGGTGAACCTCGCAACGGCTGGGCCAAGATTCATATGAATCTGGAATTCATCGGCCTTTGGACGCTAAATTACACCCAAAATTTTGATGTAGTCCTCGGAGAGACTACTAAAATCCAACTGGACCTGCTGGTCCTTGGGTTGGATCCTCTGCAACAGTCGCGGGTGATTGGCGCACCATTTGTGCAAATGCATGCCTGCGTTTGAGAGGATAATGTTGAGCTCCGTCTGTTTGCGAGTGGCCTCGTTCAAACTGTCTGCCCCAGTCATGACGTCGTCGATATAGAAATCGCTCTGCAACGCGCTGCTGCCTAGGGGACTCTTCTGCTGGTTCTCTTGTGCTAGAACCTGTAGACATTTGGTAGCCAAATAGGGAGCGCATGTGGTGCCGTAGGTTACCGTGTTGAGTTGATAGTAACGCAATGGTTGCGTTCAATTAGTTCTCCAGATTAGACCATGGTACCGGCAATCCTCAGGATGGAGCGTTATCTGCCGGTTCATCTTTTCGATGTCCGCAGTGAAAACAAAGCGAGGCATTCGAAAACGTAGCAAGATCACAAACAGGTCGTCCTGGATGGTGGGTCCCGTATGTAGGACGTCATTTAAGGAAACATTCGTGGTCGTCTCGCTGGAAGCGTCAAAAACCACTCGCAATTTGGTTGTGCTGCTGTCCGGCTTCAATGCGCAGTGATGTGTTAAGAAATATCGCAATTCTTCACGCTGTTGTTGCGTTACTTCTTCCATGTGCCCAAGTCGAATGTATTCCTCTATGAATTCCTCGTAGTGAGGCCTCAACTCTTGGTTTTTCTCCAGGCGACGCTCTATGGCGAGAAATCTGCGTGTGGCAGCCGCTTCTGAGTCACCTAATCTCTTAGGGTCGTCGGAGAAAGGAAGTCGTACGAGGAAACGGCCATTGGGCTGTCTGCACATGGTCTGGCAAAATTGATTTTCGCATGCCTCTTCCGTGGAGGTAAACTTGTGAGTTGGGTTCTGCACTTCCTCCACCTCCCAAAAACGCTTAATGGACTCGCACAGCTTGGTGTCCTCCGTCAGAATTCTACATGTAAGTGGCGAGGTTTGAGGAGTAACCACTCTTCCGGTAACTATCCATCCCAGAAGCGTATACTGGAGCACTGGCAATTCCATGCCCAATTTGATTTGCCCAATAGCCAAGATCTCAAAAAACAACTCTGCACCCACGAATAGATCAACTCGTTCGGTCTTGTGAAAATTGAGATCCGCTACCTTGACATTACTTGGAATGCACCATTTAGAAATGTCGAGCTCCTGCGAAGGCTAAGGTGAAATTATATTTTCCATCACATGCGCTTCCAATTGTGTGGCGTATCCATTCAATCGGGACTGCAGGCTAATATTCACTGCCTTTTGTGCTCTCTCTGTAGAACCGCCAACCTTTTCAATGTAGGTTGAATTATGTGTGGGGATCAGCCCCAGTTTTCGGACAGTTCGCTCCGTTATTAAGTTAATCTGGGAGCCTGGATCCAGCACAGCTTGACATTCCGTTGTCCTTCCAGTGCTGCCAATCAGCTTGACAACGGCTGTGCTCAGGAGAACGTATCTTTCTGAGGGTGGCTTCGACACAGTGGTCAGAGAGAGGGCAGGTGTCTCCGGTTGAGGCTTGCCATTATGTTCGAGTGGCGCCGAACTAGGGGGCATCACCTTAGCTGGTTTTGAATTTGCATCCACGCCCAAATGCAGTAAGCTGTTGTGGTTTTTGGCACATTCCTTACATCCACGGGAGGCGCGATTGGCGGCTTTATGTCCGTCTCGGAGACAGTTGACGCACAGTTTCTTGGACTGAACGAATTTGAGTCTTCTGGTGACGGTAAGCTTCAAAAACTCCGGACAGTAGTAAGATGAGTCGATTTGCACATGAAGCATGAGGGAGCCGCAACGGTGGCCACTGTAGGTTTCGCACCTTTCTTACGGTTGCCTTCCTGTACTTTCAACTTATTACCAAGCGTTTCGAGTGCCTGAAAGCGCATCCCCAAAAACTGCAAGAAACCTTTCAGAGGTGGCAACTCTCGAGGGCTGGAAAGTGATTGCTCATAAAGTTCATGAGTGATCGAATCGAGCTTCTTTATCAAAATGTGCAAAATCAACGGATCCCAGTCGCTCGTGGCAACGTTGAGACATTCCAGTCCTCTGAGGCACTCATGCGTGGAATCGTGTTAGGACCCCACGGCAGCCGCGGAAGGTTTGCCGCCAGCGTGGGATGGCTGCTCCAACAGTTTGTCGATAAGTGCAGTGACCGACAGTCGTCGATTGTCATACCGATCTCTCAAGGTTTTCCAGGCCGTCTCATAGTTGTCTTCAGAGAGTGCGACGTTCTGAATGAGTCGCTCAGCCTCTCCTGTCAGGTTGGCTTTGAGGTACCACATTTTCTGGCAATTCGACAGGGGCTGATTGTGCACCATTTGACTGAATAAGTCGTGAAAGTTTCGCCAACGTAGATATTCTCCATCAAACTTTGGTAGTGTGATCTTGGGAAGGCGTACACTGGGGGTGTCATGTTTGGAACAGGTGTCGCAGATGCTGGTTCAAATTCAGCCAGCTTGGATTCTAGCTGGACCAGCCAGTTTTGAGTAAGTTCCTCCAGCCTGATATGCTGATTGAGGTCGAAACCACTTCCTTCAGGGTTCTCACTGAGCTCGCAAAGCTGGTAATAAAATTCCTCCAACTGCGACCAACATCGTTGTACGGACACAATTTTAGACTTATACTACTGCCGCGAAGCCTCGGGCTGATCCAGACGCGAGATTAACCGGATCAAGGAGTCCGCCATGACCTTATATCGTCGGAGTATCTTTGTCATGCTGGGATCCGTGCGCGACGACACAGCTGCCTTTGTCAACCCACTGACGTCCGCCGTGTGAGGCAACACTTTCCCTTCTGCAGGATCACTAGTCCCTATTCTGGGCTGCTTCAGGGCCAGCAGCTGCTCCGAGAAAAACCTCTGGAAGTCCAAAAAATTGGCCTGCGTTGTCTCGTACAACTGGCTGGTGAAGTAGTCGTGAGTAACTGGCACCTCTGGTAGCGCTCGGATTTGGTTGTCCGCCTTTTCGAATTCCTCCCAGGTAGTCTCGAGTCGTCGGAGGCGCTCTTGATAGTATTCGGCCTTTTGCTTCCGAACCGCAGGATCCTTTTTAAAATTGGTAATGATGGTGTCTAGCTCTGTGGCTAGCACCCATTGTTGGTCCGCCAATCGCTCCATATTTGCCATGTCGAATCCTGCCACAAAAAACGCCCGTGAATGCCACACACTTTGACTAACTAGCGGCCCGACACTTCCACGAACACACTTATCTGCCGGTTGATGTAAGATACACTGTTCCTAAATCTCGCCCGGGCCTCCAAAATGTTAAGGACCGAACTCTTTTGTTCGGCCGTGAGAGTGTGTTTTAGCACGTCTTCCACTTTTCTTCACTTTGCTTGTTTTATTTTTAAAAAACACATTTATTTTAAAAAACACATTTATTCTCTTTTTCTCGTTTCTGGATTTATTAAACTTTCACATTGGTTTTCTTTGATGCTGTTTTTCACAAGTTCAATTTTTCTATGCCTTTTTTATTTTTCATTGAATTCAATTTTTGCTTTGTTCGCTCCCAAAACGATCGCTGACGACTGACCTGCCGCACCATCCATCATTGTCGCAAAACCAAAAAACGTCGACGCATCAAAATTTTCGTGGCCACAGACTGCTCGATGCGTTCCCACAGTCAGCAAATACAATGTAGACGTCTTGCTTAAATTGCATTCCCGACCATGGGAAAACATCACAGAGTGTGACGCGACCGTTTTGTTTGTGTTATGATGCGGTGTCGGTTGACATCGCATAGTTATGCTTGTGCATCATTGGCGCGACGAACTCGCCCAACCGATAAAATACAATGTAAGTATTTACTTACATTGCATTCCACGGCTAGGCGAATCCATCGCGCCAACGATGGTTTGTTTGGCTTCGGATCAAGTTCCGTAGCTTGCCATGTAGATGGAATCACGTTGGAGATGGTCATGCTTTGCAACAGCGACGGATGGAACTATTAACAGTCTTCTAGCAGGACCAAGATGAGACATTAACCCAATTTTATCTTGTCTTCTTGACTTATTTTTTATACAAATCTCACAATTTTCCCATGTTTCTTTTATATGTTTTGAAATATTTTCTGCTGTATAATATGGCAATATTTTGCTTTGCATTTGATTTATGCCAATATGACAGAAATTTTTATGAAGGTTGTATATAAATTGTTTACAAAATTCTTCCGACAGTATAATTTTTTCTTTTCCTCGCATTTTTTTATAATAAACATTATTCTTTACAATTAGATTGTCTTTTTTATGTACTATATTTTGATTTTTCTTTTGATCATTATAAATATCTTCTATTTTTATTAAATTAACAATTTTCAATAGATCATATTCGTCTTCTTCAGACTCTAAAACTGGATTTCTACTTAAGCAATCTGCTTCTACATTATGTTTACCTGGATGGTATATTATTTCAAAATCATATTGTGATAAGTAATAAGTGAGGTCACCTAATTCTTCATCTGTTCTGGCTTTAATATTCATTTTTTCTAGTGGTTTGTGATCTGAAAATACTTTGAATGGTCTATTTATGAGCCATTGTTGCCAGTATTTTACGGATTCTTTAATTGGTAAACATTCTAAATAAACAGCTTTTTTTCTTTTTTGAGATTCATTCAATTTTTTTTGAAAAATATGCAACTGGTTTTTTTACTTTTTCATTTGGTTGTGGTTGTTTCAACACAGCGCCTATTCCTTGCAAACTTGCATCTGTATATATATGTATTGGTTAGTCTGGATTAAAGATAGCTAGTACCGGTTGTGTGCAAAGAAAATTTTTCATATATTCAAAAGTTTTTTGACATTCATCAGACCAAATCAACTTTTGACCTTTTCTTAATAATTTATGTAAAGGTTCAAGAATTATTGAAATTTTTGGTACGTATTGATTGTAAAAATTAATTTTTCCTAAAAACTGTCTAATGTTCTTTTGATTTTTCTGTATTGTAAAATTTTTTATTGAAATCAAGTTATCTTTTATTGGAGAAATTTCATTGTATTTTATAATATGACCTAAATATTGTACAGAGTCTAATGCAAATGTACATTTTGAAAATTTTAATCTATATCTTTCTTTCAATATTGCTTCTAGTAATTGTGATAGATGATCTATATGGTCTTTGAAAAAAATAATATATCATCAATGCAGTTCACTGTAAAATCAGATAGTTTATGTTTTCTTATTATGTTGCTTAATATTCTTTGAAAAATAGCCGGTGATGTTTTTAACCCAAATGGTAAGCAAGTCCATTGAAATTGTCCCTCTTGAGTCACAAATGCCGTTTTCCTCCTATCTTCGATTCTCAATGGAATAGATTAAAATGCTGAATTTATATCTAGTTTTGAAAAGTATTTGCAATTTCTTGTTTTTACTACTAAATCTTCAATTAGTGGAAACGGTTGTGATTGGAGAACTACAATTTTATTCAAGTCTCTAAAATCTATGCATAGTCTTGATCTTTTAGTTTCATCTCTTTTATATGATAACGTACCTGGAGCAGCAAAAGGACTATATGACTCTTCTATAAAATTTCCTTTAAGTAATTGTAAAATTTGCTCCTCTATTTTTACTAATGTTCGAAGAAGAACATTAGTATTAAAATTACTTTGGCCAAAAATTCATATTTCTATATATATATATATATACATATATATATATATATATATATATATATATATATATATATATATATATATATATATATATATATATATATATATATATATATATATATATATATATATATATATATATATATATATCTATATCTATATATATATATATATATATATATATATATATATATATATATATATATATATATATATATATCTATATATATATATATATATCTATATATCTATATATATATATATATATATATATATATATATATATATATATATATATATATATATATATATATATATATATATATTTATATATATATATATATATATATATATATATATATATATATATATATATATATATATATATATATATATATATATATATATATATATATATATATATATATATATATATATATATATATGTATATATATCATCATAAAACTTCAGTGAAAAAATCTTCGGAACGCGCCATCCGATTGAGCTGCAACTTTCAGGACACATTGATGTATATGCAGACTAGTGCCAGGTCTTAGAAAAAGTTAAAAATCTTTAACCCTTTGGCGCCGGCGGCCATTTTAGTGATATTTTTAGTATACCTATTATTCCGTACACAAATAAGTTTTGCAAAAATAAAGTTAACAAAATAAATTTCGAACATGTTTTACATGTGAATCGGATAATGTTTTGCAATTTTTTAACCCCATGTGTGCGCTGGGTGCCTAAAAAGAGAACGGGAAAAATTGAAAATTTTTAAATTGCGATAACTTTTGACAGAGCTATTCACTCATTACGAAATTTTTAAGACATATTGGTGTTATTTAGTTGTAAATTCGTGTAGCTTTTGATGAGCGTGCTGACAACCCTGAAGCTAGGGCAAGCACTGAAAGTGAAAACCTCCAAATTATCGTTTCTCTTGAAAAAATGCCGTTTCTTCAAAAAAAGCCACTCATATGTAAATTTCGTGCTTCTTTTACATAGACTAAAAAAAAATTTGATATGGTATAACGGGCATGCCTGGTAACCCTTGCCCAATTTACCTATATTTTTAGCATCAAAAACTTCTGTTCACGGAAACTCACGATCCGATGAGCAGAAATAATTGAAATTTACAGAGTGTATTGGTCTTAAATAGGACCAGGTCTGATAGAAGTAATTTGGAAATGCGGGCGATTCTGTGCCAGTGGTGCCATCTTGAAAAATCACTAAAAAAGATAACTGCTTTTAGCCCTATAAATTCTGATTGAATCGTTGGAATTTGACATAATTTACACAGTAGCTGGACCTTATTTTAAACCACGTTTGGTAGAAATTTGGTTGAAAAATTCGGTTGGAGCTGCCAGCTATGATAAATTTGGTGTCTTAAAATTGAAAAAAATAAAAATTTGGAAGTGAAAACATTCATATCATCGAATATCCTAAAAATGTCCGTTTCTTACCATAAAGCCAATCTGTATACAAATCTTATGCTTTATCTACACGTTCAAAGTAAAACTTTGGAAATTTCATGTCGGACAAGAACGGCAACCCTTTCACAGTTAACCTTTATTTTTAGCATCAAAAACTTCTGTTCAAGGGAATTCACGAACCAATAATCAGATACCATTGAAATTTACAGAATGCATTGGACTTAAGTAGAACCAGGTCTGTTAGAAGCGATTTTGAATTGTGGGCAACTCTGTGCCAGTGGTGCCATCTTGAAAAATTACAAAGAAAAAAAACTGATTTTTGCCCTTTGAAATGTGAATTAGTAACCAGATTTTCATGAAATTGACACAGTAGCTGCACCTTACTTTAAACTCTGTTTGACAGAAATTTGGTTGAAAAATTCGATTGGTGCTGCCAGCTATGGTAATTTTTGTGTCTTTGGTTTTGAAAATTCTCTCAGGAAAATAAAACTTTTTGCCCTATAACTTCCACTGCAGTCATGAAATCAATACAAATTTCATACAATTAATGAAACCTATCATAAACATTATTCAGGCGAAATTTGGTTGAAAAGCCATGATAGGGTTGCCAGCTATTGTTGGTTTTGTGTTTAATTGCAATATCTTTATTAAGGGGTTATTCTACTGTTAAACGGGAAAAAAGCAGTATCATTTTAAAAGTGTTGTAAAAAAAACTATTAGAGATATCAATTTGAAATTTTGCATGCATCTTTATTAACAAAAAAAATATAAAATCGCATAGTTCAACTTTTCAAAAAAACAAAATGGTGGCTTCTGTATGCAATTGATGGAGCAATATCTTTATTAATCTTTATTATTATCTTTATTGCAATATCTTTATTAAGCGGTTTTATCGAAGAATTTGCAATTGGTAATGATATTGTAGTGACAATAAACAACAAATATTAAGCTTTCGGTTATTTGAAAAAACTCGCTGCAGGTAACCCCAAATTTCTTTATACTCCTATAACTTCGAATGTAATATAACAACGTGAAGCAGATGTGATATATTTTTGGCTTTGATACTGGCGAAAGGTTGCCAGCACGAGTCAGTTGTGCTACTTTTGTATCAATAAATGCTAACAGTTAGTATTCATGCCGGAAACATTTACAACGAAAATAAATAACCGATGTTTCAATTCCCGAAGTTCTGCAAATTTTTCGGATCGCAGCCCCAAACACCAACTTCAGTTACAGTGCTGCAGGCACTGAGCATTTTCTTCATTGATGTTATATGAGATGCTGCTTTCAAAATTTTGTGAAACAAGCAACTGATAACGAATATAATTAACCCATGTTTCGCTCTCATAAACGTTGAAATTCATGCCAGTGGTAATATCTGGTTTCTGTAGGTTTCGCACCTTTCTTACGGTTGTCTTCCTGTACTTTCAACTTATTACCAAGCGTTTCGAGTGCCTGAAAGCGCATCTCCCAAAACTGCAAGAAATCTTTCAGAGGTGACAACTCTCGAGGGCTGGATAGTGATTGCTCATAAAGTGCATGAGTGGTCGAATCGAGCTTCTTTATCAAAATGTGCAAAATCAACGGATCCCAGTCGCTCGTGGCAACGTTGAGACATTCCAGTCCTCTGAGGCACTCATGTGTGGAATCGTGTAAAGACCTCACGGCAGCCGCGGAAGGTTTGCCGCCAGCGTGGGATGGCTGCTGCAACAGTTTGTCGATAAATGCAGTGACCAACAGTCGGCGATTGTCATACCGATCTCTCAAGGTTTTCCAGGCCGTCTCATAGTTGTCTTCAGAGAGTGTGACGTTCTGAATGAGTCGCTCAGCCTCTCCTGTCAGGTTGGCTTTGAGGTACCACATTTTCTGGCAATTCGACAGGGGCTGATTGTGCACCATTTGACTGAATAAGTCGTGAAAGTTTCGCCAACGTAGATATTCTCCATCAAACTTTGGTAGTGTGATCTTGGGAAGGCGTACACTGGGGGCCGTCATGTTCGGAGCAGGTGTCGCAGATGCTGGTTCAAATTCAGCCAGCTTGGATTCTAGCTGGACCAGCCAGTTTTGAGTAAGTTCCTCCAGCCTGATATGCTGATTGAGGTCGAAACCACTTCCTTCAGGGTTCTCACTGAGCTCGCAAAGCTGGTAATAAAATTCCTCCAACTGCGACCAACATCGTTGTACGGACACCATTTTAGACTTATACCACTGTCGCGAAACCTCGGGCTGATCCAGACGCGAGATTAACCGGATCAAGGAGGCCGCCATGACCTTATATCGTCGGAGTATCTTTGTCATGCTGGGATCCATGCGCGACGACACAGCTGCCTTTGTCAACCCACTGACGTCCTGACTCTCCCTTCTGCAGGATCACTAGTCCTTACTGCTTCAGGGCCAGCAGCTGCTCCGAGAAATGCCTCTGGAAGTCCAAAAAATTGGCCTGCGTTGTCTCGTACAACTGGCTGGTGAAGAAATCGTGAGTAACTGGCACCTCTGGTAGCGCTCGGATTTGGTTGTCCACCTTTTCGAATTCCTCCCAGGTAGTCTCGAGTCGTCGGAGGCGCTCTTGATAGTATTCGACCTTTTGCTTCCGAACCGCAGGATCCTTTTTAAAATTGATAATGATGGTGTCTAGCTCTGTGGCTAGCACCTTTTGTTGGCCTGCCAATCGCTCCATATTTGCCATGTCGACTCCTGCCACAAAAAACGGCTGTGAATGCCACACACTTCGACTAACTAGCGGCCCGACACTTCCACGAACACACTTATCTGCCGGTTGATGTAAGATACACTGTTCCTAAATCTCGCCGGGGCCTTCAAAATGTTAAGGACCGAACTCTTTTGTTCGGCCGCGAGAGTGTGTTTTAGCACGTCTTCCACTTTTCTTCACTTTGCTTGTTTTATTTTTAAAAAACACATTTATTTTAAAAAACACATTTATTCTCGTTTTCGAGTTTCTGGATTTATTAAACTTTCACATTGGTTTTCTTTGATGCTGTTTTTCACAAGTACAATTTTTCTATGCCTTTTTATTTTTAATTGAATTCAATTTTTGCTTTGGTCGCTCCCAAAACGATCGCTGACAACTGACCTGCCGCACCATCCATCATTGTCGCAAAACCAAAAAACGTCGACGCATCAAAATTTTCGCGGCCATAGACTGCTCGATGCGTTCCCACAGTCAGCAAATACAATGTAAACGTCTTGCTTAAATTGCATTCCCGACCATGGGAAAACATCACAGAGTGTGACGCGACCGTTTGTGTTTGTGTTATGATGCGGTGTCGGTTGACATCGCATAGTTATGCTTGTGCATCATTGGCGCGACGAACTCGC
Organism: Nemotelus pantherinus; assembly: GCA_963978885.1. Classification (NCBI taxonomy): domain Eukaryota; kingdom Metazoa; phylum Arthropoda; class Insecta; order Diptera; family Stratiomyidae; genus Nemotelus; species Nemotelus pantherinus. Next base: position 141,370,119 of record OZ022264.1, on the reverse strand, counting down.
ACAACCGATAAAATACAATGTAAGTATTTGCTTACATTGCATTCCACGGCCAGGCGAATCCATCGCGCCAACGATGGTTTGTTTGGCTACGGATCAAGTTCCGTAGCTTGCCATGTAGATGGAATCACGTTGGAGATGGTCATGCTTTGCGACAACGACGGATGGAACTATTAACATCCACCCAAGAAAGATCTTGTGCCTGGAGTCGACTTCACAACTCTTCTATTTCAGCGGTGTGCGTCTGGACGTGAATGGGGTCGTTGTTGACTTGTGTGGCTTCTGGATTGATGCCTCCCGTGCCCTTTTGCACTCCCTCGTGCGACACTTGTAAGGTGCTTTCGTAGACGCGGTGGCCTTGAATCGTTACCGCGTCGGATTTAGGAGTGCAGTCCGGTGCCAGCTGCAAAATGCCGGAGCCGTGCAACCTCAATGTTGAGGTGTTGCCGCTACACACAAGATGGGCAATGATAGGGTTGGTGAACGCATATATCCACTTGTTGGAATGTGGAATATTGGTCCAAGAGAAAGACGTAGACAGCTCAGTTAAGTGACATCCGGCAGCGGACGGAATTCCCTTCAAGAGCGCCACCTCGCAAGTGCTCATGTTGGACTCCTTGTGGTATAACGGATGAGCCTGCTGGCAGATGTGAGTATTCAGTTCCATCCAGCTACAAGACATGTACTCTGCCTCCGTCAACGGGTAATATAAATTGCGATGTGGGCTTATTATCAAATATTGCGACTTCGGTAGTATAGCGATAAGGCGATGGTGTCTTCCCGTTGGTATCGGAAGGAGCCTATAAAGTTCAAACGCTGATGTCCCGACCAGTGGAATGGTTAGCTCAAACATGAAAAAATCTGCAGTCGCCTTGGCCTTGATTGAAGTTAACTTGAACAGTTTCAAGAAGTTCTCACGAGCTAGGGGGAGGTGTTGATTCTCAGGCAGATGGTCCCTGATATTTGTCATCTCCGCAGTGAGCTGTTGTTGCAACAACAGTAACGGGTTGAAATTTCCATGTTGGGTATCAGTTACGACATCCAGGATGGATGATTGCATTCGCTGCAAGTTGAGGGCAGCTAAGGTCATTTGGAGGGATAGCGTCATGATCAAGGACACTATCTGATTGTGACTCCCTTCAGGCTGAGGAGTCTTGATGTCATTGAAAAGCTTAGCAAGTTTCTGCTCTATTGCCGTGAACCTTTTTTGAGCCATCTGGTCGGTCTTCCCAAGAATATTCAACGTTGAGTCGATGATTGAGGTTTGGTTCCTCAGGAGTGAGTGTAACTTGTCTTGATCTTTCTGCATCGCCTTGATTGTTTGAGACATCTGGTGCGCGTAATCATCATCAAGGATGCCAAATAATGATCTGGCTAGCCCACCGATGCATTTATAGCTCCTTTTTTAGCTCTGATCTTCCGAATCAGGTTTACGTCGGAGAACTGATCCCCCAAGTGGTGAAATTGCTCAATTAGCTGCAAGCAATTGAAATTATGTGTGTCTCGATCGCATAGCTGTTGCAGCAAGACCGTACCGTTCTGTAAGGCGGCCAGCTCCGTCCAATAAGGCCCCAAATCGTAGTAGACCAGAATCCTCCATGCGCTCGCAGATAAATGGACCTTGCCCAATGTTTGAAAATGCAAGCCCGGATGCGGGATCGTTGGCGACACCTTAATGGGATTAGTCCTTGCCAACGGAATCAGCAGTTAAGCCAAAAGAAGCGATACAATAGGAACTCTCCTCCCTTCTGGACGATGTCTTCTCGGAGAATTGTTGGAGTTGATTGGATGAGGTTCTGCCTTGGAGGATCTCGGGACATCAGGCTGTTGTACCTCTTCATCAAGGCGAGTGTTCTCCTGCACTGGTAGTGGAGCAAGCCTGTGGATGGGCCTTCTCACCGTTCCTGTAGCGGTTTTAACGTTCGCGACTCTAACGTAGCCATCAGCACCTTCATGTACCTTGACGATCTGGCCCAGTGGCCATTTCATGGATGGGATGTTGTCTTCCTTCATGATGACGATTGTTCCGGGAACCGCGTTTCGCTGGATCTGTCGCCACTTGACACGATGCTGCAACTGAGCGAGATATTCACGCGACCATCGACGCCAGAACTCGTTCTTGAGGTGGCTGATCAGCTTCCACCGAGTAAGAAGGCTGCTAGTGACTGGGTCTGCAAGAGCATCCACCATGGCCGTGAAGGGCTCTCCGATGAGGAAGTGTCCCGGTGTCAACGCTGTCAGGTCGTTGGGATCATCTGACATCGGGATCAACGGTCTCGAGTTGAGGGTGGCCTCCACCTCAACTACCAATGTATGCAATTCTTCATAGGTGAGAGTTGCCGCTGAAGCGCCTCGACGGAGCAAGTTTTTGGCCGATCTGACTGCCACCTTCCACAATCCGCCAAAGTGAGGTGCGCGAGGCGGGATAAAGTGGAAATCGATTCCACGGACACTGCATGCGGTTGTCACCTCGTGCTGCGCCTTCCCAGAGTAGAGTGAGGACGAAAGCTCCGACAATTGGTTGTGCGCTCCCACAAATTTGGTGGCGTTGTCACAATATAGACTCCTGCAATGACCTCGTCTACCGATGAATCTCTTCAATGAACCGATGAAAGCTTCGGTGCTGAGATCGCTCACCAACTCCATGTGGACGGCCTTGGTGGCGAAACAACAAAAGATGGCTATGTAGCCCTTCTGGGGTCGGATACCTCTACCACGATAATGGATCATTATGAGTCCGCAGAAATCAACTCCCGCATTTACAAAAGGGCGAGCTGGCTGAACGCGCGTACTTGGCAGGTTCCCCATAATTTGGGAGAAAAGTTTAGGCCTGGCTCGGGTGCACACAACGCACTGCCGTACAATGAATCTTGCTAATTGCTTCCCCCTGATAGGTCAGAAACGTTGTCTAGCAGTGGCGAGTAAGGCCTGCGGCTCGAGATGGCAGTTGTCGCGGTGAATGTCCATCATCAACAGCTTCATGATTGAGTGCTTCAAAGACAGCAGCATCGGGTTCTTGGCGTTGAAAGAGAGCTTCGAAGCTTCCAGCCTCCCACCGACGCGTATAATTCACTCTTGATCCAGGAAAGGAGCCAGTCCCGCCAAAGGACTGTGCTTATTGATTGGCTTCTCCAACCCAAGGTTGCGTATTTCGTCTTGGAATTCGTCCTTCTGAACGCACTTCATAATGATTCCCAGTGCAATGGAAAGTTCAGTACTGGTGAGTGCTCGGTTTTGCATGTGGGGAGGCTGGAACGCTGGTTTGAGGCGATCGATGAAACGTATCATGTACGCTACTGTGCGTTGCAGCCTTTTGAAGGAGTTCCGGTGTTGAATTTCACTAACGAAATGAACATCGGCAGCGCTTGTCGTAACCACCACTGTTTTGATTCGCCTTCTCTCCAAATCGCAGGTTCCCACACCGTGATACTCGGAAGGCCAGTCCGGTTCCGATTCACCTAGAAACGGTTCCGATTCACCATGCAACCACATGTTACAGCTGCTCATTTCCGCCGGTTCCATACCACGTGAGAGAATGTCGGCTGGATTGTCTCCAGAAGCCACGTGGCGCCATTGGTTCGGCGTCGAAAGAGGTTGAATGGCGGCAACTCTGTGACCAACAAAGGTGTGGTATGAAGATGCTGTCGAATTGATCCAAGCCATAGCAATTTCCGCATCAGTCCAAAAGACATGGAAAACATTCGTCACGTTGAGCGCAGTTTTGACTCGCTTGGTTAGCTCCGCTCCTAACTTCGCAGCACAGAGTTCCAGGCGTGGAACAGTTATCGTCTTGATCGGAGCCACTCGTGATTTAGCGCATAGCAACTTGACAGTGATTTGACCGCTCTTCAGTGTTGATCTGACGTATATCGCTGCGCCATATGCCTTCTCCGAAGCATCACAGAAGGTGTGTAACTGTAGCTGCACGGGTTTTTCGCCTTCGCTTACGTGTCGAGGAAATCGAGTCTGTTGCAGCGACGACAGACTGCTGCGGAAACCGGACCATTGTGTGTGTATTCCAGCTGGTAACGCTGCATCCCAGTCCAACTCCAACCACCATAGCTCCTGTAGGAATAGCTTGGCAGTTACAATTATGAGCGCAAGAATGCCCAATGGGTCGAACATCCTTGCAATGTCGGAAGCGATCGTTTGCTTGGTGAACCTCGCAACGGCTGGGTCCAGATTCATATGAATCTGGAATTCATCGGCCTTTGGACGCTAAATTACACCCAAAATTTTGATGTAGTCCTCGGAGAGACTACTTAAATCCAACTGGACCTGCAGGTCCTTGGGTTGGATCCTCTGCAACAGTCGCGGGTGATTGGCGCACCATTTGTGCAAATGCATGCCTGCGTTTGAGAGGATAATGTTGAGCTCCGTCTGTTTGCGAGTGGCCTCGTTCAAACTGTCTGCCCCAGTCATGACGTCGTCGATATAGAAATCGCTCTGCAACGCGCTGCTGCCTAGGGGACTCTTCTGCTGGTTCTCTTGTGCTAGAACCTGTAGACATTTGGTAGCCAAATAGGGAGCGCATGTGGTGCCGTAGGTTACCGTGTTGAGTTGATAGTAACGCAATGGTTGCGTTCAATTAGTTCTCCACATTAGACCATGGTACCGGCAATCCTCAGGATGGAGCGTTATCTGCCGGTACATCTTTTCGATGTCCGCAGTGAAAACAAAGCGAGGCATTCGAAAACGTAGCAAGATCACAAACAGGTCGTCCTGGATGGTGGGTCCCGTATGTAGGACGTCATTTAAGGAAACATTCGTGGTCGTCTCGCTGGAAGCGTCAAAAACCACTCGCAATTTGTTTGTGCTGCTGTCCGGCTTCAATGCGCAGTGATGTGTTAAGAAATATCGCAATTCTTCACGCTGTTGTTGCGTTACTTCTTCCATGTGCCCAAGTCGAATGTATTCCTCTATGAATTCCTCGTAGTGAGGCCTCAACTCTTGGTTTTTCTCCAGGCGACGCTCTATGGCGAGAAATCTGCGTGTGGCAGCCGCTTCTGAGTCACCTAATCTCTTAGGGTCGTCGGAGAAAGGAAGTCGTACGAGGAAACGGCCATTGGGCTGTCTGCACATGGTCTGGCAAAATTGATTTTCGCATGCCTCTTCCGTGGAGGTAAACTTGTGGGTTGGGTTCTGCACTTCCTCCACCTCCCAAAAACGCTTAATGGACTCGCACAGCTTGGTGTCCTCCGCCAGAATTCTACATGTAAGTGGCGAGGTTTGAGGAGTAACCACTCTTCCGGTAACTATCCATACCAGAAGCGTATTCTGGAGCATTGGCAATTCCATGCCCAATTTGATTTGCCCAATAGCCAAGATCTAAAAAAACAACTCTGCACCCACTAATAGATCAACTCGTTCGGTCTTGTGGAAATTGGGATCCGCTAGCTTGAAATTACTTGGAATGCACCATTTAGAAATGTCGAGCTCCTGCAAAGACTGAGGTGAAATTATCTTTTCCATCACATGTGCTTCCAATTGTGTGGCGTATCCATTCAATCGGGACTGCAGGTTAATATTCACTGCCCTTTGCGCTCTCTCTGTAGAACCACCGACCTTTTCAATGAAGGTTGAATTATGTGTGGGGATCAGCCCCAGTTTTTGGACAGTTCGCTCCGTTATTAAGTTAATCTGGGAGCCTGGATCCAGCACAGCTCGACATTCCGTTGTCCTTCCAGTGCTGCCAATCAGCTTGACAACGGCTGTGCTCAAGGGAACGTATCTTTCTGAGGGTGGCTTCGAAACAGTGATCAGAGAGAGGGCAGGTGTCTTCGGTTGAGGCTTGCCATTATGTTTGAGTGGCGCCGAACCGGGAAGCATCACCTTAGCTGGTTTTGAATTGGCATCCACGCCCAAATGCAGTAAGCTGTTGTGGTTTTTGGCACATTCCTTACATCCACGGGAGGCGCAATTGGCGGCTTTATGTCCGTCTCGGAGACAGATGACGCACAGTTTCTTGGACTGAACGAATTTGAGTCTTCTGGCGACGGTGAGCTTCAAAAACTCTGGACAGTAGTAAAGCGGATGAGTCGATTTGCACATGAAGCATGAGGGGTTTTTGTAGGTTTCGCACCTTTCTTACGGTTGTCTTCCTGTATTTTCAACTTATTACCAAGCGTTTCGAGTGCCTGAAAGCGCATCTCCAAAAACTGCAAGAAATCTTTCAGAGGTGACAACTCTCGAGGGCTGGATAGTGATTGCTCATAAAGTGCATGAGTGGTCGAATCGAGCTTCTATATCAAAATGTGCAAAATCAACGGATCCCAGTCGCTCGTGGCAACGTTGAGACATTCCAGTCCTCTGAGGCACTCATGTGTGGAATCGTGTAAAGACCTCACGGCAGCCGCGGAAGGTTTGCCGCCAGCGTGGGATGGCTGCTGCAACAGTTTGTCGATAAGTGCAGTGACCAACAGTCGGCGATTGTCATACCGATCTCTCAAGGTTTTCCAGGCCGTCTCATAGTTGTCTTCAGAGAGTGCGACGTTCTGAATGAGTCGCTCAGCCTCTCCTGTCAGGTTGGCTTTGAGGTACCACATTTTCTGGCAATTTGACAGGGGCTGATTGTGCACCATTTGACTGAATAAGTCGTGAAAGTTTCGCCAACGTAGATATTCTCCATCAAACTTTGGTAGTGTGATCTTGGGAAGGCGTACACTGGGGGCCGTCATGTTCGGAGCAGGTGTCGCAGATGCTGGTTCAAATTCAGCCAGCTTGGATTCTAGCTGGACCAGCCAGTTTTGAGTAAGTTCCTCCAGCCTGATATGCTGATTGAGGTCGAAACCACTTCCTTCAGGGTTCTCACTGAGCTCGCAAAGCTGGTAATAAAATTCCTCCAACTGCGACCAACATCCTTGTACGGACACAATTTTAGACTTATACCACTGTCGCGAAACCTCGGGCTGATCCAGACGCGAGATTAACCGGATCAAGGAGTCCGCCATGACCTTATATCGTCGGAGTATCTTTGTCATGCTGGGATCCGTGCGCGACGACACAGCTGCCTTTGTCAACCCACTGACGTCCTGACTCTCCCTTCTGCAGGATCACTAGTCCTTACTGCTTCAGGGCCAGCAGCTGCTCCGAGAAATGCCTCTGGAAGTCCAAAAAATTGGCCTGCGTTGTCTCGTACAACTGGCTGGTGAAGAAATCGTGAGTAACTGGCACCTCTGGTAGCGCTCGGATTTGGTTGTCCACCTTTTCGAATTCCTCCCAGGTAGTCTCGAGTCGTCGGAGGCGCTCTTGATAGTATTCGACCTTTTGCTTCCGAACCGCAGGATCCTTTTTAAAATTGATAATGATGGTGTCTAGCTCTGTGGCTAGCACCTTTTGTTGGCCCGCCAATCGCTCCATATTTGCCATCTCGACTCCTGCCACAAAAAACGCCCGTGAATGCCACACACTTTGACTAACTAGCGGCCCGACACTTCCACGAACACACTTATCTGCCGGTTGATGTAAGATACACTGTTCCTAAATCTCGCCGGGGCCTTCAAAATGTTAAGGACCGAACTCTTTTGTTCGGCCGCGAGAGTGTGTTTTAGCACGTCTTCCACTTTTCTTCACTTTGCTTGTTTTATTTTTAAAAAACACATTTATTTTAAAAAACACATTTATTCTCGTTTTCGAGTTTCTGGATTTATTAAACTTTCACATTGGTTTTCTTTGATGCTGTTTTTCACAAGTACAATTTTTCTATGCCTTTTTATTTTTAATTGAATTCAATTTTTGCTTTGGTCGCTCCCAAAACGATCGCTGACAACTGACATGCCGCACCATCCATCATTGTCGCAAAACCAAAAAACGTCGACGCATCCAAATTTTCGCGGCCACAGACTGCTCGATGCGTTCCCACAGTCAGCAAATACAATGTAAACGTCTTGCTTAAATTGCATTCCCGACCATGGGAAAACATCACAGAGTGTGACGCGACCGTTTGTGTTTGTGTTATGATGCGGTGTCGGTTGACATCGCATAGTTATGCTTGTGCATCATTGGCGCGACGAACTCGCACAACCGATAAAATACAATGTAAGTATTTGCTTACATTGCATTCCACGGCCAGGCGAATCCATCGCGCCAACGATGGTTTGTTTGGCTACGGATCAAGTTCCGTAGCTTGCCATGTAGATGGAATCACGTTGGAGATGGTCATGCTTTGCGACAACGACGGATGGAACTATTAACATCCACCCAAGAAAGATCTTGTGCCTGGAGTCGACTTCACAACTCTTCTATTTCAGCGGTGTGCGTCTGGACGTGAATGGGGTCGGTGTTGACTTGTGTGGCTTCTGGATTGATGCCTCCCGTGCCCTTTTGCACTCCCTCGTGCGACACTTGTAAGGTGCTTTCGTAGACGCGGTGGCCTTGAATCGTTACCGCGTCGGATTTAGGAGTGCAGTCCGGTGCCAGCTGCAAAATGCCGGAGCCGTGCAACCTCAATGTTGAGGTGTTGCCGCTACACACAAGATGGGCAATGATAGGGTTGGTGCACGCATATATCCACTTGTTGGAATGTGGAATATTGGTCCAAGAGAAAGACGTAGACAGCTCAGTTAAGTGACATCCAGCAGCGGACGGAATTCCCTTCAAGAGCGCCACCTCGCAAGTGCTCATGTTGGACTCCTTGTGGTATAACGGATGAGCCTGCTGGCAGATGTGAGTATTCAGTTCCATCCAGCTACAAGACATGTACTCTGCCTCCGTCAACGGGTAATATAAATTGCGATGTGGGCTTATTATCAAATATTGCGACTTCGGTAGTATAGCGATAAGGCGATGGTGTCTTCCCGTTGGTATCGGAAGGAGCCTATAAAGTTCAAACGCCGATGTCCCGACCAGTGAAATGGTTAGCTCAAACATGAAAAAATCTGCAGTCGCCTTGGCCTTGATTGAAGTTAACTTGAACAGTTTCAAGAAGTTCTCACGAGCTAGGGGGAGGTGTTGATTCTCAGGCAGATGGTCCCTGATATTTGTCATCTCCGCAGTGAGCTGTTGTTGCGACAACAGTAACGGGTTGAAATTTCCATGTTGGGTATCAGTTACGACATCCAGGATGGATGATTGCATTCGCTGCAAGTTGAGGGCAGCTAAGGTCATTTGGAGGGATAGCGTCATGATCAAGGACACTATCTGATTGTGACTCCCTTCAGGCTGAGGAGTCTTGATGTCATTGAAAAGCTTAGCAAGTTTCTGCTCTATTGCCGTGAACCTTTTTTGAGCCATCTGGTCGGTCTTCCCAAGAATATTCAACGTTGAGTCGATGATTGAGGTTTGGTTCCTCAGGAGTGAGTGTAACTTGTCTTGATCTTTCTGCATCGCCTTGATTGTTTGAGACATCTGGTGCGCGTAATCATCATCAAGGATGTCAAATAATGATCTGGCTAGCCCACCGACTGCATTTATAGCTCCTCTTTTAGCTCTGATCTTCCGAATCAGGTTTACGTCGGAGAGCTGATCCCCCAAGTGGTGAAATTGCTCAATTAGCTGCAAGCAATTGAAATTATGTGTGTCTCGATCGCATAGCTGTTGCAGCAAGACCGTACCGTTCTGTAAGGCGGCCAGCTCCGTCCAATAAGGCCCCAAATCGTAGTAGACCAGAATCCTCCATGCGCTCGCAGATAAATGGACCTTGCCCAATGTTTGAAAATGCAAGCCCGGATGTGGGATCGTTGGCGACACCTTAATGGGATTAGTCCTTGCCAACGGAATCAGCAGTTAAGCCAAAAGAAGCGATACAATAGGAACTCTCCTCCCTTCTGGACGATGTCTTCTCGGAGAATTGTTGGAGTTGATTGGATGAGGTTCTGCCTTGGAGGATCTCGGGACATCAGGCTGTTGTACCTCTTCATCAAGGCGAGTGTTCTCCTGCACTGGTAGTGGAGCAAGCCTGTGGATGGGCCTTCTCACCGTTCCTGTAGCGGTTTTAACGTTCGCGACTCTAACGTAGCCATCAGCACCTTCATGTACCTTGACGATCTGGCCCAGTGGCCATTTCATGGATGGGATGTTGTCTTCCTTCATGATGACGATTGTTCCGGGAACCGCGTTTTGCTGGATCTGTCGCCACTTGACACGATGCTGCAACTGAGCGAGATATTCACGCGACCATCGACGCCAGAACTCGTTCTTGAGGTGGCTGATCAGCTTCCACCGAGTAAGAAGGCTGCTAGTGACTGGGTCTGCAAGAGCATCCACCATGGCCGTGAAGGGCTCTCCGATGAGGAAGTGTCCCGGTGTCAACGCTGTCAGTGAAATAAGCAAGGATCGTCATGAAATATGCAAGGGTTGCCTTGAAATATGATGGGGTCGTCACGGGATAAGTTTGTTGTTGGGTCCTGAGATATTTCTCCCTCTGTTTGCTTCGACGCAGAGTCCTTGCTATAGAGGAATAGAGTTTAGACTAACCCAAAAGCAGAGAGTGGTTTGTACCACTATCCAACCTACCAAAGCGGCGAGGCCGCAGTTAGTGCTGGCACCATGTCAAAGCTAACCTTGGACATTTGCCGTGCTTAGATAATGCTCCGCAAGAATAACCTCGCTAGCAGAGATTCAACAGAAATAAAACTGTGTATTCCACGCTTACTCAAATGAATCTATTCTCTCAATATTCTTACTACTCCTTATATATGATTTTTACAAAACATTATGAACATAACTTAACCTATTTTATTGTCTAAACTCAGCATGCCCTGAAATAAATCAATAACATGTATATTTCCCATGACACAATAATCTACATGAATCACATGTGTTCAACTTTCACACGCTACACTTGACCAACATTTCTAGCGCCATTCTATCAACACATATAGGATTTATTGCTCTGTGCGCTTATTCACACTGTAACCATAACATATTTGGGTCGCGTGCCTTGGTGACACATAATTCATTATCGTTCGCAATATGACCTCGTACTACATTTGAATATACCATATGGCATGGATATTCACGGTCACTACTCGGAAACCTGATATGGTCATGATGATATGGTCAGTTGTATAACATTGTGTGGTCTGCTATTACGTAGACGATATGAATGAACTACATGGTGTTTTGTTTTGACTTGTTTGTTTTGCTTTGGTTTATTTCATGCACGTGATGTTATATCATTACACTTTTACCCTTTTTTTGATTAGGGTTCATTTGCAACAAAAAAAAATGAAGACTAATCACAAACATTAGGTTCAATAGTCCCAGAAGGGGTTTTTATAATAATATTCTCTTATCTTTAGTCACAACAAAGTTTATCATTCTTAATGTACTTTAAAATATAACAAAATTTCTCTATTTGTAGGTTTAATATTTTTTTATGGTTCAATATTTTTTTTTTTATTTACAATAATGCTTACTTAGCTTGTACTTAACATAATGCGTATCATTTTATTACAAAATTTTTATATGTAGGTTCGTATATATATATTTTTTTTTTATTTAACTACATTGTCGTTTATGTTACAAGTGTGGTAAGGTTTTAATCTGTTTTTATGTACTAATTTACGGTTTCCTGCTATGTCTAAAGTGACATTACAGTGATCCATGTCCAATACTCTATATGGACCTTTATATGGCGGTTGATGTTTCTTTCTATTTTCATTTTTCAAAAGTACGAAATCTCCTATTTTAGGATTCAAAGAATGTATATTTGTTTGGTTCATTGTTCTTTTGATTTTAACTTTTTCAATCAAACTTCGTGCTCTATTGATCGACATCCTCAATCTTGCCTTTAACTCGTTGGCATAGTCATCTAAATCGTAAATTACATCTTGATTATCAACTATGTCATTTGGTAAATATGGAAGTTTACCGAAAATCAATTCAAATGGAGTGTAGTCTGTATCTACATTTGGGGTTGTATTGTACGCAAATGTGTAATATGGAACCCATTTGTCCCATTGTTGGTCATCAGCAAACGAATACATATATTCGTTTAGTACCCGATGATTCCTTTCTACTACTCCTAAAGTTTGGTGGTGATATGGTGTTGAAAATATTTGTTTTATTTTTAGCAAATCACAGATGTTGCTCATAAGCTTATTTGTAAATTCAGTACCTAAATCAGACTTGAGTACTTTGAAATGTCCATACTTTAATATAAATTCATTAACTATTCCTACAGCTATGGTCTGTGCTTCTTTATTCTCTATTGGGAACGCTACTACAAATTTAGTCAGTTCACATTGTAAGGTTAATATGTATCTATAGTTATTAGATATTCTTAGTGGACCTACGGTATCTATTTGTATTGTTTCAAAACTCGTTGTTGGTGTGTCGGTTTTCATCATTTCTTCTTTTGTGTGTCTCACCTGTTTGTTTATTTGACAAGGTGTGCAATTCTTTATGTGGGATTTAACCATACCGTTCATGTTCTTCCAGCAATATCTTTGTTTTAGTTTTAACAAAGTTTTGCGAATCCCTAAATGTCCTCCGTGCGGTGAATTGTGATATTCTTCTATTAATTTCACCTGTTCATTTTTATTCGTTATCTTAGCGGGCGGCTTGTATATTATTATTCTTAGCTTCATATGCGCATTATCTTTACCTTTTCGTTGCAACAGGTTAAATACTTTCTTAAATTCTTCTTTGTCTATAGACTTCAATATAATATCATCACTTGATAATGAGAGTTCTTGGATTTTGTTACGTCTAGCAAAATCTAATAGTTTCTCCATAATCAAAACGTATTCTGAATGTGGATTATCACTATTATTCTCATTATTTTTGTGTCTGCGGGTACCCCTATTTATTGTTAGCTTTGCATTAACGGAAACTGGTTTCACGTTAGATATATCGCTACAATATACTTTTACAATATCTTTCGTACGTACGATATCAATACTTTTATTTTCATCATTGCGCAGGATAAATTTTAACTTCATAACACCGGTGATATCCGACAAGCTAGTGCAATCCCAACAATAGAATTGATCAGGTTCTACTTTTACGTGGTTGCTTTCGCTGCGGGTTTCTTGCTTTTTATCCTCTGTTTTCTTTGCCATGCCCCTTGTAATTGCTAATAGTTTACGATTTGCTGTTTCATCTATAACTGGAGGTATTAATGCTTTTAAAGAGTCAGAATCCAACTCAATTCTTGACAAAGCATCAGCATTCGTGTTCATGCTGCCTTTTTTGTACACAATCGTGAAATCATAATCCGATAAGTCAACTCTAATTCTAGTGAGTTTTGATGAAGGATTTGCATGGGTGAATAAAGATACTAGTGGTCTATGGTCTGTGACAACTACGAACTTTCTTCCGTAGAGATAGGGTCTGAAAAAGTTTATGCCCCAATGTATGGCTAAAAGTTCTTTTTCTATGACCGGTTTGTTGATGTCGTGCTTTGCTAGCGACTTGCTTGCATACGAAATTGGTAAATCCTGTCCAATTTCACCTTGCGATAATACAGCGCCTAATGCGTAATTAGATGCATCAGTTGTTAAAATAAATGGTTTTTCGAAATTTGGATACTGCAAAATTGGTGGCTCAATTAATTTATTCTTAAGTGTTTCATACGCTTTTTGACATTCGTCGGTCCATTCAAAAGTAACGTTCTTTTTCAATAGCGAGTTCAAACTTTTGGCAATTCCGGCAAAATTCGGAATAAAACGCCTGTAGTAGTTGCAAAACGCAACAAATCTGCGTACTTCATCTGCACATTTCGGAACCGGATAGTTTCTGATCGTCTCAAACTTAGATGGGTCTGTTTTAACACCCTCACTGGTTATCAAATGCCCTAAATACACTACTTCCGATTTCAAAAAGTGACACTTCCCAGGGTTCAACTTCAAGTTGTACTGTCGCATTCGCTGTAATACTTTGCGAAGATTATCATTGTGGTGTTTGACACTGCATCCAAAAACTATGATGTCATCTACGTATAGGAATGCCTCATGACTTAAACCACTCAAAGCTATCGTCAACATCCGTTGGAAACTGTTGGACGAAATCTTTAATCCAAATGGTAGTCTCTTGAATTGATAGTGACCATCACTGGTCGAAAACGCGGTGACGGGTCTAGATTCTTTCTCAAGTTCGATTTGGTGGAATGAACTAGTCATGTCCAAAGTTGAGAAATACTTCGCTCTACCGAGCCTATCTAGAACGTCTTCCAATCTAGTCAAAGGAAACTTATCATTGATGATTTTGTCGTTCAATCTACGAAAATCCACTACAAGTCTCCATTTAGCTTTACCATCTGAAGTCTTCTTCGGCACAACCAAAAGTGGTGAATTGTATGGGCTTACTGACGGTTCGACAATATCATTGTCTTCTAAGTCTCTGACTTGTTGTAATATTTCTTCGTTTTGAGCTTGAGGTAGCCTATAATTCTTAATGTAGACCGGACTATCGTCTGCCATCTGCAGCTTTTGTCTGTAGAAATTGTTTGTTGTCAACTTCTCTTCCTCCAAGTGAAAAACATCTTGATATTCTTCGATTATCTCAAGCAAGCTGTCCATAGATCTTTTGTCCAAATTATCTTTATCTATAACTCCCAGTAGTTTCTCGAAACGTTTCTGATCACCTCTCTGTTGTTTTCCTGCATATACCTTGTAGTTCTTTAGTGGTTCAACCTCTATGTTGAAGTTGTTTATGACTACATCTCTATCAGTTGTGTTCAGAACCTTTACGTGTCGAACGCCTTTGGCTGGTATAATAGTGTTTCCGATGAAAACACCCTTCTCAATTTCTGCGTTCAGCACGATGCTATCCTCATCGATGCTTACATTTACCGGAACTATTGCTTCAGTTCTCGCGGATATATTAATTCCCGAATGGTTCTGACGTTTTGTATCCATGGGTAATACAATTTCCTCATCTGACACACTAAAAGTAATGGTGAATGTTTCATAGTCAATTTTACTCATGAAACCAACTAATAAATCTCTACCGATAATACCGTCTGTACTAATCGGAAAATTGTCGTCTACAATGTGAAATAGTTCTGTTACCCTTTTGTTCCCAATTAATAAATTTAATTCCGAAGTACCTAAAGACGTAGTTACTTCCTTAGTAATACCAGTTAACTTAATTTTATCCTTGCTATTCACTCTATGTTCTAACGCCTTAAATATACCTACTTTACAAATTGATACGTCTGCACCCGTATCTATTAAGAACGATAGTTGTCTATTCGCTCCATCATTATAAATTCTTACGTAATTCGTGCAGCCATCAGTTACTCTGTAAATTTTACATTCTTTACTCGTGTTATTTATTCCGGGAGGTTCCTCATTTCCTCTCCGGAACCTAGGACGTTTCCCTGGTCCGAAATTACATGTATACTTCTATTATTGTTATTGCGGTGATTACTATGGTTGTTGGCATATCTGTCATTCCTACGATGATTATTCCTGTTATCATTATTATCCCTATAATTATTTGATCTGTTATCTGTTTTTCTATTAAAATTTCTATGGTTATCGAATCTTTTATTCCTAAAATCTCTTCGACTGTCTCTATCCCTATAACCATTGCTATTTCTATCATTGCCATTGTTTCTGTATCTTTGATCACGGTTATTTCTATTATTTGCAAAATTGCCGATATGCATTACGCTACTCGTAGCTTGAGATTCTAATGTCTCAATCTCTTGCGCTAATGATACTGCCTCAGCAAAAGTTTTGGGTCTAGCTGAAAATATTGTGCTTTTCAGCTGGTCGTTAAGTCCACTTTTAAAGATAGTGAGTGCATAAGTATCGTTCATTTGCGCGATAACTTTCTTTTCTGGTTCTGTAGCCTGATTACCTAGCCCTTGTACCTGTAATTGATTGAGCTCATCAACCAAAGATAAAATCTTATCTTTATATGTAGTAACAGATGATCTGTTCTGACACATGTTACTGAGCATAGAATGAATTTGTGGTACTGTTTTATTATTTCTAAACCTGCTAGATAATTCATCTTTTAAAGATTCAAAAGTGCTGATTGAGGTGTTAATCAAAGATAATCTCACATTCGCGGTAAGCTTAACTTTAGTGACGAAATCTATGAGTTGAGTTTTTCCTGAAGCGGTTAATGTGGAATTTAGTAATTCTACTATCTTCAAAAAGGATTCTAATTCCTTATACTTTCCCTCGAAAGTAGGAATTATTTTTATGGCAGTCTCTAGACTAAACTCAGACATCTTGGCTTTGTCTTCTAGTACTTGTAAACTAGTCTCTAATTCTTCGGTGATGTCACACTCTTGTTGGACGTCTTCCGCAGAATATCCTTGTTTACCAAGCTGTAGCCAGATTTCTCCTTCTAATATCGCTGATACTGCTTTGAACTTTAGTTTTATATCTAAAACCTCAGAGCTTTCGTCATTAAAATTGCTGATTGTTTTCTTAAATTTTTCTTTACGTGCCTGTAAATCGTTCAATTTCTCTTTTAAAGTTTCAAACCTATATAAATTCTTCGAACTTTTTCTCAAATTTCTTAAAACCTGTTCGTTTTCCAAGATTAAACCTTCTAAAGTGTCCATACATAATTATTGTAAGACTGGGATTTTTATAAGAAAGAACCGTACATTCATAAATAAAAGTTTTTTTTTTTTAAAATTTATGTATCAAGACATATGTATTGTTTTAATTATTGCTATACATCTATACTCCTATTTAACCTCTTAGTTACATACTCCTTATTTTTTTTTATTGTAAACATAGAATATTCCTAATATAATACAGAAAATTGCTGCCGTTGTTAATGATTGTTGATACTCCTGTATCACTGTTACTTCCTCCGTCGAGCAATTATTCCCCATTTTCTTTAAGTTCCCGTAGTCTCTTCCGGAAGTATTCTTTCTGTTGTCCAAAAGAAATCCGTACCAATCTGTGTAGTTCCGCTCGTTCACGCTTTAACTTTGTTTTCCTGCCTCCACGTGGTCGTCTTGGTTTGGGGATGGTGTCCAAAATATCTTTCTCAGCTTTCTTTTTCTTGAATTCTTCAATTCTCCTAGGTCTGGGTCCAAGTGTATTTATTGCTGTGGGCTTGTAGTAAGATGGTGTAGTCGATACTGGCTCAGGGACGTATTCTTCCTGTTCTAACTGCCCTTCTTCTTCTATGTAGCTGCCTGAATCTTTATAGTAGATTCCAGAGTTCCGTACATCAGGATCGCCATGAAATAAGCAAGGATCGTCATGAAATATGCAAGGGTTGCCTTGAAATATGATGGGGTCGTCACGGGATAAGTTTGTTGTTGGGTCCTGAGATATTTCTCCCTCTGTTTGCTTCGACGCAGAGTCCTTGCTATAGAGGAATAGAGTTTAGACTAACCCAAAAGCAGAGAGTGGTTTGTACCACTATCCAACCTACCAAAGCGGCGAGGCCGCAGTTAGTGCTGGCACCATGTCAAAGCTAACCTTGGACATTTGCCGTGCTTAGATAATGCTCCGCAAGAATAACCTCGCTAGCAGAGATTCAACAGAAATAAAACTGTGTATTCCACGCTTACTCAAATGAATCTATTCTCTCAATATTCTTACTACTCCTTATATATGATTT
Source organism: Nemotelus pantherinus (assembly GCA_963978885.1). Taxonomy (NCBI): domain Eukaryota; kingdom Metazoa; phylum Arthropoda; class Insecta; order Diptera; family Stratiomyidae; genus Nemotelus; species Nemotelus pantherinus. The sequence continues at coordinate 141,352,635 of OZ022264.1, read as the reverse complement.
TTACAAAACATTATGAACATAACTTAACCTATTTTATTGTCTAAACTCAGCATGCCCTGAAATAAATCAATAACATGTATATTTCCCATGACACAATAATCTACATGAATCACATGTGTTCAACTTTCACACGCTACACTTGACCAACATTTCTAGCGCCATTCTATCAACACATATAGGATTTATTGCTCTGTGCGCTTATTCACACTGTAACCATAACATATTTGGGTCGCGTGCCTTGGTGACACATAATTCATTATCGTTCGCAATATGACCTCGTACTACATTTGAATATACCATATGGCATGGATATTCACGGTCGCTACTCGGAAACCTGATATGGTCATGATGATATGGTCAGTTGTATAACATTGTGTGGTCTGCTATTACGTAGACGATATGAATGAACTACATGGTGTTTTGTTTTGACTTGTTTGTTTTGCTTTGGTTTATTTCATGCACGTGATGTTATATCATTACATCAGGTCGTTGGGATCATCTGACATCGGGATCAACGGTCTCGAGTTGAGGGTGGCCTCCACCTCAACTACCAATGTATGCAATTCTTCATAGGTGAGAGTTGCCGCTGAAGCGCCTCGACGGAGCAAGTTTTTGGCCGATCTGACTGCCACCTTCCACAATCCGCCAAAGTGAGGTGCGCGAGGCGGGATAAAGTGGAAATCGATTCCACGGACACTGCATGCGGTTGTCACCTCGTGCTGCGCCTTCCCAGAGTAGAGTGAGGACGAAAGCTCCGACAGTTGGTTGTGCGCTCCCACAAAGTTGGTGGCGTTGTTACAATATAGACTCCTGCAATGACCTCGTCTACCGATGAATCTCTTCAATGAACCGATGAAAGCTTCGGTGCTGAGATCGCTCACCAACTCCATGTGGACGGCCTTGGTGGCGAAACAACAAAAGATGGCTATGTAGCCCTTCTGGGGTCGGATACCTCTACCACGATAATGGATCATTATGAGTCCGCAGAAATCGACTCCCGCATTTACAAAAGGGCGAGCTGGCTGAACGCGCGTACTTGGCAGCTTCCCCATAATTTGGGAGAAAAGTTTAGGCCTGGCTTGGGTGCACACAACGCACTGCCGTACAATGAATCTTGCTAATTGCTTCCCCCTGATAGGTCAGAAACGTTGTCTAGCAGTGGCGAGTAAGGCCTGCGGCTCGAGATGGCAGTTGTCGCGGTGAATGTCCATCATCAACAGCTTCATGATTGAGTGCTTCAAAGACAGCAGCATCGGGTTCTTGGCGTTGAAAGAGAGCTTCGAAGCTTCCAGCCTCCCACCGACGCGTATAATTCCCTCTTGATCCAGGAAAGGAGCCAGTCCCGCCAAAGGACTGTGCTTATTGATTGGCTTCTCCAACCCAAGGTTGCGTATTTCGTCTTGGAATTCGTCCTTCTGAACGCACTTCATAATGATTCCCAGTGCAATGGAAAGTTCAGTACTGGTGAGTGCTCGGTTTTGCATGTGGGGAGGCTGGAACGCTGGTTTGAGGCGATCGATGAAACGTATCATGTACGCTACTGTGTGTTGCAGCCTTTTGAAGGAGTTCCGGTGTTGAATTTCACTAACGAAATGAACATCGGCAGCGCTTGTCGTAACCACCACTGTTTTGATTCGCCTTCTCTCCAAATCGCAGGTTCCCACACCGTGATACTCGGAAGGCCAGTCCGGTTCCGATTCACCTAGAAACGGTTCCGATTCACCATGCAACCACATGTTACAGCTGCTCATTTCCGCCGGTTCCATACCACGTGAGAGAATGTCGGCTGGATTGTCTCCAGAAGCCACGTGGCGCCATTGGTTCGGCCTCGAAAGAGGTTAAATGGCGGCAACTCTGTGAGCAACAAAGGTGTGGTATGAAGATGCTGTCGAATTGATCCAAGCCATAGCAATTTCCGCATCAGTCCAAAAGACATGGAAAACATTCGTCACGTTGAGCGCAGTTTTGACTCGCTTGGTTAGCTCCGCTCCTAACTTCGCAGCACAGAGTTCCAGGCGTGGAACAGTTATCGTCTTGATCGGAGCCACTCGTGATTTAGCGCATAGCAACTTGACAGTGATTTGACCGCTCTTCAGTGTTGATCTGACGTATATCGCCGCGCCGTATGCCTTCTCCGAAGCATCACAGAAGGTGTGTAACTGTAGCTGCACGGGTTTTTCGCCTTCGCTAACGTGTCGAGGAAATCGAGTCTGTTGCAGCGACGACAGACTGCTGCGGAAACCGGACCATTGTGTGTGTATTCCAGCTGGTAACGCTGCATCCCAGTCCAACTCCAACCACCATAGCTCCTGTAGGAATAGCTTGGCAGTTACAATTATGAGCGCAAGAATGCCCAATGGGTCGAACATCCTTGCAATATCGGAAGCGATCGTTTGCTTGGTGAACCTCGCAACGGCTGGGTCCAGATTCATATGAATCTGGAATTCATCGGCCTTTGGACGCTAAATTACACCCAAAATTTTGATGTAGTCCTCGGAGAGACTACTAAAATCCAACTGGACCTGCAGGTCCTTGGGTTGGATCCTCTGCAACAGTCGCGGGTGATTGGCGCACCATTTGTGCAAATGCATGCCTGCGTTTGAGAGGATAATGTTGAGCTCCGTCTGTTTGCGAGTGGCCTCGTTCAAACTGTCTGCCCCAGTCATGACGTCGTCGATATAGAAATCGCTCTGCAACGCGCTGCTGCCTAGGGGACTCTTCTGCTGGTTCTCTTGTGCTAGAACCTGTAGACATTTGGTAGCCAAATAGGGAGCGCATGTGGTGCCGTAGGTTACCGTGTTGAGTTGATAGTAACGCAATGGTTGCGTTCAATTAGTTCTCCACATTAGACCATGGTACCGGCAATCCTCAGGATGGAGCGTTATCTGCCGGTACATCTTTTCGATGCCCGCAGTGAAAACAAAGCGAGGCATTCGAAAACGTAGCAAGATCACAAACAGGTCTTCCTGGATGGTGGGTCCCGTATGTAGGACGTCATTTAAGGAAACATTCGTGGTCGTCTTGCTGGAAGCGTCAAAAACCACTCGCAATTTGGTTGTGCTGCTGTCCGGCTTCAATGCGCAGTGATGTGTTAAGAAATATCGCAATTCTTCACGCTGTTGTTGCGTTACTTCTTCCATGTGCCCAAGTCGAATGTATTCCTCTATGAATTCCTCGTAGTGAGGCCTCAACTCTTGGTTTTTCTCCAGGCGACGCTCTATGGCGAGAAATCTGCGTGTGGCAGCCGCTTCTGAGTCACCTAATCTCTTAGGGTCGTCGGAGAAAGAAAGTCGTACGAGGAAACGGCCATTGGGCTGTCTGCACATGGTCTGGCAAAATTGATTTTCGCATGCCTCTTCCGTGGAGGTAAACTTGTGGGTTGGGTTCTGCACTTCCTCCACCTCCCAAAAACGCTTAATGGACTCGCACAGCTTGGTGTCCTCCGTCAGAATTCTACATGTAAGTGGCGAGGTTTGAGGAGTATCCACTCTTCCGGTAACTATCCATCCCAGAAGCGTATACTGGAGCACTGGCAATTCCATGCCCAATTTGATTTGCCCAATAGCCAAGATCTCAAAAAACAACTCTGCACCCACTAATAGATCAACTCGTTCGGTCTTGTGAAAATTGAGATCCGCTACCTTGACATTACTTGGAATGCACCATTTAGAAATGTCGAGCTCCTGCGAAGGCTAAGGTGAAATTATATTTTCCATCACATGCGCTTCCAATTGTGTGGCGTATCCATTCAATCGGGACTGCAGGCTAATATTCACTGCCCTTTGCGCTCTCTCTGTAGAACGGCCGACCTTTTCAATGTAGGTTGAATTATGTGGGGGGATCAGCCCCAGTTTTCGGACAGTTCGCTCCGTTATTAAGTTAATCTGGGAGCCTGGATCCAGCACAGCTTGACATTCCGTTGTCCTTCCAGTGCTGCCAATCAGCTTGACAACGGCTGTGCTCAGGAGAACGTATCTTTCTGAGGGTGGCTTCGACACAGTGGTCAGAGAGAGGGCAGGTGTCTCCGGTTGAGGCTTGCAATTATGTTTGAGTGGCGCCGAACTAGGGGGCATCACCTTAGCTGGTTTTGAATTTGCATCCACGCCCAAATGCAGTAAGCTGTTGTGGTTTTTGGCACATTCCTTACAACCACGGGAGGCGCGATTGGCGGCTTTATGTCCGTCTCGGAGACAGTTGACGCACAGTTTCTTGGACTGAACGAATTTGAGTCTTCTGGTGACGGTAAGCTTCAAAAACTCCGGACAGTAGTAAAGCGGATGAGTCGATTTGCACATGAAGCATGAGGGAGCCGCAACGGTGGCCACTGTAGGTTTCGAACCTTTCTTACGGTTGCCTTCCTGTACTTTCAACTTATTACCAAGCGTTTCGAGTGCCTGAAAGCGCATCTCCAAAAACTGCAAGAAACCTTTCAGAGGTGGCAACTCTCGAGGGCTGGAAAGTGATTGCTCATAAAGTTCATGAGTGGTCGAATCGAGCTTCTTTATCAAAATGTGCAAAATCAACGGATCCCAGTCGCTCGTGGCAACGTTGAGACATTCCAGTCCTCTGAGGCACTCATGCGTGGAATCGTGTAAGGACCCCACGGCAGCCGCGGAAGGTTTGCCGCCAGCGTGGGATGGCTGCTCCAACAGTTTGTCGATAAGTGCAGTGACCGACAGTCGTCGATTGTCATACCGATCTCTCAAGGTTTTCCAGGCCGTCTCATAGTTGTCTTCAGAGAGTGCGACGTTCTGAATGAGTCGCTCAGCCTCTCCTGTCAGGTTGGCTTTGAGGTACCACATTTTCTGGCAATTCGACAGGGGCTGATTGTGCACCATTTGACTGAATAAGTCGTGAAAGTTTCGCCAACGTAGATATTCTCCATCAAACTTTGGTAGTGTGATCTTGGGAAGGCGTACACTGGGGGTGTCATGTTTGGAGCAGGTGTCGCACATGCTGGTTCAAATTCAGCCAGCTTGGATTCTAGCTGGACCAGCCAGTTTTGAGTAAGTTCCTCCAGCCTGATATGCTGATTGAGGTCGAAACCACTTCCTTCAGGGTTCTCACTGAGCTCGCAAAGCTGGTAATAAAATTCCTCCAACTGCGACCAACATCGTTGTACGGACACAATTTTAGACTTATACTACTGTCGCGAAGCCTCGGGCTGATCCAGACGCGAGATTAACCGGATCAAGGAGTCCGCCATGACCTTATATCGTCGGAGTATCTTTGTCATGCTGGGATCCGTGTGCGACGACACAGCTGCCTTTGTCAACCCACTGACGTCCGCCGTGTGAGGCAACACTTTCCCTTCTGCAGGATCACTAGTCCCTATTCTGGGCTGCTTCAGGGCCAGCAGCTGCTCCGAGAAAAACCTCTGGAAGTCAAAAAAATTGGCCTGCGTTGTCTCGTACAACTGGCTGGTGAAGTAATCGTGAGTAACTGGCACCTCTGGTAGCGCTCGGATTTGGTTGTCCGCCTGTTCGAATTCCTCCCAGGTAGTCTCGAGTCGTCGGAGGCGCTCTTGATAGTATTCGGCCTTTTGCTTCCGAGCCGCAGGATCCTTTTTAAAATTGGTAATGATGGTGTCTAGCTCTGTGGCTAGCACCCATTGTTGGTCCGCCAATCGCTCCATATTTGCCATGTCGAATCCTGCCACAAAAAACGCCCGTGAATGCCACACACTTTGACTAACTAGCGGCCCGACACTTCCACGAACACACTTATCTGCCCGTTGATGTAAGATACACTGTTCCTAAATCTCGCCGGGGCCTCCAAAATGTTAAGGACCGAACTCTTTTGTTCGGCCGTGAGAGTGTGTTTTAGCACGTCTTCCACTTTTCTTCACTTTGCTTGTTTTATTTTTAAAAAACACATTTATTTTAAAAAACACATTTATTTTAAAAAACACATTTATTCTCTTTTTCTCGTTTCTGGATTTATTAAACTTTCACATTGGTTTTCTTTGATGCTGTTTTTTACAAGTTCAATTTTTCTATGCCTTTTTATTTTTAATTGAATTCAATTTTTGCTTTGTTCGCTCCCAAAACGATCGCTGACGACTGACCTGCCGCACCATCCATCATTGTCGCAAAACCAAAAAACGTCGACGCATCAAAATTTTCGTGGCCACAGACTGCTCGATGCGTTCCCACAGTCGGCAAATACAATGTAGACGTCTTGCTTAAATTGCATTCCCGACCATGGGAAAACATCACAGAGTGTGACGCGACCGTTTTGTTTGTGTTATGATGCGGTGTCGGTTGACATCGCATAGTTATGCTTGTGCATCATTGGCGCGACGAACTCGCCCAACCGATAAAATACAATGTAAGTATTTGCTTACATTGCATTCCACGGCTAGGCGAATCCATCGCGCCAACGATGGTTTGTTTGGCTACGGATCAAGTTCCGTAGCTTGCCATGTAGATGTAATCACGTTGGAGATGGTCATGCTTTGCGACAACGACGGATGGAACTATTAACAGTCTTCTTGCAGGACCAAGATGAGACATTAACCCAATTTTATCTTGTCTTCTTGACTTATTTTTTATACAAATCTCACAATTTTCCCATGTTTCTTTTATATGTTTTGAAATATTTTCTGCTGTATAATATGGCAATATTTTGCTTTGCATTTGATTTATGCCAATATGACAGAAATTTTTATGAAGGTTGTATATAAATTGTTTACAAAATTCTTCCGACAGTATAATTTTTTCTTTTCCTCGCATTTTTTTATAATAAACATTATTCTTTACAATTAGATTGTCTTTTTTATGTACTATATTTTGATTTTTCTTTTGATCATTATAAATATCTTCTATTTTTATTAAATTAACAATTTTCAATAGATCATATTCGTCTTCTTCAGACTCTAAAACTGGATTTCTACTTAAGCAATCTGCTTCTACATTATGTTTACCTGGATGGTATATTATTTCAAAATCATATTGTGATAAGTAATAAGTGAGGTCACCTAATTCTTCATCTGTTCTGGCTTTAATATTCATTTTTTCTAGTGGTTTGTGATCTGAAAATACTTTGAATGGTCTATTTATGAGCCATTGTTGCCAGTATTTTACGGATTCTTTAATTGCTAAACATTCTAAATAAACAGCTTTTTTTCTTTTTACTAATGTTCGAAGAACATTAGTATTAAAATCGATTCGGCCAAAAATTCATATTTCCATATATATATATATATATATATATATATATATATATATATATATATATATATATATATATATATATATATATATATATATATATATATATATATATATATATATATATATATATATATATATATATATATATATATATATCTATATATATATATCATCAAATAATTTCAGTGAGATAATCTCGGGAACGCGCCATCCGATTGAGCTGAAACTTTCAGGATACATTGGTGTATATGCAGAATAGGTCCAGGTCTCTTTTAATGTCAGTTATTGTTAACCTTTTGGCGCCGGCGGCCATTTAAGTGATATTTTTAATATACCTATTATTTCGTGCACAAATAATTTTCGCAAAAATAAAGTTAACGAAATAAATTTCGAACGTGTTTTACATATGAATCGGATAATGCTTTGGAATTTTTTAACCCTATGTGTGCGCTGGGTGCCTGAAAAGAGGTCGGGAAAATTTGAAAATTTTTAAATTGCGATAACTTTTGACGGAGCAATTTAATCATTACCAAATTTTCAGGACATATTGATATTATTTAGTTGTAGATTTGTGTAGCTTTTAATGAGCGTGCTGGCAACCCTCTAGCTAGGGCAGGCACTGAAAGTGAAAACCTCCAAATCATCGTCTCTCTTGAAAAAATGCCGCTTCTACAAAAAAAAACCACTCATATGTAAAGCTTGTGCTTTGTTTACATAACCAAAAAAAAAAAAAGATATGGTATAACGGGCACGCCTGGTAACCCTTGCCCAATTTACCTATATTTTAAGCATCAAAAACTTCTGTTCACGGAAACTCACGATCCGATGAGCAGAATTAATTGAAATTTGCAGAATGTATTGGCCTTAAATAGGACCAGGTCTGATAGAAGTGATTTTGAAATGCGGGCGATTCTGTGCCAGTGGTGCCATCTTGAAAAACCACTAAAAAAATAACTGTTTTTAGCCCTATAAATTCTGATTGAATCGTTCGATTTTGACGAAACTCACACAACTGCTGGACCTTACCTTAGGCCACGTTTGGTAGAAATTTGGTCGAAAAATTCGGTTGGAATTGCCAGCTATGATAATTTTGGTGTCTTCATTTTGAAAAAAAAAATTTGGAAGTGAAAACATTCAAACCATCGAATATTCAAAAAAATGTCCGTTTCTTACAATTAAACCAATCTGTATATAAATCTTATGTTTTATCTACACGTTCAAAATAAAACTTTGGAAATTTCATGTCGGACAAGAACGGTAACCCTCTCCCAGTTAACCTATATTTTTAGCATCAAAAACTTCTGTTCACGGAAACTCACGAGCCAATAATCAGATACAGCTAAAATTTACAGAATGCATTGGAGTTAAGTAAGACCAGATTTGATAGAAGCGATTTTGAATTGTGGGCAAGTCTGTGCCAGTGGTGCCATCTTGAAAAATTACAAAGAAAAAAAACTGCTTTTTGCCCTATGAAATGTGAATAAATTACCAGATTTTCATGAAATTGGCACAGTAGCTAAACCTAACTTTAGTTTCTGTTTGGTGGAAATTTGGTTGAAAAATTTGTATGGTGCTGCCAGCTATGGTAATATTTGTGTCTTTGGTGTTGAAAATTCGCTCAGAAAAATAAAACTTTTTGCACTATAACTTCCAGTGCAGTCATGAAATCAATACGAATTTCATACAATTAATGAAACCTGTCATAAACATTATTCAGGCCAAATTTGATTGAAAAGCCATGATAGGGTTGCCAGCTATTGTTGGTTTTGTGTTTAATTGCAATATCTTTATTAAGCGGTTTTATCGTAGAATTTTCAAATGGTAATGATATTGTAGTGACAATAAACAGCAAATATTGAGCTTGCGATTATTTGAAAAAACTCGCTGCAGGTAACTCTAAATTTCTTTATACTTCTTTAACTTCGAATGTTATATAACAACGTGAAGCAGATTTGATATATTCTTGGCTTTGATACTGGCAGAAGGTTGCCAGCACGAGTCGGTTGTGCTACTTTTGTATCAATAAATGCTTACAGTTAGTATTCATACCGGAAACATTTACAATTAAAATAAATAATCAATGTTACAATTCGCAAAGTTCTGCAAATTTTTCGGATCGCAGCCCCAAACACCAACTTCAGTTACAGTGCTGCAGGCACTGATCATTTTCTTCATTGATGTTAAATGAGATGCTGCTTTAAAAATTATGTGAAATAAGCAACTGATAACGAATATAATTAACCCGTGTTTTGCTCTCATAAACGTTGAAATTCATGCCAGTGGTAATATCTGAAACCTTCCACCATATGAGTTATAATGCATTCTTGAGACCAAAGTAAAACGTCGCATTTGAAACAGTTTGGTCGTAATAAGCAGCACATGTGGTGGAATATGCACTTAAAACCTGCACGATTCTTCTACTGTTCTTCGAACATTAGTGTTTCTAGCGGTTCAGGTGCGCTAGAGTTTTTGAGATTCATTCAATTTTTTTTGAAAAATATGCAACTGGTTTTTCTACTTTTTCATTTGGTTGTGGTTGCTTCAACACAGCGCCTATTCCTTGCAAACTTGCATCTGTATATATATGTATTGGTTAGTCTGGATTAAAGATAGCTAGTACCGGTTGTGTGCAAAGAAAATTTTTCATATATTCAAAAGTTTTTTGACATTCATCAGACCAAATCAACTTTTGACCTTTTCTTAATAATTTATGTAAAGGTTCAAGAATTATTGAAATTTTTGGTACGTATTGATTGTAAAAATTAATTTTTCCTAAAAACTGTCTAATGTTCTTTTGATTTTTCGGTATTGTAAAATTTTTTATTGAAATCAAGTTATCTTTTATTGGAGAAATTTCATTGTATTTTATAATATGACCTAAATATTGTACAGAGTCTAATGCAAATGTACATTTTGAAAATTTTAATCTATATCTTTCTTTCAATATTGCTTCTAGTAATTGTGATAGATGATCTATATGTTCTTTGAAAGATTTTGAAAGATTTTGAAAAAAATAATATATCATCAATGCAGTTCACTGTAAAATCAGATAGTTTATGTTTTCTTATTATATTGCTTAATATTCTTTGAAAAATAGCCGGTGATGTTTTTAACCCAAATGGTAAGCAAGTCCATTGAAATTGTCCCTCTTGAGTCACAAATGCCGTTTTCCTCCTATCTTCGATTCTCAATGGAATAGATTAAAATGCTGAATTTATATCTAGTTTTGAAAAGTATTTGCAATTTCTTGTTTTTACTACTAAATCTTCAATTAGTGGAAACGGTTGTGATTGGAGAACTACAATTTTATTCAAGTCTCTAAAATCTATGCATAGTCTTGATCTTTTATTTTCATCTCTTTTATATGATAGCGTACCTGGAGCAGCAAAACGACTATATGACTCTTCTATAAAATTTCTTTTAAGTAATTGTAAAATTTGCTCCTCTATTTTTACTAATGTTCAAAGAAGAACATTAGTATTAAAATTACTTTGGCCAAAAATTCATATTTCTATATATATATATATATATATATATATATATATATATATATATATATATATATATATATATATATATATATATATATATATATACATATATATATATATATATATATATATATATATATATATATATATATATATATATATATATATATATATATATATATATATATATATATATATATATATGTATATATATCATCAAAAAATTTCAGTGAAAAAATCTTAGGAACGCGCCATCCGATTGAGCTGCAACTTTCAAGACACATTGATGTATATGCAGAATAGTGCCAGGTCTTAGAAAAAGTTAAAAATCTTTAACCCTTTGGCGCCGGCGGCCATTTTAGTGATATTTTTAGTATACCTATTATTCCGTACACAAATAAGTTTTGCAAAAATAAAGTTAACAAAATAAATTTCGAACATGTTTTACATGTGAATCGGATAATGTTTTGGAATTTTTTAACCCCATGTGTGCGCTGGGTGCCTAAAAAGAGAACGGGAAAAATTGAAAATTTTTAAATTGCGATAACTTTTGACAGAGCTATTCACTCATTACGAAATTTTTAAGACATATTGGTATTATTTAGTTGTAAATTCATGTAGCTTCTGATGAGCGTGCTGACAACCCTGAAGCTAGGGCAAGCACTGAAAGTGAAAACCTCCAAATTATCGTTTCTCATGAAAAAATGCCGTTTCTTCAAAAAAAGCCACTCATATGTAAATTTCGTGCTTCTTTTACATAGACCAAAAAAAACTTTGATATGGTATAACGGGCATGCCTGGTAACCCTTGCCCAATTTACCTATATTTTTAGCATCAAAAACTTCTGTTCACGGAAACTCACGATCCGATGAGCAGAAATAATTGAAATTTACAGAGTGTATTGGTCTTAAATAGGACCAGGTCTGATAGAAGTAATTTGGAAATGCGGGCGATTCTGTGCCAGTGGTGCCATCTTGAAAAATCACTAAAAAAGATAACTGCTTTTAGCCCTATAAATTCTGATTGAATCGTTGGAATTTGACATAATTTACACAGTAGCTGGACCTTATTTTAAACCACGTTTGGTAGAAATTTAGTTGAAAAATTCGGTTGGAGCTGCCAGCTATGATAAATTTGGTGTCTTAAAATTGAAAAAAATAAAAATTTGGAAGTGAAAACATTCATATCATCGAATATCCTAAAAATGTCCGTTTCTTACCATAAAACCAATCTGTATACAAATCTTATGCTTTATCTACACGTTCAAAGTAAAACTTTGGAAATTTCATGTCGGACAAGAACGGCAACCCTTTCACAGTTAACCTTTATTTTTAGCATCAAAAACTTCTGTTCACGGGAATTCACGAACCAATAATCAGATACCATTGAAATTTACAGAATGCATTGGACTTAAGTAGAACCAGGTCTGTTAGAAGCGATTTTGAATTGTGGGCAACTCTGTGCCAGTGGTGCCATCTTGAAAAATTACAAAGAAAAAAAACTGATTTTTGCCCTATGAAATGTGAATTAGTAACCAGATTTTCATGAAATTGACACAGTAGCTGCACCTTACTCTAAACTCTGTTTGACAGAAATTTGGTTGAAAAATTCGATTGGTGCTGCCAGCTATGGTAATTTTTGTGTTTTTGGTTTTGAAAATTCTCTCAGGAAAATAAAACTTTTTGCCCTATAACTTCCAGTGCAGTCATGAAATCAATACAAATTTCATACAATTAATGAAACCTATCATAAACATTATTCAGGCGAAATTTGGTTGAAAAGCCATGATAGGGTTGCCAGCTATTGTTGGTTTTGTGTTTAATTGCAATATCTTTATTAAGGGGTTATTCTACTGTTAAACGGGAAAAAAGCAGTATCATTTTAAAAGTGTTGTAAAAAAAAACTATTAGAGATATCAATTTGAAATTTTGCATGCATCTTTATTAACAAAAAAAATATAAAATCGCATAGTTCAACTTTTCAAAAAAACAAAATGGTGGCTTCTGTATGCAATTGATGGAGCAATATCTTTATTAATCTTTATTATTATCTTTATTGCAATATCTTTACTAAGCGGTTTTATCGTAGAATTTTCAAATGGTAATGATATTGTAGTGACAATAAACAACAAATATTAAGCTTTCGGTTATTTGAAAAAACTCGCTGCAGGTAACCCCAAATTTCTTTATACTCCTATAACTTCGAATGTAATATAACAACGTGAAGCAGATGTGATATATTTTTGGCTTTGATACTGGCGAAAGGTTGCCAGCACGAGTCAGTTGTGCTACTTTTGTATCAATAAATGCTAACAGTTAGTATTCATGCCAGAAACATTTACAACGAAAATAAATAACCGATGTTTCAATTCCCGAAGTTCTGCAAATTTTTCGGATCGCAGCCCCAAACACCAACTTCAGTTACAGTGCTGCAGGCACTGAGCATTTTCTTCATTGATGTTATATGAGATGCTGCTTTCAAAATTTTGTGAAACAAGCAACTGATAACGAATATAATTAACCCATGTTTCGCTCTCATAAACGTTGAAATTCATGCCAGTGGTAATATCTGAAACCTTCTACCATATGAGTTATAATGCATTCTTGAGACCAAAGTTAAACGTGGCATTTGAAACAGTTTGGCCGTAATAAGCAGCTCATGTGGTGGAATATGCACTCAAAACCTGCACGATTCTTCTACTGTTCTTCGAACATTAGTGTTTCTAGCGGTTCAGGTGCGCTAGAGTTTTTTTTTTAATATTCCCATTATTCCGTCCGTAAATAATGTTTGCAAAAATAAAGTTAATAAATAAATTTTGAACGTGTTTTACATGTAAATCAGATTGGGTTTTGGAAGTTTTTAACCGCATGTGTGCGCTTAGTGCCTAAAAAGAGAACGGGAAAATTAGAAAATTTTTAAATCAGGATAACTTTTGACCGAGTTATCAAATCATTACGAAACTTTCAGAACATGTTAACGTTATTGAATTGTCACTTTGTTAAGCTTTTTAGGAGCATGTTGGCAATCTTGTAGCTACGGCAGGCACTGAAAGTGAAAACCTTCAAATCCACGACTCTCCTGAAAAATCATCGCTTTTTGGAATAAAAGCCACTCATAAATAAATCTTATGCTTTGTCTCTATACTCAAAGTAAAAAATTTGAAATGTTACAACGAGCACGCCTGGATCAGAGTCGTGCAGAGCGGCCCACCACGCAGCACAGCACAGCACTGATCATTATTCGGCCCGACCCGCGATGTGAGGTGATGTCACGGCCCGCACCGTACCGGGCCAGCTTTGGCCCGCGGATTGAGGCAGCACTGAAGAGTCAAATCGAGAGGTGAAAAATACGAGCCGAATGCAAAGGCAAGCTGATCTTCGTGCTTGGCGAGAACGACGATGGTATGACATCGCAGGTAGTGGTACAGAATGCTGAAATTTATGATATGTGTTCATTGCACCGGATGTATTGCCTTAATCGAAATGGCTTTTGAATGAAACAAATGGTAGAATTTACATCAAGATTGAATATTTTAACTTTAAAGAAATCAAGCATTTGGATACCGGATGGGCATTTCTGTTGTTTTTTACTAATGTTCGAAGAAGAACATTAGTATTAAAATCACTTTGGCCAAAAATTCATATTTCTATATATATATATATATATCATCAAAAAATTTCAGTGAAAAAATCTCAGGAACGCGCCATCCGATTGAGCTGAAATTTTCAGGACACATTGGTGTGTATGCAGAATAGTGCCAGGTCTCAGAAAAAGTTGAAAATCTTTAACCCTTTGGCGCCGGCGGCCATTTTAGTGATATTTTTAATATACCTATTATTCCGTACACAAATAAGTTTTGCAAAAATAAAGTTGACGAAATAAATTTTGAACGTGTTTTACATGTGAATCGGATAATGTTTTGGAATTTTTTAACCCCATGTGTGCGCTGGGTGCCTAAAAAGAGATCGGGAAAAATTGAAAATTTTTAAATTGCGATAACTTTTGACAGAGCCATTCAATCATTACCAAATTTTCAGGACATATTGATATTATTTAGTTGTAGATCTGTGTAGCTTTTGATGAGCGTGCTGGCAACCCTGAAGCTAGGGCAAGCACTGAAAGTGAAAACTTCCAAATTATCGTCTCTCTTGGAAAAATACCGTTTCTTCAAAAAAAAGCCACTCATATGTAAATTTCGTGCTTTGTTAACATAGACAAAAAATAAAATTTGATATGGTATAACGGGCACGCCTGGTAACCCTTGCCCAATTTACCTATATTTTTAGCATCAAAAACTTCTGTTCACGGAAACTCACGATCCGATGAGCAGAATTAATTGAAATTTGCAGAATGTATTGGGCTTAACTAGGACCAGGTCTGATAGAAGTAATTTTGAAATGCAGGCGATTCTGTGCCAGTGGTGCCATCTTGAAAAATCACTAAAAAAGATAACTGCTTTTAGCCCTATAAATTCTGATTGAATCGTTCGATTTGGACGAAATTCACACAGTAGCTGGATTTTATTTTAAGCCACGTTTGGTAGAAATTTGGTTGAAAAATTCGGTTGGAGCTGCCAGCTATGATAATTTTGGTGTCTTAAATTTTAAAAAATAAAAATTTGATAGTGAAAACATTCAAATCATCGAATATCCTAAAAATGTCCGTTTCTTACAATAAAACCAATCTGTATACAAATCTTATGCTTTATCTACACGTTCAAAGTAAAACTTTGGAAATCTCATGTCGGACAAGAACGGTAACCCTCTTCCAGTTAACCCATATTTTTAGCATCAAAAACTTCTGTTCACGGGAATTCACGAACCAATAATCAGATACCATTGAAATTTACAGAATGCATTGAACTTAAGTAGAACCAGGTCTGATAGAAGCGATTTTGAATTGGGGGCAACTCTGTGCCAGTGGTGCCATCTTGAAAAATTACAAAGAAAAAAAAACTGCTTTTTGCCCTATGAAATGTGAATTAGTAACCAGATTTTCATGAAATTGACGCAGTAGCTGCACCTTACTCTAAACTCTGTTTGATAGAAATTTGGTTGAAAAATTCGATTGGTGCTGCCAGCCATGGTAATTTTGGTGTATTTGGTTTTGAGAATTCGCTCAGGAAAATAAAACTTTTTGCCCTATAGCTGCCAGTGCAGTCATGAAATCAATACGAATTTCATACAATTAACGGAACCTATTATAAGCATTATTCAGGCCAAATTTGGTTGAAAAGCCATGATAGGGTTGCCAGCTATTGTTGGTTTTGTGTTTAATTGCAATATCTTCATTAAGCGGTTTTATCGTAGAATTTTCAAATGGTAATGATATTGTAGTGACAATAAACAGCAAATATTAAGCTTTCGATTATTTGAAAAAACTTCCTGTAGGTAACCCTAAATTTCTTTATACACCTATAACTTCGAATGTAATATAACAACGTGAAGCAGATGTGATATATCCTTGGCTTTGATACTGGCAGAAGGTTGCCAGCACGAGTCGGTTGTGCTACTTTTGTCTCAATAAACGCTTACAGTTAGTATTCATACCGGAAACATTTACAATGAAAATAAATAATCAATGTTTCAATTCCCAAAGTTCTGCAAATTTTTCGGATCGCAGCCCCAAACACCAACTTCAGTTACAGTGCTGCAGGCACTGAGCATTTTCTTCATTGATGTTATATGAGATGCTGCTTTCAAAGTTTGAAATAAGCAACTGATAACGAATATAATTAACAAGTGTTTTTCTTTCATAAACTTTGAAACCCATGCCAGTGGTAATATCTGAAACCTTCTACCATATGAGTTATAATGCATTCTTGAGACCAAAGTAAAACGTGGCATTTGAAACAGTTTGGCCGTAATAAGCAGCTCATGTGGTGGAATATGCACTCGAAACCTGCACGATTCTTCTACTGTTCTTCGAACATTAGTGTTTCTAGCGGTTCAGGTGCGCTAGAGTTTTTTTACCATTAAGTCTGATCAAAATGTATGATCAAATATTATATAAAGTTGAGTTTTGTCATGCTTTCAAGTAAGTTAAATCTGCTTTTAGATGAAAGCATATCAAGTATCGAGATTTTCGTACTGTCGAGTATTTTTGTACTTGCAAGTATGTTATTGAAATATTCAAAAGGCTTTTAGGGCAAAAGCAGCTGAAATCGGCCAATTTTGGGTTAGAGTGGTTTCGGACATAACGGGCCAAGACCAATTGCTGTGTTACAAAAATTTCGGTTTTGTAGGGGAGTAAGGGGTGTTTTGGTCATCGTTTTGCAAAAACTGCCTTTACAGTGATTTCTATGATTGAAAGTGATCGGAGAGTATAATAATAATATTTTTAGAACAAAAACAAATTTTGACAGAGCAAAAAAAAATTGGGCAATTACGTCCAGTTTTGTCAAAAAAATTTTTTTTATCTAGCATGAATTCGGGAACCTTTCTGAGTAGTTTCGGGCGAAATTACCATACAAGTCAAGGAAACTTGCTAAAATTATAAATATATACCAAATCTGCTTAACGTTAAACTTAACCCAACAAATAAATTTCGTTTCGATTGAATCACTGCGCTAGAAGTTATACGGGTGAAAAATTTGAAAAGTTTTGAGTGTGGTAGCCCTAAACCACCCTCAAAACTTTTCAAATTTTTAAAACGTTAATATTTGTTGTTAATTTTCATTGCAGGATCGTTCCCATTTGCAAATCTAATGACATAATCGCTCTGTAAAGAAATTTCACAAAATTACAAAAATGATCATAGCTGGCAGCCCTTTCATGATTTTGGTACGAAATTTCTACGACATTTGGTTCACATTAAGGTCCATTTACTGCGTGATCTTCGTTTTGATTTCTGCACTGGACCGGAAGTTATAGGGAAAAAAGCTTTATTTTGCCGAGCAAAGTTGCAAGATTTAGGAGACAAAAATCACCATAGCTGGCAACTCTATTCTAATTTTTCAACCAAATTTTTACCAAATGTTACATAAAGTAACATCCAAGTATTGTTTAAATTTTGTTAAAATCTGATGGCTGAATCGGAAGTTATAGGCCAAAAAGATGTTTTTTTTCTCAGTAGTTTTGCAAGATGGAACCACAGGGTTGCCCGCATTTCAAAATCACTTCTATCAGACCTGGTCCTAGCTAATACCAAAAGGTTCTGTAAATTTCATTATGATCGGATTATCCGGTCGTCAGTTCTCGTGAACAGAACTTTCGAGTGGTGAAAATAAAGGTAATTTGGTGATGGGTTGCCGTTCTTATGCAAATCGGAATTTTGAAAATTTTATCTTGAGATGAAGGACAAAGGGTAAAGTTTATCAAAGATTTGAAATTTTTGTCAAAAATTAAAAAAAAATTTATTCGAAGACAGGACATCTAAAATAGTGGCCCCGAGAAAGAACGTACGCCTAATATTCTTCAAACATTAGTTATAATAAAATCCATTTGGTGAGGTTTGGACCTATTCTACACTAAAATCACTGTATCTTGAAAATTCAAGCTGGAACGGATTGCGCAATCCCGAAACTTCGTCACTGAAATTTTTTGATGGCACATACACAGACACACGCACACATATATAAAAATTCATATATATATATATATATATATATATATATATATATATATATATATATATATATATTTATATATATATGTATATATATATATATATATATATATATATATATATATATATATATATATATATATATATATATATATATATATAAATATATATATATATATATATATATATATATATATATTTATGTTTGTTGTTATATATAATATATATATTTATGTTTGTTGTTATATATATAAATAATATTTGTTGTTATATATATATATATATATATATATATATATATATATATATATATATATATATTTATATATATATATATATATATATATATATATATATATATATATATATATATATATATATATATATATATATATATATACATATATATATATATATATATATATATATATAAAGATATATATTTATATATATATATATATATATATATATATATATATATATATATATATATATATATATATATATATATATATATATTTATATATATATATATATATATATATATATATATATATATATATATATATATATATATATATATATATATATATATATATATATATATATATATATATATAGAATCCTTTGATTTACGTCTCCCTTGTTGTACGTTTTTTCTACTTACGTCGTTCATTACTTTGAGACCAAACCCTTGAAATTACGTCGTCCGTCCCTTGACTTACGTCGCCGTTCTCATAGAACAGATGTTTGTTCATATGAAAACTGTTCCTCTGGTAAAAGGAAATTCCCAGAATTGTGTGAGCGCAATTTTCGTAGGAAAGTTTTCGTATTAGGCGTTTGCATTGGGAAAAATGTTGATTATTTGGATCAAAGACCTGAACCATCAAAATATGCCGGTGAGCACGTTAACTATTAAGGCGAAGGAATTATTCGAACAAACAAACTTGAATCGAGCAGATACTTTCGCTTCCAGCAATGGATGGTTTGAAAACTTCAAGAAAAGAAGTAAAATTTACAATGTAAAAGTAACAGGTAAAGCGGATAGTGCGGACTATGACGCAGCGAATATCTTTCCAAACACTTTACATGATATTATTGAAAATAGAGGATATTGTGCACAGAAGGTGTTTAATGTTATCAAAACAGGCCTGTATTGGAAACGCTTGCCCTCAAGAGCATTTCTTTCGATTGAAGAAAGAAGAGCTCCTGACTTTAAGGCAGAACAATCCAGTATTACTTTGCTTCTTGAAAAGAATGCATCAGGTGAATTTAAACTGAAACCTCTTGCTGTTTATCAATCAGAAAATCCAAGGGCTTTCAAATATGTATGTAAGGAAAATCGATCGGTTATTTGGAGGTGCAACAAAAAGGCCTGGGTTACTTCCAATATATTTCGTGATTGGTTTGATCAACGTTTCTGTCCGACAATAAAGAAATATTTGGAATCTTTCTCATAAAGCATTACTAATCATATATATTAAAATCTTCAAAGAAAATGATGCCGACAAATCAAGAAGTACAGAAATTTCAAACGAAGTCTTCACTTCTCTCCACGATTACAAAGCAGTTGATCGAAGAAAAAAGAAAATAAACTTTGCCCCAAACGCGAATTTCGACCTTCTTCGCCATTAGACCAGTCAACCCACAAACAGTAGAAGTAGAGACTATTTATTCTAAAGATGATAACAATTAATGTGTTGCTTTTAAGTGCTTTATGTCAAATATGTACATATTTGTACATATTTCAAGCGGTCTATTTTCTTCTTCGTAAGTTTTATAAATACGTTTTCCGGTTTCTAAATGTTGCCTTCATTTCTATTTGCAATTTAACGTGTAGTCGTGTATAAGCACTTGATGAAGGGTGCAGTACAAAACTTATGTGGGCGAAAACCGACGATTTTCTTTAAAAAAATTAATGATGTACGAACTTAAAAACTAAATACATTCATATTCAAAAAATGAATGTTTAAACATTTATCGCCTGGGGCTCCTTCTACCCTCGAGATACGTCGTTTTCGACTTAAGTCGCATATTCTCGGAACCTAATTCCGACCTAAGTCGAGGGACTAATGTATATATATATATATATATATATATATATATATATATATATATATATATATATATATATATATATATATATATATATATATATATATACATATATATATACATATATATATATATATATATATATATATATATATATATATATATATATATATATATATTATATATATATATATATATATATATATATATATATATATATATATATATATATATATATATATATATATATATATATATATATATATATATATATATATATATATATATATATATATATATATATATATATATATGGATGCTTCACTTGCCAAATCGATTAACTCCATAAAACAAGAAGTTGAGAAACATGATTAAATAGTGTATATTGTGTTTTAAAATTCTTCTTAAACTAAAAATTCAAAAATACTATTTAGATTGTATTACTGCATATGCATCTTTTATCTAACAACATGTTGAAAGTGTAAGATAGAATATCCTTAGAGCAATTGTTATTATTGCTAAAATTTTTTCATGATAAAGGGAGTTAATCGCTTTGGCAAGTGAAAGAAAATTATTAATTTGTGATCATGGTTCCCTTTTTGCCTATAAATCAGCATGGACAACGTATATCGCCTGTAAAGCTGATCAAAGTAGAGAATAATTGATACGGGAAACTCGATCGTTTTGCGGAGTAAGCCTCCGAAAGCAGAATCAAACTGAGTTGTGTGTTGTGGGATGATTAAGCTTGTATTTCTGTACTTTGAATCTCAATAAACTTAAAACAGTTTTAATATTTCTGTTTTGTCCGGTACAGGAGTCTGAATAGGTTATTATTTTTTTTTTTTATATATTAGCACAAATTTTTATAAAGTTTACAAGACATGAAGAAATTTCCTGAGACCCGCGAGATCCTTCCGTTTCTGGCCAAACATGTGACTCATATTTTTACTAAGCTCATGGCGTTCAAAATTGGTAACATGTAAATTTCGCTTATAGTAAGCTACCAATTTAGTCAACTTTGGAAAAGGTAAAGCTTTTTCAAAGTCAAAAGAAAATACAAAAATTTCTTCGGATGCTGCTACCCGATCTGCAACTATGTAACTACGAGCCTGTTCAGCCTTTTGCAAATGAGCATCCTTTTCGAATTTTGCTATCCTCATTTCCTCACTGTCCGATGCCTCAATTTTTATTTGTAAAGAATCGCAAGTATTGCATGTATCTTTGTACGGTTGCTTAAAATGCAAATTAAATTTAGTCGAAAATACCTTGTAATAATATTTTTCTTTCATTGGCTATATATTTTCTTCTTCACATTGCGCAATATAGAGTTCGTACATTTTCTTAATATTTAAGTTCGGATTTAAGTATTTTCTCCTTGGACTATAAGCTCTTGTATAGGGACTTGTGTAGGCGGGAAATGTGTTTATATGTTTTAAAACATATGTATCATGGATTTCATTGCCTAGTACATGGCGACCACGACGATCAATCAATAATGAAACTTGTTCTTTACAACAACAGCTGTATAGTCGTCCATCGCTTATCTGATAAGTATCCTGAAAATATTTTTTGCAAACCGAAATATCATTTTTTTCCGCTTCTTCGAAAATAATACGTGAAAGAACGTGATCTTGGATTTTTACTGTTATCATTCGGACGCCTTCTTTTTATATTTTTTATTTTAATACACCCTCGTAAAAAAATATTTTGCTCAAGTTGGGATTTTTACTGATAAAATGCTTCCATGGCAGCTTTTCTTTCATATGAAATGTTTTTTTCATCGCACTTCTGACTACGTCGACATGGCAGATTTACAAATGTTTTTTTCCCGGTATTGAAAACCCACTCTATTTCTGTATCTTAAACCTTTTAGTCTTTTATGCTTTTGGACATTTCTGTCCCATTCAGCATTATTACAACTTCTCTTTCGTCCAACCGAATTAATTGTTGGAATTTTTTCGTTGCTATGATCAGATGACGAAACCGAATAAATACGAAATCGTTTTCTAGAGCCCTGCTTTCTACCAATAATTTGTATTGAAGAACCATCCGATTCATTATTTTATTTATTTGAATAATTCTTATTAACATCTTCCATTTTAATATTATAACTGTTTAATTTTTTTTTCTTAAAAAACAAGACGCACTAAAACTGAAATTAATAAGTTCTTGCTTCTGTCGCAATTCGAATACAACTGATTTATAATTTATATTTCTCGTACTTCAGCATGGTCCAAACTCCACTCGTGGACCACGCTGACGTACTTGATTTGTGTGAGCGATAACAGTTCTTGTCTAACGGATACAATGAAATTAAAAGAACTTTCAGATATCTTCGAAATAGAGGGAAGACAGTGCAGTGGGTGAACTAGATTTTTATTATAATTTAAATACTATACATTATCGGATGGAGTTAATCAGATTGGCTTCTGAAATAAATTATTTATTATTCAATGGCTAAACATTTTTTGTCATTTAGTGGTTTTAATACTTATTATTAGAGAAATTTGTTTTGAACAGATAAAGTTAGAAACTACTTAAGTGCTTTGATATTAAAATTTAATAAAATTCAGAAAATGGTGTTAGTCGATTTGGCAAAGCGAGGCATCTATATATATATATATATATATATATATATATATATATATATATATATATATATATATATATATATATATATATATATATATATAAATTTATGTAATTTATTGTAAATTTATCATCAGTAGTTGTGAATGCAGAAACATTGCTGATTAAACTGTCCTCAGTCGATCCTACCAAGAGGGCAGGGCCAGATGGAATTCCACCCATTTTTATTAAGTCCTGTGCATTAAGTCTAGTAGTACCTTTGCTTGGAGTTTTCAATGAATCATTAGCTTCAGGTTTATTCCCTGCGAAATGGAAATCTGGATTTGTTATTCCAGTGCATAAATCTGGCAACAAGTGCTATGTAGATAATTATCGCCCAATTTGCATTTTATCAGTTATTCCCAAGATATTCGAAAGCATTGTTACCGACCACATTACTCCAATATTAAGGTCTCATATTCTTCCCAACCAACATGGATTTTCTAAAGGCAAATCAACAACAACTAATTTATTAACCTACTATAATTATATTTCAGCGTCATTTTCAGAGTTTTCTCAGGTGCATTCAGTATACACTGATTTCAGTAAAGCTTTCGATAAGATTAATCATATTCTTTTAACTAAAAAATTACAAGCTTGTGGCATTCTGGGTTCATTGCTTCGCTGGTTACGTGACTACATCACTAACCGTGAGCTTATAGTTTGCGTCAATAAAGCCGAATCTCAGCCGTTTACTCCCACCTCAGGCGTACCTCAAGGTTCACATTTGGGCCCTTTACTTTTTTTAATATTTATGAATGATATTGGCTCTATCTTTCAAGATGTTGAATTTTTACTCTTCGCTGATGATTGCAAGATTTTTAGGAAAATTAATTCCACTAACGACATTTCCATATTACAATCCAACTTAAATAGGTTTGCCGAGTACTGTAATCTTAACGGCCTAGAACTAAATGTTAACAAATGTCTTTATATCACATTCAACCGCACTAAACTAGATATTCCTAATACGTACATTCTAAAAGACTTTCACATCAAGCGAGTAGATATTGTTAAGGACCTTGGAATTTTATTTGACTCAACTCTAAGCTTTGCTCCACATATAGCTCAAATAACCAATGATGCTAGACGCATGTTGGGTTTTATTAAACGAAGCACTATTGATTTTCGGAATACGATTACTCTAAAGATTTTATTCACTTCACTAGTCAGAAGTAAACTCGATTACGCTTCCTTGATTTGGTGCCCATATTTTCAAGTGCACTCCAACTCTATTGAAAGGGTGCAAAACAACTTTTTGCGGTACATTGCTTACAAACTCCACATCCATTGCTTAAACACAAATTATTCAGAAATTAGAAGACTTATTAATATTACGTCAGTAGAAGTAAGAAGAATTATGACTGACGCTGTATTCTTATATAAACTTTTAAACGGCCGTATCGATGCTCCAAATCTACTTGGCGAATTATCTTTTCGAATACCTTCCAGAGCGACGAGAAGCAGAGACATATTTTACGTTTCTAGTTGTAGAACAAAGTTTGGCCAATACACTCCACTGGAGCGAATAAAGAAAATAGGCAATAATCTAGGGAACTACCTCGACTGGTTTAATACGTGCGAGTCTGAAGTGAAATCTGTAGTATATATTGTCTTTGGAACGCTCGATTAGGTTTCGTTTGAATTCATTGATCGTTTACTAATGGAATTTTCAAGATGCTGCAATATTTAGTTGGTTTAATTATTATTTTTAAGTTTTCTATTATTCTTAAGTTAGAATTTGCTCAATTATCATCTTTTATAGTTTTTTTTCTTTTCTCAATGAACTTATGTACTTAGTTGACTAAGTAATAAGATTACATAATTTAATCTTTAAGTTACTGCTACGGCTATAAAATTTTTTTTGTATGTTATTTACATTTCTAAAGGACTTATTGTCCGTGAATAAATAAATAAATAAATAAATAAATATATATATATATATATTTATAGATATATATATATATATATATATATATATATATATAAATATATATATATATATATATATATATATATATATATATATATATCTATATACATATATATATATATATATATATATATATATATATATATATATATATATATATATATATATATTTATAGATATATATATATATATATATATATATATATATATATATATATATATATATATATATATATATACATATATATATATACTTAGGAAAGGTTGCTCTCTTCCTTCAATTATGTATCTCAACGACGTACGCAGCTCAAATAAATCAGCCATTGCCGATATGTTTGCCTCTAACTTCTTGAGAGTTTATGTAAATTGTCCAACGCAATATGAACCTCCTAAAATAAACTCAACTGTTAATCTATATCAATATCACATAGAGCCAGAAGCACTCCTAACAAAACTCAATTCCATTGATACAAGCAAGAGCGCTGGGCTTGACGGAATACCACCAATTTTCATCAAGAACTGTGCAAACAGTTTACATTTGCCCCTTATGCTCATTTTTAATAAATCGTTATCAATAGGCTGCTTTCCAAGTGCCTGGAAGTCTTCTTACGTTATTCCAATACATAAATCAAGAGATAAATGTAATATTGAAATCTACCGCCCAATATGTATTCTTTCCACATTCCCAAAAATCTTCGAAAGCCTAATCACTTATTACATGACACCAATATTAAGACCATTCATTATTCCGAATCAGCATGGGTTTTCCAAGGGGAAATCTACTGTAACTTACCTTCTGTTCTACCACAACTATATAACAACAAGCTTTGAGTCATCTCTTCAAGTTCACTCAATATATACCGACTTAAGTAAAGCATTTGACAAGATCAATGAAACTTTTAGTTAGAAAACTACTAAACATTGGAGTAGGTGGTACATTATTGTCCTGGTTAAGTGATTATATTCGTAATCGCTCTTTAATTATAAAAATTATTAGCCACTATTCAAATCCCATTTTTCCTTCTTCTGGAGTACTACAAGGCTCGCACTTAGGCCCTTTGTTGTTCTTGATATTCCTCAACGATATACAGCACATATTTTCCAACGTCCAGTATTTGCTATTTGCAGATGACCTTAAAATGTTCAAAGCAATAGCTTCACAGTCTGACATACGCATCTTGCAAACGAACGTAGACAGGTTCTTTGATTATTGTGTTCAGAACGGATTAGAAGTAAATGTCAGGAAATGTCAGTATATAAAATTCATCGCACAAAGCATAATTTTTCCCATTGTTATACTATTAACACAGTTCCGCTTGATTGTGTAGAATTTGCAAATGATCTTGGAGATCGATTTGACACAAGTTTAAATTTCTCGAACCATATTAACGAAGTTTCCACACAGGCGACCAGATTACTCGGATTTCTAATTAGAAATACGCAGAAGTTTGAAAACATCAATATATTGAAAACTTTATACTTTTCACTTATTAGAAGCAAATTTGATTATGCTTCAGTAATCTGGAGTCCATATTATAAAGCTCACATTGCAACCATTGAAAAAAATCAACATAAGATTCTGCGCTACATAGGTTTCAAGCTGCACTTACCATCTGAAGATATTAGCAACTACCCCGCCCGTAATAATGCAAACATTGAACATAACCACACTTGAGGCAAGGAGACTTTTTACTGACGCTGTATTTTTATTTAATGTGCTAAACAATAGCTTAGATGCAACCGATATTTTAAAACCTTTACCTTTAAGAGTTCCTTTGAGAACAACTCGAACTAACGTGATATTTTTCATAAGTAAAAGTAAAACGAATAACAGTCAGAATTCATCAATAGAAAGGCTTAAAAGAGTTGGTAACATGCTGTGGGATCACATGGATATATTTAATGTTGAGTTACAAGTTTTTAAAAGAATTGCCTACGACTACTTTCAAAGTGTTGAAGTCAAATTATATTCAGTTAACTAATTCGATTTTCAATGTTTTCTTTATTTTTATTTTTAAATTATTGTAGTTTTAAGGTAGAGTCTTAACTTTATTCTTATTGTTTCTTTTTTAGTTAGAATTCGCCATAGGATTTAATTCGCAATGCTAGCTACCTTCATTATTATAATTTAAGTTTATTATACTTTCATGGATTGTAAAAGGACAATGTCCGTAAACGATTAAATAAATACATATATATATATATATATATATATATATATATATATATATATATATATATATATATATATATATATATATATATATATATATATATATATATTTATAAACATATATATATATATATATATATATATATATATATATATATATATATATATAAATATATAATATATATATTTATAAACATATCTATATGTATATATATATATATATATATATATATATATATATATATAAATATATATATATATATATATATATATATATATATATATATATATATATATACATATATATATATATATATATATATATATATATATATATATATATATATACATATATATATATATATATATATATATATATATATATATATATATATATATATATATATATATATATATATATATATATCTATATGTATATATATATATATATATATATATATATATATATATATATATATATATATATATTTATATATATATATATGTATATATATATATATATATATATATATATATATATATATATATATATATATATATATATATATATATATATATATATATATATATATATATATATATATATATATATATATATATATATATATATATATATATATATATTTATTTATATATATATATATATATGTATATATATATATATATATATATATATATACATATATATATATATATATATATATATATATATATATATATATATATATATATATATATATATATATATATATATATATATATATATATATATATATGTATATATATGTATATATATATATATATATATATTTATATATATATATATATATATATATATGTATATATATACATATATATACATATATATATATATATATATATATATATATATATATATATATATATATATATATATATATATATATATATATATATATACACATATATATATATATGGCAGCCGAAGCACCAACGCTCGAGGCCGCGTCCTTATGGAAGCTTTGTCTCAGCTGGACGTAGTCTTAATGAATACCGGCAACATACCTACTTTTCGAAGCCGAGGGTTGAGTTCAATTATTGACCTTACGTTCGCGAGTCCATCAATTGGAGCAGATATAGTATGGCGGGTATCAGAACATTATACACACAGCGATCACCAATCCATCATATTCGAAACCGGACACAGGCTAGAAAGCCGATCTCAGCGAAAAGCCAAGACTGTTGGTAAAGGTTGGTCAGTCCGCAAATTCGACGAAATAACATTCTCGGAAATGATCTTGCAAAGCGATATGCCTCGAGGAACAGCTGCGGAGAAGGCTCGAAGGGTAATCGAGCTGAAAACGCGTGCGTGTGATGCTTCAATGCCGAGGCGAAAACCGGTGTCATATCACAGGCCAAACTACTGGTGGACGGAGGAGCTAAGCCGACTTCGCATTGAGTGCCTGAAGGCGAGGAGAAAAAGCCAACGCGGCGTAAACCGACCCAACTATGAGGTGCTTCAGCAAGAATACAAACAAGCGAGAAAAAGGTTTCAACTCGCCATACGCAGTAGCAAAAATGCATGCTTCAAACAGCTTTGCGAAGAAGCAAACGTTGACCCATGGGGTGGAGCGTATCGAGCCGTCATGTCACGTATTAAGTGTTTGAGATCACCACAAGTAAGCTGCCCAGCTCTCCTCGAGAAGATTGTATGCACACTCTTTCCCCGTCATCAGGAAAACTTTGGAACAGTCCCGCAAGGATCCGTGAGTGAGATACCCCCAGTGACTGAAATGGAACTATTGGAGGTTTGCAGTCGACTCAAGGACAACAAAGCACCGGGGTTGGACGGTATCACCAACAAATGCCTAAAGGTCGCAGTGAAACTGAAGCCTGATCTATTTATAAGTGTTTTTAACGCATGCTTGACTGAACAAACTTTCCCAAGCTGCTGGAAAAAACAAAAACTTGTCTTGCTGCCAAAGCCCAAGAAACCCGTTGGCGAACCGACATCGTACCGTCCTATCTGCCTGTTGGATGTGATGGGAAAAATGCTGGAACGCCTAATACACAACAGACTTGTATCAGCTGTGGAAAACAATGGTGGACTGTCGGAACGACAATTCGGCTTCCGCAAAGCGCGCTCGGCAGTGGACGCCATCAGATCGGTTATGGAATTCGCAAGGACCGCAATCGAAGCACGCGGGGCATCACGCAAATACTGTGCACTTATAACACTTGATGTTAAAAACGCGTTCAACACAGCGAATTGGAACCGAATAGTGGAGAAACTACTTCAACTAAGAGTCCCTTCTTACATCGCTAGGATAGTATGCGAATACTTGAGGGACAGAGAACTGTGGTATGATTCCGAAGAAGGACCAAAGACTTACGACGTAACAGCCGGTGTCCCACAAGGATCCGTATTGGGGCCTCTGCTTTGGAATATCATGTACAATGACGTGCTAAATCTGAGGCTCCCGTCGGAGGCAACGATAATTGGGTTTGCTGA
>OZ022264.1:141220602-141318102 GCA_963978885.1 Nemotelus pantherinus | reverse complement strand
TTCCTCTAATTAAGGCTAGTGCACCTAATACGTGGTATCACCATCCGGCTGGTTGGTTGCCTCACTGTGTGCCTGATGCATGATTCGTTGTAGCGTTCTCCAGGTCTCCGACGAACGTAGCTCATACCATCAGAGCCGCAAATGCCGAATTTCGATTCGTCAGAGAAAATGACATTCTTCCAATCGTTAAGGGTCCACGACGTATGTTCTTTGGCCCATCTTAACCTTTTTTGGCGCATGTATCGACAACAACCAACTATCCTATCCTTCGTATCTCACTCGAAGTAGCCATCCGATTGCGTAAACTCATTCGCACAATGAGACGCTCGTCCCCCCTTGTGGTCTTTCTGCTTCTTCCAGGCTGTTTTCTTGCCTCCAGGGATGCAAATTCTGCATAATTTTTCAAAAAATCTGTTACAGTTGATTTCCCAACCCCAACAGCAATCGCGATTTCACGTATGGTTGCGTTCTCACCTCTTAAATGCAAAATTTCGGTTTTCATGACAGCTTCGAGCACTCATATTTTGCACTTTTTGCACACTCAAACACTTTAACTCTCAAAATAGATCTTGACACGATTACAGCGTATCAACAAATGATGGAAAATTTTAGCTAGCAACCCGATTTATAGGATAGAGGTCTTTTACCTGCTAATTTTACTACCCCGACTGCAAAACAACCCTTAGAAAATCCAAACAATCTTTGTCCGGGTATTAATGACCACCACTGTATATATATGTATATATATATATATATATATATATATATATATATATATATATATATATATATATATATATATATATATTTATATATAAATATATATATATGTATATATATATATATATATATATATATATATATATATATATATATATATATATATATATATATATATATATATATATATATATATATATATATATAGATATCTGTATGTATAATTGTTGTGCAGCACCTGTTCGTGTTAAGCACATTGTGCTAGCATAATCCGGCATGCTGTTTGAGTACGACACTTTATAAGTGTATCGACAGCACATTTGCACTGGCAGCACACTTTTAGGGGCAATATAGTTTTTCACAGCACAGCACGCCATGCCGACAACACTTTGATGTACTTGGAAACAAATGCAACACGCGAGTTATAAGGCAGATAGTTTTAGATGTATTCTTTTTTCGGAAACCCAAATTTAACTGAACTCTTATTTAACTGATCAAACTGATAATATATTTACTTAGTTTACATTTGAATCAGTGTCCTAGAAACTTGCACAGTTAGGTGAACATAAGCTTGTTCACAATCTCATGGGATGAGATAGTTCAAAGAAGAGAACATTTTTTTTTTACAATTTTAGATAATGGAGGAACAGGACAATTATAGGCGGTGGTTTTCACTCCTCTATCCAGCAGAGAGCAGAGTTTGCGCATTGGAATCAGCTCACGTGCTGAACTATAGAATGCGCTGATAGAAAAAAAAAGCTCATGCGAAGTTGTTTTATTGCTGTGAGGTGGCTTTGGTTTTTTCAAGGTTATGTTGAAGTTTTTTGTTGTTTGGAAATTGAAAAAAGCCTTCAAAATATGTAAAAAGTTAAAACCGTTAATTTTCTGTTAGTTCTTTTTCTATTTTCTATCGATTTTGGTAGTTTATGCTCGTTATTTTTTCCCTTTTTTTCAGCTGTTTTGTGCTACCACAGCAAATACAGCAACCTTTGTCAATCGTAGCGAATGCACTGCTGTTTTGTACTAGATCGTTTTTTTGCGGCATAGTTCTATTCTGTTCTGCATCGAGAAAAAAACGCACCTAATGCTAACAATTATAGAGAATAGATGGAGATTAATAATAGGCGTGTTTTTACTAATGTTCGAATAAGAACATTAGTATTAAAATCACTTTGGACAAAAGTTCATATTTCTATATATATACATATATATCATCAAAAAATGTCAGTGAAAAAATCTCAGGAACGCGCCATTCGATTGAACTGAAGGTTTCAGGACACATTGGTGTATATGCAACATAGTGCCAGGTTTCACAAAAAGTTAATAATCTTTAACGCTTTGGTGCTGGCGGTCATTTTAGTGATATATTAAATATACCTATTATTCTGTCAAAAAATCACTTTTGCAAAATACAGTTTACATTATGAATTCTGAACGTGTTTTAAATGTGAATATGATAATGTTTTTGAAATTTTTAACCCTATGTGTGCGCTAGGCGCCTAAAATGAGATTGGGAAAATTTGAAAATTTTTGAACTGTAATAACTATTTAGAAGATTATTAAATCATTATGAAATTTACAAGACATATAAATGCTGTTAAGTTGCATACTTGCGTAGTTTTTCATGAACGTGCTGGCAATCCTGTAGCTACGGCAGGCACTGAAAGTGAAAACATTCTAACCATTGAATCTCCTAAAATATGTCCGTTTCTTACAATGAAAACCAACTTGTATACAAATCTTATGCTTTGTCTAAACAGTCAAGGGAAATCTTTGGAATTTTCATGTCGGAAGAACGACAAACCTCTCCCAATTTACCTATATATTTAGCATCAAAAATTTATATTCACGGGAACTCACGAACTAATAATCATATGCAAAAGAAATTTACAGAATACATTAGAACTAAGTAGGACCAGGTCTGATAGAAGCGATTTTGAATTGTGGGTAACCCTGTGCCAGTGATGCCATCTTGAAAAATTACAAAGAAAAAAACTCTAGCGCACCTGAACCGCTAGAAAACTAATTTTCGAAGAAATTGTCTTTGAGTGACAAAAAAGTGTGGAAAGACATAATACACTGTTTTGAAGAATCATATCAACCATTCCTTATCCAAAGCAACAAAACTCAACTCTAACACAAATGATGTAAATGTTCAGTGCTGGCAACACTTTCCGAACGAAGCAGTAATAAGTTTACCATAACAAGCTCATACTCAAATCAACTTATCCTTTGAATTTCGTTCTCATCGCAGGATTTCATCGAAAGTTTCAGCGGCTAAACGTTGTTTGAGGCTGCCATCCGAAAAACGTTCAAAACTCGGAAAATTTAAAAATTGATTCCTTATTTTTATTGCAAATGCTTTGCATATGAGAACGTAATTTGAAGCATTTGTTGGTGCAATATTTACGGAAATGGCTAATGCTGGTTAGCCTGTGTCAGCAGCAAAGCAAAATACATACAAAATCTGCTTTACGTTAAGTTAAACCCACCCAGTAAATTTCGTTTCGATTGAATCACTGCGCTGGAAGTTATACGGGTGAAAAGAATTTTAGAGTTACCACCCTCAAAACTTTTCAAATTTTTAAAGCGTTAATATTTGTGGTTAATTATCATTGCAGGATCATTTCCTTTTGCAAATCTAATGACATAATCGCTCTGTAAAGAAATTTCACAAAATTACAAAAATGATCATAGCTGGCAGCCCTTTCATGATTTTGGTACGAAATTTCTACGACATTTGGTTCACATTAAGGTCCATTTACTGCGTGATCTTCGTTTTGATTTCTGCACTGGACCGGAAGTTATAGGGAAAAAAGCTTTATTTTGCCGAGCAAAGTGCAAGATTTAGGAGACAAAAATCACCATAGCTGGCAACTCTATTCTAATTTTTCAACCAAATTTTTATCAAATGTTACCTAAGGTACTGTATGAATCTTGTCCAAATCTGATGGCTGAATCGGAAGTTATAGGCCTAAAACCAGTTTTTTTTCTCACCTATTTTTCAAGATGGCACCACTGCCACAGGGTTGCTCGCATTTCAAAATCCTTCCTTCTTATTCTCTATCTGCGATTTCTTTTCGGGCTATTTTGGTGCTAAATAAAAATGTCCCCAAAAACTGATGTACAGTGCTACTCGTGCAAAGAAAATTTTACAGACCCAAAAGATGTAATTATGTGCACAACCTGTAAAAACTATTTCCACTCTCGTTGCACTAATGTAAAAACGCCCGAAAACATTCGTAAACTGGGCCAAAGACGCGATAAATGGTGTTGCGATCTTTGTAAACCCCCGAAAAGTTTCGACAGTGAATCCAATTTAGAAAACACCATGCGTGAAATGTTCTCCAGCTTTAAAATCGACATTCTATCTCAATACAATAACTCTAACAAAGAAATACTAGAAGTTAAAAGGGCGGTTGAGTTCATGTCAGCGAAATTTGACGACTATGCTTCAAAAATTAAGGAGTTAATCAACGAAATCACTAGTTTGAAAAAAGAAAACATGTCATTAAATTCACAACTAAAACAGCAAAAAATCGAAACTAATATTCTTGCCACTGAGCTACGTGCTAATAGCATCACAATCAACGGAATAAAACAAACAAAGAATGAAAACCTGATCGAAATTGTTCAATCGGCATCGGCTGCAATGGGTGTTGACCCTGTGGTTGCTGGAGGTGATGTGCAGGATGTCTACAGAATTAATCACGTGAGGACGGGAAAAATTGTTGTCAAGTTCGCAAACAAAACAATTAGGGACAACTTTCTAAAATCCTACAAAGTGGCTGTAAGAAAACGGAACGACGGAACAGGTTTTCCCGCAAAGCTGATACACAAAGACCTGGATGAAAGCAGAGTATTTATAGGTGAGCACATAACTCCCATGACTGCAGCATTGCTACACCAAGCAAAAACTATTTTTACCAGCTACAAATACATTTGGGCGAAATACGGGAAGGTTTTTTTGCGAAAAACAGACAACGACAAAGCAATGATTATTCGAAGCGCTGATGATATGACCGGAATCAATTAGTT
The DNA here is from genome assembly GCA_963978885.1 of Nemotelus pantherinus. NCBI lineage: Eukaryota > Metazoa > Arthropoda > Insecta > Diptera > Stratiomyidae > Nemotelus > Nemotelus pantherinus. Next base: position 141,313,344 of record OZ022264.1, on the reverse strand, counting down.
CTGTGTTTACAACTTTGTATTAGGCGGTAGCACATAATTGCTTTGCATGGATAGTTTAAGTGAATGTATAGAAAATGAAAAAAATAGCAACCAATGTACAAGTATAGTTGCTGACATATATAAATATCGGAGGTTGAATTTAGAAAAAGAAAAATCAATTCAAATACTGCATATGAATATTAGGAGTATCGCGAAAAACTTCGATGAGTTTGTTTTAACTCTAAGCAATACGAATTGCATTTTTGATGTCATTGTTTTGACCGAAACTTGGCAGTCAGAATGGGCTACGTGCTTTAATATTGATGGCTACAGGACCTTAACTAGACCAAGTTTGCACAACAAATGCGATGGAGTGGTGGCGTTCATTAAAGATGAGTTTTCATTTAATCAAGTAGATGTTTTCATTGAAAGCGGCAACTCTTTGCATTTTGTTCTATCACTACCAAAAAATATAAACCTTCATATCACCTGCATCTATCGTTCTCCAAGTCTTGAGCCTAACAACTTTATTGTCTCCTTAAATGATTTTCTGGGGAAATTTGAAAAAGACGAACACCATATAATACTCGGAGATATTAATATAAATATTTACGGAAGTAAAATTACAACTACAGCCCAAGAATACCTTAATATCCTCGGCAAATTTGGGTTCAACAAGCACCTACTAGGTATCACACGCGCTAGAAGCGGTTCATGCATAGATCACATTTTCTTCAAAGAGACTAGCTGTCTAAAATTTGAGACAACAATTCTCCAATCTTCTATCACTGACCATTACTGCACTGCAGCAAAACTCACTTATAATGACGTGAGATTCAATGATGTAACTGAAAAGAAAACAATTTCATTGAATAAAATTAATTATGGAGAACTAGCTGAGCAATCAAGGTTGCAAAACTGGAACGAAATATGCCATATAACCAAACCGGATGAAGCTATAAATTATTTTTCAAGCATGTTAAACCTTCTGCTAAAAAAGTCTACAGTTAAAAAAGAGTACTCCTTCAAGAAAAGACAAATTCCACTAAAGCCATGGTGTACTAAGGGAATCGTAGTTTCGATTCGCTTTAAAAATCGTCTTGCAAATAGATTAAAAAATCAGCCATTTAACCCTGAGTTAAAGCGCAGATTTAAAATTTACAGGAATCTTTTAAATAAAACCATAACTGCAGCAAAATCCAAATATTATTTATCTGAGGTGGACAAACATAAAAATGACCCGAAAAAATTATGGAAGACAATCAATGAAATAATCGCTAAGCGTAAGGTAAAAGAGGGGACTATATCCGAAATCCTTGCTAAAGATGGGAATTTGTTAAAATCTGTTTCAGATATTGCCAATGAATTTAACAACTTCTTTTCGACGATTGGAGAAGATCTATGTGCCTCTATAACCCCGACACATCAATATTCAAGTATTTCAGTCACTCAGCTGGAACCTTTTCCTTTCCCAGAAATAACAAAAGATGAGATACTTTTTCACGTAAAATCCTTGAAAGACAACAAATCTCCAGGCGAAGACTCTATAGCAGCGAAAGTGCTAAAAACAATTGCTCAAGATATATTAACTCCTCTTCACCACATTTACAACATATGCCTACAAGCCGGGCAGTTTCCAGATAGCCTCAAAACAGCAATTGTCATCCCCATTTTCAAAGCGCTGGATAAGAAGTGTCTAAACAACTATAGACCAATCTCCTTGATTTCGAATCTATCAAAAATTTTTGAAAAGTGCCTAAAGACCCGTTTGTGTGACTTTTTCACAATGCGTCAACAAATAGCCCCAAACCAATTTGGTTTCTGTCAGGGTAAAAGCACAGCAGATGCAATATACTACGCAACGAATATCATAAACAGGGCCTTAGATGTAAACAAAAAAACCATTGCGGTGTTTATAGACTTAAAAAAGGCGTTCGATACGGTCTGCCACGATATACTTTTGCAAAAGCTAAGGCAACTGACACCGACAAACAACATAAATCTGCTTTTTGAATCTTATCTACGTAAGCGTAAGCAAAAAGTTAAAATCGGAACACTCGTCAGTGATTTAATAGAAGTCAATTGCGGTATACCCCAAGGAACAGTATTAGGCCCGATTCTGTTTAACTTTTACATCAACGACTTATGTAGATTACAGTGCAGCGTTCCTGATTTTAGCGGTCAAGTAATTTCATATGCAGACGACACTGTACTAATCTTCATAGAGGACACTTGGGAAAAAGTTTTCGATGAGGCAAACAGGGGTCTTCAAATAGTTTCCAAGTGGCTAAACTTACACAAGCTTGTCCTTAATACGAAAAAATCATGCTTTTTGGCTTTTGGCACCAGGAACAAACTCGATGAGGTGAGTTTCAACCTTAAGCTGAACAATGAAGAGATAATGCGGCTTAGTGAAACTAACTACCTTGGCGTAATTCTGGATGACAAGCTTAGTTGGAAAAGTCACATTCTTAGTCTTATACCGAAGCTACGTCGAACTCTATATTCTTTCGTTAGGCTTAGGCACAACGTTAATTTAAATACGATAAGGATGGTCTATTTTGCCATCGCTCAAAGCATAATGCAACCTCATGCCTATAGATCCTACATTAATTCATTTAATTTGATTCATTGTGTGTTTTAAGATTACTATTTCGCTTTCATTTTTCATTTCATTTCATTTTTTCATTTGTATTGATTTCTTCACATTTTCTTTAAACATGGAGATTAAACAAATATTTTAATCATGGAAAGATCCCCGCTCTCGCGCACAAGTGTTCCCACTTTTGCGAGTTGCGAGCAATAAAATAAACATATGTAACTTATTTTTTGTAAAACAAAAAGCTGCAATAAAGAAATAAATAAATAAATAAATAAATAAATAAATAAATAAAATAGCTTCTATCAGACTTGGTCCTAGATAATACCAACATATCCTGTAAATTTGATTATGATCGGATTATCCGGTCGTCAGTTCTCGTGAACAGAACTTTTGAGTGCTGAAAATAGAGGTAATTTGGTGATGGGTTGCCGTTCTTGTGCAAAACGGAATTTTGAAAATTTTATCTTGAGATGAAGGACAAAGGATAAAATTTATCAAAGATTTGAATTTTTTGTCAAAAATCAAAAATTTTTCAGGAAGGTCAATGATTTGAAGGATTTTTTTTCAGCACCCTGCCACAGCTACAGTGTTACCCGCTTTATGCTGAAAATCTATGTGTGGCAAATTTTAGTCAACGTCAATACGCTCTGTAATTTTCATGATGATCCATTGTTTTTCTTACAAGTAATGACAAATCAAAATTTGAAAAAAAATCCTTGCTTACTTTTAGGCACTCTGCACCCACACACGGCTCAAAATTTCCGATTATTTATCATAAACAAGCTAAGAACATAATTAGTTTTCATTCCCATTACTTTTCTTTAACAAAAATTTACACTGCTTGGAAATATAGGAGTTCCTCAAAATTCACTAAAACGCTCGCCGCCGCCAAAAGGTTTGGGATATCTGAATTTGAGAAAGTCGTGGACCTACCTACTATATACACCTACGTTCTCCAAAAATTTCAGCTCAATCGGATCGGCCACTCCAGAGATTATCTCCCTTAATCATTTTGCTGATATATATATATATATATATATATATATATATATATATATATATATATATATATATATATATATATATATATATATATATATGTATATATATATATATATATATATATATATATATATATATATATATATATATATATATATATATATATATATATATATATATATATATATATATATATATATATATATATATATATATATATATATATATATAAAGAAATATGAATTTTCGGCGAAACGAGTTTAATACTATTGTTCTTTGAACATTAGTAAAAACCATGGTGCATCAGAACCGCTAGAATTACTAATGTTCGAAGAACAGTAGAGGATTTTTGCAGATTTTGAGTGCATTGTTATACATTGTTGTTATATTGTTGTTATTGTCTTATATATTATATATTGTATGTATTATTGTATATATATTATATATTGTAAAACTTTATGATAAAATCGCTTACTAAAGCTATGTCAAAAAATACAAAAACAATCATAGCTGGCAACCCTATCATTGTTTTTCAAACTAGATTTCTACTGAATATTGTCTACAATAATTTAAATTTGCCATATGTATTTCGTTATGATACCATGACTGTACTGGAGGCTATAGGACAAAGAGCTTTATTCAAATAAAATAACATTATATAAACAATTTGGTGCAGTTGCACCAATTTTCGACGATTCTAAAAGCATATAGATATATAACTTAGATGCTTTGCTTTTATATAATCTTTTAGTGCTTTTATATACTCGAAGTCGTTTGTCATAAATTATGCTTACCATAGAAGGGGGATCATGCAGATGAATAAGCTAATAAACTTGGTTATAGATTCAAGTAACAAACTATGAAATTTCCAAAACTCGGAACATTTAAATTTCGCTTGCTTATTTTATTGTAAATGCTTTGCTTATGAATAGAAAATGGAAGCATCTGTTAGTGCGATATTTACGAAATTGTCCGGTGCTGGCAATCATGTGCTAGCACCATAGCTGCTTCACGTTGTATTAAACCTAGCCTATGAATTTCGTTTCGATTGAATGGCGGCGCTGTTAGTTACAGGAGTGAATTAAATTTTAGAGTTACCATCGTCCAAACTTTTTAAATTTTTGAAACGTAAATATTTGTTGTTAATTGTCATTGCAGGATCATTTCCATTAGGAAATTTTATGACAACATCGCTCGATAAAGAAATGTCAATTAATTACGAAATTCATCATAGCTGGCAACCCTTTCACGGTTTTTCAACAAAATCCCTACAGAATTAAAAACGCAATAAGATATGCTTTTCACATGAATTTCGTTTTGATTTCGTTACTGCATCGGAAGTTAGGAAAAAACCTTGATTTTCCTGAGCAAATTTATAATATTTAGGAGACAAAAATTGGCGTAACTGGCGTCCCTATACTAATTTTCAACCAAATTTCTATGAAATCTATTTTTCACCTACTGCGTGAATTTCGTTAAAATCTGGTGGCAATATGAGAGACAAGTAATGAATTTTGAGAATAGCCTCTCAGCTGCTCTCACTTGCTCGACTTTTTTTGCCTCTCAATTGCTCGGGTTTGATCGACTTTTTTTACAGCTGCGCTACTATAACTTGCCTTGAGATGCTCTGCTTTTTTTCGTGCTCATTAAACACAGCTATTATGTATGAAAACACGTAATTTTATTATTTTGATATGTTGTGAATTCCGAATGATTCTCGGAGGAGTCACATGTGAAGCTGTTCAATGAACAATTATTTTTCCATGTAAAACAATCAATATCAATAAGCAATTGTATTCTGTTTGGCAATAAAAGACACAGTTCTTCTTATACATACTCGTATAACGAACTTTTGATTTCGCAATTTCACTGAGCTCATAAGCATAACCTCTGCGATTCGGATGCATTGAGATTTGATTTATATTCAGACTTCAGTTTGTTGGTGGTTTTTAGAAACGCTTTTATTTGTATACAAATACAAAAACTCTAGCGCACCTGAACCGCTAGAAAACTAATTTTCGAAGATATTGTCTTTGAGTGACAAAAAAGTGTGGAAAGACGTAATACATTGTTTTGTAGAATCATATCAACCATTCCTTATCCAAAGCAACAAAACTCAACTCTAACACAAATGATGTAAATGTTCAGTGCTGGCAACACTTTCCGAACGAAGCAGTAATAAGTTTACCATAACAAGCTCATACTCAAATCAACTTATCCTTTGAATTTCGTTCTCATCGCAGGATTTCATCGAAAGTTTCAGCGGCTAAACGTTGTTTGAGGCTGCCATCCGAAAAACGTTCAAAACTCGGAAAATTTAAAAATTGATTCCTTATTTTTATTGCAAATGCTTTGCATATGAGAACGTAATTTGAAGCATTTGTTGGTGCAATATTTACGGAAATGGCTAATGCTGGTTAGCCTGTGTCAGCAGCAAAGCAAAATACATACAAAATCTGCTTTACGTTAAGTTAAACCCAACCAGTAAATTTCGTTTCGATTGAATCACTGCGCTGGAAGTTATACGGGTGAAAAGAATTTTAGGGTTACCACCCTCAAAACTTTTCAAATTTTTAAAGCGTTAATATTTGTGGTTAAATATCATTGCAGGATCATTTCCTTTTGCAAATCTAATGACATAATCGCTCTGTAAAGAAATTTCACAAAATTACAAAAATGATCATAGCTGGCAGCCCTTTCATGATTTTGGTACGAAATTTCTACGACATTTGGTTCACATTAAGGTCCATTTACTGCGTGATCTTCGTTTTGATTTCTGCACTGGACTAGAAGTTATAGGGAAAAAAAACTCTAGCGCACCTGAACCGCTAGAAACACTAATGTTCGAAGAACAGTAGAAGAATCGTGCAGGTTTTGAGTGCATATTCCACTACATGTGCTGCTTATTACGGCCAAACTGTTTCAAATGCCACGTTTTACTTTCGTCTTAAGAATGCATTATAACTCATATGGTGGAAGGTTTCAGATATTACCACTGGTATGAATTTCAACGTTTATGAGAGCAAAACACGGGTTAATTATATTCGTTATCAGTTGCTTATTTCACCAAACTTTGAAAGCAGCATCTCATATAACATCAACGAAGAAAATGCTCAGTGCCTGCAGCACTGTAACTGAAGTTGGTGTTTGGGGCTGCGATCCGAAAAATTTGCAGAACTTTGCGAATTGTAACATCGGTTATTTATTTTCATTATAGATGTTTCCGGTATGTATACTAACTGTAAGTATTTATTGATACAAATGTAGCACAACCGACTCGTGCTGGCAACCTTTCGCCAGTATCAAAGCCAAGAATATATCAAATCTGCTTTACGTTGTTTAATTACATTCGAAGTTATAGGAGTATAAAGAAATTTAGGGTTACCTGCAGCGAGTTTTTTCAAATGATCGAAAGCTTAATATTTGCTGTTTATTGTCACTACAATGTCATTACCATTTGAAAATTCTACGATAAAACCGCTTAATAAAGATATTGCAATTAAACACAAAACCAACAATAGCTGGCAACCCTATCGTGGCTTTTCAACCAAATTTGGCCTGAATAATGTCTATGACAGGTTTCATTAATTATATTAAATTCGTATTGATTTCATGACTGCACTGGAAGTTATAGTGCAAAAAGTTTTATTTTCCTGAGCGAATTTTCAAAACCAAAGACACAAAAATTACCATAGCTGGCAGCACCAATCAAAATTTTTAACTAAATTTCCACCAAACAGAGATTAGAGTTAGGTTTAGCTACTGTGTCAATTTCATGAAAATCTGGTAACTTATTCACATTTCATAGCGCAAAAAGCAGTTTTTTTTCTTTGTAATTTTTCAAGATGGCACCACTGGCACAGACTTGCCCACAATTCAAAATCGCTTCTATCAAATCTGGTCTTACTTTAGTCCAATGCATTCTGTAAATTTTAGCTGTATCTGATTATTGGTTCGTGAGTTTCCGTGAACAGAAGTTTTTGATGCTAAAAATATAGGTTACCTGGGAGAGGGTTACCGTTCTTGTCCGACATGAAATTTCCAAAGTTTTATTTTGAACGTGTAGATAAAACATAAGATTTATATACAGATCGGTTTTATTGTAAGAACCGGACATTTTTTTGAATATTTGATGGTTTGAATGTTTTCACTTCCAAATTTTTTTTTTCAAATTTAAGACACCAAAATTATCATAGCTGGCAGCTCCAACCGAATTTTTCAACCAAATTTCTACCAAACGTGGCCTAAAGTAAGGTCCAGCAATTGTGTGAGTTTCGTCAAAATTGAACGATTCAATCAGAATTTATAGGGCTAAAAACAGTTATCTTTTTTAGTGGTTTTTCAAGATGGCACCACTGGCACAGAATCACCCGCATTTCAAAATCACTTCTATCAGACCTGGTTTTATTTAAGGCCAATACATTCTGTGAATTTCAAATAATTCTGCTCATCGGATCGTGAGTTTCCGTGAACAGAAGTTTTTGATGCTGAAAATATAGGTAAATTGGGCAAGGGTTACCAGGCGTGCCCGTTATACCATATCTCTTTTTTTTTTGGTTATGTAAACAAAGCACAAGATTTACATATGAGTGGCTTTTTTTTGAAGAAACGACATTTTTTCAAGAGAGGCGATGATTTGGAGGTTTTCACTTTCAGTGCCTGCCCTAGCTACAGGGTTGCCAGCACGCTCATTAAAATCAACACAGATCTACAACTAAATAATGTTAATATGTTCTGAAAATTTCGTAATGATTGAATAGCTCTGTCAAAAGTTATCGCAATTTAAAAATTTTCAAATTTTCCCGACCTCTTTTCAGGCACCCAGCGCACACATAGGGTTAAAAAATTCCAAAACATTATCCGATTCATATGTAAAACACGTTCGAAATTTATTTCGTTAATTTTTATTTTTGCGAAAATTATTTGTGCACGAAATAATAGGTATATTAAAAATATCACTTAAATGGCCGCCGGCGCCAAAAGGCTAACAATAACTGACATTTAAAGAGACCTGGACCTATTCTGCATATACACCAATGTATCCTGAAAGTTTCAGCTCAATCGGATGGAACGTTCCCCAGATTATCTCACTGAAATTTTTTGATGATATATATATATAAATATATGGAAATATGAATTTTTGGCCGAATCGATTTTAATACTAATGTTCTTCGAACATTAGTAAAAAGCTTTATTTTGCTGAGCAAAGTTGCAAGATTTAGGAGACAAAAATCACCATAGCTGGCAACTCTATTCTAATTTTTCAACCAAATTTTTATCAAATGTTATCTAAGGTAAGATCCAAGTACTGTATGAATCTTGTCCAAATCTGATGGCTGAATCGGAAGTTATAGGCCTTAAACCAGTTTTTTTTCTCACCTATTTTCCAAGATGGCACCACTGCCACAGGGTTGCCCGCATTTCAAAATAGCTTCTATCAGACCTGGTCCTAGATAATACCAACATATCCTGTAAATTTGATTATGATCGGATTATCCGGTCGTCAGTTCTCGTGAACAGAACTTTTGAGTGCTGAAAATAGAGGTAATTTGGTGATGGGTTGCCGTTCTTGTGCAAAACGGAATTTTGAAAATTTTATCTTGAGATGAAGGACAAAGGATAAAATTTATCAAAGATTTGAATTTTTTGTCGAAAATCAAAAATTTTTCAGGAAGGTCAATGATTTGAAGGATTTTTTTTCAGCACCCTGCCACAGCTACAGGGTTACCCGCTTTATGCTGAAAATTTCTTCGTGCTAAATTTTAGTCAACATCAATACGCTCTGTAATTTTCATGATGATCCATTGTTTTTCTTACAAGTAATGACAAATCAAAATTTGAAAAAAAATCCTTGCCTACTTTTAGGCACTCTGCACCCACACACGGCTCAAAATTTCCGATTATTTATCATAAACAAGCTAAGAACATAATTAGTTTTCATTCCCAATACTTTTCTTTAACAAAAATTTACACTGCTTGGAAATATAGGAGTTCCTCAAAATTCACTAAAACGCTCGCCGCCGTCAAAAGGTTTAGGATATCTGAATTTGAGAAAGTCGTGGACCTACCTACTATATACACCTACGTTCCCCGAAAATTTCAGCTCAATCGGATCGGCCACTCCAGAGATTATCTCCCTTAATCATTTTGCTGATAGATATATATATATATATAGTATATATACTCGTATATATATAAAGAAATATGAATTTTCGGCGAAACGAGTTTAATACTATTGTTCTTCGAACATTAGTAAAAACTGATTTTTGCCCTATGAACTCTGATTCAGTAACCAAATTTTCATGAAATTGACACAGTTGCTGAACCTGAGTCTAAGCCGTGTTTGACAGAAATTTGGTTGAAAAATTCGATTGGTGCTGCCAGCTATGGTACTTTTTGTGTCTTTGGTTAGGAAAATAAAGCTTTTTGTCCCATAACTTTCAGTGCAGTCATGAAATCAATACGAATTTCATACATTTAATTGAATCTATTATAGGCACTATTCAGGTCAAATTTGGTTGATAAGCCACGATAGGGTTGCCAGCTATTGTTGGTTTTGTGTTTATTTCCAATATCTTTCTTAAGCGATTCGATCGTAAAATTTTCAAATGGTAATGATATTGTAGTGACAATATACAGCAAATATCAAGTTTTCGAGTGTTCGAAAAATGCTGCGGCTGGTAACCCTAATTTTTTTTACACTCCTAGAACTTCGAACGCAGTCATCGGATTGAGACGAAATTCGCAGGGTAGGTTAATTTCAACGCGATGCAGATGTGATACTGGCAAAAGGTTGCTAGCACGAGTCTGTAGTGCTATTTCTGTATCAATAAATGCTTACAGTTAGTATTCATGCCGGAAACATTTACAATCAAAATAAATAACCAATGTTTCAATTCCCAAAGTTCTGCAAAATTTTCGGATAGCATATATTCTTGGCTTTGATACTGGCGAAAGGTTGCCAGCACGAGTCGGTTGTGCTACTTTCGTATCAATAAATGCTTACAGTTAGTATTCATACCGGAAACATTTACAATGAAAATAAATAACCGATGTTTCAATTCCCTAAGTTCTGCAAATTTTTCGGATCGCAGCCCCAAACACCAACTTCAGTTACAGTGCTGCAGGCACTAAGCATTTTCTTCATTGATGTTATATGAGATGCTGCTTTCAAAGTTTTATGAAATGAGCAACTGATAACGAATATAGTTAACAACTGCTTTGCTCTCATAGACTTAGAAATTCATGCCAGTGGTAATATCTAAGACCTTTCAACCATATGAGTTATAATGCATTCTTAAGACCAAAGTAAAACGTAATGTTTGAAACATTTTGGCTGTAATAAGCAGCTAGTGTGGTAGAATTTGTGCTCAAAATCTGCACGATTCTTCTATTGTTCTTAGTGATTGTGTTTCTAGCGGTTCAGGTGCGCTCAAAAACATATGAAGAATGGACACGCAATCACAATGCATGAACCCGTACGTGAATGAAGCAATTTTACTACACATGCAATTTTACTCTCTGTAAAACAGCTTTCCCCTCAATGCCGCACGCACCACCCCTTAGCGCTGTAGATTTTCTATGTAAACATTCATTTCAATCCATCCAATCTACGGGGTGGTTAGGATAACGGGGAAACTAATACATGGACACAAATTTCCAAATTCATCAACTTTTCCGAATGAAATTTGTTGTTGTTTTACACGAACACATTGCGACCAGAGGTCGTAAATTGCTTCATTTCTTTCGGCCCATTTCGTATCCATTCTTTTTATATCTATGGGTGCGCTAGAGTTATTTTTGCTCCTCTATTCAGCAGAGAACAGAGTATACGCATTGGAAACAACAACACTCCTGTACCAGTGAATTCACTAGTACAGAAATTCTATTCCTCTCATGTAGTTCACGTGCTGAACTTTAGAATGTGCTGATAGAAAAAAGAAAAGCTCATGAGAAGTTGTGTTTCTTTTGAATCTTAAAATTTCACCTGATGAGAATTCCCGTTCAAATCAAAAACACTAAAGCAAGTTCAGTTCACCAATTTATTCAATGGTTGATATTTCAAATACACTTTCTAAGTTCAAATTCTAAAATTTTCTATTTGCGGTTAAATACTACGGTTTCAACGACACGATTTCAAAATTCTAACTAATTTCTAATTTCGAAATCGAATTTTAATGCGAATGGTTTCAAGGTTGACGATGTACTTGACTTTTATTTCAAATTTCTAACTTTTGAAAAATAAGTGGATATTGAAAATTTCGGTACATTCCAGCTTTTGAACAATTACTTTTTTTTAAATTTCCAATATCCAATTTTACATTTTAAACACAGCATTACAGTTTTCCAATCAGCTGTCTGTCTCCCATCTGCTGTTGCCGTTGTCAAGGTGACAGCGTCAATTTATTATTGAACATCCTCCCCCCGCTGGTCCGACAGGATCAGGATTACCACCTATAAATACATGCTTAATAATGTTTTACATCGATATTGAATTACCGATCATAGACTCCTTGTTGATACATTGGTCCGTTAAGCATAAGCGTTTATAGTCCAGAAAAATTATGGAATACCGGAGTCGAGAACCATACGTTAACGATGTTATTGTTGCCTGTGGCATTTATTCCGAACAGACACATAACATCCAGCAACCAAGGGTTATATTAACATGGCGCCCTGACTCGCCACCTGGAACAAAAGATTGGAAGGAATTTAGGGAACAGGGTTTGGTATGGTATAAAGACGTTGAACAGAGATTGAGATAACTATGCATACTTTATATTAAGGTTAATTCATTTGATTCAACGATTATTATTAATTCGATGTCAATTGGTTTTTTTTTTAGTTGTTATTCCAAGTGTTGTCTCTTCATTTATCTCGAACGGGTTAATCGATTCATCAATTCATTAGTTTATCGTTAATACTTGATATTACAGTCCGAATTTCATAAGTATATTTGATACGTTATTAATTCAATAATGAAGTTTAAGTTCTTGTTGTGATCGGCAGTAACGCGATATTTGATATAGGTCGTTTATAGATTTTGCCATTTGAGAACACGGAAACCACTCGCACTAATGGATCTTTTCCAGGATGAAAATCAGTTATTTTTGCTAACGGCCATTTATAGGATATCACTCTTTCGTCGTTTAATATACAAATGTCACCGACATGCGGGTTTATTTCCTTGTTAAGCCATTTTGGACGTGATTGCAGGTGATTCAAATATTCAACTTTCCATGTGTTCCAAAAGTCCTGTGTCAAACGTTGAACATACTGCCATCTATCCAAGTAATTCACCTTTATGACTGTGAAATCTTGTTCAGGTGGTGTAAGTATTGCTCTTCCGATAAGAAAATGAGCTGGAGTGAGCACTTTGATGTCTGTGGGGTCATCTGATAAAGGGTATAAAGGCCGGGAGTTGAGGCAGGCTTCAATTCTTACTAACACGGTTGACATTTCCTCAAAAGCTAATGCTGCTCCTCCAACAATTCGACGTAAGTGCTGTTTAATCGACTTCACTCTGGCCTCCCACAGTCCACCAAAATGTGGAGAAGCAGGAGGGTTGAAATGCCAAATGATATTTTCATTGGCGAGTACTTCTGCAGCATTATGATTGTTTCCTTTCAGGATCGTCGCAATTCCGCGCAAGCTCCGATGAAATTAGTACCGCAGTCGCTATTTATGTGGTTACAAAGTCCTCGACGTCCCATAAATCGACGCAGTGCTGCGAGAAACGCTGCTGTAGTCAAATCACTGACGAATTCGATGTGAATAGCCTTGACTGCTAGACATATGAATATTGCTAATATCCCTTGTGTAGTTTGTATCCCCGTCCTCGTCTGTCGTGATACTCAATTGGACCGCAATAATCGAAACCCAAAAGCGTGAATGGACTGGACATATTTACTCTAGGTGCTGGTAAGCTTCCCATCAATTGGGTTAAAATTTGCGGCTTTGCCCGGAAACATTTTACACATTTGCGTGTTTCCCGCTTAATAGTAATACGAGCGTCTAAAATCCAATACCGTCTTCTAATCATATTCAACATCAACTGCGTTTGTCCATGTAAAGTGTTTGGATGCGTTTGATGTATTAATAACTTCACTAATTTTCCTCTTTTAGGTAGAATGATTTGATGCTTAGCGTCGTATGGCAAAGTTGCGTTGTTTAACCGTCCTCCAATTCCCAATATTCCAGTACCATCTACAAACGGGTTCAAATTCCTGAGAAGGCTGTTGTTTCCAATGACCTTTCCGTTTCGTAAACGGTTGCTGTAATTTGATTGTTGTTAAATGTCCGCTATAATTAGATTGTTTCGATATGTGTGCGAAGAAACGGAAGCAATAGGCTGTTACTCGTATCAAACGAGACAAAGTTGAAACAACATGGACTAACGGTGCATTTTTGCATTCCAGTTTAGTATCCCAGGAACAGGTACTCCGGGGCCAATTATTAGAATCCTGAGTCAACCAACTGGGTCCATGCCACCACAAATGATTGTCGAAGATTTCAGAAGCATGGATTCCGCGGGATGCTAAATCAGCGGGATTTTGATTGGATGGAACATGACGCCAAGGAGTATTCCCAACGTGGTTCAAAATTTCCGTGGTTCGATTGGCGACGAAAACTGTCCATCGAGTTGGATGATCTCTTAGCCATGCAAGCACGATTTCGGAATCAGTCCATAACGAAGTACTGATACTCATCAAATTCAATGCAAGTTTTACCTTCGCAATTAATTTTGCCAACAGTACTGCTCCACATAATTCCAGTCGTGGTATTGAAACCGTTCGTAAGGGACCACCTTAGATTTAGATATTAGAAGATGCGCATGAGCTTCGTCATCACGTCGAATAACAAAATATACTACTGCTGCGTAAGCTTTTGATGAGGCGTCGCTAAATCCATGTAACTCCAAGTTCGATTGCTTTGTGTAGTTTACCCACCTAGGTATTCTTAGATTTCCAAGAGTTAGTAATTTAGTTCTAAAATCGATCCAGGTTCTATGTAATTCATCTTCTAAAGGCTCGTCCCATGTCAAACCATGTAACCAAAGTGACTGCAACATAATTTTAGCGGTTATCATAATGGGAGATAGCCAGCCTAAAGGATTGTAGAGCCTGGCAATATCTGACAATACTTGCCACTTTGAATATGCATTGCTTTCTTCACTTAGTTTAACGCGATAACTAAGTTGGTCAGTTAGTGGATGCCACATAGCTCCTAAAGATTTATAACCTTGGTCTAAATTCAAATCCAAAGACATTTGCATTTCCAAATCTTCGACTGGCACACCATCTAAAATTCGCCTATCATTACTTATCCATTTTCGAAGATAAAAGCCTCCAGATTGCAAAAGTTCAAATATTTCTTTCCGCTTGCTGATGGTTTTTTGCAAATCTTCTTCTCCTGATAATAGATCATCTACGTAAAATTCATTCATCACCGAGTCGTATGCATTCGGATATCTAGAACGCTCATCTCCCGCCAATTTTCTCAAAGTTCTAATGGCCAAAAACGGTGCACAACTTGTACCAAATGTTACTGTGCTACTTTGAAACTTTTAACCGTCGACACGACTGCATTTTCTATTTGTCCAGATATCACCCAGCCTAATTTTGTGCTCTGTGCTATTGGTCCCGCGACTAGTTTCATCATTTCCCCTAGCATCACATTGCCTACAACGTCGGCTCCTAATAAAACGTCACTGCGACTAGGACGGTCGAAGAACGGATCAGCGAGCTGCAAATGTTTTATTTGGTCCCAATCTGATGTCAACACTGCTTTGCTAGGAATTGAATTGGTCAATTTATCTAGTATGTATGCGTCGAAATCCAATATGCCTCCTGTTCGAGTGTGCATGCTGATTTGTACTATTCCCTTTACTTTAGTTGGATCAGAAGTTCCGATTCCAGACACATTTACCTTGGTTGACTTTCTGGTTAAACCCAATTGTTGCACGGCAGATTGTGTAATTAAAGAAACCTGTGATCCCTGATCCAGCAGCGCTCTTAATGTGACAAGACCAATGGGAGAATGCAAAGTAACGACAGCTGTGACTAGAAGAACTTCTCGTCGGTTCAATGTGTTAATGCTATGTACATGCAAGTGTTCCGCTTGTGATGTTGATGACAATAGTTTGGTTGCACTTTTGGCCGATGGATCATCTCGATGCAGAAGTGTATTATGTGACCTTTGACACTTTAAACATTTGAATCTGCTTGGACAATTTATCAATAAGTGTCCCCTATCCAGGCAATTCAGACATAGCCCATCTTGTTTAACGATATCGAATTTGTTAGGAGGGGCAGTTGTTTAAATTGTGCACAATGAACTAAACGGTGAAGACCTCGACAATGAACACATAAAGGTGACGAATGTGTTTGTACTGAATGAACATTGCGAGTATGAGATTGAATTCGAAATTGTTTAGTTCGATCGATCCCGGAAGCTTCTAAAGCACGAAATCTTTGATTTAAAAAAGTTTTCAACTCATCCAATGAAGGCAATGGTGTTTAATGCTTGAATTCGCTCCCGCAGCTGACGGATTTCTTGAGGTAATCGTTGGGCTGTCAGATACACCACTATGTATTGCCATAAATCCCCTAACTTTAAATTTTGAATTAACTGAACACATTCAACAGTACGATCAACAAGACCTTTCATTGCAGTAGCGGATTCGGATGCATTATCAATGCTGAACAATTTCTTAAATTGAGCATTTAACAACACTCTTTGGTTGTCATATCGCTCATTTAACTGGTTCCACGCGAACTCATAATTTCCTCCAGTTATGGCAAAATGTCGGAGTAAATTTTCCGCTTCACCACCTAGTGTGCATTTTAAATAATGCAGCTTTTCCACTTGTGATAACGAAGCCCGACCATGGATAATTGACACAAAAAGATCCTTAAATGGCACCCAATCTTCATAATTTCCCGTAAATTTAGGCAAGTTTATCCGAGGAAGTTTCAACTCTAATTCATCAGTTTTTGTTTGCACTTGCGTCTTCGTGGTCTGCTTGCCTTCAACCACCTGCGCCCCTTGCAATAATTCTTCCAATTCCGATTGGAAATTTAGATGAAGATTTTGAAATTTGTCGAAATCTTCAGTAAAATACGGCAATTCCACAATCTTCTCATTCAGTTATTCCAAAATCTGCTCATGGGTCTCCAAGAAGCGCTCGTAAAGAGCTTATATTTTGCTAAGCAAAGATTGGTAATAATCCGTTGTTTTCCGTGCTTTGGAATCTTTACGATAATTTACTTGCCATCTTGCAAGTTGATCACATGCGATCTTTTGTCGTACAATAAGATTCTGCACGTCAGCCATTTACTTGTGATTGAAATGTGCACAATAAGGATTACAAAGAATGTACAGTTGTATACGGACAAGGTTACTAACCGTGGCAGATATTCAACCGTTATGGCAGAAGGGAAATACAGTGAATTCAGCATGTTCTTACAAATTCCCGTTAACACGGAGTTCGAATCAAAAGCTGCCGATACTTTTCACAATTTTACCGCAATTTTCAAATTCACACGCCTAATATAACTCACAGATTGCTGAATGTATATTAGATATTACAATTGTTCGAATTCCGAATCTAAATTAATTTATCTAAATGCCACTATATTTCAAGATTCCAGTACATTGGTTTTAAATTATGTAACAAATTTAGTAACTTCACTTGTTCTTGTGAATAATTCAAATGTTATTTCCACCTTATATCAAAATTTCAAACATATGATTAGTATTATATCAATTTTCAATTAATGCACAACGATGGGTTACAGTTATGCGTTTGAAATAATTTATTTTGTGTTAGTTTATATGCATAGTTATATAAATATAAAGGAAAAGGAAAAGGACTTAATCAGTACCAAAAAGGAAAAAATCTTTGCCAATTGTTTCACAAATCACTTTTTTCACCGAAATTGAATCGTGACACGATCCGGTTCGAAGGACCAAAATGTTTCTTTCGAATCTTAAAATTTCACCTTATGAGAATTCCCGTTCAAATCAAAAACACTAAAGCAAGTTCAGTTCACCAATTTATTCAATTGTTGATATTTCAAATACACTTTCTAATTTCAAATTCTTAAACTTTCTATTTGCGGTTAAATACTACGGTTTCAACGACACGATTTCAAAATTCTAACTAATTTCTAATTTCGAAAACGAATTTTAATGCGAAGGGTTTCAAGGTTGACGATGTATTTGACTTTTATTTCAAATTTCTAACTTTTGAAAAATAAGTGGATATTGAAAATTTCGGTACATTCCAGCTTTTGAACAATTACTTTTTTTTTAAATTTCCAATATACAATTTTACATTTTAAACACAGCATTACAGTTTTCCAATCAGCTGTCTGTCTCCCATCTGCTGTTACCGTTGTCAAGGTGACAGCGTCAATTCATTATTGAACAATTTGTTTTTTTTGCTGTTAGGTGGCTTTGATTTTTTCAAGGTTAAAATTAATGTTTTGGTAGTTAGGAAATTAGAAAAAGCTCTCATTACGTGTAGAAAGTTTAAAGAGGTAATTTTCTGTTAGTTCTTTTCTATTTTCTATCGATTGTGACAGTTTATTCTCGTTATTTTCTCACTTTATTTTTAGCTGTTTTGTGCTACCACAGTAAATACAGCAACCTATGTCAGTCTTAGCAAATGTACTGCTGTTTTATACTAAATCGTTGTTTTTGTGGCATAGTTCTATTCTGCTCTGTATCGGCGCAAAAAAACACGCTTAATATTTACAAGTCGATATGAGAACTCTGCAATTGCTGTTGTTTGAAACTTGGTGGTGATGTTCATCCCATAGCTCCTCCCTCGCTGAAATGAGGCATCGGCGGAAAGAACTGACTGCCGAATATACTTCCTGTTGGAACGATTATCTCCGGCGTATGAATTACGTGGTTTGAAGGAATGTTATTGTTTGTTTGCCTTCTGGTCGATACAAAGTTGCAGTAAAGAAGTTGTACCAAATAGGCTCCAAACGCGAGGACAAAGAGGGTAAAAACCCGCTAGTAGCGTAGTTGGTTTGGCCTTAGTTGATAGTTGTTTGCAGGTTGATAAGCTGATGTTTTAGTTTTTTAAGGCTGAGTTCTTCTACAACCCTCGTTGTTTGAAAATGTTTGAGAAAGCCAGGATGGATGGTCAAATCGTCTTCAAATATTTCTGATTTACTATAGTAGGTAATGTTATATATTTTGACACTGCAATTGAAAAAAATGAATTAAAGCAGTTCCTGAGATTTTGTTAATTGGGGTTCCGCAAGTGGATGTTAAGGCAGTTGGCGATATGTTTACCACAAGAATATAATTTGGCTCTGGTTGATGTATAGAGAGTGTTTTCGTTCGATTTGTTAGGATACATTTGGTGGAGTTCTGATTGATGATGCTGAATATGCATTCGGTTCCTTTCGGGTCGGTGTTTGATAGTTTTTTGCAGCAAAGTGTTCCGCCAATGGAGGTACAAGGATTGTCAATTAGTTAAGTAGTGATTTTGTTGGCAATTGCGTAGGGTTTTATAAACAATGCGAGAGATTCTTTTATTGGTATGAGAATCAAGTGAAATAGCAAGTAGGAGTCACGGGATGCTATGGCAAAACGGATATTGAATATTTTGGAGCGATCATTATAATGAGCATGTAGTTCGTGAAATTCGTATGTGTGTTCATCAAACTTTATTTCCGCTAATTGGTTTTTAATGTTATTGGTTTAACTAACTTCATGGGGATGGAGGATTAATTTTGGGCTAGTACCGTAGCTTTCGCTATTTAAGTCAGGTGCTGTTAAATAAAATTAAGCAAAATTAACCTGGTCCAAATTATTCGAAAAACGAGTTGAAATTGATACTTCCGGTTTCACACACAGAATCCGCTTCCATAAAAACCTTTCATCAATTTCATCCATTTTCAGAAGCCCATAGCTCGGCAACTAAACCTCATGGAAACCAAAAATGGTGTATCCACGTTCTTATCCTCTAGAAGTAGCATTATGCGTAAAATGAATGAAATCCAGTACTTCAACTTCTTTTTCATTGTCCGCTTATCAAGTGTATCGTGAATGTTGTCATTGAGGTATTTGCCTAAGGTGACGAGAGATGTCTTAATCCGTTGAACGTTTTTTACATAATTGTCCTAGTTTATGATGTGTATGAAATTTGTATATTGTTGTGTGACTCTGGCTGATCCTAGGTTCAATGCAAGCAGTCCGCGTTTATTATTCAAGTCCTGAATTTCCAGTTTTTGTCCGTAGGTGGAGAGTGTCCAGAAATTTACGTTTGCGTTCAATTTAAGATTTGTGCTATTTTTGGTTTTCGTTGGTAATAACAGTAGTTATTGGGGCACTTTGGCCTGTGAACTTTTTCAGGACCGTAGGAACTTTTCTGCTGACTTTGAGATGACTTTGAAACCGTTTTGCTGACGTGTAACGTCATAGGGAATTCCCATCTGAATTATCGCCAAGTTAAAGGGGTCAATGACCTTTTGATAATTTGTTTTTAGTTTTTAAAGACCTTGACCTGTCAATCAAATAAAACATATACATGTATCTATATATATATATATACATATATTTATATATATATATATATATATATATATATATATATATATATATATATATATATATATATACATATATATACACCTACCCTCTCCACTCTTCCCCTCCCTCTCTTCGACGCCTCTCATATTCTCGCAAACAATTTAAAATCAATATTTGATGGTACCAAGTATTCAGCAAAGAAAAGAAGCAAATATCTCATCATTATCTTCTGCATGCAAACGTACGTCATATGTGTGTAGCTATGCTACTGAAAGGGTACATCTTAAACGCGATACGATGATACCTTGTAGTAAGTATGACAGTTTCATTGAATTTTGCATGACTTCCGATCCATGTCCAAAGTGTCATAGTAAATTGAGCTAAATATGTCCAAACTGGCATAGTAAATCGAATAATTGGAGCTGGCAGCGGCGTGTTTGCTAGTGTGTGGTGCCTTCCATACAGGACTGAGGTTTGGAGTGGGTGTTGCTTTGAGCTGATGTGGTTGAGGCGAGGAGTCCAAGTAATGTATTTCGATAGAGAAGGCTATATGTGCATACTACAGGTATTAACGTTCATGAAATCTACTTCACAGAAATACTATCTTGTGCGTACTACAGTCACGTAAGTTTGTTTACGATTGCACTGAATTTGATTGTTTTGATTTTTATCGGGAGGAATGAATGAAGGTAGAACAACATATGCATATCACGTTGGCGGATGGAAACGAGATCTAAAACGGGGTGGACAGTAATACAAAAGTAGTATGCAAGCTGTAACCGCTTGATGTTGATGTAATCTTTGACTTGGGGTATGTTTGGATAGCCAGATAGATGATTCAGCAAGAAATGTTGCACGATGTTTACATTCGTGATACCTGTTACCAAATATAGAAAGCGCGTGTGGGTCTTCATTAAGATTCTTGCACGATCGTGATGATTTGCATTTGATTGATACAATCTTGAACTTGGGATATACTTGTGGCATGTGCAGTGAATGAAAATGTTTTGCTTTGTTAACCTGTTGAAAATGTGTCATAACTTACCTATGAATGGGCTAACGTGGAATTTTTTACAAGTGAAGATGATGTTATGCGAACACAAAGTGGTTATAATATAGCCAGATAGATAATTCAGCAAAAAATGTTGCACCCTGGCTATACAGGAGTAGGTCAATGTCCAGGAGGTAAATTGTGTTATTTAACATGAAGTACACATTTTTTCTTCTCTGTGATACTAAGGTAGCGTGTGGAAATGGGAATTCTAGATAAATATATATAGATAAATATATATAATGAACAATAATCTTTATTGGTTTATTATTTTTACAAATTTATATTGAAATAAAATTGTTTGTTGATATTTTACATGAAAAAATAATTGTATATTAGAACAGCTTCACACTTAGCTCCACCAAGAAAAAATCCGAGCCAAACACATTTTTATAGGTTGTAGAGGCAGTGCTCTATTCCGTAACGTAATGTAAAAGGTGTATCGTAAGGTCCACAAACGTATTTCCCGTTGGCGTAGAAACATTCCGGTGAAAATCGCAAGTTTTGATTCTCGACATCGGTGCATTGAATGCATCCATGGTGACCGAGCAGAAGAAACATCTGACCTGGTCCTATATGTTTGTGTAAAAGAATCCACTGCGAGCAAGCTTAAGTATTTTTCTTTCATCAATTTTTAGATTGTCAAACGTTTTGACGCGATCATATTCTTGCTTTAAACACAACATCTCGAATGAGTGTTGTCCACTTTAGAGCATGGTTTTTATTAAATTATTAAGGAGTCTTTCTCTAGCCACTTGCGTATAAGGGTTAAATGAAAATCTTTGGGTTCCACAGGGATTGAGCTCATGGTTTCTTCAACGTTAAGCAGACGTGTTACCCAATAAGCCATGTGTGCAATTATAAGTCTGGACTCTAACTGTAGTTTTAAGAATGAAACCAAAACAGAATGGACAAAAGTACAAAAAAAGTCTAGCGCATCAGAACCGCTAGAAAGCTGAATTTCGAAGAAATGGTCTTGGAGTGGCAAAGACGTTGGAAAGACGTTAAACTCTTTTTTAAAGTTTTATATCAACCATTCCTTATCCAAAGCAACAAAACCCAACTATAACATAGATGATGAAAATGTTCAGTGCTGGCAGTACTTTTTTTTAACGAGCTCATACTTAAATCAGCTTATCATTTGAATCCTTTGGTCGCAGGATTTCATTGACAGTTTCAGCGGTTAAACGTTGTTTGAGGCTGCCATCCAAAAAATTTCCAAAACTCGGAAGATTTAGAAATTGGTTCCTTATTTGCATTGCAAATGCTTTAAATTTGAGTATGTAGTTTAAAGCATCTGTTGGTGCAATATTTACGAAAATGTCTGATGCTGGTTACCTTGTGCTAGCAGCAAAGCAAAACACTCGTATGTACCAAATCTGCTTCACGTTAAGTTAAACCCATCCTGTGAATTTGGTTTCGATTGAATCACTGCGCTGGAAGTTATACGGGTGAAAAGAATTTTGAGGTAACCACCCTAAACACTTTTCAAATTTTTAAAACGTTAATATATGTTGATAATTTTCTTTGCAGGATCATTCCCATCTGCACATTTAATGCCAGAATCGCTCGGCAAAGAAATTTCAAAAAATTCCAAAAATGGTCATATCTGGCAGCCCTTTCATGATTTTTTACCGAAATTTCTTTGACATTTGGTTTACATTAAGGTCCATTTACTGCATGAACTTTGTTTTGATTTCATGACTGGACTGGAAGTTAAAGGTAAAAAAGGTTTATTTTACTGAGAAAATTTGCAAGATCCAGGCAACAAAAATCACTATAGCTGGCAGTTATATTCTAATTTTTCAACGAAATTTCACCAAATGTTGTCTAGAGTAAGATGCAAATATTGTGTGAGTTTTGTTAAAATGTGATAGCTGAGTCAGAAGTTATAGGACAAAAAGCAGTTTTATTTTCTCAGTCGTTTTTCAAGATGGTACCATTGCCATAGTGTCACCCGCATTTCAAAATTACTTCTATCAGACCTGGTCCTGGTTACTGTAAACATTTTCTGTGAATTCCATTATGATTAGATAAACCGGGCGTCAGTTCTCGTGAGCAGAAGTTTCGAATGCTGAAAAAAGAAGTTTTGAGTGCTGTCTTGAGCAAATCGGAATTCTGAATATATCAATTTGGTATACTTATCAATGATTTGAAGTTTTTGTCAAAAAGCAAAAATTTTTCAGAAGGTCGTTTATTTGAAATTTTTTTTTCAGGAGCCTGCCGTAGCTACAGGGTAACCTACCTTGTCTTGAAAATCCATAACTGATAAGTCTTAGTCAGCATCAATACGCTCTGCAATTTTCACGATGATCCAATATTTGTGTCAGAAGTTATGAAATATCAAAATTTGAAAAAAAACCCCTGCTTACTTTTAGGCACTCAGCGATTCAAAATTTCCAATTCTTTATCATAGACAAGATAACAACATAATGAGTTTTCATTTCCAATATTTTTTTTAACAAAAATTTACACTGCTTGAAAATATAGGTAAAAATATGGAAAAATTCACTAAAGGCCCGCCGCCACCAAAAGATTAAAGATATCTGAAATCCAGCAAGTCATAGGCCTACTCACTGTATGCATCTATGTCCTCCGATAATTTCAGCTCAATCAGATCGGCCACTCTAGATATATATATATATATATATATATATATATATATATATATATATATAAAAAAAAATATATTTATATATATATATATATATATATATATATATATATACATATATATATATATATATATATATATATATATATATATATATATATACATATGTACATATGCATGTAGCTGTTTTGCGATTGGATAAAATTACATGGAAAAATAATTGTATATTAGAACAGCTTCACACTTAGCTCCACCAAGAAAAAATCCGAGCCAAACACATTTTTATAGGTTGTAGAGGCAGTGCTCTATTCCGTAACGTAATGTAAAAGGTGTATCGTAAGGTCCACAAACGTATTTCCCGTTGGCGTAGAAACATTTCGGTGAAAATCGCAAGTTTTGATTCTCGACATCGGTGCATTGAATGCATCCATGGTGACCGAGCAGAAGAAACATCTGACCTGGTCTTATATGTTTGTGTAAAAGAATCCACTGCGAGCAAGCTTAAGTATTTCTCTTTCATCAATTTTTAGATTGTCAAACGTTTTGACGCGATCATATTCTTGCTTTAAACACAACATCTCGAATGAGTGTTGTCCACTTTAGAGCATGGTTTTTATTAAATTATTGAGGAGTCTTTCTCTAGCCACTTGCGTATAAGGGTTAAATGAAAATCTTTGGGTTCCACAGGGATTGAGCTCATGGTTTCTTCAACGTTAAGCAGACGTCTTACCCAATAAGCCATGTGTGCAATTATAAGTCTGGACTCTAACTGTAGTTTTAAGAATGAAACCAAAACAGAATGGACAAAAGTACAAATATATATATATATATATATATATATATATATATATATATATATATATTCATATATATATATATATATATATATATATATATATATATATATAGATATATATATATATATATATATATATATATATATATATTTATATTTATATATATATATATATATATATATATATATAAATATAAATATATATATATATATATATATATATATATATATATATATATATATATATATATATTTATATATTTATATATATATATATATATATATATATATATATATATATATATATATATATATATATATATATATATATATACATATATATATATAAATATATATATATATATATATATATATATATATATATATATATATATATATATATATATATATATATATATATATATGCATATATATATATATATATATATATATATATATATATATATATATATATATATATATATTGTTACCCTCCCGGTCTAGGGGGGGTCGAGTTCCGGTTCGGCTCGTTTGGGTCCCGGGTGTATATCGTCGGAGACGGGTCGTGGGCGCCACTCACTCACCGAATATTGAGCCGAGAGCCGCTGAGTGAGGTTCGGCTCACCGGATACTCCTTGCGAACAATCACCCCTCCGCTACGGGGCGATACACCTACACGTCTATATATAGGCGAGCGAGCACCTGCCACAAGCTGCCTATTTCTTCGACCACCACTCAAATCTGTTTTTTTTTTGTGTGTTGCCGGAACTACTTGTCCCAATCAATCTACTTGTATACTTTTATCTTCTCTTATCTTAGCCGACTATGACACAATAAAATGTTTTCGTTCAGATTTTAGTAAATTAATACATTTTAATTTAACTTTTTTTTTTTGGGTATTTGAACTGTTTCTAATAAACTTTTAATCGAAAATGTTATTATCAAAGAAATAAATCATGAAATGACAGCTTCTACCGCGTTCGATGGATCAAATAATAACTTAGCTTTCCTTAGACTCATGAATATTTTTATCTTGTCCAAAACGACAACAACTGATAGCATTTATACCGACGACGTAGCATTCATTAAGAAGATGTCATTTCGATTGCGCTTCGCGTAAATATACAGTTACACAATTTCAATAAATTTCATATTTCATCATAGTAAAAAAATAAAAATTAATTTTTTTTTGTCTTCTCACTTACGTAAAAAAATGCCTTCCTCATTGCCAAATGTGTTACACTGTATTATTCGCAATTCCCTTGGCCAAAAAAAGTCCTGCAATACTTCGCTGATACTTCGCCTTCGCACATGCGCCTTCGCTGAGCCGGTTGGAGAACGCCCGGCCACTTCAATTGTACGTAGTAACAGGTGGAAACCACGCAAATCTTCACAGGCGCCTTCGCACATGCGCCTTCGCTGAGCCAAATGGAGAACGCCCGGCCACTTCAATTGTACGTAGTAACAGGTGGAAACCACGCAAATCTGCACAGGCGCCTTCGCACATGCGCCTTCGCTGAGCCGATTGGAGAACGCCCGGCCACTTCAATTGCACGTACTAACAGGTGGAAACCACGCAAATCTTCACAGGCGCCTTCGCACATGCGCCTTCGCCGAGCCAAATGGAGAACGCCCGGCCACTTCAATTGCACGTAGTAACAGGTGGAAACCACGCAAATCTTCACAGGCGCCTTCGCACATGCGCCTTCGCCAAGTCGATTGGAGAACGTCTGTCCGCTTCCACTGCCAGTTGTAAAAATGAAAACGAAAGCCAAGCAAAATTACCACATGCGCCACATGCGCCTTCACTAAGTCGATTCGATAACGTCCGTCCGCTTCCACTGCCAGTTGAAAAAGGGAAAACGAAAGCCAAGCAAAATTACCACATGCGCCACATGCGCCTTCACTAAGTCGATTCGATAACGTCTGTCCGCTTCCACTGCCAGTTGTAAAAATGAAAACGAAAGCCAAGCAAAATTACCACATGCGCCACATGCGCCTTCACTAAGTCGATTCGATAACGTCCGTCCGCTTCCACTGCCAGTTGTAAATGGGAAACAACAAGCCAAGCAAAATTACCACATGCGCCACATGCGCCTTCACTAAGTCGATTCGATAACGTCCGTCCGCTTCCACTGCCAGTTGAAAAAGGGAAGAACGTTCCGAGCTGTTCTTCCCATTCTGTCCACGAATAGCGGTTCTCCGACACGTACCGCTACTCTCGCTGCTCGTGTCGAATATTCGACATATTCGACCTATTCGACGTCTTCCACCTGTTCGAATTTCGAATCCATCGTGAATGTCTGCTGCTTCGACTCACTCCATGGAACCCAGCTGATTTCGGAATTGTGCAGGTGATTGTGATCTAGTGCGCAGTGACAGATCTCGGGATGTTTATATTTTGAATTGACTGAATTGAATTGAATTTGAATTGATTTGAGTCGTACAAGATGGTACCATTGCCATAGTGTCACCCGCATTTCAAAATTACTTCTATCAGACCTGGTCCTGGTTACTGTAAACATTTTCTGTGAATTCCATTATGATTAGATAAACCGGGCGTCAGTTCTCGTGAGCAGAAGTTTCGAATGCTGAAAAAAGAAGTTTTGAGTGCTGTCTTGAGCAAATCGGAATTCTGAAAATATCAATTTGGTATACTTATCAATGATTTGAAGTTTTTGTCAAAAAGCAAAAATTTTTCAGAAGGTCGTTTATTTGAAATTTTTTTTTCAGGAGCCTGCCGTAGCTACAGGGTAACCTACCTTGTCTTGAAAATCCATAACTGATAAGTCTTAGTCAGCATCAATACGCTCTGCAATTTTCACGATGATCCAATATTTGTGTCAGAAGTTATGAAATATCAAAATTTGAAAAAAAACCCCTGCTTACTTTTAGGCACTCAGCGATTCAAAATTTCCAATTCTTTATCATAGACAAGATAACAACATAATGAGTTTTCATTTCCAATATTTTTTTTAACAAAAATTTACACTGCTTGAAAATATAGGTAAAAATATGGAAAAATTCACTAAAGGCCCGCCGCCACCAAAAGATTAAAGATATCTGAAATCCAGCAAGTCATAGGCCTACTCACTGTATGCATCTATGTCCTCCGATAATTTCAGCTCAATCAGATCGGCCACTCCAGATATATATATATATATATATATATATATATATATATATATATATATATATATATATATATATATATATATATATATATATAAAAATATATATATATATATATATATATATATATATATATATATATATATATATATATATATACATATATATATATATATATATATATATATATATATATATATATATATATATATATATATATATATATATATACATATGTACATATGCATGTAGCTGTTTTGCGATTGGATAAAATTACATGGAAAAATAATTGTATATTAGAACAGCTTCACACTTAGCTCCACCAAGAAAAAATCCGAGCCAAACACATTTTTATAGGTTGTAGAGGCAGTGCTCTATTCCGTAACGTAATGTAAAAGGTGTATCGTAAGGTCCACAAACGTATTTCCCGTTGGCGTAGAAACATTTCGGTGAAAATCGCAAGTTTTGATTCTCGACATCGGTGCATTGAATGCATCCATGGTGACCGAGCAGAAGAAACATCTGACCTGGTCTTATATGTTTGTGTAAAAGAATCCACTGCGAGCAAGCTTAAGTATTTCTCTTTCATCAATTTTTAGATTGTCAAACGTTTTGACGCGATCATATTCTTGCTTTAAACACAACATCTCGAATGAGTGTTGTCCACTTTAGAGCATGGTTTTTATTAAATTATTGAGGAGTCTTTCTCTAGCCACTTGCGTATAAGGGTTAAATGAAAATCTTTGGGTTCCACAGGGATTGAGCTCATGGTTTCTTCAACGTTAAGCAGACGTCTTACCCAATAAGCCATGTGTGCAATTATAAGTCTGGACTCTAACTGTAGTTTTAAGAATGAAACCAAAACAGAATGGACAAAAGTACAAATATATATATATATATATATATATATATATATATATATATTCATATATATATATATATATATATATATATATATATAGATATATATATAATATATATATATATATATATATATATATATATATATTTATATTTATATATATATATATATATATATATATATATATATATATATATATAATATAAATATATATATATATATATATATATATATATATATATATATATATATATATATATATATATATATATATATATATATATATATATATATATATATTTATATATTTATATATATATATATATATATATATATATATATATATATATATATATATATATATATATATACACATATATATATATATAAATATATATATATATATATATATATATATATATATATATATATATATATATATATATATATATATATATATATATATATATATATATATATATGCATATATATATATATATATATATATATATATATATATATATATATATATATATATATATATATATATATATATATATATATATTGTTACCCTCCCGGTCTAGGGGGGGTCGAGTTCCGGTTCGGCTCGTTTGGGTCCCGGGTGTAACTCGTCGGAGACGGGTCGTGGGCGCCACTCACTCACCGAATATTGAGCCGAGAGCCGCTGAGTGAGGTTCGGCTCACCGGATACTCCTTGCGAACAATCACCCCTCCGCTACGGGGCGATACACCTACACGTCTATATATAGGCGAGCGAGCACCTGCCACAAGCTGCCTATTTCTTCGACCACCACTCAAATCTGTTTTTTTTTTGTGTGTTGCCGGAACTACTTGTCCCAATCAATCTACTTGTATACTTTTATCTTCTCTTATCTTAGCCGACTATGACACAATAAAATGTTTTCGTTCAGATTTTAGTAAATTAATACATTTTAATTTAACTTTTTTTTTTTGGGTATTTGAACTGTTTCTAATAAACTTTTAATCGAAAATGTTATTATCAAAGAAATAAATCATGAAATGACAGCTTCTACCGCGTTCGATGGATCAAATAATAACTTAGCTTTCCTTAGACTCATGAATATTTTTATCTTGTCCAAAACGACAACAACTGATAGCATTTATACCGACGACGTAGCATTCATTAAGAAGATGTCATTTCGATTGCGCTTCGCGTAAATATACAGTTACACAATTTCAATAAATTTCATATTTCATCATAGTAAAAAAATAAAAATTAATTTTTTTTTGTCTTCTCACTTACGTAAAAAAATGCCTTCCTCATTGCCAAATGTGTTACACTGTATTATTCGCAATTCCCTTGGCCAAAAAAAGTCCTGCAATACTTCGCTGATACTTCGCCTTCGCACATGCGCCTTCGCTGAGCCGGTTGGAGAACGCCCGGCCACTTCAATTGTACGTAGTAACAGGTGGAAACCACGCAAATCTTCACAGGCGCCTTCGCACATGCGCCTTCGCTGAGCCAAATGGAGAACGCCCGGCCACTTCAATTGTACGTAGTAACAGGTGGAAACCACGCAAATCTGCACAGGCGCCTTCGCACATGCGCCTTCGCTGAGCCGATTGGAGAACGCCCGGCCACTTCAATTGCACGTACTAACAGGTGGAAACCACGCAAATCTTCACAGGCGCCTTCGCACATGCGCCTTCGCCGAGCCAAATGGAGAACGCCCGGCCACTTCAATTGCACGTAGTAACAGGTGGAAACCACGCAAATCTTCACAGGCGCCTTCGCACATGCGCCTTCGCCAAGTCGATTGGAGAACGTCTGTCCGCTTCCACTGCCAGTTGTAAAAATGAAAACGAAAGCCAAGCAAAATTACCACATGCGCCACATGCGCCTTCACTAAGTCGATTCGATAACGTCCGTCCGCTTCCACTGCCAGTTGAAAAAGGGAAAACGAAAGCCAAGCAAAATTACCACATGCGCCACATGCGCCTTCACTAAGTCGATTCGATAACGTCTGTCCGCTTCCACTGCCAGTTGTAAAAATGAAAACGAAAGCCAAGCAAAATTACCACATGCGCCACATGCGCCTTCACTAAGTCGATTCGATAACGTCCGTCCGCTTCCACTGCCAGTTGTAAATGGGAAACAACAAGCCAAGCAAAATTACCACATGCGCCACATGCGCCTTCACTAAGTCGATTCGATAACGTCCGTCCGCTTCCACTGCCAGTTGAAAAAGGGAAGAACGTTCCGAGCTGTTCTTCCCATTCTGTCCACGAATAGCGGTTCTCCGACACGTACCGCTACTCTCGCTGCTCGTGTCGAATATTCGACATATTCGACCTATTCGACGTCTTCCCCCTGTTCGAATTTCGAATCCATCGTGAATGTCTGCTGCTTCGACTCACTCCATGGAACCCAGCTGATTTCGGAATTGTGCAGGTGATTGTGATCTAGTGCGCAGTGACAGATCTCGGGATGTTTATATTTTGAATTGACTGAATTGAATTGAATTTGTTTTGATTTGAGTCGTACGGTGGATTGGGGTGTTTCGCGTATATGCATCCGTTTCGCGGGTGTTAACATACGGTGGTTCGTCGCGTTGCGTCCTGGGAATCCGGTGGTGGCGGGTTGTAGCGGGGTGTTGGCTGGCGAAACGGTGACAAAGGAGGACGACTTGGCAGCTACCGGTCGGTGGTGCATTCCTTCAGATAAGTATTCCTTTCAGCTTCGTGTTTCCGGACCGATTCTTTGTGGTATTTCTCGTGCATTTCAGGTCGACGTGAAGAGATCCACCGCGAGTCCCTGGCGAACGCCTCGTTGCCCGGCGGTTGGCGAGTCATCGGAAGTTCCGTGGGAGGTTGCCGGTAAGTATGTATGGGTAGGTGATTGAAGAACATGAAAAATTTATATAGTTCTCTTTCAGGTGATGGCTCACCCGCAACACAGCCAACTCCGAGATTACCAGCGAGTGGACGCACCGACCCTGCTTCAGCCACTCCGTCGACAGCGCGTCGCTTAGATTTAATTAGTTTAATTCTTAATTTAGTCTTATCTCTACGGCATGTAAGGTATATCTATATACTAAGTAGCATTATTTTAGCTTAGTGTTAAATCATCGACATCCGACTAGTACACGACACAAGTCGGATGCGACATTCCAAACAACATTTGTTAGCCTATCAATTTGAGTGGTGGTTTCGCGGTTTAAACATGGGCAACCCTTCACGGGAAGGGTTGCAATTTTTTTTTTCTTTAATGGCAAACGGCTCGGCATTGCGAGGTGTACGCCCGTACATGCTTGTCGATTGGTCGTTGTTTAGGCCCCGAGTTCTTGTTACAACGTAACAACTCCCCCCCTTACTGGAAGAGGATTTCCTCGAAATCCGCTTATCTGTGATATAACTAAATTTGATAGCTCTTAAGCAAAGTAGGTAGCGCCAATCAGTGCCTGAGGTAAAACTGATAATCCTCATATATTTCCCCCATGGAAATTATTTCGCCCCGATTGCCTGACCCTATTTATATAAATACATACGTATAGATATATCCACATACGCATCCGTACTTGTATATCTTATTCCTACCCCCGGCACCTTACTTTCAGCTTGGTTATTGGGATTAGTACTCTCGCTACCTACCTTTGGCTATCTTCTAAGAGAGCCTAACCTGAGGGGCTTGGTACTCCACCCTCCTATGTTGAGTTCGTGAGAACCGAGCTCGTGACTAGCCCCGGTTATCCGAACTGTGACCGAACCTTAGTTTATTAGCCCTCCTGTCCCTACCTAACTCGGCGATTGATCTCCGCTCCTTAACCTGAATCACCACCCTAATTTCACGCTAAGCCTACCCCAATAATTTTTCACTAATTAAATCCTAGTAATTCAGTGTCTTAAGCTAATCCCTTACTGATACGAGTAATTAATTTTAACGATCCAAGTAATCTTGTGATCTTAACCAACGCCTAATGACTACCTGTAGCGAATATTAAGAATCCAAATAGTTCTGTGCCCTAAACTACCACCTTTTAATTACCAGTAGTTAATATTATTAATTCATTCTATTATCTGATTAGTCTACCTAATTCCCCTAACTACCTCCTAGTGCCTTACTAATCTACCCCGAACTCCAGTAATTTCTCTATTCCTGCTATAATTTTATTAATCCAACTAGGTCCAGGAAAATTTTCGAAACTAATTCCAAATTCCGTGGGGTGTTTTTAGATAAAACGCCACGAATACAAGAGGGAAGGAATGTGCGATTGAGCGATCGGCTACCAAGCCATTTGAATTAAGGCCAAATTCCGCGTACCAGGATCGCCAGTGCCAGCGAAGCGTCAGGTGGACTCACCTAACTCATCGCCGAGATGATTTAGGTTCTGAGCTTTTATAGCTTAAGGTATTCTGAAAGCGACTTTTCTGTGTTTAGTCCTTAAGGGAAATTGTTAGTGTTATGATTACTAGATAAGATTTAGATTCTAAGGCTAGGATACCGGTCTGCCTGCCGATACCGCGTCGTGCTTGTTACTTTCCCACCGTGTCCTTAGTGCACATACCGCTTCAGGTCTTTCGCGTGCCAGGTCCCTGCGCTTTGACCCTTCTCGTCCACCAACCTATACGTCCAGCCGGACACGCGTTCGCCGATCCAAAAGGGACCCAGATATTCAGGCGCTAGTTTCGCGGAATAATATTTTGTCGCGTCCGAAATGGTGAAATTCCTTCGCCACACGGGATCCCCGTCTTCATACCTCGCATCCCTTTTTCGCAAGTTATAGCGTCTCGTACTCTGCCGGGCTGCCTGTTGCATTTTCTCCCACACTTCCTGATGTACTTTCGTGAGTGCCTCCGCTCTGACTGTGGGCTCTAGACCCTCCTGTCCCCCTTCGGGTCGTTCCTTATTTTCGTGGAAAGTTACCATCTCGCGTCCAAAATTGTAGAAATATGGTGTGATTTGGGTCACTTCGTGTTTGTAAGTTCTTAACGCGCATGCTATCTTGGCCAAACTTCGATCCCACTCTCGGTGATTATCAGCTACATAAGAACGCAACATCCTTTTTATATCCTGGTTCCTTCTCTCGGCCGGATTGGCCTGAGGATGGTATAACGCCGTATATTTGATTTCGGTTCCGTATGTCTCAGCTAATCGTTGAAGTAACGTCCCCCGGAATTGGACCCCATTATCGCAAACAAGCCACTTCGGTGCTCCGAACATTAAGAACACTTGCTCTTCTAGCACACGACACACCGCTACTGCTGTCGCCTGCCGCAAAGGGAAGAGCAGGGTGAACTTGGTAACATAATCCAAGACGGTTAGAATCGTGGTATGCCCCTGGCTGGACCGAGGTAATGGCCCTACCAAGTCCACGCATACCATCTCCCAAGGCAGCTGAGGTTCTCCGCTTCGAGAAACCATGAATCCCGCGGGAGCTTTCCTTTCGACCTTGTTCGCCTGGCAGACCTTGCACTTTCGCACATAGCTGACTACGTCGGCGGACATCTTGGGCCAATAAAACCTTGTCGCCACTCGACTTAGTGTGCGACTGGCCCCCATATGACCTGCCGTTGGTTCGTCATGACACCGGTGGAGTATGGCCTTCCTTTCGCTCTTTGGAACGACTCGTTTCCACGCCTCAGACCCCTCTAGTTCTGGATATCTCCCCGGCACATGTTTCCACAAAGAGTCCTCAGCCACACGCCAGCCCGCGAAGCGTTCTGGGGCGTTTAGCACCCTTTGCTTCATCGTCTCGACCCATGTATCCCTCACAGTCTCCAGCATTGCCACTTCTCCTTGAGGTAACATCCGTGATAGCGCATCTGGTACCAGGTGCTCTTTACCTTTCCGATGTACAATATCGAAAGGATACTGCTGTAAGCGTATTGCCCACCTTGCCAACCGTCCTGTCGGGTCTTTCAGGTTGTTCAACCACACGAGTGAATAGTGGTCCGTGACTACCGTAAACTTGGCCCCTTCCACATAAGGCCTCAGTTTTTCCACTGCCCACAAGACCGCCAGGCACTCCTTCTCGGTGGTTGAATATTTCCGCTCAGACTTCGATAGCGACCGGCTGAGGTAGCAGATTACCTTTTCACCGTCTGCCTGGTGTTGGGACAATACGGCTCCCAGACCCAGATCTGATGCGTCCGTTTGGATTGAGAAGGGGAGGGTGTAGTCCGGACAGGTGAGGATGGGTGCGGTCGATAATTTGATTTTCGCCTGGGTGAAGGCGGTTTCACAGTCCTGGGTCCACTCGAACTTCTGGTTTTTCTTTAGTAGGTTCGTTAGTGGTGCCGTCATCGTGGCAAAGTCGGGTATAAACCTCCGATACCACGACACCATACCCAGGAACTGCCTTACCCCCTTCACATTCGTAGGCGAAGGGATCTGCGACACGCTCTTGACCTTGTCCGGGTCCACATTCAGCCCCTTCTCGTCGACCACATAGCCCAAGTATTTGAGCTGGGAACGGCAGAACTCACACTTGTCACGGGATACTTTCAATCCAGCCTGTCTTAGACGCCTGAACACTTCCCTCAAAATTTCCATGTGTTTGGCAAAGTCTTGGGTTACAACGATAATATCGTCGAGATAAGTGAACACATAAGGTTCCAAATCGGGTCCCAGAACCTGATCGATAAGACGTTGCCAAGTCGCCGGCGCGTTCTGTAGCCCGAAAGGCATCCTTTTAAACTGGAATAACCCTCGGTGTGGCACGGTGAACGCGGTAAACTTCTTGGACTGCTCCGCCATGGGCACCTGCCAGTAGGCTGACTTTACATCCAGTGACGATAGGTACTTTGCGTCACGTAGCTTATCTAGAGTAGCCGACACGTAGGGTAGCGGGTACGCATCATGTTCCGTGACTCGATTCAACTTGCGATAGTCTACGCAGAATCGATACGTTCCGTCTTTCTTCTTCACAAGGATGATCGGTGAGGCCCAGGGACTCGACGATGGTTCCACTGTCCCATCTTTGATCATCTCGTTCAATTCGGCATCAATATGTTTCTGTACGGCTGGAGACACCGGATAGTATCGTTGCTTGATTGGAGGTGAGTTGGTCTTGATTACATGTTCTACTCTCCCGCTGCAACCGATGCCATCCCCCATGGACCGAAACTCCCCTTCTAGCAGATGACTGAGCGCTGCTTCTTCTATTCCCGTCAAACGACTCCTCGACTTCAACTGTTCGGCGGCCTCTCCCTCCAAGGCACTCAAGAAGCTCCAACTCTCCTCACTTATTGCCAGTATTAACCCAAACCGCCTGACAAAATCTACACCGAGGATGAGGCTCTGCGGGATAGCCGGTACGACCAGAACTCGTAGCCACTCTACTTTATTCTCCAATATTAGTGGAACTACTACCGTCCCAGCAATCGCACACCCCTGGCTGTTAGCCAGGCGAATAATCTTCTGGTCGGAATCCATGAGTTCTACACCCAACTCCTCTAGGGCCTTCCAACCTTCTCCACCTAGTACGGTGTGTGACGCGCCCGAATCCACCAGGCCAAGGAACTTCCGACCGTGGATATCCACCTCCAGGTGCGGTCGACTGTCCCCTTGCCTTTTTGCCAGCATGTATTCTACTCGTGCCTCTTCCGCGGCCCCACCTCTATCCTCCTTAGTGTCCAGACGGCCGCCTACTGGACACAGCGCCCGTTTCCCGATGTTTGCATTGGGAGTCCCCTCCCCTCCAAGCCTTCCTGAGAAGAACCAGCTGGACGTCGTTCACTCTGCGGATTCCGTGCGTTCCGTGGTCTATTTGAAGAGCCTTGACAATTTGGACAAGTCGCCCTCCGGGCGCCCATTCGCCCACATCCGTAACATCGCTGTGGTTCTCTACAGTCTCGAGACATATGCCCACTTCCCCTACAATTCCAACATTGAAGGACATTTCTCTGTAGCACTGCTATGTTCTCGCTCTCGGCTCCGCCCACGTAGGCCAAGTCTGGTTCTAGAAGTCGGTTCGACTTCCTGATGGGTGGTGGAAGATAAGCTTCCACGGAGATTCGCGTCGCCTCTAAGGAGCGTCCCACTCGGATTAGATCAGCGATCGTCTGCACTGAAGTAAGGGCCAATTGTGTTTGATAGAATGGCGACAGGTTTTTGCGAAGAATCTTTGGTTTCTCTTCTTCGGTGCAAGGGGTGGCTCGACGCCGGAACAAACCCTCCATAGCCGACACGTACACCCCGATGGATTCTTCTGGACCTTGCGTTCGTCTACCTATCTCCGTGAGCAGTCGGTCATCATAATCCGGTGGTAAGAATTCCGCACGCATCTCGGCTACCAGTTCCCGCCATGAGTGCACTCGTGTCCGGTTGGCTCGGTACCATACCAGTGCCTTCCCTTCAAACATTTCGACCGCGGATTGGAACAACTGCCTCGTGGTTACTCCCCTGGCCTCTCTCAGCTCCTCCACTCGCTCGAGAAAGGCACTCAAGGACCCCGAATCTCCGGTGTAGCGCAAACCCCATTTGGAAACCTCCTGACCCTTGTACACAGGCATAGAGGACCGAGGCGTTGAGAAGATGGGATTCCCTAAGTCCTCCGCCGCTTGGACTGGTTCCCTGTTTCTGGCCGCTACTGGTTCCACACCGTCACCTACGCCTTGAGACTCTCGCTCACCAGCGCTGCCATCGTCCTGTTCCGCGTCTGTCCCTACATCTTCACCCTCTCCCTCGGCTTTAACTAGGAGCTCTCCCATAGCCATAATCAGTTGTACCCTCAGTTTGCCGGCCTCCTCGCACATATCCTCCCCTTCGGGCTGGGTCTTCTGCAAACGGCGCATACCGAACTCGATTTTCGCCTTGATTTTAAGAAACTCTGACGTCTGTGGTGTCCCTGAGAACGCTGCGATCAACGCGAGAATTTCGGCCAGTTTGTCCTTTACGGCACTGATGTCCTCTTCCAAAGAGTACGGATATTCCTTCACAGAAACCAAGGAGGTTTCCATGGACGCCTCCGCCCTCAATGCTACTCGAAGAGTCTTCCGCATGGCTTCAACGGTTCCAGTCGGCTGACCCCTGATTTCTAGCTCGTACGTCAGCTCGTCCTTGTTAAGTCGGTCTATAGGTATCTTCATTTTTGACGCCATCCTGGCTGTAGATCCCGATCAGTCCTAAAAGGGATACCCTAAGGCTAACTATCCACTAAGAAGGAAAACAAACTAAGTATATGTGATTAAGTTTTTTTTTTTTTTTTTTTTTTTTCAACTAAAAATTCCAAATATGCAAAATAAGGTGTTCCTCCGCGCCAGGTTACTCCCGTCTGATCGGATTGCCCTATACTCTCACCGCCTGGTCACCTAAGATTCCGACGGATTTCCTGCTGCTGCGTCTGAGTCCCGTCCTGAGTTCCACACTTCGGTTCACTAACACTTTACACGCATTCGACTTTAACTTTTCCCGCGAGTTTATTTTTTTCTTTTCCGGGTGTCGATACCTACGTTGAATGGCCAACGTTCCAGTACCTCCGTAATATGCTCGCGATTCGGTTAACAACGTTTTTGGGGCCCCACGTTGGGCGCCAATTTGTTACCCTCCCGGTCTAGGGGGGGTCGAGTTCCGGTTCGGCTCGTTTGGGTCCCGGGTGTAACTCGTCGGAGACGGGTCGTGGGCGCCACTCACTCACCCAATATTGAGCCGAGAGCCGCTGAGTGAGGTTCGGCTCACCGGATACTCCTTGCGAACAATCACCCCTCCGCTACGGGGCGATACACCTACACGTCTATATATAGGCGAGCGAGCACCTGCCACAAGCTGCCTATTTCGTCGACCACCACTCAAATCTGTTTTTTTTTTTTGTGTGTTGCCGGAACTACTTGTCCCAATCAATCTACTTGTATACTTTTATCTTCTCTTATCTTAGCCGACTATGACACAATAAAATGTTTTCGTTCAGATTTTAGTAAATTAATACATTTTAATTTAACTTTTTTTTTTTTTGGGTATTTGAACTGTTTCTAATAAACTTTTAATCGAAAATGTTATTATCAAAGAAATAAATCATGAAATGACAGCTTCTACCGCGTTCGATGGATCAAATAATAACTTAGCTTTCCTTAGACTCATGAATATTTTTATCTTGTCCAAAACGACAACAACTGATAGCATTTATACCGACGACGTAGCATTCATTAAGAAGATGTCATTTCGATTGCGCTTCGCGTAAATATACAGTTACACAATTTCAATAAATTTCATATTTCATCATAGTAAAAAAATAAAAATTAATTTTTTTTGGTCTTCTCACTTACGTAAAAAAATGCCTTCCTCATTGCCAAATATGTTAAACTGTATTATTCGCAATTCCCTTGGCCAAAAAAAGTCCTGCGATACTTCGCTGATACTTCGCCTTCGCACATGCGCCTTCGCTGAGCCGATTGGAGAACGCCCGGCCACTTCAATTGTACGTAGTAACAGGTGGAAACCACGCAAATCTTCACAGGCGCCTTCGCACATGCGCCTTCGCTGAGCCAAATGGAGAACGCCCGGCCACTTCAATTGTACGTAGTAACAGGTGGAAACCACGCAAATCTGCACAGGCGCCTTCGCACATGCGCCTTCGCTGAGCCGATTGGAGAACGCCCGGCCACTTCAATTGCACGTACTAACAGGTGGAAACCACGCAAATCTTCACAGGCGCCTTCGCACATGCGCCTTCGCCGAGCCAAATGGAGAACGCCCGGCCACTTCAATTGCACGTAGTAACAGGTGGAAACCACGCAAATCTTCACAGGCGCCTTCGCACATGCGCCTTCGCCAAGTCGATTGGAGAACGTCTGTCCGCTTCCACTGCCAGTTGTAAAAATGAAAACGAAAGCCAAGCAAAATTACCACATGCGCCACATGCGCCTTCACTAAGTCGATTCGATAACGTCCGTCCGCTTCCACTGCCAGTTGAAAAAGGGAAAACGAAAGCCAAGCAAAATTACCACATGCGCCACATGCGCCTTCACTAAGTCGATTCGATAACGTCCGTCCGCTTCCACTGCCAGTTGTAAAAATGAAAACGAAAGCCAAGCAAAATTACCACATGCGCCACATGCGCCTTCACTAAGTCGATTCGATAACGTCTGTCCGCTTCCACTGCCAGTTGTTAAAATGAAAACGAAAGCCAAGCAAAATTACCACATGCGCCACATGCGCCTTCACTAAGTCGATTCGATAACGTCCGTCCGCTTCCACTGCCAGTTGTACAAATGAAAACGAAAGCCAAGCAAAATTACCACATGCGCCACATGCGCCTTCACTAAGTCGATTCGATAACGTCCGTCCGCTTCCACTGCCAGTTGTAAAAGGGAAACAGCAAGCCAAGCAAAATTACCACATGCGCCTTCACTAAGTCGATTTGATAACGTCCGTCCGCTTCCACTGCCAGTTGTAAAAGTGAAACAGCAAGCCAAGCAAAATTACCACATGCGCCTTCACTAAGTCGATTCGATAACGTCCGTCCGCTTCCACTGCCAGTTGAAAAAGGGAAGAACGTTCCGAGCTGTTCTTCCCATTCTGTCCACGAATAGCGGTTCTCCGACACGTACCGCTACTCTCGCTGCTCGTGTCGAATATTCGACATATTCGACCTATTCGACGTCTTCCACCTGTTCGAATTTCGAATCCATCGTGAATGTCTGCTGCTTCGACTCACTCCATGGAACCCAGCTGATTTCGGAATTGTGCAGGTGATTGTGATCTAGTGCGCAGTGACAGATCTCGGGATGTTTATATTTTGAATTGACTGAATTGAATTGAATTTGAATTGATTTGAGTCGTACGGTGGATTGGGGTGTTTCGCGTATATGCATCCGTTTCGCGGGTGTTAACATACGGTGGTTCGTCGCGTTGCGTCCTGGGAATCCGGTGGTGGCGGGTTGTAGCGGGGTGTTGGCTGGCGAAACGGTGACAAAGGAGGACGACTTGGCAGCTACCGGTCGGTGGTGCATTCCTTCAGATAAGTATTCCTTTCAGCTTCGTGTTTCCGGACCGATTCTTTGTGGTATTTCTCGTGCATTTCAGGTCGACGTGAAGAGATCCACCGCGAGTCCCTGGCGAACGCCTCGTTGCCCGGCGGTTGGCGAGTCATCGGAAGTTCCGTGGGAGGTTGCCGGTAAGTATGTATGGGTAGGTGATTGAAGAACATGAAAAATTTATATAGTTCTCTTTCAGGTGATGGCTCACCCGCAACACAGCCAACTCCGAGATTACCAGCGAGTGGACGCACCGACCCTGCTTCAGCCACTCCGTCGACAGCGCGTCGCTTAGATTTAATTAGTTTAATTCTTAATTTAGTCTTATCTCTACGGCATGTAAGGTATATCTATATACTAAGTAGCATTATTTTAGCTTAGTGCTAAATCATCGACATCAGACTAGTACACGACACAAGTCGGATGCGACATTCCAAACAACATTTGTTAGCCTATCAATTTGAGTGGTGGTTTCGCGGTTTAAACATGGGCAACCCTTCCCGGGAAGGGTTGCAATTTTTTTTTTCTTTAATGGCAAACGGCTCGGCATTGCGAGGTGTACGCCCGTACATGCTTGTCGATTGGTCGTTGTTTAGGCCCCGAGTTCTTGTTACAACGTAACAATATATATATATATATATATATATATATATATATATATATATATATATATATATATATATATATATATATATATATATATATATATATATATATATATATATATATTTATATATATATATATATATACATATATATATATATATATATATATATATATATATATATATATATATATATATATATATTTATATATATATATATATATATATATATATATATATATATATATATATATATATATATATATCTCTTTCCGAAACCCATGTCTTGAGTGTTTGGTGACTTGAAAAAAAGAACCGTGAACTCCTCGGGAATTCCCCAAGTCGAAGACCGTTTTCAGCTGTGAATAGCTGTGTTATCTGCAACGCAAGTGAAATCACTTCGTAAGTTTCAAATTGGTTAATTGGTGCCGATCATCTGTTTTTAGTGCGGGCTCTATGTGTTGCTAAATACATTGTTTTTAAATAATTTTCGGTTTCGAAACGATTTAATGAAATTTTTTTTTGAGAAACACAGTTAGATTTTCGCAGTAGATCTAGTGCGATAAATACGAGACATATATCTCTACAATTACTTTTCAAATTTCAGGAGATGTCGCAGGTCAGTGGTACGGTTGCGGCTCTCAAAGTAAACAGTTCAATCCTCGACAGTGTACTTTTTTTTGGACAACTATTTATCGATGTAAACATTTTCTTTGTTTCCAATTTTTCTTGTCTTGGCGGGGAACCACCCATCTAACAAGGTCACGTATCGTCATATTGTACTGGGATTCGTCAACAGTGAAACTCTGAGGGGTCGACCCGGTTTTCTGTTGTGACACACCTTGGAAAATCGTATATGGGTGCATGTTCAGGAATTAAAATAACGGTCTGAATAACGGATGGATGATACAAATCAGTGAGTACCGTTTGGCAGCGCAGATATAGGATTAAAACTTCATTAGAATACTCGATCAATAACGGATAGATAGCAAATCATTTTTTTTAGCCATATTTTATGTTTGGCAACATGTTATACTTAGCAACATTTTATGCTTAGCAACATTTACTAGCAACACATTATCAAAACATCAATATAGACTGTTTCCATTGTTCTATGCTTATTTCACAACAAGTAACAACTGGCACACGGCGCTACGTTATCGACACCTGCTTTGTTATCTCCCGAGTGGAGTTCGATACTGGGATTGCACATCTTTTTATTTTATTTTCTCCTCGAATTTGCGAATGTCAAATGGCAATTTTTTGATTTCTTCTAATAAATCAAATAAATTTTCATCAGCTGCTGGATGCTTGACATTGACATTGATAAAATATTATCTAACGAAATTCCAAACCTCAAAATTTTAAAGTTTTTTTATTCATCATTTTTTATTCTGATATAAAATGAGTTACAAATGTAGCCTCGAAAACTGCATCGCGTTTGATAACACCTTGCGATATGTTACATGCAAAGCATTTTGCAATAGAAAACTCCACGGTGCTTGCATGGGTGCTCCAAGAGATTGGTACAATCCTTACTTGGAGTCACATTTTATATGTTTGGATTGCCAACATACGGAAATATTAATGAAAAGCATGTACAATAACATAGCAGGCTACATTGGTTCACTCAACGTTGAAAAAGACCAAATGCTGGTGAAACTACATACACAAACTAAGGTTAATGACAAAATACTCACTGAAATTACCAATCAAATTGAGAGTATAACGACTGCCTTAGATGATCTTTCCAAAGCCACCAAAAGAAATACTGACAAATCTGGTGAGCTTATTGATAATTTGAAGCAAATAACTTGTTCAATTATCTCTCTATCTACACCCACCTCTAATTGCCAAATGAACGATAGAGGCTTGCTCAAAATAATTGATAACAAAATAACGACACTTATGACAACTCAGATTGATAAGCTGTCGAATTAAATGTTCGATGATATTCACGCTACCGAAAAATCAATCAGCAATAAACTAGAGAGCATTGAAAAGTTTCAGAAAAAGCTATCTATGGAACTTGGGTCGTTTTATCCTATTATCAACGAGCAGACGCTTCACAAAGAAATGGCTAATGTCAATATCAACGTTAATGTACCAAAGGAATTCGCTACTCAGGATGCAGCAACCTCGCCCATTAAAGAGCTGTTAACGAGCACGGAGACTCATCCTGGTTCTTCGCCACGGAAATTACAATTTCAATCCCAAACAGGGAAATCCTTGAAAAAATTTTTTATTTTAGGCACATACTGGTCAGAAGATGATTGGCTCAAACGCATCGAAAAAATCAAATGTTTGAACTCAAGTCACTACGATTCTCAACATGACACCTCATTCTCAAACAAAAAAAGGTGCCATTTTTTGTCGAAGGAGTCCCTATTTCAACCAACGTTTCTCGGCTTGGAAGACTCATTAAAAGTTACTCTCGTATTAATGGATTTCATATTCAGTACATACCTCAACATAAAAATAGAGCATCTAAGCACTATAAAGTCTGGATCCCCGAAAAATACGCCTGGCTTTTTACCAACGTCGACGGAAGCAGCAGGAGCTACGACTGGAAAGGCATCAAGTTTTCCCCTTGGAAGTCCACCAACAAGAGCAACAATATTAGCAATATAAGTAAAAATACTAATGTAAACAATAATTGTACAGTCCGCAAATTACGAATAATGCAGAAAACTCCTAGGAATCGTCAGAATAATAATATACCCATATCTGAAGTTCCCATTACTGAATGTTTAAATATTCCACTCCAGAATATC
This sequence comes from Nemotelus pantherinus, assembly GCA_963978885.1. Taxonomy (NCBI): domain Eukaryota; kingdom Metazoa; phylum Arthropoda; class Insecta; order Diptera; family Stratiomyidae; genus Nemotelus; species Nemotelus pantherinus. The sequence goes on along the minus strand of OZ022264.1, from coordinate 141,269,417 downwards.
CATAGCGTTGAGCCCAGACGTTCGCCTACAGACATATCTCCTCAAAGTTTAACGTATAGCTGCAGGGCGTGTTCTATCAATAATCCTCCGAATTCCACTCTCTCGAATACAGCTTCGGATGAAATTCATCCGACCTCAAATTCTTTGTAAAAACCCCGGTATAACGTTAGGTATCGCTCCTAACAAGGTGTGCTCTCGCAAGTGTCTCAGAATTTTTTACCACAATTGCAGTGGTATGAGAGGCAGATTGAATAAACTCTACTTTGACGCCAAATCATGCCATTTCAACGTACTTGCCTTTACTGAAACCTGGTTAAATGACTCCCATATTAATGAAGAGATCCCCGATAGTAGCTGGACAATATTCAGAAATGACCGTGATTGTGTCGTCACTGGCCAGACAAGAGGAGGTGGTGTTTTACTTGCTGTTAACAGCACTTTCTCATGCGAAATTGTCAACATAACCCCTCATAAATTGTTTCAGCATAAAATCATTCGAATATCATTCGACAGGACATCGGTATATATCTATTTATTTATTTATTTATTTATTTACCAAACAAGGCAACATACATTAACAATTCAATATAACAACATAACAATTACATACATTTATTAATAATTTACGTTTCGTTCTTGATGAAACTGATAATTACCTAATTCCTATTAACCGTCTTGATTATTCTGATTTTAACTTTGTGAGTACTTTGTATGGTAATGATTTGCAGCAAGTTGCTCCGACTCCCAATCGTTATGGTTATTGGTTAGACCTTATATTTACAAACGCTTATGACAAAGTAGTGGTTAGCCCCACTATCGACGAGGAAAATTTTTTCTTTTATAGCCTCCACCATTCTGCTCTTACTATTGATTTATCCACTACTGATTCTAATATCTTTCAAACGTACAATAATACTATTGTATACGACTTCCGTAGTGCTGATTATTATAGCATTCACCATTCTCTTGACAATGTCGATTGGACAGATACGCTTGCATCCCAATCTATTGACGACAATGTAAATTCATTCTACAATATACTGTTTGACGCGGTCGAAAGACATGACCCTAAAATTAGGAGAAAGGATAAACTTTCTGAGCTTTGGCTCGATAAGACTCTTAGACGTATGAGAAATCATAGAAATAAGCTTTACAAATCAATAAAAAATAATATCGACTCTAGCCATTGTATTAAAGAAGAATACAATGCAGTGGCCAAAGAATTCCATAACAAGTCTCATGAAGCATATGACAGATTCATAAAAACTACCAGCGAGAATATAATCCACAACCCCAAAAAGTTTTTTGACTTTGTGAATATGAAACGGAAAACAACTGGCTATTCCTCTTCTATGTGTTATAGCACCTCAATGTCTTCTTCTCCTCAAGAAATTTGCAACTTTTTCGCAGATAACTTCCAAGACGTTTTTAATCCAGCAAGTACTTCATCATCCTGTCATTCTCCAAGAGTAACTAGACCAATTTTTGCTGAGCCTATAACCATTTCCAGAGATGATATTTCTAAAGCTATCTTGGAGCTTGATAGTAAAAAAGGCCCTGAACCTGATCTTCTTCCTCTAATGATTCTTATCAAATGTGCCGCACAGTTAATCACTCCTCTTCAAATTATATTAAATACATCTCTTTCTTCTGGGTACTTCCCGTCGTATTGGAAATCCTCCTTCGTGACACCAATATTCAAAAATCGCGATAGAAGATCAATTCAAAATTATAGAGTTATTGCCATTTTATCAACTATTCCTAAACTCTTTGAAAAAATCATATGCGCTAAACTATCCCCTCTGGTCGATTCTCGACTTAACGAGCAGCAGCATGGTTTTAGGAAAGGACGTTCTACCACTACTAACCTAATGGTGCTGGTTTCCCATGTTCTTTGTAAAATGGAGAAAAGTGATCAAATTGGCGCAGTCTACACCGACTTTAGCAGTGCGTTTGACCGTGTTGACCACTCCATTTTGATGTCCAAGCTACAGCAATTTGGAATTGCCGGTTCTCTACTAAAATGGCTTAGCTCTTACCTCCACAACCGCTCACAAAATGTGAAATTCCAAGAGCTTATTTCTAAAAAAATTCATGTCAATTCAGGTGTACCTCAAGGTAGCCATCTTGGCCCTTTACTTTTTAATATTTTTATATCAGACTTGTCAGAGGTTTTATCTGATGTGCCTCATCTACTCTATGCGGACGACTTGAAAATTCATTATACCATAAAGTCGTCTTCAGATGCCAGCTTTTTTCAATTAAAACTAAATTCCCTCGAACATTGGTGCAGCGTGAATAACCTACCCCTCAACATCGCAAAATGTCATGCGATTAGCTTTTCTAGAAAAAGTACGCACGTACATTATACGTACCTTGTAAGCAATACGGCACTTAGTAGAGTGGACAATATTTTAGACCTCGGTGTGGTGCTGGATGAAAAGCTCCGCTTTAATTTTCATTACGACAAAATGATTTCTCAAGCAAGTAAATGACTTGGCTTCATTTAGCGACGGGCCAGGGAGTTGCAGTACTTTTGGGTTACAAAATCACTTTACACAGTGCTTGTTTGCCCTCTTCTTGAGTATGCTTGCATTATCTGGAACCCAGTTTTCGAAACTCACAGCCAGAGATTTGAATCTATTCAGAAGCAATTCTTGCTATTCGCTCTTAGAGGTCTTTACCACCCAAGTGATTTTAGCAATTTACCGTCGTATGAATTTCGCCTTAGACTTCTAAAATTATTACCTCTTGCATCCAGAAGATTAATGTTATTTGCCTGCTTCAGTTTCGATGTCATTAGAGACGCTGTTAATGTCGACTATGTACAGGAAAGATTTGTGCTTAATCAGCCCTTGAGAGTCACTAGATCTCGACGAATGCTACTTGAATATAAGCATAGCACTGCATATGCTGATAATGAGCCAATTAACAGATGCTGCAAAATATTCAACAGTATGAGCCAACACTTTTCCCCCACGATATCCAAAGTGTCCTTTAAAAATAGAGTTACCAAGGCTCTCTTATCCTACCCTCCCCAGTCAACCGGCCTAGTATCTTCTTTGACTTAGGACTATTTTTATAATTGTTTAATTAGATCATTAATTAATTTCGTTTTACGTTTTGCGTATTTAATATTGTGACCTACACGTAAATTAGCTTTATGTATTTATTTATCGAATGTTTATTTATTTATATTATATTTGTTTGTATTTTATACCTATTTTGAACCTGTTTTTTTTTTTTAATTTGTCTAGTTTTTTTTATGTTTTATATTTATTTCATGTATATGTATTATTATTATACCTTGTTTGGTAAATAAATAAATAAAAAAAACTCTAGTGCACCTGAACCGCTAGAAAACTAATTTTTGAAGAAATTGTCTTTGAGTGACAATGTGTAAAGACGTAATACACTTTTTTGTAGAACCATATCAACCATTCTTTGTTCAAAGCAACAGAACTCAACTATAACACAAATGATTAAAATGTTAGGTGCTGCCAACATTTTCCCAACGAAGCAACATGAAGTTAACCTTCACAACCTTATACTTAAATCAACTTATCCTTTGAATTTCGTTTTCATCGGAGGATTTCGTCGAAAGCTTTAGCGGTTAACGTTGTTTGAAGCTGCCATCCAAAAAATGTTCAAAACTCGGAAAATTTAAAAATTGGTTTCTTAGTTTTATTGCAAATGTTTTGCATATGTGTATGTAATTTGAAGCATCTGTTGATGCAATAGTTATGAAAATGGCTACAGCTCGTTACCCTCTGTCAGCAGCAAAGCAAAATATATACCAAATCTGCTTCATGTTAAACTAAACCCAACCAATAAATTTCGTTTCGATTGAATCACTGCGCTAGAAGTTATACGGGTGAAAAAATTTTTAGGGTTACCACCCTCAAAAATTTAAAAATTTTTAAAGCGATAATATTTGTTGTGAATTTTCATTGCAGGATCATTTCCATTTGCAACTTTAATGACATAATCGCGCAGTAAAGAAATTCCAAAAAATTACAAAAATGGTCATAGCTGGCAGCAATTTCACGATTTTTGTACGAAATTCCTATGACATTTGGCTCACATCAAAATCTATTTACTGCAAAAAACTTCATTTCGATATCATGACTGCATCGGAAGCTACAGGGAAAAAAGCTTTATTTTGCTGAGCAAATTTGCAGGATTTAGGAGACAAAAATCACCATAGCTGGAAACCCTATTCTAGTTTTTCAGCCAAATTTTCATCAAATGTTATCTTAAGTAAGATCGAAATATTGTGTGAATTGCGTTTAAATCTGATGGCTGAATCGGAAGCTATAGGCCAAAAAGCTGTTTTTTTTTCTCAGTGATTTTTCAAGATGGCACCACTACCACAGGGTTACCCGCGTTTCAAAATCATTTCTACCAGATCTGGTCCTAGCTAATACCAACATATTCTGTAAGTTTCATTATGATCGGATTATCCGGTCGTCAGTTCTCGTGAACAGAACTTTCGAGTGCTGAAAATAGAGGTAATTTGGTGATGGGGTTGCCGTTCTTGTGCAAATCGGAATTTTAAAAATTTCAAATTGACTTGATGCACAAACGTTAAAATTTATCAATGATTTGAATTTTTTTTTTCAAAAATCAAAAATTTTTCAGCAGGTTCAATGATTTGAAGGATTTTTTTTTCAATATCCTGCCGCAGCTACAGGGTTACCCGCACTACCTTGGAAATCCATGTGTATTAAACTTTAGTCAACATCAATACGCTCTGCGAATTTCACGATGATCCAATGTTTTTGTCAGAAGTATCAGAAGAATCAGTCAGAAGAATCAAAATTTGAAAAAAATCCTTGCCTACTTTTAGGCACGCTGCATCCACACATGGCTCAAAATTTCCAATTCTGTACCAGAAACAAGCTTTAAACATACCAAGTTTTCATTCTCAATCCTTTTTTTGAACAAAAATACACGCTGCTGGGAACCTCAAAATTCAGTAAACTTTTGTGCTGGTGTCTGATGAGAAGCAGTGCATACTTTCGAAACCACTTTGTCAAAATAGAATTTTCAATGTAGATTAAAATTTTTAATGTTAATAAAAAGTTGTTCAATATTGATCATCCCGCAAAAACAATTCCAATTTGATTCTGCTTTCGGAGGCTGATTCCGCAAAACGATCGAGTTTCCCGTTTCAATATGCTCGGCTTCGATGCTGTAGAAATGATATACGTTGTCTATGCTGATTTATAGACAAGAAGGGAACCGTGATCAAATTCAATTACCTTTACTAAGTAAAATTATATCCATGGATATAAGTCGGAGATGTTAAAATTTGTCACAACTAGCATAAATAAAAATGTAATGATTTCCACCTGCAAGTGGTCACGCCAGTCAAGTATGCACTGTGTGCTGGTGTCTGATGAGAAGCAGTGCATACTTTCGAAACCACTTTGTCAAAATAGAATTTTCAATGGAGATTAAAATTTTTAATGTTAATAAATTGTTGTTCAATTTTAATCATCCCGCAAAAACAATTCCAATTTGATTCTGCTTTCGGAGGCTGATTCCGCAAAACGATCGAGTTTCCCGTTTCAATATGCTCGGCTTCGATGCTGTAGAAATGATATACGTTGTCTATGCTGATTTATAGACAAGAAGGGAACCGTGATCAAATTCAATTACCTTTACTAAGTGTTTTAAGTGCAAATCGGATAATGTTTTGGAATTTTTTAACCCAATGTGTGCGCTAGATGCCTAAAAAAAGGACGAGAAAATTTGAAAATTTTTAAATTGCGATAACTTTTGACAGAGCTATTCAATTATTACAAAATTTTCAATTCTATTATTTAGTTGTGAATTTGTGTAGCTTTTAAGGAGCGTGCCGGCAACCCTGTAGCTAGAGTAGGCACTGAAAGTGAAAACCTCCAAATCATTGTCTCTCTTGAAAAAATGCCGCTTCTTCAAAAAAAAGCCACTCATATGTAAATCTTGTGCTTTGTTAACATAGCCAAACAAAAAAATTTGATATGGTATAACGAGCACGCCTGGTAACCCTTGCCCAATTCATCTATATTTTTAGCATCAAAAACTTCTTCGTTTCCACGGAAACTCACGATCCGATGAGCAGAATTAAGGGGGGTGTGGGGTTAATTCCTGTAAAAAAAGGCACATTTTTGTGATTTTTTTTAGATGAAACAGTTAAAATCTATTTCATTAAACCAATGGTTCATTATAATATAACATTTGAAGAATATTTTGTGAAATTTTCTTGAAAAAATATTAAAAAATACGGATCATCTGAAATCCTAAAATCAAACGTATTTCGTTAGATAATCGCTTTCTCCAGGTAACGGTGGGATGGTTTTTTGAAATTTTAGTTTTTCACTTTTTGGGAGCATTTTGAGCGAAATAACGCGATTTTTCGCAAAAAAAAAAATCGGTTAATTTGTTATTGTAAAATAAAAATATAAACAAATTGGAAAAAAAACTCTTCACCGTTACCTTGCAAATTATGTAGAGAAACGGTGTTCAACATTTCAAAAGGATCCATGCAGTAGTTTTGTCGCTATGATGGGCACCGACTTTGAAAACGTAAGTTGTGGGAAAAACGATTTAAAGTTTTGAACACTAAAAAATTTGGGATGAAACGTTCATAAGCGAGATCTATCGGCTTACTTCACACTCAATCATCAGTGTCAGGTCCATAAAGGATGTTGCTATCATCCACAATGTCTAGAGCATCTTTTTGCTCCTGTCTACGATGAATCCTGCCTTCTTTTGTTTGCTTCTTTTTTAGTCGGCCTTCTTTTTTAATCGAATGAAAATTTATATTTCCATCACATTTTATGCATTTCACTACCGTTGCAGTAGTTGAAAAGACTAATACAAATTTTTTAGGTCGATATAATCTCGCACTAGTTGTTGTTCTATCAGATCTTCTAACTTTTTTCAGCATTTTAGCAATATTTTAGCACAAAACTGAACGAAAATGAAACTGAAATGATGCGAAAATCGGAAAGTGCGTGTACGTCTGCTCGAAAGAACGTTTACTGCCACACTAAATTATGTACGCTACATTGACTTAAGTTATAAATAATAAAATATAAAGCTATTATTGACTAAAGTTTACACGTTTGTACACGTTTTTAAATTTCTATAAAGAAAGATAGGGATAGATTCTATAGAAATCGAACCAGCTGCCTGGTAACAATAGCGAGCTCGAGTCAGGTAGGTATAAAAATCCGACAGGTATAAAAATAGTCATAGTTTCGTCAGTTTCGCTCTGATTGACTTGAGATTTAGACAAAACATTCTTGAGATATTAGTCATTCCTTTACTATAAAATATATAATCGAAAAAAAAACAAAATTTAAAAACCCTCTTCTCCCCTTAATTGAAATTTACAGAATCTATTGATCTTAAATAGGACCTGGTCTGATAGAAGTGATTTTGAAATGCGGGCGATTCTGTGCCAGTGGTGCCATCTTGAAAAATCACTAAAAAAGATATATTACAAAAATTGCTTTTAGCCCTATAAACTCTGATTCAATCGTTCGATTTTGACGAAATTCACATAGTAGTTGAACCTTATTTACCGCGTTTAGTAAAAATTTGATCGACCAATTCGGTTGGACCTGCCAGCTATGATAATTTTTGTGTCTTAAATTTGAAAAAATAAAAATTTGGAAGTGAAAACATTCAAACCATCGCATATCCTAGAAAATGTCCGTTTCTTACAATAAAACCAATCTGTATACAAATCTTATGCTTTATCTACACGTTCAAAGTAAAACTTTGGAAATTTCATGTCGGACAAGAACGGTAGCCCTTTCCCAGTTAACCTATATTTTAAGCATCAAAATTTCTGTTCACGGGAACTCACGAGACAATTATCAGCTACAATTGAAATTTACAGAACGCATTGAAATTAAACAGGACCAGGTTTGATAGAAGCGATTTTGAATTGTCGGCAACTCTGTGCCAGTGGTGCCATCTTGAAAAATTACAAAGAAAAAAAGACTGCTTTTTACCGTATGAAATGTGAATGAGTTACCAGATTTTCATGAAATCGACACAGTAGCTGAACCTTACTCCAAACTCTGTTTGATAGAAATTTTCTTGAAAAATTCAATTGGTGCTGCCAGCTATGGTAATTTTTGATGTCTTTGGTTTTGAAAATTCGCTCAGGAAAATAAAACTTGTTGTCCTATAACTTCCAGTGCAGTCATGAAATCAATACGAATTTCATACAAATAATGGAATCTATTATAAACATTATTCAGGCCAAATTTGGTTGAAAAGCCACGAAAGTGTTGCCAGCTATTGTTGGTTTTGTGTTTGATTGCAATATCTTTATTAAGCGATTTCATCGTAGAATTTTGAAATGGTTATGATATTGTAGTGACAATAAACAGCAAATATTAAGTTTTCGATTATATGAAAAAACTCACTGCAGGTAAGCCCTTAATTTCTTTATACTCCTATAGCTTCGAATGTAATATAACAACATGAATCAGATGTGATATATTCTTTGCTTTAATACTGGCAAAAGGTTGCCAGCACGAGTCGGTTGTGCTACTTTTGTATCAATAAATGCTTACAGCTAGTATTCATACCAGAAACATTTACAATGAAAATAAATAACCAATGTTTCAATTCCCAAAGTTCTGCAAATTTTTCGGATCGCAGCCCCAAACACCAACTTCAGTTACAGTGCTGCAGGCACTAAGCATTTTCTTCATTGATGTTATATGAGATGCTGCTTTCAAAATTTTGGGAAATAAGCAACTGGTAACGAATATAATTAACCCGTGTTTTGCTCTCATAAACGTTGAAATTCATGCCAGTGGTAATATCTGAAACCCTCCACCATATGAGTTATAATGCATTCTTGAGACCAAAGTAAAACGTGGCGTTTGAAACAGTTTGGCCGTAATAAGCGGCTCATGTGGTTGAATATGCACTCAAAACCTGCACGATTCTTCTACTGTTCTTCGAACATTAGTGTTTCTAGCGGTTCAGGTGCGCTAGAGTCTTTTGTATTTTCATATTATTTGAATTATAATAATTATAATAATTAATATTTGAAAACATCGTCGTGATCAATTTTAAAACATAACTGATTCCCATTTCTCAATTTTTCCCCATTTTTTTCTTCCTTTCAAACAAATAAATTGGTAGCAGACAATAGTATATATTTATCCATATGACTATATATACCTTCATATAAAATTGTTTGTGGCTAGATAGTCGTATGCATTCTAATTTTTTCGTTATAGTCCTGCACATAAGGATGTAAAAAAAAATATTATCCACATCATCATATAATAAAATCATCATCCGCAAAACATATATTTAAATGATCATCAACGAATCACCCATATATGCGACTGAGCGAAAGAAATCATTATAAAATCTATTATACATGAATCAGCATACTCCACCTCCTTCGTTTTAGACCCGCCTATATAAACAAAATCAAATTGACTCGTGTAAGCAAAGCACGCTAGATCGCATGGACGCGTGGACGCATGGACGCATATCTGAATGGCCCTAAAGTTATAATAGAATCTAAGCTTATTTTGGTTTCGATGACTTCATCGAAAGTTACAGCGATAGAAAGGTGTTTGGGAATGTCATCCGAAAAAAGTGCAGATCGTAGAAAATTAAAACATTAATTACTTATTTTCATTGCAAATGTTTGCGATGAAAATACTAAATGCAAGCATTTATAGGAACGAACACAACAAAACATTCAAATGGCAAATTAAACTTATTGTAGGCAATATACAGTACACATTTGATTTCCAAAAAAAATGATAGGGCTGCTAACTATGGGCATTTTTACAAATGTTGGAAAAACATTAGTATTAAAATCGCTTCGCCGAAAATTCTTCATATAGATATTTATATATATATATATATATATATATATATATATATATATATATATATATATATATATATATATATATATATATATATATATATATATATATATATATATATATACATATATATAAGGTGCGTTTTTTTGCTCCGGTACAGAGCAGAGTAGAAGTATGCCGCAAAAACAACGATCTAGTATAAAACAACAGTGCTTTCGCTAAGACTGCGTAGCGTATACATATTCAGTGTTTTCAGACAACTTTTTCTTTCCTGAAAACTGAAAACTATAGTGCAGTGCTCCTTTTGTGAATTTATTTATTTATTTATGCAGTGCTGCTTCGGTTGTTTAATATCGCTAGTACAGTTTTATCGTAGACAGTTACCATAAGTTATCATTGACACTTCTATTTTTTGACGAAAACTTTTAGAAACTAATTGCGTTCCATAATGGCTCTTTGCCTAGCTTCCAAGTGCATTGATAATACGAATAGAACACCCATGGTGGTTTGCTCTGGCTTTTGTGAGCTGACTTTTCATGCGAAGTGCATTGGAATGCACGCACATGTTGCAGAAGCAGTTCAGTCGTCGTCATCTGGTGTATATTGGTTTTGTTCCAAATGCAAATCCAATTCGATGGGCTCCTTTGTTGATCGACTACGCTCCGCAAAACGGGTAGTCGACTCAATTCAGGCCGAATTCAATGCCTTGGGCGGAAGGCTCGATTCAGCCGCTAAACAGCTGAACTCTCTGGCTTCAGTGGCTGATGCTGAGCATAAATTGACCGCAGTGCCAGCTATGCCTAACAATGAAGCGGCTTCGATGACTTCTGCGAACAACTCCTTGCGTCCTTCCTCCGTGGAATCTCTGTCTCCAGCCATTTCGGATTCTAGACCTGATATGCGTGTTACACGGAATCGATCTCAGCAACAGCTGCAACCGCAGCAACATCTTCAGCCCTCATCGCTTACTCATCGTGAAAATCCACAGGTTCCGCCTCATGATATTAATCTGGTTCCTCCTCAGCTGATGCAACAGCTGCATCTGGATACTCCATCACAGCCTGATAATTCGACTCTGCATTCATCTAATCCAGCCTCACCAGCCCCTAGTCTAGATGTATCTACAAGGAATGCTGATGCTGCTTGCATTGCCTCATCTACTGCTTCTTTGCAATCTAATCCACCTGCGTTTCATTTACATAGTGCTGTTAATGACACCGCTAATGATCTCGCTTTGCATATAGTTGCGCCTCCTCTCCAGATTTTTGTATCGCGATTTGCTTATGATACTTCTGTGGCTGCAGTGGAACACTACATCTGTAAGAAGCTTGGCTACAAACCTAATATTTTTGACTGCGTCAAATTTACGAAAGATAGTCAGCCTAGAAGATTTGTGGCTTCTTTTAAAATAACATTGCCCACCAATCTCAATATTGTCGCTGATTCCAAATTTTGGCCTACTGGTACATTAGTCAAAATTTTTGAAAACCGGCGAAATTTTCGATCTTCAATCAACCGGAGAGCCCGAACCTAGTTCTTAAGCGTGATCAAATTTCTCTGTATTATCAAAATGTTCGTGGCATGAGAACCAAACTTGAAGACTTTAAAACTGCTGCTTTTCTCGAAAATGATCACCTGATTTGCTTGTCGGAAACTTGGCTTAATGATGACATTTTTAGTTCCGAATTTTTCCCTTCGTACAATGTTTACCGCCGTGATCGTAATCGTTTGGTAAGTAATAAGGCTGATGGTGGTGGGGTGCTTATTGCTGTGCTCAGTACTCTCAATAGTAAACTTTGCGCTGATTTTATCCCCAGTCCTCCTGTTGAATGTGTTGCTGTCTCCATCTCTTTGTCTCCTACATCCACTTTGTTTGTTGCGTCCTTATATATTCCTTGTAACATGCCCTTCTCGACTTATGATAAGTTCTTTTCTGAACTTTCCACGTATCTTAATAGCTACTTTCCCTCATCGTCGATCATTATCTGTGGCGACTTTAATATGCCTTCTGTGCAATGGGACTCTTCTTTCTTTCGCATTGAGTCCACCAACAACCTTTCTATTACCTTACCTTCTTTCCTTTCTTCCTGTTCTCTTTCTCAATTTAACTGTTTCCCCAATGTTAATAACAAGATCCTTGATCTCATCCTCTCTAACGTTGAGTCCTCTTCGATTTTACTATCTCCTGTCCTAATACCCTACACCAACCCTGACCCCCATCATCCTCCTCTTTCTATTCATTTGTCCATCTCATTTTTAAATCGTGTTAAAACTTCCACTGCGCGACGATTTAACTTTAAAAAAACTAATTTTGACCGCATGTCTAATGATTTGAATGCAATCAATTGGTTTAATTCCTTCCGTGGTCTCGATATTGACTCTGCTGTATCTAAATTTTACAGTATTCTTACAGAGTTGATCTCGACGTATACTCCTGTTTACAGTTCTCGTAAGCTCCGTGACCCCCCTTGGTTTACCGTGAGGGTAAAGAGTACCCTTAGAGATAAAAATTCAGCACGCTCGAAATTTTCGAATTCTCGATCTAGTGAAGATTATGCAATCTTCTTTCGTTTACGTGCCTCTGCCAAGAAAGAAATTAGATTAGCACTACGCAGATATTCCTCGTCTGTTGAAGCTTCCTTGAACTCGAATAACCCAAAAAATTTCTGGTCTTTTGTCCGCTCCTTAAAATCTTCCTCCTCTCTTCCTGACTCACTAGTGTTTAATGCCTTTACTGCTTCCAACCCTCTCGACATTTGTAATCTTTTTGCTATGCATTTTTCTTCTGTTTATACTATCCCATCGATTCCTGCTACTGACTGCTTTTCCTTTGATTTCCCTGCTTGTCTCTCCTCAGTCGTAACTAACCCCGTAGAGGTTGAATTGCTTTTGTCCTCACTTGACACTAACTGTTCCCCGGGCCCGGATGGTATTCCCAATTTTTTCGTAAAAAGTCTTGCGTCTTCCCTTTGTGTCCCTTTAGCCATGTTATTCAATGTCAGTCTCTGTGCTGGTAAATTTCCGTCCTCTTGGAAGCTCTCTAGCATTCTTCCCATTTTCAAATCGGGTGATAGGAACCTTGCTTCTAACTATCGCCCCATCTCCATTCTTCCTTGCCTTTCCAAAATTTTGGAACGCCTCGTTTTCAATCGTATCTATGATACCCTCTACTGTGTCTTTGCAGCGCAGCAACATGGCTTTGTAAAAGGCCGGAGCACCTCTACGAACCTTGTTGAGTTTACTCAAGTAATCGCTTCTGCAATTGACAGCAACAATCAAGTTGACGTCATTTATACTGATTTTGCCAAAGCTTTTGACTCTGTTAATCATATGCTGCTTCTTGTCAAACTGAAGCATTATGGCATTCGTGAACCTCTGCTCTCCTGGATCTCTTCCTTTTTAACTGATCGCACTTGTTTCGTCTCCCTCTTTGGCTTGGCGTCCTCACCTTTCTCCCCTTCTTCTGGTGTTCCTCAAGGTTCCATCTTGGGACCTCTTCTGTTCAATATTTTTATCAATGACCTTCCCCCTATTTTTAAGTCTTCATGTCTTCTTTATGCAGATGATTTAAAAATCTTCCGAATCATCAAAAATACTGCTGACTCTCTGCTTCTTCAGGATGATTTGCAAGCTCTCTCTGGTTGGTGTAAGTTGAACTGTTTGTCCCTTAATGTTTCCAAGTGTTTTTCTATGTCTTTTTCCCTAAAGCTTCAAACTTATGTCTTTCCTTATGCTATTGATGGCACTTGTGTCGATCATTTCTCAGATCTTGGGGTCACCTTTGATCGTAAACTGAAATTCGACGTTCATGTCCTTACTATCACTAGGAAAGCTTCTCGGATAACTTGTTTCGTGATTCGTTCCTGCCACAATTCATTTAGTGTTTCTACTTGTGTCCACCTATTTATTAGCCTAGTCCGTCCTGTACTGGAATACTGCAGTCAAGTGTGGTGTCCTCGTTTCAAATACCTCTCTGACGCTGTTGAATCTGTTCAGCGCAGGTTTACACGTACTTTACTTTTTAAATATAGTCTGCCGTATTTATCCTATTGTGAACGTCTATCTCTTTTTAACATTCCTCTCCTTGAGCAGCGCAGAGTTTACTTGGATGAGTGTTTCCTGTTCAAAATCTGTCGCGGCAACCTATCTTCCTCATTAGCATTTTTGTTCATTGAGCGGGACTCCGTAAGGCCAATCAGGTCCTCCATTCTATTTGAAGTGCCGTATGCCCGTACTGACACTTTCTTTTACTCTCCCGTTTTACGACTCTTACGCACTCATAATAGTCTTCAACTTGGTCCTCTTCCTCAATCTATTGCCATTTTCAAAAATATGGTTCGAAGTAAAATTTTTGTTTCTAATTAATGAATTTTATCTTCTATTCTTGTTATTAATGGTTTCTTTCTTTTCTTTTTTTTGCTCTACTTAATTTTACTTCATTATTTACTACTTTAAGATCTTTTGTATATTTTTAATTTTATATATACTCACATATGTATATGAATTTTTCTTTTTTCTTTTTTGTTCCTAATTTAATTTTATTTCCTATTCCTTTAATGGATTCTTTCTTTTTTTTTCGTTTTGTTTGCCTTATCTTTTCTTAATTTAATTTACCACTTCAATTATTTTTTATATATTTATATTTATATTTACTCATTTATTTCTTAGTATTTTTTTTTTTTTTTTTTTTCATTGTATCCTATCATTTTTGAATTGATTATTCGTGATTGTAATGAATTTTTTGCTTTAGTTAATTTTACTTTATTTTATTCTAACTTTAATTATTTTACATACTTATATTTGTATATTCTTATTTAGTTCTTGTTATTTTATTTTTTTGATTGTATCCAATCTGTAACTGGGCAGTTTTGCCTGTTGAATTGTATACGCACCAAATAAATAAATAAATAAGACTGACATAGGTTGCTGCATTTGCTGTGGTGCCACACAACAGCTGAAAATAAAGAAAGAAAATAACGAATATGCACTACCACAATCGATAGAAAATAGAAAAAGAACTAACAGAAAATTAATTCTTTTAGCTTTCTATACATTATGAGTGCTTTTTCTAATTTCCTAACTATCAAAATATTCAACATAACCATGAAAAACCCAAGGCCATCTCACAGAAAAAAAAAAAAACTTCTCATGAGCTTTTCTTTTTTCCATCAGATGCTTCCATTTTCTATTCATAAGCATTTACAATAAAATAAGCAAACGATATTCAAATTTTCCGAGTTTTGGAAATTTTTCGGATGGCAGCCCCAGACATGCCATCGTGTACTCATCCAAATCAACAGCGACATTATCTCAACTCAAGATCGTTGTATGGTTTATGTGGTTTAAAGCTGGGGACTATAGCTTAATCGCTGAAACTTTCGATGACATCCTCGGATGAAAATAAAATTCACAGTTAAGGTCGATTAAGCACGAGCATGTTATGGTAAATTAATTGCTGCTGTGTTGGACAAATGTTGCCAGCACTGAACATTTTCATAATTTGTGTTATAAAAAATGCTGTCAGAAAATGATATTTGTTCCTTTGAGTAAGAAATGGTTGATATGATACTACAAAGAAGTGTATAACGTCTTCACACATTTAGAAATCCCTCAAAGATAGTTTCTTCGAAAATTAGTTTTCTAGCGGTTCTGATGCGCTATACTTTTTGCTAATTTTCGAAGAAAATTAGTATTAAATTCGTTTCGCCGAAAATTCATATTTTTTTATATATATATTCGTACTATATATATATATATATATATATATATATATATATATATATATATATATATATATATGTATACATATATATATATATGTATATATATATATATGTTTATATATATATATATATATATATATATATATATATATATATATATATATATATGTATCACCCTGTATATATATATATATATATATATATATATATATATATATATCCGCATATATATATATATATATATATATATATATATATATATATATATATATATATATATATATATATCCGCACCCTGTATATATATATATATATATATATATATATATATATATATATATATATAT
This sequence comes from Nemotelus pantherinus, assembly GCA_963978885.1. NCBI lineage: Eukaryota > Metazoa > Arthropoda > Insecta > Diptera > Stratiomyidae > Nemotelus > Nemotelus pantherinus. Next base: position 141,253,478 of record OZ022264.1, on the reverse strand, counting down.
ATATATATATATATATATATATATATACATATATATATATATATATATATATATATATATATATATATATTTTTATATATATATATATATATATATATATATATATATATATATATATATATATATATATATATATATATATATATATATATATATATATACAGGGTGCGGCGCCAAAATCCGGAAAAAATTCAATTTAAATTTCCACCCGTTCTATAAGGTGTCGAGAAATAGTTTCACACAAAGAAATAACAAAAAATGTTGGGCCTTGTGTAGGCGCTAGGTGCCTAAAAGTAGGCAAGCATTTTTTTTCAAACTTCGCTTTGTCATAACTTCTAAGAAAAACAGTTAATCTTCGTGAAATTTTTAAAACGTATTGATATAGACTAGAACTCAACATACAGTGGCTCACGGCTTATTTGATACAGTTCTTCTTTAAAAAATTAAGTTGCAATAAATCAAAACATAATTACAATATCAAAAAAATTGAACGCAATTTTGAAGATAAATGTTTGTTGTTTATTAAACAAGTTTATATTTGTTAGAAATTTGCTATTTTACATCTTGAAAAACAAAAAACTAAAACTAATAACAAATTTCAAGTCACAGCTTATTTGATACAGTTTGACTAGACATTAAAATTGCTGTGAATTATGAGGTTTCTAGTTGATTTCAATGCTTCGTATGATAGCCCTTAGCCTTGAACAGAGCCTGGAGCCTATTCGGCATTGAGTCAACGAGTTTTTTTGTGATGTCAGGAGTAATTTTTTGCCATTTGTGCTTTCTTCAGGTCTTGTTTATTAGAAATCTTGTGTTTTCTAATGTTGTTACAACAAAGTCCTTAGATTCTCAATAACGCTCATATCTGGTGACTGTGCCGGCGGAGACATCAAATGAGGGCAATCCCAAATTGGAAAAAGACTGCACAATTCCCGACTTGTGTTTTGGATCATTGACTTGGTACAACCGAAATTGGTTGCTAGCACCCAGTTTTTCAGTGCTTTGCAGCAAATTGTTTTTGAGTACATCAAGGTACTTTGTTTGGTCCATTGTTTCCTCAGTACACTTTAAATTTTTCACTCCGGCTGTGGACATGCAGGCCCAAACTATCACATTACCACCACCATGCTTCACAGTAGCTTTGAGGTTCTCCTTGTTTAGCTCAGTGTTTGCCTTGCGCCAGACATATGACATTCAGTCGGAGCCAAAAATGTTAAACTTGGACTCGTCCGCAAAAATAACCGTATTCCAGAACGTGGATGGTTTTCCCACATGCTCTTTGGCAAAGGCAAATCGACTTATTGTATTTTTTTTTGGAAATGAATGGCTTCCTACGAGCTACTCGCCCGTTGAAATAATGGTCGCAAAGCACTCGTCGGACGGTTTCAGCACTACATGACTTCCTTAATTCACGTTGAACCTCAGTATCCAATTTTGGAGCGGAAATCCTCGTGTTTGCTTTCACTTTCCTTACAATGTATCGTTCGTCGGATACGGTGAAAATATTGTTTGGCTCATTTCTCCTCTTATTTTTTACCCGATTTTCTTGTACGAAGCGCTCAATTATGTGCTGCACTGTAGAGACACTCAAATTCACACTTTCAGCAGTTTTTCGAACACTTTGCCCTTTCTTAAAGTGGTTTAATACCAATTCGCGCTGTTCAATTGTGGTGCGATGACCCATTTTACAATTTTGGCTTATTTTGGTACTTCAGCTTACAAGATCTTGCTAAAAATTACTTAAGCCAATGTCTAAACACAATCAAAAATTCAAGAAACAAAAACAAGACCATTAACGGCGCGATAAATAGAAGTTTATTCGCATTGAAGTGTCTGAATCAAATAAGCTGTGAGCTGCAATTTTTCTGGGCCAGTGGTATTTCTCGTTTACCGAACGCCGAGGAATATTGCTGGAACATTTTTTGTTTGCATTGTATTCGTTGAACATGCATCTAGTCAAATACGTTTAAATTTTTTGGATAGGGTTCTTTATTTCAAAGTTACAGTGATTTGAATTTTTAAATAGTCACTGTATCAAATAAGCTGTGAGCCACTGTACGTGGCCTTTCAAGACTGTGTGGGCAACTCTGTAGCTACAGCAGGCTCCTGAAAAAAAATCCTTCAAATCATCGACCTTGCTGAAAAATTTTTGATTTTTGAAAATGAATTCAAATAGTTGATAAATTTTGACTTCTGTCCACCAAGTCAAATAAAAATTTTCAAAATTCCGCGGTAAACAAGAACGGCAACCCGTGATCAAATTACCTCTATTTTCAGCATTCAAAACTTCTGTTCACGAGAACTGACGATCGGATAATGCGATCCATATGAAATATACAGGGCATGTTGGTTTTAACTAGGACCAGGTCTGATAGAAGTGATTTGGAAATATGGGCAACACTGTAGCAGTGGTGCCATTTGGAAAAATCGCTTAGAAAACAAACTGGTTTTCACAAAATTCACTCAGTAGGTGAACCTTACTTTAAGATAGGTTTCATAGAAATTTGGTTGAAAACTTAGTGTAGGGTCGCCAGCTATGGCAATTTTTGTCTCTTTAATATTGTAAATTTGCTCAGAAAAATAAAGGTTCCGATGCAGTAACGAAATCAAAACGATAGATAGATCGATAGATATACTTCATTTATGGCTAATCTTAGCTTGTACAAATACAAATACGAATGATAATTTCTTAAATAAGAGTTCAGACTATGTCTTTACATCTATATATGTATTTAATAGTTTATATTAGAGTTGATTTATTTAAAAATGCATACATATTTAAAGTAGTTGTCAACTTACAAGGGAAAATTCACAAAAACCTTTGGGAACTTATAAACTACGACTAATTTCCTATAACTACTTAAAACTAGGAATAGACATAGTCAGAAATTAAGGATGCTATTAGTGGGTGATTCAATTTTTGGCAATTCCGCAAAAATTGATGTAGGTTCTGTTTGCAGAATGATTTATATATTTGATTTTTTTAATACGGTGAGTTGCTTTGTAGAAAAGAAACGCGATTGGTTTAAAATTATTTTTAAGCACTTGTTTTGTTGCGTTTGTAGCTTTTTCCTGTTTGTTTTGGCACAAGTATACCAGACAGGGGAGCCGTAGAGTAATATAGGCTGCATTCTGAGGCAGTAGATGAGCAGTTTGTTCGCGGTTAACATGGTGGAGTTACAGTTAATGAGGGGATAGAGCACGCATATTGCCTTGTAAATTTTTGAACATGCATCATCCATATGAGGTTTGAATGTTAATTTCTTGTCTAACTGGATGCCAAGATATTTGGTAGAGTCCGACCATTTTATTAGATTATCTAGAATATTGATGGAGGGATTTGGAAGAAAACGACGAGCGCGCCTCTTTGTAAAGAATATAGCCTGGGTTTTTTGTTTGTTGATTTTAATTTTCCACTTGTTGTCAAACTTTTCAAGTAATGTCAGGTGGTCATGGAGCCTGTTGATAATAACATCAAGGTTGATCGCAGTTGTGTACACCACAGTGTCATCAGCATAGGTTGCAATAGCGCAATCTGGAGTCGTTGGGACGTCCGAAGTGTATAAATTATATAGAGTTGGGCTAAGAACGGCACCCTGAGGAGCCCCGGCGGGAACAATACATGATGAGGAATACATTTGCCCAACTTTCACCGAAACCTTTCTACTTGGCAAGAAGGATTTAATTATTTTTATTAGGCAAGTAGGAAATAGTTGCTTAGAGAGCTTGAATGTTAATCCGTTGTGCCATACCGAGTTAAAAACATTTTCTATATCTAGCGCAATTAGACCAGTAGACAGTTTGTTTTCGAATTCCATTTGAATATGCCTACATACTCTATACAGCTGATGGTTTGTTGAGAGATAGAGATAGAATCCAAACTGATGAGCTGGAATGACTTTGTTGAGTGATATCACCTCCTGGAGTCTACATAGAATTACTTTTTCAAAAAATTTTCTAAGAGATGGAAGTAAACTAATCGGCCTATAGTTGCTAGGATCATGTGAATTCTTTCCAGGCTTAAGAATAGGAATGACAACTGCTTTCTTCCAGGCAGACGGGAAGTAACTGATCTGCAAGCATGAATTGATAATGGAGCATAAGTAATCAATGGCTGCTGTAGGTAGGTTTTTGAGAAGTAAGTTGGAAATTTTATCGAAGCCGGGAGCTTTTTTATTTGTGAGTTTTTTGAGAATGCGCTTAACCTCAGATCGTGAGCATAAAATAGCGGATGCATATGCGTCTCTGTTAATTAATTCATCATTAAAATTTTCGGCTTCAATTTCCAGGGAGGTTTTGCCTAGGGAGTCTCTAGAATGATGGGCTCGAAGGAAGTAACCCGCTAACACGTCTGCTTTTTCTTGGTCAGTATACGCTGTACTGATAACACGGTCGTTGAGAGTGGGAATAAAAGCCGGTTTCTTTTTAAGAGCTCGATGTAATTTCCACACGGTCGAAGAACCTTTTTCTTGAGTAGATATTACGTCATTCCACCTATGGTTTCGCACTTCTATGAACTTATTCCTGATTAGCTGCGTGAAACCATTCACTTGAGTTTTGATGTCGGGGTTACGAGTTCGCTGCCATTGTCTACGGGATTTGTTACGCAACTTAATTAGTCTAATCATTTCACCGTCTAATTCTGGAAAACGTATGGGTCTTGGTGAGACTGTCGGTGTGGATTGATCCCTGGCTGCCAATATGACCGATGAAAAAGATTGGATGATTGAATCAATTTCCTGGGAAGTTTGTGCAGTTGAATCGGAGCTTTCGAGTCATAGAGCAAGAGTATGCCTGAATATTCTCCCATTTGGTTTTGGTGTATTGAAATCAAGTGAATTTTGGATTTCTAATATAAGCCGCAGTCAGCAATTTAAAACTAACAGGCAAATGGGGCGAAGACAATTCGTTTAGCGTAATAGGTTGTGTAATGGATATGTTTCCGTTGCTCAGAATAATGTCTAAAGTAGAAGGTTTTCTGATAGGAGGGTAATATGAAGGTTTAGACAGTGGATGGGTGAACACATTATTGTTCAATATAATGTCAAAGAGAATGTTACCGGTTTTGTTAGCTTTGTAGCAATTCCAATGACGATGTCTGGCATTCAAATCACCACAAATAATGAATTTTTCATTGAGCTTTGATAAGAGTTGGATATCAGATTTGAAATCTTTGAGTTTCTCCGCATTCAACTTGGTACCTGGAAAATAGACTACAACGAGAGTTGCGCTGATATCATCGAGTTTTATTGCTAAATTTTCAATGCATTTAGTTGGAAATGGTTTTCATGGAGAATGACGAATGAGTTTATTTACAATTATCGCGACGCCACCACCAGTAGCATCCATCATATCGTTTCGAAAAATCTTATAGTTAGTGTTAGTTAATTTGTCCTTTCCCTTCAACCAGGTTTCAGATACAAAAGTAATATCAATATTATTAGTTTCTAAAAATTCTAATGATCTATTTCTTATGCTTTGCGCATTCCACAGAAGACAGTTTACATCGGTCAATTGTAGACGTATTTGACTGCCAACTCAGTAAGAACAGTAATCTGATCAGCTTTAATTTTGCATACAGCAAGCTATGTCATAATTTCATTAAGAATTACAACGAGTTGAGCGGGCGTAAATAACGAGTCATGCGATCCAGCTGAAGGAATTTGAAACGCAGTCGCGTTATCATTAGGATTAGTTGATAAATCTTTATTGTTTTTAAATAAAGAGCTATATGTACATATGTGCTAAGTTAGGCCTGTTGAGTACACTAAGAGAAGTAGTTAGCGGGGGAAATGGATGTTTGATGCTGTTGGTGTATTGAAAACTGGTGCAGGATGCTGTTTGTTTAGGGAACGGTTATTCTTAATTTTGATATATTCTGCCCTTTTTGGGCAAAAAATATCATTTCCAAGATGGCTCCCATTACAATTGGCACACTTAATTAAATCCGCCTGCGAAGATTTCAATGGGCAATTGGATTTGTCATGCTCTCCACTGCAAATCATGCACTTTGGGGGCATATGACAGTGAGACGAGCCGTGCCCGTAAGCCTGGCAATTTCGCCATTGAGTTGGCTGATTTTGATTTCTTCGCTGGTAGTCCCAGCGAACTATCGTGTTCATAACAGCTTTGATGCTACGCAGCTGTTGGAGTTTCACTGAGCAGCGTTGAAAATATAGAATGTAGACTGTCTGGTCTTGAAAGCGCCTTCTGTCTGGGTCGATTTGGATTTTCTTGATGTCTAGGCATTGTAGATCATGGTTGGCGGCCAGATAACGTTTGAGAGAATCTGTTGGCATCTCAGGCAAACCGATTAGAAGGAATTTAGTTGGCCTCTCGTCAGCTCGGGAGTGAGTGAAAAAATTGACTTTCTTCTCGATTAAGTGTTTGTGAAGTTTTGAGTAATCATCGATGGATTCTACAATGATTTTGATTTCGATCGCCATATGCTTCAGTGCGAACTTCGTAATGGAAATACTGCCAAGCAAAACCATAGCTGATGCTCTTTGGAGATCTGACACTACGATCGGCGGAGGTTTAGGCCGTTTTGATGTAGACTCACCTTCTGTCATGGTTTCAGCTGATTTATTTCCACTTTTTGGAGCTGTGATGTTCGCGTTGCGTTTTTCTTTGAGGTTTGTGCCGCTAGAAACTTGAGTAGAATTCAAGTTTGCTAGCACGCTATACCGGTTTGAATATTGAACCATAAGGCTATTTGGATCCAATTTTTTTAATTTTAAATGGTTCCGTAGGAGTGATACATCGGGAGATGAATCCCGACTTCTTTTCAGGTTCCCACTAACCGTTATATGGAAAATGTATATCCACTTCTGATAGGCACAATAGGATAAGAGATAAAGTATAGATTGGATACACTTTGACACTTATTTAAATTCACGGAATTATTACACCTTCTGTACACTTTGACGGTCACAGAGTGACTGAAATCAAAACGAAATTCATGTGATAAGTGAATCTGTTATAAGTGAATCTTTCTAACTCCGTAGAAATTTCGTTGAAAAATCGTGAAAGGGTTGCCATCTATGATGAATTTCGTAATTTATTGACATTTTTTTTCCGAGCGAGGTTGTCATAAAATTTCCAAATGGGAATGATACTGCAATGACAATTTACAAAAAAATATTTACGTTTCGAAAATTTCAAAAGTTTGGTCGGTGGTAACCCTAAAATTATATTCACTCCTATAAGGTGTTATGACACTACATTATTTTGCGCATTAATCATCTCATTATTAATCCGAAAAGAAAAGAGATCGAAATAGTTAGTGTGAAAGAGACATGTAGGTGAGTGCAGTCAAAACAAATGTTCGTTTTGACAGTGACGATTAACTGTTATCGAAATGTCGAAGGTTTGCTGGAATCAAGGCTAAAATGTGTCAAATATTCTAATATGACACGTTCAATTTCCGACTTGTCAAAATTTCAGCTGCTAGCAGCTGAATAATGCGAAGCCGGCCGCATTATTATAGCACACCACATTAATTATGGCATTAATATTTAACAGTTTAACATTATTGGCTAGTGAGGCCTATTCGCTCATACAAAATGCACATATCCATGTTTATTCATTGTCTCTCTCTACTCGGATTATTAATGGCATTATTAATGTAGTGTCATAACACCTATAGCTTACATCGCAGCTATTCAATCGAAACGAAACTCATAGGGTGGGTGTAATACAACGTGAAGTAGCTATGGTGCTAGCACATGATTCCCAGCACCAGGCAATTTCGTAAATATTGCACCAACAGATGCTTCCATTTTGTATTCATAAGCATAGCATTTACAATAATATAAGCAAACGATATTTAAATTTTCCGAGTTTCGGAAATTTTTCAGATTGCAACCCCAGACATAGTTTAATCGCTGAAACATTCGATGATTTCCTTGGATGAAAGCGAAATTCAAAGGATAGGTTGATTGGGAATGAGCATGTTATGGTAGATTTATTGCTGCTGTGTTGGACAAATGTTGCCAGCACTGAACATTTTCATCATTTGTGTTATAGGAAATGCTGTCACAAAATGATATTTGTTCCTTTGAGTAAGAAATGGTTGATATGATACTACAAAGAGGTGTATAACTTCTTCACAAATTTTTAAATCCTTCAAAGATAATTTCTTCAAAAACTAGTTTTCTAGTTTTTCTGATGCGCTAGACTTTTTTATATTTGTATACAAATTAAAGCGTAAGTAAAAACAACCAACAAACTAAAATTTAAACATGAATAAAATCTCAATGCATCCGAAGTGGAGAGGTTATGCTAGTGAGTTCAGGTGAATTGACAAATATAGAAACCCTAGCGCATCAGAACCTACAAATTTTGAGAATGTATTCTACCACTAGCAGTTTTCGCTACTTAAGCTAATATACCCCTAGTAATAAGAGACCCAAAACCAATTTAATTTCGATGACTTCATCGAAAGTTACAGCGATAGGAAGGTGTTTAGAGCTGTCATCCGAAAAATGTGCAGATCCTAGAAAATTTAAACATTGTTTACTTATTTTCATTGCAAATGTTTACGATGAAAATACTTATTGCAAGCATTTATTGGAACGAAAATAACAAAAAGACTTAGTGCTGACAGCCCTTTGATAGGACCCAAGTAAAAAATATGTCGCATCTGCCTCACGTTAAAGTCAACCTGCTCTGCGAATTTTGGATTGATCCAATTACTGCATTGTAAGTTATTGGGATGCAAAGAAATTAAGGATTTCTATTCGCAAATTTTTTCAAATTTTCTAAATCTTAATATTTGGTGTTTATTTTCACTCTAAGATCACTATGATTTGAAAATTCTATGCTCAAATTGCTTACTAAAGGTATGCCAAAAATATACAAAAAAAGAACCATTGTTGGCAGCCATTTCATTGTTTTGAAATTAAATTTCCACTGAATATTGCCTAAAATAAGTTTTATTTGCCATTTGAATTTCGTTTTGATTTCATGACTGTACTGGAAGCTATAGGGCAAAGAGCTTTATTTTCCTCATTAATTTTCAAAATTTAAGACACCAAAATTACCATAGCTGGCAGCTACAACTGAATTTTTCAATCAAATTTCTATAAAGGTGGTAAGGTTCAGCTGCTGTGTGAATTTCGTCTAAATCGAATGACTGAATCAGAATTTATAGGGCCAAAAGCAGTTATTTTTCTTCGTGATTTTTCAAAATGGCACCACTGGCACAAAATTGCCCGCATTTCAAAATTACTTCTATCAGACTTGGTCCTACTTAATACCAATACATTTTGTAAATTTCAGTTAGTCCTGATTATTGGATCGTGAGTTTCTGTGAACAGAAGTTTTTGATGCTAAAAATATAGGTAAATTGGGATATGGTTACCAGGCGTGCCTATTGTAAAATTTCAAATTTTTTACTTTGGCTGTGTAGACAAAGTACAAGATTTATGTATGAATGGCTTTCTCTTCAAGAAGCAACATATTATCAGGATAGTCAATGATTTGAAGGTTTTCACTTTCAGCACCTGCCCTAGCTACAGGGTTGCCAACATACTCATTTGAAACCAAAATTGCAGCTCACTAATACCAATACGTTTTGAAAGTTTCATAATGATGAAAAAGCTCTGTCAAAAGCAATCGCAATTTTAAAATTTATAAATTTTCTCGTTCTCTTTTGAGGCACTTGGCGCACACATCGGGTAGCAAAATTCCAAAACATTATCCGATTCATATTAAACACACGTTCAAAATTTATTCCGCTATCTCAGTTTTTGCAAAAATTATTTGTGGACATAATAATAGGTTTATTAATAATATCACAAAAATGGCTACCGGCACCAAAGAGTCAACGATATATATATATATATATATATATATATATATATATATATATATATATATATATATATATGTATATATATATATTTATTTATTTATTTATTTCAATCAAACAAGGCGAACAAAAAAAACACTTACAATTAATATTTAACAATTTATATAAATTTGTACAAAAAACAACAATGTACGAATTTTAAAAATATAACCATCTTTGGTAGGGAATTGGATAGGGCATTCATGACGTGGGCACCTTAATCAGAGCAGTTTTAAACCTAGGTCGGGAAATGGTTGGGAAATAGTGTTTTGAGAAGCTGTTGAATATTTTGCAGCATCTATTGATTGGCTCATTGTTGGCGTAAACTGTGTGGTGTCGGTATTCATTGAGTAAACGTGTGTGCCTTGTCTGCCTTACTGATTCGTTGAAGGTGACCTTAATGGACAGGGACACAACATTGATCAAGCCCCTAATAATATCAAAAGTAAAGCAGGAGCATATGACTATCCTCCGCGAAGGTAGATTTGATAGATTTAAGAGATTTAGCCTGTATCTGTATGAAGGTAGATTATCAAATTCGTAAGGATTATACAGATCTCTCAACGCAAATAGCAAGAACTGTTTCTGCACCGATTCGAGCCTATCGCTATGGACATCAAAGGTAGGATGCCAGACAATACATGCATAGTCGAACAATGACCGAACTAGAGCTATGTATAAAGACTTCGTGACCCATAGGTTTTTGAATTCCTTCGCACGTCTTTTGATGAATCCAAGCTGCTTATTAGCCTTGCTTAAGTCTTTATCATAGTGTAAATTAAAACGCAGTTTTTTACCCAAAGTGACCCCGAGGTTGATGACATTGTCAACATTATTGATTGCAACATTATTGAGGCGGTAATCAAAATTTATATTACTGGTTTTGCGGGAAAAACTCATGACTTGACATTTACTGACATTAATGTCAAGATTATTTTGTTTGCATCACTGCTCAAGAGAAAGCAGTTTCGATTGAAAGAAACCTGGGTCAAATTTCGATTTAATTGTGTGGTACATTTTCAGATGAGCTGCATAAAACAGGTGAGGGATGTCTGCTAAAACTTCAGAAAGATCCGATACGAAAATATTGAATGAAAGAGGCCCCAAAGTGACTACATTGGGGTACACCTGATAAAACTTCAATTTTTTTTGGATGGGATACCCTGAAACTTAACGTACTGCGTTCTATTTCGAAGATAAGAGTCTAACCAGTTTAATAAGAGACTCGAGATACCAAATTTCTGAAGTTTGATTCGAAGAATATCATGATCAACACGATCAAAGGCCTTGCTGAAGTCTGTGTAGATGGTATCAATTTGATGCCCTTTTTCCATGCCACAGAGAATATCTGAGACGAGAGTCACGAGGTTGGTAGAAGTTGAAATGCCTTTTCTAAAACCATTTTGTTGTTAATTTAGAAAAGGTTCTATTAGAGTAGTGAGCTTATCACAGACATTGTTTTCAAATAGTTTAGGCAATGTTGATAGTATTGCAATACCTCTGTTATTATCAGTTGACCGCCTATCACCACATTTGAAAATCGGGGTCAGATGGGATGATTTCCAGAAGGAGGGGAAAACCCCACAAGAAAGTGATTTGTTGAAAATCACATACACGGGTAAGATAAGCAACTCCTTGCTTTCGAGTATGAAACTAGGAGGTAGCAAATCAGGACCAGGACCCTTGTTGACATTAAGATCTTTGATGGCCTTTGTTATCTCCTCTCTAGTTAAATACATTTCACAGATGATATTTGGTGGGAATGTTTGAGAGAAAAGAATGTTAGGCATGCTTGTACATGAACAAAATACTACCTGGAAATGCTCAGCGAACAAGTTACAAACTTCGTGAGGGCATGACGAACAAAAGTTGTTGTTGCTCATCGGAGTAGGGTAGCCCGAAGTTTTCCGTTTGGTGTTCACGAAATCAAAAAACTTTTTAGGATCATGAATTATATTTTCGCCCATGATATTAACATAGCGCTCATACGCTTCACGGGATTTCGTCAGGAATTCTTGAGCTGATTCATTATGTTTATCCTTGATATTATCTCTGACAACTTTTCAACGGCGTCAAAACCCAACTCATAGAATAATGATACAGCGTCATCTAATTCTAGCGTTGAAAAATTACTAGCCCAGTCGACTCTGAGAAGACAATCTGTAATGCTCTTATAATCAGCATTGCGAAAGTCGTATACAATAGAGTTATTGTAAGATAGGGAAGTGAACATATCAGATGTAGAACACAACTCAACTGTGAACGCAGAGTGGTGAAGTATGTTGCCAAAAAAAGTTTTCTGCATCTATAGTTGAGTTAGCCACTACATCCTCGTAGCTATTAGTAAATATGAGGTTTAACCAATTTTCATTTTGGTTAGGTGTCGGAGCTATTTGCTGCAAATCATTGCCATAAAATGTACTAACTAGATTGAAATCGCTGGAGTCAAGAAGATTAAAAGGAATGAGATTATTATCAGCTTCATCAGCCGTAAATTTTAAATTTGAGCGATTGAAATCACCGAGAATTATAATTTTATCCTCCTCATTAAGAAATGAAACTAGGGTACAAATCACTACGCATACATCATTATAAACGGCTTCGTCTGAACCGGGTGGGATGTAGAATATTCCGACGTAAATGAAACCTTAGGACCAGGAAATGCGAATAATCTTATGATCGAAGAGTTTATGTGAGCTGCTTTCGACTAGTTCGCTTGATAGCGAGTTACAAACAGCTACTAAAATACCACCACCTTGAGTTTGGCTAGTAGAAAGATAGTTTCGGTTCTTCCTGTAAATAGTCCAGTTACCATCTAATATTTCTGCGTGTGTGTGTGAACTGTTTAACCAGGTTTCCATGAACGTCAGTACATTAAATTGGCAAGATTTTGAGTCAAGAAAGAGTCTATTCAGTTGGCTTCTCATACCACCACAATTGTGGTAAAATTGTTTGAGGCTGTTTAACGAAAACTTCTTGTTAGGAATGATAGTTTTTAAAATCATTCCTTGATTTTTGAAGTGAGAATATATATATATATATATATATATATATATATATATATATATATATATATATATATATATATATATATATATATATATATATATATAAGATGCATCAACTTCCCCTATCAAACATGCAATCATTGAAGGGAGAGAGATAAGTCCAGCCTCTATTGTTGCAAATACAGCTGATCAGCACACAAATAAAATCCTTAACTTTGGCACTTAAATAACCACAATAAAATCTTTAACAGAAGACGAATGGCGGCGCCGCATTGAAAAAATCAGACAGTCTAATATAGCGCAACTCCGAAAAACTGAAATAATAACAGAACGAAATGGACCAACGTACGTAGCTTTTTTTGTGAAGGGAGCTCCGCGCTCTGCTGATATTACATGGATGTATGAGTTCCTCGAAAAAGAGGCATTAATAAAAGAGTGTAACGTACTAAGGACACGCAGTCGAACGAATCGGAAATCCGGCAGTTTTTTTCAAAATCACCATTCCCACACGATATGCTTTGTTTTTCGCCAACTTCAACCCGAACAACAATTACTGTACTTGAAAAGGACTAACGTTCCGCCGTTGGAGAAACCAGACTTAGATAGTTGGTCGTCGGAAAAATAAAACTAGTAATGGTCATAAAATTGGCAAAGATAAAGCTAGTAACAGTCATAAAATTATCAAAAATAAAAATTATAATTCAACCACAACTCCCATCAGTTCCTTTTTCAATCCTGACCGTGGTGACACCAAGAATATTGATTCCATTGATCTGGATCCCAAACCGAACAAATCTCGAGTAATTAATCCTATTCACATTGACTGCAAAGTTGACGATGTTAATCTCCAAGCACTTTCCAACATTGAACCATTCACAGCCCCTAACATCAGTTCCAAAGCAGTCTCATCCCCGTACAAGAATTGTATTCAAAGAAATAAAAGAAAAATTTCCCCAAAGCAAAAAGTCCCTCTTAAGCTACCAAACACTAGAAATCTCAATTCCTTTCCAAATATTGTTACCAAAAAATCATCTGATCTCGTTAACACCGTCTCTAAACCCGTGCAATACCCTAATTTTGTTCGTGGCGAAGTTCAAACCTCCTCCATTACCCCTGGTATAATAGTTACTGCCAATCCTTCGTGTGAACCAGTGACAACTGCGCCTAAGTTCCTTCACCCACTAGTGCCTCCTATAGTTAAAGCCACAATCAACTCCAGTGCTGATCTCGAAAGTAGGTATCTGCTTTATCGGCTAAGGGATAAGAAAATCTATGAAAACGTTCGCCTCTACCTTTGCATACATGCACAAAGCCACTGACTCTGCTTGTTTCGAGGGTAAAACAAAGACTCGTCTGAAAGTCATGATTCAACAGGAAGGTCTTCCCATAGATTTTCTGGCTCTTCATACTGTTTTTGTTCGATATTATGAGCAACTTGGCATAACAGTGGACCAAGTGAAAAAAAAGCTAAGCACCTTTGCCTCACATGTCTCAGCTAAGTATATATCCTCACTTCAAAAATCAAGGAATGATTTTAAAAACTATCATTCCTAACAAGAAGTTTTCGTTAAACAGCCTCAAACAATTTTACCACAATTGTGGTGGTATGAGAAGCCAACTGAATAGACTCTTTCTTGACTCAAAATCTTGCCAATTTAATGTACTGACGTTCATGGAAACCTGGTTAAACAGTTCACACACACACGCAGAAATATTAGATGGTAACTGGACTATTTACAGGAAGAACCGAAACTATCTTTCTACTAGCCAAACTCAAGGTGGTGGTATTTTAGTAGCTGTTTGTAACTCGCTATCAAGCGAACTAGTCGAAAGCAGCTCACATAAACTCTTCGATCATAAGATTATTCGCATTTCCTGGTCCTAAGGTTTCATTTACGTCGGAATATTCTACATCCCACCCGGTTCAGACGAAGCCGTTTATAATGATGTATGCGTAGTGATTTGTACCCTAGTTTCATTTCTTAATGAGGAGGATAAAATTATAATTCTCGGTGATTTCAATCGCTCAAATTTAAAATTTACGGCTGATGAAGCTGATAATAATCTCATTCCTTTTAATCTTCTTGACTCCAGCGATTTCAATCTAGTTAGTACATTTTATGGCAATGATTTGCAGCAAATAGCTCCGACACCTAACCAAAATGAAAATTGGTTAAACCTCATATTTACTAATAGCTACGAGGATGTAGTGGCTAACTCAACTATAAATGCAGAAAACTTTTTTGGCAACATACTTCACCACTCTGCGTTCACAGTTGAGTTGTGTTCTACATCTGATATGTTCACTTCCCTATCTTACAATAACTCTATTGTATACGACTTTCGCAATGCTGATTATAAGAGCATTACAGATTGTCTTCTCAGAGTCGACTGGGCTAGTAATTTTTCAACGCTAGAATTAGATGACGCTGTATCATTATTCTATGAGTTGGGTTTTGACGCCGTTGAAAAGTTGTCAGAGATAATATCAAGGATAAACATAATGAATCAGCTCAAGAATTCCTGACGAAATCCCGTGAAGCGTATGAGCGCTATGTTAATATCATAGGCGAAAATATAATTCATGATCCTAAAAAGTTTTTTGATTTCGTGAACACCAAACGGAAAACTTCGGGCTACCCTACTCCGATGAGCAACAACAACTTTTGTTCGTCATGCCCTCACGAAGTTTGTAACTTGTTCGCTGAGCATTTCCAGGTAGTATTTTGTTCATGTACAAGCATGCCTAACATTCTTTTCTCTCAAACATTCCCACCAAATATCATCTGTGAAATGTATTTAACTAGAGAGGAGATAACAAAGGCCATCAAAGATCTTAATGTCAACAAGGGTCCTGGTCCTGATTTGCTACCTCCTAGTTTCATACTCGAAAGCAAGGAGTTGCTTATCTTACCCGTGTATGTGATTTTCAACAAATCACTTTCTTGTGGGGTTTTCCCCTCCTTCTGGAAATCATCCCATCTGACCCCGATTTTCAAATGTGGTGATAGGCGGTCAACTGATAATAACAGAGGTATTGCAATACTAGGCGCGTTTTTTTGCTCCTCTATCCAGCGGAGAGTAGAATGAGAGTAGAGTAGACGCATTGAAAACAACAACACTCCTACACCAGTGAATTCACTGGTGTAGGAGTGTTATTGTTGTTTTCAATGCGTCTACTCTACTCTCATTCTACTCTCCGCTGGATAGAGGAGCAAAAAAACGCGCCTACTATCAACATTGCCTAAACTATTTGAAAACAATGTCTGTGATAAGCTCACTACTCTAATAGAACCTTTTCTAAATTAACAACAAAATGGTTTTAGAAAAGGCATTTCAACTTCTACCAACCTCGTGACTCTCGTCTCAGATATTCTCTGTGGCATGGAAAAAGGGCATCAAATTGATACCATCTACACAGACTTCAGCAAGGCCTTTGATCGTGTTGATCATGATATTCTTCGAATCAAACTTCAGAAATTTGGTATCTCGAGTCTCTTATTAAACTGGTTAGACTCTTATCTTCGAAATAGAACGCAGTACGTTAAGTTTCAGGGTATCCCATCCAAAAAAAATTGAAGTTTTATCAGGTGTACCCCAATGTAGTCACTTTGGGGCCTCTTTCATTCAATATTTTCGTATCGGATCTTTCTGAAGTTTTAGCAGACATCCCTCACCTGTTTTATGCAGCTCATCTGAAAATGTACCACACAATTAAATCGAAATTTGACCCAGGTTTCTTTCAATCGAAACTGCTTTCTCTTGAGCAGTGATGCAAACAAAATAATCTTGACATTAATGTCAGTAAATGTCAAGTCATGAGTTTTTCCCGCAAAACCAGTAATATAAATTTTGATTACCGCCTCAATAATGTTGCAATCAATAATGTTGACAATGTCATCAACCTCGGGGTCACTTTGGGTAAAAAACTGCGTTTTAATTTACACTATGATAAAGACTTAAGCAAGGCTAATAAGCAGCTTGGATTCATCAAAAGACGTGCGAAGGAATTCAAAAACCTATGGGTCACGAAGTCTTTATACATCGCTCTAGTTCGGTCATTGTTCGACTATGCATGTATTGTCTGGCATCCTACCTTTGATGTCCATAGCGATAGGCTCGAATCGGTGCAGAAACAGTTCTTGCTATTTGCGTTGAGAGATCTGTATAATCCTTACGAATTTGATAATCTACCTTCATACAGATACAGGCTAAATCTCTTAAATCTATCAAATCTACCTTCGCGGAGGATAGTCATATGCTCCTGCTTTACTTTTGATATTATTAGGGGCTTGATCAATGTTGTGTCCCTGTCCATTAAGGTCACCTTCAACGAATCAGTAAGGCAGACAAGGCACACACGTTTACTCAATGAATACCGACACCACACAGTTTACGCCAACAATGAGCCAATCAATAGATGCTGCAAAATATTCAACAGCTTCTCAAAACACTATTTCCCAACCATTTCCCGACCTAGGTTTAAAACTGCTCTGATTAAGGTACCCACGTCATGAATGCCCTATCCAATTCCCTACCAAAGATGGTTATATTTTTAAAATTCGTACATTATTGTTTTTTGTACAAATTTATATAAATTGTTAAATATTAATTGTAAGTGTTTTTTTTGTTCGCCTTGTTTGATTGAAATAAATAAATAAATAAATATATATATATACATATACATATATATATATATATATATATATATATATATATATATATATATATATATATATATATATATATATCTTTGACTCTTTGGTGCCGGTAGCCATTTTTGTGATATTATTAATAAACCTATTATTATGTCCACAAATAATTTTTGCAAAAACTGAGATAGCGGAATAAATTTTGAACGTGTGTTTAATATGAATCGGATAATGTTTTGGAATTTTGCTACCCGATGTGTGCGCCAAGTGCCTCAAAAGAGAACGAGAAAATTTATAAATTTTAAAATTGCGATTGCTTTTGACAGAGCTTTTTCATCATTATGAAACTTTCAAAACGTATTGGTATTAGTGAGCTGCAATTTTGGTTTCAAATGAGTATGTTGGCAACCCTGTAGCTAGGGCAGGTGCTGAAAGTGAAAACCTTCAAATCATTGACTATCCTGATAATATGTTGCTTCTTGAAGAGAAAGCCATTCATACATAAATCTTGTACTTTGTCTACACAGCCAAAGTAAAAAATTTGAAATTTTACAATAGGCACGCCTGGTAACCATATCCCAATTTACCTATATTTTTAGCATCAAAAACTTCTGTTCACAGAAACTCACGATCCAATAATCAGGACTAACTGAAATTTACAAAATGTATTGGTATTAAGTAGGACCAAGTCTGATAGAAGTAATTTTGAAATGCGGGCAATTTTGTGCCAGTGGTGCCATTTTGAAAAATCACGAAGAAAAATAACTGCTTTTGGCCCTATAAATTCTGATTCAGTCATTCGATTTAGACGAAATTCACACAGCAGCTGAACCTTACCACCTTTATAGAAATTTGATTGAAAAATTCAGTTGTAGCTGCCAGCTATGGTAATTTTGGTGTCTTAAATTTTGAAAATTAATGAGGAAAATAAAGCTCTTTGCCCTATAGCTTCCAGTACAGTCATGAAATCAAAACGAAATTCAAATGGCAAATAAAACTTATTTTAGGCAATATTCAGTGGAAATTTAATTTCAAAACAATGAAATGGCTGCCAACAATGGTTCTTTTTTTGTATATTTTTGGCATACCTTTAGTAAGCAATTTGAACATAGAATTTTCAAATCATAGTGATCTTAGAGTGAAAATAAACACCAAATATTAAGATTTAGAAAATTTGAAAAAATTTGCGAATAGAAATCCTTAATTTCTTTGCATCCCAATAACTTACAATGCAGTAATTGGATCAATCCAAAATTCGCAGAGCAGGTTGACTTTAACGTGAGGCAGATGCGACATATTTTTTACTTGGGTCCTATCAAAGGGCTGTCAGCACTAAGTCTTTTTGTTATTTTCGTTCCAATAAATGCTTGCAATAAGTATTTTCATCGTAAACATTTGCAATGAAAATAAGTAAACAATGTTTAAATTTTCTAGGATCTGCACATTTTTCGGATGACAGCTCTAAACACCTTCCTATCGCTGTAACTTTCGATGAAGTCATCGAAATTAAATTGGTTTTGGGTCTCTTATTACTAGGGGTATATTAGCTTAAGTAGCGAAAACTGCTAGTGGTAGAATACATTCTCAAAATTTGTAGGTTCTGATGCGCTAGGGTTTCTATATTTGTCAATTCACCTGAACTCACTAGCATAACCTCTCCACTTCGGATGCATTGAGATTTTATTCATGTTTAAATTTTAGTTTGTTGGTTGTTTTTACTTACGCTTTAATTTGTATACAAATATAAAAAAGTCTAGCGCATCAGAAAAACTAGAAAACTAGTTTTTGAAGAAATTATCTTTGAAGGATTTAAAAATTTGTGAAGAAGTTATACACCTCTTTGTAGTATCATATCAACCATTTCTTACTCAAAGGAACAAATATCATTTTGTGACAGCATTTCCTATAACACAAATGATGAAAATGTTCAGTGCTGGCAACATTTGTCCAACACAGCAGCAATAAATCTACCATAACATGCTCATTCCCAATCAACCTATCCTTTGAATTTCGCTTTCATCCAAGGAAATCATCGAATGTTTCAGCGATTAAACTATGTCTGGGGTTGCAATCTGAAAAATTTCCGAAACTCGGAAAATTTAAATATCGTTTGCTTATATTATTGTAAATGCTATGCTTATGAATACAAAATGGAAGCATCTGTTGGTGCAATATTTACGAAATTGCCTGGTGCTGGGAATCATGTGCTAGCACCATAGCTACTTCACGTTGTATTACACCCACCCTATGAGTTTCGTTTCGATTGAATAGCTGCGATGTAAGCTATAGGTGTTATGACACTACATTAATAATGCCATTAATAATCCGAGTAGAGAGAGACAATGAATAAACATGGATATGTGCATTTTGTATGAGCGAATAGGCCTCACTAGCCAATAATGTTAAACTGTTAAATATTAATGCCATAATTAATGTGGTGTGCTATAATAATGCGGCCG
Source organism: Nemotelus pantherinus (assembly GCA_963978885.1). Classification (NCBI taxonomy): domain Eukaryota; kingdom Metazoa; phylum Arthropoda; class Insecta; order Diptera; family Stratiomyidae; genus Nemotelus; species Nemotelus pantherinus. The sequence goes on along the minus strand of OZ022264.1, from coordinate 141,233,506 downwards.
GCTTCGCATTATTCAGCTGCTAGCAGCTGAAATTTTGACAAGTCGGAAATTGAACGTGTCATATTAGAATATTTGACACATTTTAGCCTTGATTCCAGCAAACCTTCGACATTTCGATAACAGTTAATCGTCACTGTCAAAACGAACATTTGTTTTGACTGCACTCACCTACATGTCTCTTTCACACTAACTATTTCGATCTCTTTTCTTTTCGGATTAATAATGAGATGATTAATGCGCAAAATAATGTAGTGTCATACACCTTATAGGAGTGAATATAATTTTAGGGTTACCACCGACCAAACTTTTGAAATTTTCGAAACGTAAATATTTTTTTGAGCGCGGAGCTCCCTTCACAAAAAAAGCTACGTACGTTGGTCCATTTCGTTCTGTTATTATTTCAGTTTTTCGGAGTTGCGCTATATTAGACTGTCTGATTTTTTCAATGCGGCGCCGCCATTCGTCTTCTGTTAAAGATTTTATTGTGGTTATTTAAGTGCCAAAGTTAAGGATTTTATTTGTGTGCTGATCAGCTGTATTTGCAAAAATAGAGGCTGGACTTATCTCTCTCCCTTCAATGATTGCATGTTTGATAGGGGAAGTTGATGCATCTTATATATATATATATATATATATATATATATATATATATATATATATATATATATATATATATATACATATAGATATATATATATATATATATATATATATATATATATATATATATATACATATAGATATATATATATATATATATATATATATATATATATATATATATATATATATATATATATATATATATATATATATATATATATATATATATATATATATATGAATTTTTGGTCAAATCGATTTTAATACTAATGTTCTTCGAACATCAGTATAAATGCATTATATATGTAAGTAGAACTGTGTCTTTTATTGTCAAATAGAATACAATTGCTTATGGATTTTGATTGTTTTACATGAAAAAATAATTGTTCATTGAAACAGCTTCTTATGCGACTTCTCCGAGAATCATTTCGAATTTGCAACATATAATAATTATATAATTACGGGTTTTCATACATAATATTTATTAATGTTGTTCAGAAATTAAAAAGCATGTATTGTGTTTTCAGTCTGTGATTATGTCTGTGTGACGATTAATCAGATGGTTGATTGGCACATGCATTTTGTTAGTAACCAAACCAGCTCACGTTGATTCGACAGAACGGCTGTGAAATGGCAACATCATTTGCATGAATATTTTTTATATCACTAGCGCTGGCGTAACAGTCAATGCAACACAATATCTGTTCCCATGTTTTGTCGGTGGAACGAGTTACAATCAATGCAGCACAACATTTACCGTCATGTGTCACTGTGTTTATAAACGAAATTGTTGTTCGATAATATGGATCCGTAAGAGTCTTTAAAGAGTATTTTATTCTTAAAGATTCTAGCGCATCAGAACCGCTAGAAAACTAATTTTCGAAGAAATTTTCTTTGAGTGACAAAAAAATGTGGCAAGACGTAATACGCTTTTTTGTAGAATCATATCAACCATTCCTTATCCAAAGCAACAAAACTCAACTATAACACAAATGATGAAAATTTTCAGTGCTGCCAACACTTTCCGAACGAAGCAGCAATAAGTTTACCATAACAAGCCCATACTTAAACCAACGTATCCTTAGAATTTTGTTCTCATTGGAGGATTTCATCGAAAGTTTCAACGATTAAACATTGTTTGAGGCTGCCATCTGCAAAATTTTCAAAACTCGGAAAATTTAAAATTGGTTTCTTATTTTTATTGCAAATGCTTCACATTTGAGTATGTAATTTGAGGCATTTGTTGGTACAATATTTACGAAAATGGCTAATGCTGGTTACCTTATGCTAGCAGCAAAGCACAAAATATACCAAATCTGCTTCACGCTAAGTTAAACCCAACCAGTAAATTTCGTTTTGATTGAATCACTGCGCTGGAAGTTAAACAGATGAAAAGAATTTTAGGGCTAGCACCCTCAAAACTTTTCAAATTTTTAAAGCGGTAATATTTGTTATTAATTTTCATTGCAGGATGATTTCCATTTACAAATTCCAAAAAATTACAAAAATGGTCATAGCTGGCAGCCCTTTCATGATTTTTGTACGAGATTTCTACGATATTTGGTTTACATCAAGGTCCATTTACTGCACGAAATTCGTTTTGATTTCTAAAAAGCTTTATTTTGCTGAGCGAATTTGCAAGATTTAGGAGACAAAAATCACCAAAGCTGGCAACTCTATTCTAATTTGTCAGCGAAGTTTTCACCACGTTATATAAAGTAAGATCCAAATATTGTGTGAATTTTGTTTAAATAAAATGGCTGAATCGGAAGTTGTAGGCCAAAAACCGGTTTATTTCCTCAGTGGTTTTTGGGTTACCCACATTGAAAAATCACTTCTATCAGACCATGTCCAAGCTAATACCAACATGTCCTGTAAATTTCATAATGATCGGATAATCCGGTCATCAGTTCTCGTGAACAGAATTTTCGAGTGCTGAAAATGAGGTGATTTGGTGATGGGTTGCCGTTCTTGTGCAAATCGAAATTTTAAAAATTTAAATTTGACATGAAAGACAAAGGATAAAATTTATCAAAGATTTGAATTCTTTGTCAAAAATCAAAAATTTTTCAGGAGGGTCAATGTTTGGAAATATAGGAGTACCTGAAAATTCACTAAAACGCTCGCCACCGCTAAAACGTTTAGGATATCTGAATTTGAGCAAGTCATGAACCTATCTCCTATATACATCTATGTCCTCCGAAAATTTCAGCTCAACTGAATCGGCCACTTTAGAGATTATCTCTATTAATCATTTTGCTGATATATATATATATATATATATATATATACATATATATACATATATATACATATATATATATATATATATATAACTATATATATATATATATATATATATATATATATATATATATATATATATATATATATATATATATATATATATATGTATATATATATATATATATATATATATATATATATATATATGTATATATATATATATATATATATATATATATATATATATATATATATATATATATATATATATATATATATATTTATATATATATATATATATATATATATATATATTTTTATATATATATATATATATATATATATATATATATATATATATATATATATATATATTTATATATATTTATATACATATATATATATATATATATATATATATATATATATAAATATATATATATATATATATATATATATATATATATATATATATATATATATATATATATATATATATATATATGTATATATATATATATATATATATATATATATATATAAATATATATACATATATAGAAATATGAATTTTCGGCGAAACGAGTTTAATACTAATTTTCTTCGAATATTAGTAAGAACTGCAGAGTATATTGGAAAGCAAAACTGAGACAAAAAAAAACTTTTCTGATTTTTATTTGCATTTGACATTTCCCATTTCCCGGACGTTCATAGGAACTGAGCAATATTTGCTGCACAACAAAGTTGTGTTGCATCATTGTTACAGTTCTCATACGTTCTCATGTGTTCAAACTCGTGTTGTTGTGCAGCAATGTTGTGTTGCATTGATTGTAACTCCAGCTTTAAGCTACGTCAGCTGATTGCCGTGAATCCAATGTGATTGTTTTTTGCATTGATTACAAAGTGTTTCATCTGTAAAAACTTGCTTTCTGGTAGCCTGATACTCGGTGAACTTAAATCACATCGCTGATTCTATGTCTAAAATATAAATCGTAACTAATAATATATTACGCATGATTCTTTGAATGGATTGAGCGTAATGCTACGTTTGTTTTACCTATATGTTCTGTTAACAATTACCAAGAAATAACACCCTTCAGTTGAATCCTGTTTTATAATGGCTAAAAGTTTAAGTAGATGCGTATTACTGATGTTTAGTCATTCTTCAATAGTAACTTGTCGCGACTAGTCATCGAAAGAAAACGGGTAGGAAATGTCAAAGTTTATCATAGTGAAAGATTATACGACACATGTTTAACGTTTTAATATACACGGTCCGAAACTAAAATTTAAAATTAACTTGCCACCTTAAGATTTGGAACCTTCTACATGGAACAAAAATTCTATAGAAGACATTATTAGGCATGCAGTCAATGGACTTGAACAAGATGATCTAGTTGGTTTTACTTTTTGTGGCGAAAGTTTCAAAGGACGAGGTCCAGGTTGGATTAATTTTAGAGCAGCATCTACGGTTAAAACAGATGATGTTTGGGAAATGATCAGCAAAATTTTTCAAAGCAATTCGGAAGCATTAAGCAATGATAAATTTTGCTTAGGAGTGATATCAGTACGTTTGCCACAAGGCAGAGGAAAAAATCGAAGTAAAACATATAATACGTTTAATGAAGAATGGGCCATACGTAAAGGTATTAAATAAATATAATTTATGGTTACTTCGTGCTTTGGTGGTCACAATCGCAAATGTCGAGAAAGATGTTAATTATAGAAAAGTTCGAAGAAACATTAGAGGGATACAATCTCAACGTGTCGCAAATCTTCTGATAACATCAGGTATAAATATACCAGAGAAAGGTGCTGAAATTCTTGAACTCCAACAATTTCAAGAGTATTTGACAGAATATAAAATAGTTATATATCAGTATGGAAGTAAAAGGCATGATGGCATGTTTGAAGGTCAAAGTTGTAACCTAAGGTTTTTTTATGGTTTACTATATTGTATTTATGAAAAGTAAACTGAAGTGAAACTCAGACGCTTGTATTTAAACTAACGTTGGAGGTGGCAAATAAAGTCTAGTTTCAGCACTTTAATGAAAATTTCAAAAAGAAAAACAAATTCGAAATTAATAAGGGTATAATATCTTCTTTCACAAAGAACAAAATATTTCAAACACGTTATACTTGCATTGCGGATTATAAGCAAAGTTGCAGTGGGTTCAGAATTGTGCGTGTGATCGAAGTGGTAACGATAAAGGAGTTGATGAATATATAACCAAAATTTAGGCAAATATCGTTGTTGTTACATATTGAAAATAATTCGAAACTAGCTAGTTTGAACATTACTATCGGCACTGTTTATTTGAGAAAATACCCTTGTTTGTATAGAATGCGTGCAGCATACGAATAGCATGCATATGACAAAGTGCTTACGTTGAAATTCTTATTGATTGCTAATCTTATCTTTGTCAGAATTTGTGATTACTACACATAGTGACGGTGTTATTGCGAACACTATTAGTGTGGTGCTTCGTCATTATATTGGAAGGCATGAATAGACCGATCGATCTGAATCGCATGCTTCCAACTGAATAAAATAAATAACAAAAAAATATATATAATTGAAATACATTGCATCATTACATTAAAGGTTAGTGGACAAAACAGGGAGATTCTTTTGTGATTTATTGGTAGGTGGAGTGCATAGTCTTCTTTTGGGATCTCTTTGGTGATATTTACCAAATTTAAATAAAGGGAAAGTGTCGTTTAAAAGTGAATGTGATTTACGGTGGAGTTTTATAACAACCAATTATTTTACATTGCACATTACAACATACGTTTGCTTTCCGTATCAGTAAGAATATTTTTGACGACAATGAATACGTTATGTGCAGCACAAAGGGTTGCACTTGAGAATTCGATGAAGTCCACTCTCCGAAAGGATTCCAGGGCTCGGAAAACTATTGCGTATCTTACAAGCAGACTCGATGCTCTTACGACTAATTATGCGACATTCGTGAGTTATCACGATCAGATAGTGGCCATGTTAAAGAGTGACGCTACTGAGGAAGACATTGATCACTTCAAGTTAAGTATGTACACTGACTCTGAGGAACGGTACTTTGACTTAAAATCAGATATCAAAGAACTGTTATTTGAAATGGACAAACGGTCTAGTGAAACCATTGTAAAGGAACAAGCGCGTTCGGGAGAGTCGGAAGGTTTAAATGATGTAAAATTGCCTACAATATCTATGCCAACATTTAGTTAGCGTTATAAAGAGTGGGCGTCGTTCAGGGACTTATTTAGTTCATTGATACACAACAAAGCTTCTTTGTCATGTGTTCAGAAGCTTCATTATTTAAAAGCTAGTTTGGCAGGCAAAGCCGAGCTTTTATTGAGACCGTATACCATACGGAGGATCATTACGAGCCAGCTTGGAACATTTTAGAAGAACGGTACTCAAACACACGGGCTCTTTTACATGCCCATTTTAAATGTCTTTTCTCTGAACCTCCAATCACGTCAGAGTCGTCTTTTGCTGTTCGTTAATTAATAAATACATCTTTCGAGAGCCTTAAAGCAAATGAAAATTTGAAAGTGGATGATTTATGGCCAGCAGTAGTGGCATATTTTTTAATACACAAACTACCAAATTAAACTCGCAGTATCTGGGAACAAGAAACGGCTACTAAACGGTAAATACCAACACTTGATGAATTAAATAAATTCTTAGAAAACTGTTTCCGGGCATTAGAAGCGATTGCTGATGACAGGGTAAAACGCAGATCTTTCGAATTGCAGAGCACGAGCAGACAAAGTCACACTGTTCAAACTGTTTCGACGGCGTCACAATGCAGCATGTGCAATGGAACACATAGTATCATGAAATGTTCTGTGTTTTTACAGGCGACTCAACCACAGAAACTTCAAAGAGGCTATGTTTGAAAGAGTCATTTGATTATGAATTGTCCAAGTAAATCTTTGTGCATGAAGTGTCACCGTCGTCATCACATACTATTACATCGTGAAAATCCACCGACTATTGGTAATGCTGTTAGCTCCTTTCCAAATAATACCAACGCGACATCTTTTTAACCGACATCTCACAACGCAGCACCAGCACAGTCATTCACTACAATGGCATCAGGCGACATACTCCTAGCAACTGCTTTAGTCAAGCTCCAAACTTCAAATGGAACCATAGGATATTATCGTGCGTTACTGGATCAAGGGTTACAAGCATCGTTCATTTCTGAATCAGCAGTCCAACACTTGGGGTTGAAGAAAAAAACATCAAAAATTAATGTTTTTGGTTTCGGAAGTTCTGCTGCAACTAAAATTACCAAGAAGATTTACTCCAACTTGCTAACTGGTAGCAAAGAACTAGTCCCTTAAACAGTTTAGTAGCAAACAGAATCACTAAGCTCATTCCATCACGCAGCATCAAATTGTCTATTCGAGAACAATTAGGTAATCTACCTCTGGCAGACCCATAATTTGACAAACCTGGAAAAATCGACATGTTTTTAGGCACTGAAGTACACGCAAAGGTCATACTTGGTGATGTGTTCAAACTCTCTCTAGGCCTAATTGTTCAGAAGACAAAGCTTGGCTGGATAATTAAAGGAGAAATCGAGCAAGATCATATCCATAACGTTCACAACTTTAGTATTGAAATTGATCATAACAAGGAACTTCAACAACAATTACAACAATTTTGGGAGATAGAAGAAATTCATCCGCGGAAGGTATTAAAAAAGAAAGATGAAAAATATGAAAGTTTCTTTGCAGATACTACAATCAGAAATACAAACGGGCACTATACCGTCAGAGTACCCTTCAAGGACAAATTTAGTAAAGGTCTATTAGGAAAATCAAGACAAACAGCCGTCACAAGTTTGTTCAATTTAGAACGGAAATTTAGCAAAGATACTGAACTTGCAGTACAATACAAAAGGTTTATGCAAGAATACATAGCCTTTGGACATATGCATCGAGTGGACACCCGAAGTGAATACAAGCTAGAAAATGGAAAATCAATTTGCACAACACACTATATCCCACATCACGCTGTATTAAAGAATAGTACTTCGATCAAATTGCGTGTAGTTTTTGACGCATTAAGGAAAACAAGTTCCGGAGTATCATTTAACGACATATTACTAACAGGCCCAACAATCCAAACTAATATGATGTCGATACTAATGAATTGGAGATTGTTTAGATTCGCATTCCTCGCGGATATCGAAAAAATGTATCGTCAAATCAGGATACATTCCTCTAATGCAAACTACCAACAAAAAACTGTGGAGGCAGGAATCGACCAAGTCAAATGAAGAATACTGTTTGGATACAGTGACTTTTGGACTGACGTCCAAGCTACAAAATAATTTGAAAACTAAAGAACTACTGAAAATTAATTAACCTGACTCCAGGATCGAAATTCATGAGTTTTGCGACGCATGAAAACAAGCTTTTGCAGCCGCCATATACTTAGTTGTTCGCAATGGAGATCAAACACAAGTCAACCTTCTCATAGCCAAATCGAAAGTAGTCCCTGTTAGACCAGTCATGATCCCTCGTTTAGAGCTTTGTGGTGCGGGTTTGCTAGTAAAATTGCTGAAGGAAGTGATGACAGCTCTCAACCTAGCAGCCATTGACATTTGGCTCTGGTCCGATTCCGTAATCGTTCTGTCCTGGTTTAAGAGACATCCAACTCGATGGACTACGTTTGTCGCTAATCAAACCGCTGAGATCTATGACTTAATAGGCAACGTATCGTGGCGACACGTCCCATCATGTCAGAATCCAGCAAACTTAGCCTCACGCGGGGTTTCCCCGGTGGAATTAGTAAACAGCAAGCTATGGTGGAATAGGCCTACATGGTTGGGAAGAGACATTGAATTTTGGCCGTCCCAGAAACCTATCGAAAATACTAAACAAGAACAGCGCAGTCAAATTTTAGTCAACGTACAAATCAAACATGAAGATTGGATGACCGTCGTATTGCAAATATTTTCTACTTATACAAGATTAATCGGTGTTGCGGCGTATTGTTTCCGGTTCGCAGTCATAATATCTCGGAAAAGTACCAAGAAGGACTTCTTAACGGTTCAAGAACTACAACGTGCCGAGACTTGTTGGATTAAACATATACAAGGCACTGAAGTTCACAGCGAAATAAAGTCCTTAGATCTAGGACAACCAATTGAAAAGGGCAGCAGATTGCTCAATTTGAATCCATTCATTGACGGAAATGGATTTTTATGAGTTGAGGGAAGATTGTCAAACGCAGAGTTATCATTCGAAGAGAAACATCGCACAATTATTCCATCCGATGGACGATTTACTAAATTATTGATACATAGATTCCACCAGGAAACACTACGTGGCCAAATTCACCTAATGTTAGCAACCATTAAGAGGAAATATTGGATTATTAGAGGGAGAAATGCGATGAAAAATGTATTCATAAATGAGTGAGGGGAGTTCTTCGAACATTAGTAATAAGAGTTAATTTGGTAATATATTTCCTCGTACTAACAATCTACGTGCAGATTTGAAGATACAAAATTCTGGCACTTCGTCCCAGCCGGGGGAAAGTGTTGACAATTGGAAACAACTTGACTGAGACAGACTATCGGTTGTCACTTATCTAAGAAAAGTTAAGAAATTAGGCGCAAGGGGTCACTCAAGACACTACCAAGCAACGGAGGTCAATCCGAGCATCGATGAAATCGTCATAATTCAATGATCCGAGGCAGTTCAGAGAGTTGCCGGTGGCACAGCGGTACTTTGTTTTTGCATTTTTGAATTTGAATACTGTAGAGTTAGAAGTAGTTTGATTTGAAGTGTGGTTTTTGAAAAGTTAACATAGTCAGAAAGTTGTTAGCCTGCAAGTTATAACGTTGTAAACGCGCATTGGAGAAGGTTGAAAGGTTAAAAATTTTAAGTTGGAAATTGTTAGTAAGTTGGTGAAAATAAAAGTTAATAATTTATAAAATATAAAAAAGAAATAAGATTGAATATATCAAAATCAAAATTTTAAAGGAGAACAATAAAAATTCTCTGGGTTTATGACAGGTGGGGAAAATAAGTGTTAAGTAAAACGATGTACTGAATGTCTTAAAGTTTATAGTGCAGACCAGTTTGATATTTGCGGCGAAGTGTTTTGTAAAATATGTGATAAATACGTACAACAAGGCCATTTATGTTTCATATAACCAAATAACCGCAAACCTTTGAAGAAAGATACCCTTTTTGCATTCTGTGATTTGGAAACACGACAAGAAAAAATTGTTAACGAAAAACACAAAAAAAATCCATAAATTGCATGAGCCAAACTTGTGTGTTTTGACTTAAAGATGTGATCTGTGCATTGAAGAAAACAGCTTATAAATTTACCAAAAATTTAGGTACAGAAGATCCTGACGCTATAAATTATCTGATGATCATTTTATTAAAGCTGCGGTAAAAATTAAGACAAGTTGTGGTGATCGCTCATAATAGATAGGCATTTGACCATCAATTTGTTTTAAACCATATATTTGTGCAAACTGATATAAAGCCTAAATTAATAATACGTGGAACAAAAATCATTACGATGCAGATTCATAGCATAAAATTCATTGATTCCGTAAACTATTTCGCAATGGTACTCGCTAAACTACCGAAAGCTTTTGATTTACCAGCAGTGTATAAAAAAGGATATTCTCCATGCCTCGTTAACACTCTTGAAAATGACAGCTATGAAGCAGGAAGAACGCGATAAGTTTCTTATTTGGTATGATTAACACAAAGATAATCAGTTTGATAAGGAGCGTGATTTAGTAGACTACTGTATAAATGATGTACAGGTTTTAACAGCAGCATGCCTAAAATTCCGGAAACTGATGCTAGACCAGTATAACAAGGACCCATTTTTTGAAGCCACTACTATTGCATCTGCATGTAGTCTCATCTATCGATGCAACTTTCTGAAACCGAATACAATTGGAATTATATCCAAAAATGGCTATCATAATGATCGCCAATCCAAAATAGCAATACAGTGGCTGCTTCGGGAAGAGCATCGCTGTGAAATCAACATTATGCATGCTGCTAAATAAAAGGAGGCCGTTCTGAATGAGGCATGAGTGGAGGGCTACTGCCCTGATACTAACCAAATTTTGGAATTCCATAATTTCATGGACATCAAGAATTTTTGACAATTGATCGTGACAAGCATCTTTATGATTACACAAATGATACTTTGAACCGAAAGTATGAGACTACTGTAGTAAAGACCAAATGCTTGCGTTCACTGGGATATGAAGTATTTGAATTGTGGGAGTGCGAGTTTCGAAATCATCAAAAAAAAAAAAATAAAAAAAACTCTAGCGCACCTGAACCGCTAGAAAACTAATTTTCGAAGAAATTGTCTTTGAGTGACAAAAAAGTGTGGAAAGACGTAATACACTGTTTTGTAGAATCATATCAACCATTCCTTATCCAAAGCAACAAAACTCAACTATAACACAAATGATGAAAATGTTCAGTGCTGGTAATACATTCCGAACGAAGCAGCAATAAGTTTACCATAACAAGCTCATACTTAAATCAACTTATCCTTTGAATTTCGTTCTCATCGCAGGATTTCATCGAAAGTTTCAGCGGTTAAACGTTTTTTGAGGCTGCCATCCGAAAAATGTTCAAAACTCGGAAAATTTAAAAATTGATTCCTTATTTTTATTGCAAATGCTTTGCATATGAGAACGTAATTTGAAGCATCTGTTGGTCCAATATGAACGGAAATGGCACATTTCTGGTCAGCCGGTGTCAGCAGCAAAGCAAAATACATACCAAATCTGCTTCACGTTAAGTTAAACGCAACCAGTAAATTTCGTTTCAATTGAATCACTGCGCTGGAAGGTATACGGGTGAAAAGAATTTTAGGGTTACCACCCTCAAAACTTTTCAAATTTTTCAAACGTTAATATTTGTTATTGCAGGATCATTCTCAATTGGAAATCTAATGACATAATCGCTTAGTAAAGAAATCCCAAAAAATTACAAAAATGGTCATAGCTGGCAGCCCTTCCATGATTTTTGTACGAAATTCCTACGACATTAACTTCATATTAAGGTCCATTTACTGCATGAACTTCGTTTTGATTTCTAGACTGGACCGGAAATTGTAGGGAAAAAAGCTTTATTTTGCTGAGCAAATTTGCAAGATTTATGAGACAAAAATCACCACAGCTGCCAGTCCTATACTAATTATTCAACCAAATTTTCATTAAATGTTACATAAAGTATTATCCAAGTACTGTGTGAATTTCGTTAAAATCTGATGGCTGAATCGGTAGTTAGAGGCCAAAAAGATGTTTTTTTTTCTCAGTAAATTTTCAAGATGGTACCACTGCCACAGGGTTGCCTGCATTTCAAAATCACTTCTATCAGACCTGGTCCTAGCTAATACCAACATATTCTGTAAGTTTCATTATGATCGGATTATCCGGTCGTCAGTTCTCGTGAACAGAACTTTCGAGTGCTGAAAATAGAGGTAATTTGGTGATGGGTTGCCGTTCTTATGCAAATCGGAATTTCGAAAATTTTATTTTGACATGAAGGATAAAGGATAAAATTTATCAACGATTTGAAATTTTTGTCAAAAATCAAAAAATTTTCAAGAAGGTCAATGATTATAAGGATTTTTTTTCAGCAGCCTGCCACAGCTACAGGGTTACCCGCTTTATGCTGAAAATCTGTATGTGCCAAATTTTGGTCAACATCAATACGTTCTGTAATTTTCACGATGATCCATTGTTTTTCTTACAAGTAATGACAAATCAAAATTTGAAAAAAATTCCTTACCTACTTTTAGGCACCCTGCACCCACACACGGCTCAAAATTTCCAATTATTTATCATAGACAAGCTAAAAACATAATTAGTTTTCATTTCCAATACTTTTCTTTAACAAAAATTTACACTGCTTGGAAATATAGGGGTACCTCAAAATTCACTAAAACGCTCGCCGCCGCCAAAAGGTTTAGGATGTCTGAATTTGAGAAAAATATAGACCTACCTACTATATACATCTACGTTCTCCGAAA
>OZ022264.1:141148102-141215602 GCA_963978885.1 Nemotelus pantherinus | reverse complement strand
CATGTACAAAAAAAATGCATAGACACGGAAAAATTATTCATTTCTTCGAACATCGACTAATTTTGATTTTATCTAAATCGTTCAATGGTAATAAATAGTAATAGTTGTTAAATGATACAACAGGTTTGTACGACGACTCTTTATTGACTGATCTTAAATCTAGGTTGTAAGTATAAGTAAGTATACATAATTGTAAGTATGAGTGAGTTTACATAATTGTAAGTATAAGTGAGCTTATACACAATGTATTTGTAGGTGTAATGCTTAGCTTTTAATGTGCATATCAAGTGCATACATATAACATCTTCCTTCTTTAAATTTATGTACATGTCAAATAGAGATAATCAACAATAATTCATACAATTAACTTAAATTCAATTTGATTCAATTCATATAATAACTATTGAAATATTTAGTGAAATTTTTGAAGGATGCATTATTTATACGATAGCTTGCAAGGTGGTATAACGCGCCTTCCAGACCGAGTAGTAATTAATTGATTACTATGCTCTGCATTCGGAGATTTATCTTGGACTAAATGCTCGGTGACAAGGGGTTCAGGAGATTGTGGCGCATCGGTTAGTTTCGGACTAGGTTTTGAGGTAGATGGTATAATGTGCTCTCTATTTCGCCTGTATGCATATCCTGCAGAATCTTCTATGATGTAAGATCGAGGTTCTTTGCAAATGGCTTTAATTTTTCCCGGAAACCAATATGACTTAGGATTTTTCTTATAGTATATATTTTCTCCTTTGCTAAGAGGGCGTAAAATTTTAGTATGTTTGTTGTAACGCTGTTGATGATATTTCTTGTATTTTTTAATTACTGATTTATATTTCGAAGAGTTAATTACTTTAGGACGGAGAATGTTTTCGTTTGTTGGTATCTTAGTTCTGAGCTTCCTTGACATAAGAAGTTCTGATGGAGATGGTAAATTGCCTTTTGATATAGTTCGGTAATGGAGAAGTGACAAATACGGATCTCCTTTTGACATCAGACACTTGGCAAAAAGTTTTTTAATTGTTTGGACTGACCTTTCAGCCAAACCATTAGAACGTGGGAGATAAGGACTCGAAGTTGCGTGTGTAATATTCCACTCAACACAAAAATTTTCAAAATCCTTTGAATTGAATGGTGGTCCATTATCAGAAATAAATTCAAAGGGTATACCGTGTCTGGCAAAAATTGATTTGAGCTTATTTATAACGTTGCGACTGTTCGTATTGTTAAGAGATTCAACTTCAATGTATTTAGAGAAGTAATCGACAACTAGAAGATATGTTTGATTATTAAATTCGAAAAAATCTGCTGCAACTTTATACCATGGATGTTCCTTGAATGAATGATTTTCCAATGGTTGTTTTGCTTGAGAATTTCTGTAACGCATACATGCTTCACAGCTGCTAACAACGTTGTAAATATCATTATTTATATTAGGCCAATAAACTACATCTTTTGCATAGTTTTGACAGCGTTGTATTCCCATATGACCCTCGTGTAATAATCTAAGTGTTTCTTGACGCATTGAATTTGGAATGACTATACGGTTTGACATAAAAATAATGCCATATGCGACGTGCATATTATCTTTTACTGCAAAATAAGGCATACAATCAATACTTATCAGCTTTTTATGCTTTGGCCAGCCAGATTTAATATATTCTTCAAGTTTTAATAAAGTTGGATCTTCACGAGTTTCACTTTGAATTTTTTTAAGTTTCTCCTGAGAGACAGGTATTGAAGACAATAATAGATTACAGTGCAGATCAACCTCTTCATCGATGTCACCTAAGCTTGTTTCTTGGAGAGGTGCTCTTGACAACGTATCCGCCATATACAAGTATTTACCAGGTTTGTACTTAACATCAAGATCATATGCTAGTAACCTAAGCATGAATCTTTGTAGTCGTGGAGGAACGTTATGCAATGGTTTAGAAAATATTGTAACCAATGGCTTGTGGTCAGTTTCTACAGTAATTCGTTTACCATAAATATATTGGTGAAATTTAGTACATCCAAAAAGAATTGCAAAAAGTTCTTTCTCAATTTGAGCATAATTCTCCTGACTTTTTGTAAGAGTACTTGACGCATACGCAATGGGTAGCTGATCATGCATAATTGCTGCACCGACGGCTTTTTTGGAGGCATCAACCGATAAAACAATATGCTTATTTGGATTGAAAAAAGTTAAAACTGGAGCTTCTGATATTAACCGTTTTAGCTTTTCAAATTCTTTTTGATGGCAACCATCCCAATGCCATGCAATTTCTTTCTTTAGAAGGTGTCGAAGATTTGTCGTTTCTATAGATAAACCTTTGATGAAGCTTCCCAAATAATTTACCATACCCAGAAATCTTTGAAGTTCGACGACTGAAGTGGGTGGTGGCATCTCACAAATCGCTTTAACTTTAGATTTGTCAGGTTTTATCCCATCTGCCGAAAAAACATGACCTAAAAAAGTTACTTCATTGACAACAAATTTTGATTTTTCTTTGTTAAATTTTAATCCGACTTGTCTGGCACGATTTAAAACCTGTTCTAAAATATTGTAATGTTCTTCCTCAGTTTCCGTGTGTATTAGAAAATCATCAATGAATATAATGACGCCTTTAATGTCACCAAATAATTTAATCATTGTTGAATGAAAAATCTCAGGAGCTGCATTTATTCCAAACGGCAATCTTAAAAATCGATATCTACCGAAGGGAGTATTAAAAGTGCATAATTTGGATGCTTCGTCATCGAGTTCAATGACCCAGAAACCTGAATTTGCGTCTAAAACGCTAAAAAACTTCGAATTGATCAACTGAGATTTAACTTCGTCGATTGTGGGAAACGCGTAGTGAGGACGTAAAATAGCTTTATTTAAATTTCGTGGATCCATACATAATCGGATCTTACCAGACTTTTTCGATACGATCACTATAGAGTTAACCCATTCCGTAGGCTCTTCTTCTTTGACAATAATATTCAACGATTCTAATCTTTGAAGCTCTTTCTTAAGCGGGACACGTAGGGCAAAAGGAATTTTTCGCGGACTGTCTACTACTGGTTTGGCGTCTGGACGTAATTTAAACTTGCATTTCGTTTCTAATTTACCGATTCCTTCAAATATTTCTCTAAATTTATTTCCGATAATTCTACATTTTTCTTTAAGACTTCCATTGTTTGTTTTATTTAATAAACCAATTTGAATTCCTTCTGTTTTGTTTACAATATTTAAATCAATACAACTTTTCAAACCCAATACTGTGATAGTCTGTGTATGTAGTTTGCCGTGTAATATAAAAAATTTAACATTGTAAGACTTATTTTTATACTTTAATGGAAATATGTAGTAGCCCAGTACCGGTATTGATTCTCCCGAAAATGTAAATATTCTACTTTTCGTAGGCGAGATTTGGTTTTTACATAAACCAATACTTTGAAAAACTTGATAGGTCATGACGTTCGCTTGAGCGCCAGTATCGACTTGGCATTTTATGCTGTGACCGAAAAGAGATAATGAAACAAACCAGTTTTTACTACTGTTTGTACTTTCAATTTGAGAAACTTTCATCATGCCGAGAAAAAAATCATCTCCTATATCTGAAGAGTTATCTGCTTCAATATTTTTTACATACAAGTGCCGCTTATTTGTATGAGGAGTACGACACATTTTTGCATAGTGGTTAAGTTTTTGACACAAATGGCACACAACTCCAATTGCCGGACATTTCTGTCTATGCGACTCACCACAACGAGAACATTTTGCATTTGTGTGCTTATCAGTTTTCATGGTTTTTTCAGTTTTCACAAAATTTTTTGGTTTAGATTTTATCATGTGGTAGTTATTTTTAGATTTTTTCATATAATTTACCGAGTAATCATTTATGATTTTACCACTGGAATCATTTTTTAAAATTTCCGCATTTATTTTTGCCAATTTAATATTTTTCGCAATTTCAATTGCTTTGTCTAATGTAACTGCACCTTCGCTTAGTAAACGTTCTTTTATTTGATTGCTTACTAAGCCGCACACGAAAATATCTCGAACTAAATCATCCTTAATTGCACCGAAATCACAAGAAGCACTTAAATTTTTTAATGCGGTAACAAAATCATCCAACGATTCTTCAGAACCTTGTTTTCTTGTGAAAAAAATGTGCCGTTCGACGGCAATATTTACCTTGGGTACAAAATGCAAATGAAATTTTTCTAACAAATCCTTATACTGAACTTTATCCATGTCCAAATTGAGTGATCTAAATATATCCAGCGACGACGATCCCATACAGTGAAGGAATAAGGCAACTTTTCGTTGTTCGCTTTCTGCTTCTAATCCTGATGCACGTAGAAATATTTCGAATTTGGTCCTCCATGTGGTCCACTCGGACGGCATATTAATAGCATCCATTTGTAGAGGTACAATCTGTGAGATGAATCCGTCCATTCCGATTTTTGGTTTTGGTTTCACTTCAGCCTCGGTCGACATTAATTAAATTTTATTTCCGATTGAAATTAACTTTTACTTTTCACTTTTACTTTTGACTTTGCAATTAACTGTACTTTAGACTTTTCGGTTAACACCTGACACCATGTTAAATGATACAACAGGTTTGTATGACGACTCTTTATTGACTGATCTTAAATCTAGGTTGTAAGTATAAGTAAGTATACATAATTGTAAGTATGAGTGAGTTTACATAATTGTAAGTATAAGTGAGCTTATACACAATGTATTTGTAGGTGTAATGCTTAGCTTCTAATGTGCATATCAAGTGCATACATATAACAATAGTAATTCCAATCTACTACTAGTTTTTCAACAAAGACAATGAGTTTATGTGCTTTGTATTTATTCGTCAAAAAATGCTTCCAAAAGTAGCTCCAAAACGTTGGACTTTTAATGGTCGGTTATTTTTAAAAAAATTTCTATAATAAGGAGCAATTACAATAGCTCGTAGAATATATAACTGAAAATGATAGTGCTAATTGAGACGGAGAGATCGTTAAAAGTGAGAGTGGGCTTTTTATTTTACTTAAAGATTCTTAGTTGATTTTTTTGTTTAATGTTTTTTCTAAAAAAAAACCGATTAGTATGGATATATTTCAGTCCTAACAAAGTAATATACTGTATCATATTCAAATCTAATACAATCTTTAAGAAACAGTTTCACGGAAATTGGGAACGAATTATGGTCGATTTGCAAAACAGCACAACGACGTAAAACCGCAAGGTGCATAATTGACAACGCCATTCTTTACAAGTGCTTATTTCGAAATATTTGGTAGCATAATCGTTAAAATAAACTCAAGGTTTCATATTTTTAAACCTTTTCAATTCTTCGAAGTTTGGCCACTTTCAAAAATATTATATTTCTAGTTCTGGGAATGTTATTATTTTACTGATAAATATTGATATGGTTTTTTATTGCGTGAAGGACTGTGAACTTTTATTTTCATAAGAATACAGAATGTCTACTCTCACGTCCCCGTTAGTAATTCCTGGGTGCTTTTATAGAGAGGTTCTATTACACGTATCGAATTCGCGGAAAGCGTAATCAACCATGGACATCAACCAATTGCTTCTCCTTCGGTAAATTGTCACGCCAGGATATATATATATATATATATATATATATATATATATATATATATATATATATATACATATATATATATATATATATATATATATATATATAGATATATATATATATATATATATATATATATATATATATATATATATATATATATATATATATATATATATATATATAACTATATTTAAACTCATATATAATTTGTATTTGATGTGTATAACATTTCAGTTGAAAAACTATTTGTAAGACTTCAAAATAATTTTAACAATAAATATATAACTATTTAATGTATAATTTTTTTTTAATAAAATAATGTTTTGCACTCTTTGTCAAAGTAAAAATAATATGTTCTTAGAAATAAAATTGAAAAAAAATCGCATATGCATTCACGGCTTAAATGAAATTAAAAAAGATTCATGCATATGTTGTTGCCATTTGGCAGCCGTTCTGTTGAATCAACGTGAGCTGGTTTGTTTACTTGCAAAATGCATGTGGCAATCAACCATCTGATCGATCGTCACAAAGACACAGTCACAGACTAAAAACACGATATAAACTTTTTAATTTCAGAACAGCATTAACACATATTATGTATGAAAACACGTAATTCGATAATTTTGATATGTTGTGAATTCCGAATGATTTTCGGAGGAGTCACATGTGAAGCTGTTTCAATGAACATTTATTTTTCAATGTAAAACAATCAATAGCAATAAGCAATTGTATTCTATTTGAAACTAAAAGACACAGTTCTGCTTATACATATTACGAGCTTTTTATTTCGCAATTTAACTGAGCTCATAAGCATAGCCTCCGCGATTCGGATGCATTGAGATTTGATTTATGTTCAGACTTCAGTTTGTTGGTGTTTTTTACAAACGCTTTTATTTGTATACAAATACAAAAACTCTAGCGCATCTGAAGCGCTAGAAATACTAATGTTCGACGAACAGTAGAGGAATCGTGCAGATTTTGAGTGCATATTCTACCACACGTGCTCCAACCTGTTTCGATAGCAAAATCACTTTGATCTTAACAATGCATTTAAACTCATAGCGTGGAAAGGATTTCAGGAATTTCAAGGTTAAGGAAAGCCAAACACTGCAAAACTTTGAAAGCAACATAACATAACATTAACAGAAAAAATGCTTAGTGCTAACAACACTTAACCAGCACTGCAACTAAAAGTCTCCTACAGTTGCCTCACGTCAAAATCAAATTTTATCCGATGATTTCGTCTAAAGTTACAGGGATAGAAAGATGCTTGGGGTCAAAAACGAAAAATGGTTGGAACCAAACAATTTCTATAATTTAGAAAATTTAAACAATTAGTAACTTATTTTCATTGTATGTGTTCGAGATATGAATACTTATTGTAAGCAGTTACTGATACGAAAATAGCAAAAACAAAACGCTTCACGCTGGCAACTCTTTGCTAGGAACAAAACCAAAAATATATCACACCAACCTGATAATGAAATCAACCTACTCTGCGATTTTTGTTTTAATCCCATGACTGCATTGGAAGCTAAAAGGGTACAAAGAAATTGAGTTACCAGTCGCAAAAGTTTTCAAATTGTCGAAAACTTAATATTTGTTAATTGAATTTGATCACGGTTCCCTTCTTGTCTATAAATCAGCATAGACAACGTATATCATTTCTACAGCTGATCGAAGCCGAGCATATTGAAACGGGAAACTCGATCGTTTTGCGGAATCAGCCTCCGAAAGCAGAATCAAATTGGAATTGTTTTTTCGGTATGATTAAAATTGAACAACTTTTTATTAACATTAAAAATTTTAATCTCCATTGAAAATTCTATTTTGACAAAGTGGTTTCGAAAGTATGCACTGCTTCTCATCAGACACCAGCACACAGTGCATACTTGACTGGCGTGACCACTTGCAGGTGGAAATCATTACATTTTTATTTATGCTAGTTGTGACAAATTTTAACATCTCCGACTTATATCCATGGATATAATTTTACTTAGTAAAGGTAATTGAATTTGATCACGGTTCCCTTCTTGTCTATAAATCAGCATAGGCAACGTATATCATGTCAAATCAGAACATATTGGTATTATTTAGTTGTAAATTTGTGTAGCTTCTGATGAGCGTGCTGGCAACTCTGAAGCTAGGGCAAGCACTGAAAGTGAAAACTTTCAAATTATCGTTTCTCTTGAAAAAATGCCGTTTCTTCAAAAAAAAGCCACTCATATGTAAATTTCGTGCTTTGTTAACATAGGCAAAAAATAAAATTTGATATGGTATAACGGGCACGCCTGGTAACCCTTGCCCAATTTACCTATATTTTTAGCATCAAAAACTTCTGTTCACGGAAACTCACGATCCAATGAGCAAAATTAATTGAAATTTGCAGCATGTATTGGTCTTAACTAGGACCAGGTCTGGTAGAAGTAATTTTGAAATGCAAGCGATTCTGTGCCAGTGGTGCCATCTTGAAAAATCACTAAAAAAGATAACTGTTTTTAAATTCTGATTGAATCGTTCGATTTTGACGAAATTTACACAGTAGGTGGACCTCACTTTAAACCACGTTTGGTAGAAATTTGGTTGAAAAGTTCGGTTGGAGCTGCCAGCTATGATAATTTTGGTGTCTTAAATTTTAAAAAATAAAAATTTGGTAGTGAAAACATTCAAATCATCGAATATCCTAAAAATGTCCGTTTCTTACAATAAAACCAGTCTGTATACAAATCTTATGCTTTATCTACACGTTCAAAGGTAAACTTTGGAAATCTCATGTCGGACCAGAACGGTAACCCTCTCCCAGTTAACCCATATTTTTAGCATCAAAAACTTCTGTTCACGGGAATTCACGAACCAATAATCAGATACCATTGAAATTTACAGAATGCATTGAACTTAAGTAGAACCAGGTCTGATAGAAGCGATTTTGAATTGGGGGCAACTCTGTGCCAGTGGTGCCATCTTGAAAAATTACAAAGAAAAAAAAACTGCTTTTTGCCCTATGAAATGTGAATAGTAACCAGATTTTCATGAAATTGACGCAGTAGCTGTACCTTACTCTAAACTCTGTTTGGTAGAAATTTGGTTGAAAAATTCGATTGGTGCTGCCAGCCATGGTAATTTTGGTGTCTATGGTTTTGAGAATTCGCTCAGGAAAATAAAACTTTTTGCCCTATAGCTGCCAGTGCAGTCATGAAATCAATACGAATTTCATACAATTAACGGAACCTATTATAAGCATTATTCAGGCCAAATTTGGTTGAAAAGCCACGATAGGGTTGCCAGCTATTGTTGGTTTTGTGTTTAATTGCAATATCTTTATTAAGCGGTTTTATCGTAGAATTTTCAAATGGTAATGATATTGTAGTGACAATAAACAGCAAATATTAAGCTTTCGATTATTTGAAAAAACTTCCTGTAGGTAACCCTAAATTTCTTTATACACCTATAACTTCGAATGTAATATAACAACGTGAAGCAGATGTGATATATTCTTGGCTTTGATACTGGCAGAAGGTTGCCAGCACGAGTCGGTTGTGCTACTTTTGTCTCAATAAATGCTTACAGTTAGTATTCATACCGGAAACATTTACAATGAAAATAAATAACCAATGTTTCAATTCCCAAAGTTCTGCAAATTTTTCGGATCGCAGCCCCAAACACCAACTTCAGTTACAGTGCTGCAGGCACTGAGCATTTTCTTCATTGGTGTTATATGAGATGCTGCTTTCAAAGTTTGGTGAAATAAGCAACTGATAACGAATATAATTAACAAGTGTTTTTCTTTCATAAACTTTGAAACCCATGCCAATGGTAATATCTGAAACCTTCTACCATATGAGTTATAATGCATTCTTGAGACCAAAGTAAAACGTGGCATTTGAAACAGTTTGGCCGTAATAAGCAGCTCATGTGGTGGAATATGCACTCAAAACCTGCACGATTCTTCTACTGTTCTTCGAACATTAGTGTTTCTAGCGGTTCAGGTGCGCTAGAGTTTTTTTTTTACCAAATTCCCTCTAAAAAATGCCTTTGATAAGTTTAATTTATCATATCGAATTCGTTTTGATTTTAATGTTTTGCACTCTTTGTCCAAGTAAAAATAATATGTTCTTGGAAATAAAATTAAAAATAATTTAAACTGTTTTTAACTTTATTTTCATAAGAGATTTGAAACATAGATTTTATGTATTTCGATTCCAAATAATAAATTGTAATTTATCTTAAACAGTTATTGGTTTGCCAAAAGATTTTGAAAAGTTAAAAGATTGAATTACAACAGCATACTTTTAATGAAAGTCCAGACTTGATGTGCAAAATCGCACAGAGTTTTATAACGGAACCATATTGTTGAAATGAAATGACCGCCTATATACTATAACTATGTTTATACACTAATTCAACTTGTTTGTAAAACTTAATTTTTCTTAAATATTGTTCCGTTGGATTATTACTTGAATAAATCGTTCTCTTTTGCTGTTTGATCGTATAACAATACGGACGTCTTAATTGGGTACCTGCAACAGGTTATGGGCCCAGAGAAACGCTGTTGCTAAGTATCAAATTAATGATATAATAATATTGTTTTCTTAGCTTATATCAAAAATCTTTAGCAGGGAGCTTAGTTGTCTTTTTTACAACTTAATTAATTAGCCAAGAGTTTGAAAAACATAGCTTCTATCGAGAAGCTGAAAGGCTCGGAAAATTTTCAAACTTGATCGTTCGCGATCCGTGCAATTTTTGAACTAAATAATTTAGAAAAGTGTCTAACTAAAAGTGATACGGGTGATGCGAGTGAAACTCTTGAGCAAGCGGAGGCTAAATTAAAAAATGCCAGAGCGTTAATGGTGCTTACAATCAATCCCGACCTATATGTGCATATTGAAAAGTGCGGTTCGGCTTTTGAAATATGGCAAAAACTTATATCCATGTACGAAGACAAAGGTCTAAGCAGAAAAATAACGTTGATTCGCACTCTAATTACAAGTAAATTAGAAAATTTTTCTTACATTAGTGAAATCATTGGTACATCAAATAAGCTTGCCAGTATAGGTTTCCCTATAAATGATGAGTGGATTGGGTGCTTTTTATTGGCCAGTCTTACCGAAGATTACAAAACATTTATCATGGGCATAGAAAGTTCTGGTATTAATATTAATAGTGATTCTATTAAAACTCGAATAATCGAAGTAAATCATAGCTCCAAAAACATAACAAATGCGTTTTTGTCTAACAGTAAAAAATTTAAAAAACTAGTTAAACATTGCAAAATATGTAACAAAACTAATCATAGTACAAACAAATGTTGGAAAAAGGAAAAAAATAATTCAAATCCGGAGAAAAATGCATTTAGTACTGTATTTCTTTCTCGATCTTTCGCATACAAAGACTGGTATGTAGATAGTGGTGCATCTCAGCACATGACCATATTCAAATCATCTACTAAATAAGCGAGCTGCCGCAGTTAATGAAATAACTGCAGCTAATAACGCTATAATGAAAGTAGATTGCGTTGGTGACTTGACTTTAAACATTAATGGAAATTCAGTGGAAGTATATGATGTTTTGTGTGTACCGGAATTGTCAGCTAATCTCTTGTCCGTGGCAAAAATAGTTCGAAACGGCAATCGTGTGGTTTTTAACGAAATCGGTTGTAAGATTTTCAACAAGCGAAGCCAATTAATTTCTACAGCTAAATTAATTAATGGTACATATAAATTGCAAAAAAGTGAAACATTAGCTCTTCTCGCAAATAAAAATAATGATTTTCTAACATGGCATAGGAGACTTGGACATTTAAACTTTAGTGATCTTCGGAAAATAAATAGAGAATATAATCTTTTTGAAGACAAATTGAGTTCAACGCCGGTTTGTGAAGTATGTATTCGTGGGAAACAAACTCGATTTCCTTTCCCTTTAAGTGAAACTAAAACATCGCGGCCATTATGCCGGGTTTCCACCAAAGAGACAAAACAAGAAACACGGACAAAAAAGGTGTTTTGTTTACTAAAACAGTTTTCAGAGACAAAAATGCTCGCGAAACTGTTCAGTTTTTACAAAACATTCGTGTTTTTGTTCAGAAAAACATGTTTTGTCCGTGTTTTTTGTTTTGTCTCTTTGGTGGAAACCCGGCATTAGAACTAATTCACACTGATATTTGTGGGTATATGCAAACGCCTTCGATTGGTAGTGCCAAATATTTCATCACTTTTATCGATGATTATACCAGAAAAGTTTTCGTTTATTTTCTAAAGACGAAAGATGAAGCGTTTAAGAAGTTTTTAATATTTAAAGCTCTAGTAGAAAATCAAGTTAATCATTCGATTAAAACAGTTCGTTCCGATAATGGCACGGAATATGTAAACAGTAGATTCAAACAGTTGTTTGAAAAATGTGGAATACGGCATGAAACTTCGATGCCATATACACCCCAACAAAATGGTGTAGCGGAGAGAATTAATCGGACTATCATTGAACGCGCAAAGTGTTTACTTTTTGATGCTGGTTTAGAGACGAAATTTTGGGCTGAGGCTGTTAATACAGCAAAGTAAAAAAAAGCAATCCCACGACAACCCTTGTACGGGTCTAGGGGTTGAAGCTGGTAGAGAGCTTCATTACAATTTTATTAATCATTGTGGATACGAGTGTGGAGTGATTAGTTCCACGACTCACTTTACCCCTGATTTAAATCAGGTACCTAATTAGAGCTAGGTGAACTCAAAGCTTGGTGCGCGGACCCTCGTCCGAACCTGGATTCGAACTAGGGACCCCACAGGCAAGAAGCCAGTGCTCTACCCACTAGGCTACTCAAGCTCTTACAGCAGTATATTTAATAATTAATACAGCAGTATATTTAATAAATCGATCCTACGCATCGGCAATAGGAAAGCAGCCGGAATATTTGCATACAAATACTCCTGTAGACTTCAGTCATTTAAAAATATTCGGTTCACCTACTATAATGCATATACCAGCTCAACTATGGAGAAAATGGGATCTAAAATCAAAAAAAGATGCTGTTTATGGGCTACTGTGATGACACAAAAGCTTTTCGACAGATTGACCCGGATACTGGGAAGATCTCAAAAAGTAGGGATGCCATAATAATGGAAGATGTTAGCTATACAAAAACGTATAAAAGCAATGAAAATCTCAATCCCGAAAAAGAGACACTTAAATGCGATTCACATTTCATTGGGAAATCAATTAACTGAATTGCAGAGTGGCTTAAACTCAATTGATCAGCCTTCACCTCCGGTGCAGTCGCCTTCATTCGGAGCGGAAGAATCGCTATCATTCGCTGATAATGAGGAAAATGATCCTGATTATATTCCCGATGAAAGTGTTCTTCCAGAAATTTTGCGTCGATCAGAGCGAATACGTGATCAAAATAATGTAAATTTTGTATCTTTATTAGTTATTGAAAACTCCGATCCAACTAATTTAGACGAAGCAATAAACAGTCAATACAAACTTCAGTGGCAGGAAGCCATGGAAAATGAGCTAGACTCATTTGCAGAAAATAAAACTTGGGACTAAGAGCGAATTTACAGCAGTTCCCAAATCAAGATTTGAAATATATCGAAATTCGTGAGCTTTCTCTGCGTGTTATTGTGTTTGTGTGTACACGATAGTTCTGTGTACGTACACGTAGGTTTTCATTATGGCGCCATCTGACTACTGCTGCTCACTTCGTTCGAGCATGTGCATGCACGCAGCTTTCCGACATGGCGGCTTCTGACCAACGCTGCTCACTTCGTGTCAGCACGTCCGTGTAGTCAGATTTCCAATATGGCAGATTCTGACTTATCCTGTTCATACCGTGCAAGCATGTTCGTGAAGAAGATTTCCCCTAGCGGCTTCTGCTGATTGGTGTTGATTTCGTAAGGGCGTTTCCATACAGGGAAATTCCTTACATGGCGACTTCTGAAGAACGCTGTTCATTTCGCAGGAGCGTGTACAGACAGGCACACTTCTAATATGTCGGCTTCTGGCGAGTGCAGTTCACTTCGTAGAAGCGTATTCATGTAAGGGAATTCCAATGTGGCGGCTTCTGAAATTCACTGTTTACTTCGTTGAAGCG
The DNA here is from genome assembly GCA_963978885.1 of Nemotelus pantherinus. Taxonomy (NCBI): domain Eukaryota; kingdom Metazoa; phylum Arthropoda; class Insecta; order Diptera; family Stratiomyidae; genus Nemotelus; species Nemotelus pantherinus. Next base: position 141,201,937 of record OZ022264.1, on the reverse strand, counting down.
TGTGGAAACATGGAAATTTGTTTTATTGAGGCTTCTGGCGAGTGCTGTTGACTTAGTTGGTGAGTGTCTGGTGAATAGCGACGTCGCCACTTTATGCATGAACGTTACATGAACCATTTGCGATGATGGTTATGTAGTGTAGGCATTTGGTGGCACTGCGGCCGTGAATCGCATTAATGTTCTGTGCACATTTTATCGCTTTCGAGATATTCGATGATTTATGTTTTGATTTGTACCGCAGATATATTGAGAGGTCATTTTTGAATATTGATTTTGGAATACTTCCAAAAAAGATAAGTATTTGAAATTTAGCAGAATGATGCAGTAAAGCAGGGGTAGACAAACGGTCGATCACGATCGACCGGTCGATCACAAACAGTTTGACAGTCGATCACAGACATATTTATTATTTTACTAAGTTAATTTAAAATGTGAGCTAAAAATTTAGTAGACGATTTATTCAGTACATTTTGGAATGGGCCATAGGTTAATAGATCCAATCGGACAGTCCACGCAGTTTCAGTTCACACAAAACTCCCAAAGCCTTGGTGGCGAAAAAGCCAACGGGAAAATCCGAGATAGCTATGCTTTCGATTTGTGCAGTTTATAGATTTATCATTTTAGTAAAACTGCTTCACTAAATCTCGTATACGTATACGGTTGTTTCATTTCCCTAAATCTCTCTGTTCTATACACCTTGCCTGCATTTGCATTCGTCTCCCTGCTACCGAGATAGTAAATTGTCACACACAACGCATGAAAGGTTAATCTCAATTTTAGATAAAATAAAATTAAAATTAAAATCTTTTCACGCCAATGTAGTTTGTGTAGTTCATTCTTTCGAGCTAAATAGTGACATTTGGTGTTTGAATTTTTAAAATTGAATTGTGTAAATGTCTTTTCAATAATAAAATCGTTCAAAAATTGAAATTCCTGACATCTTATCCGTCAGATATGATAAGTGTCCCCGCTTTTCTGCATTTTCAAAATTTTTGCTCGAAAGAATGACCAGATAATGGAGACATGTCAAAATTTAGCTTCACCATTAACTCAGTACTGGCCTAAAAAATGAACTGCACTTACTAAATTGGCGTGAAATGATTGGAGACATGTGCCAAAGCTATTTGCATTTGAAATTGCGAAAGCATGTTCCAAGCAATTTTTCACGCTTAAAAGTGAGTACAACTCTTGCTTATTTGCAAGCTAAATTTTCGAGTAAATAAATTTCACGTCAAAATTTGCATGAAAATTTAACGTGAAATCGAAAACAGTACTAAGCTTTAGATGGCTTAGATAAGGAAGATTTTTGCAAAGATTTTTAAATCTTTTGCCTGAAATTATTGCATTTTTGGACACATTTGGAGAAAAACATGATCAATTGGAAGATCCAGTATGGGTAAAGATATTAGCATTTCTTACGGATTTTACGGATTTTTTTATGGGCCGTTACAACTTGCTAAATTTACAATTACAAGGAAAAGGAAAATATTGTTGACTTGTTGAGTTCTCTAAATGTTTTTAAGTAAAATTAAAACCTTTTGCTTCACAATTAACTAGGCAAAATTTTCAAATATTTTCGATATTTTGAAAAACATATTAAACTTAATGGTGAATCTAGCTGAAACCTGAAAGGCATTCTTCAGTTCGCGAAAGAGTCCGGGGCCTTCGATGGCCGCTTGGACTGATTTTTTTTCTCCTTGCCCATTTATCTGGTAGCACTATGTACCACTAGGTCAATGTGTGGCCTTGTGCCAACTGGTACAACCTAATCTAACCTACTGGTGCATGTAATATTGAAATATTTTGTCCTGAACTGGAAAATTTTAAACAAGAATTCGAGAGACGATTTGCAAATCTCAATAACCTTCAACCGATTTTAGAATTTATTTCATTTCCTTTTAGAGAACTCAATAACGAGGATATTTCATCAAATCTAGCTCATACTTTACAATTGAATTCATCGAATCTAGAGTTAGAAATTTTAACCATAGCACGTGCAAATGAAAATAATTTTTGTATTTTATTACCATAAAAAATATCCATTATTGAGATTGGTGGCAATGAGGATATTTGCATTTTTATAGTTGTGAAGCAACGTTTTCTCAAATGAAAATAATCGAATCGCAACTCAGGAGTTCTCTAACTAATGACCACTTAACGGCATCTATTCGATTATGCTTCAGTGCTTACAAGCCTAACTCTACAATACTTTTTGATGAAGTGGAGAGTCACTCATATACATCAAAAATTAATCCAAAATATTTATTAATAAAGTACATTGCATAAAGTAGTAACCCAATGTATTTAATATATTAATATCAGTAAAGACATTAATTTAATTTTTATTTGTTTTTAATTTAACCCATTTTTTGAAGTTGATCGCGCATAAATTAAAAAAATTAATGTCGATCATACCAGTTTTAGGTTTGTCCACCCCTGCAGTAGAGTTAGTAATATCCGAGTATTACAATGCAAAAATGACCAAAATTTTGAAAGAAAGTTTATGGGAATCAGGGCAGAGCGAGTGTTTGATTTAATTTCTAATTATATTTAAGAGAGAAAATATATTTAGAAGAACCAAGACAGCACATTTTACTAATTTAAAATAAGAGGCATTTCACGTGAAGCGGACAACGAAAAAAAGTCGAGGCTCTGGATTTCGTTCAAATTGCGCATACTGGTACTTCTAGACTCTAGAAGTACCAGTATGCGCAATTTGAATGAAATCCAGAAAATAAATAGAAAATAAATAGAAAATCATAGAAAATAAATATTGCGTACCCACGTTCATATTCTCTAGAATCTAGAGAATATGAACGTGGGTACGCAATATATATTTTCTATGAGGTTTAGTTGCCGAGCTATGGGCTTTTAAATAATTGACATAGCACATCTACTCGCACCTGGCCTTTTATATTCGATCCTCGACATCATAAAAAAATTTATTACTTATTACTAGTTCCTAATTTGTTCTACGTTACACCTAGACTGAGCCATATAAAGTAGATATTTGCATTCCTGGATATTTCTCTGGTAATTATGCTATGACTAATCCTTTTTGGGATTCTATTCTTCAGTTTTTACAGCCTCCTGAACAACGCAAAATATGATATTTCCTGAAAAAGTGAAATTGTATCTTGTTCGGTTACCTATTCCTCTGCGTAAATTCACTTAACCATAAACATAAATGGCTGAGTTGTAAAACGCCAGCCAGACTGGCGATGTTACTCTCGTTCGCGGTAGTTGGAATAAAAAGAAACCAGATTAAAAATAGGGACATTTTTGAACTTTTCTTTTTAAGTATTATAATCGTCTTAAGTGCGCAATTACTTAATCCTGGATATATATAATTGGCAATAATAAACATCTTATAGTAGTGCATGGTTTGCTGGTTGCTTCTTATTTCTCTTCTGTTAGGCAGAAGGTTGACCAATCAAAAACTACAGAGCATATGAACTACTATGAAGACTGCTATTCAAAGGAAAATAGAGAAAATAAATAGATTTAGAACGCATGTTGCAGCAAACGCAACATTTATTACGATCAGCCTGTTTAAAAGGCAATGCACCACTTTCCAGGATTAACTGTCGTAGGAGTGAAGGTCTTAATCCTTCGCAATAACACGCCTAAAACGCCTATTACTTATTTTAATTTTAGAATGTATAGCATCTAGCAGATTGATTTCAAATTGCCAGCAGGTTGAACAAATAAACAATAATATAAATAACAATAAAATTGAAAACTTTACTAACATTCCGGGGACTAGTGCATTTACCCTGTATAGAAACATTTATGGTTGCCATGCCATCCTTCGGTTGTTATTGTCAAACGACAACAACAGTCTAATCATTTTTATAAATTTACAGAACCATAATAGCAAAGCGTTCATGTACTCACGCCCAGGGTTTACACTTTACTAAATTTGAAGTAGGTTTACTTCATTTCTATTTTGAAAATAATAGCTACTTCACTACTTCAGTTACTTCGGATTTGTTGCACTTATTTCTAATAGTTTCCTATGCCAAAACTGTCATTTCGATAACAATTCTTGCATTTCACTTTGTAAACACATCACCAATCTAATTTTGCTAGCTCCGGCATCGGGTAATAGTCAACCCACTTCATTCCTATATCAGGTCATCTGATCGTTGATTGTACGTTGAAAAAAAACTATTTTTAACATTAGTAGCCTAGTCAAATTTCGGTAGAGGCACTTAAAAGTCGTATATTACTTAACAATTTATAGCACTGACACTAGTCACTGAACAGACACGAACGTATAAGAACTATCAACAACAAAATTCAGGGACTGAAAATGAAAACTCTACTTTTAACTATTTTAAATAGTATTTAAACTACTAATTTTTAGTAGAACATATTGTTCATAGTGCCTCTTGGTCTTGCTTGGACCAACGTGTATTTCCTACATGACAGATGAAATAAACAGACTCAGCTGTTCAGCGAAAGCTTTTGGCAATTTCCCTGCAAGGCATATCAGCAAACATGGCGTCGCATGCTTGCACGAACAGACCTGGTGATGCCCTAACAGTGCGGAAAATAGAGTGCAAAAAGGGAAATTTGGAAAAGAACCGTTCTTGCGGTTTGTTGAAAAATTGCAGAACAAAGAAAGGGGACAAGTTGGTTGAAACTGAAAGTGTAAAGGTCGTACTGCTTGTTGCGAGGGGAAAAAATAGCAAATTTGAAAAATTATTTGAAGTCAAATCAGAATTCATTCGGAAAATATTTCGGAATCCAAGTACAATAGTGTCTAACCTGCTTCCCACTAGATTTGGAGGCGGAAAATTTGAATTGTGGGAAAGTTAAAAGGAAAAGTGTGGGTGTTGGATGATTGAAAACGACTTGAATTGTTTAGAACGACAAGAAGAAATTGGGTGGAGGCCAATCGTGAATTATCAGCGACGAAGATTCTTCTTGTTTGAAAACGACTTGAATTCTTTGGAACGACAAGAAGAAATTGGGTGGAGGCTAATCGTGAGTTAGTAGCAAAGAAGTTTCTTGTGCTGCAGAATCTGGATTGTGAAAGATGCTGGTGCAGTCGACGTGCAAATTACTTCAGCTAAGTAACTCTCGTGTATAAGAATCGCTTGCATGTATCAAACAATATATACATATATATATATATATATATATATATATATATATATATATATATATATATATATATATATATATATATATATAAATATATATATATATAAATATATATATATATATATATATATATATATATATATATATATATATATATATATATATATATATATATATATATATATATATATATATATATATATATATATCAATACTTTCGATATCCTACCTAAGCATGACAACTATAACATTCAATTTACGGAGCGAACTGTACGTAAATTTGAAAATTTGAACGTGTGCTGTTACAGTTTACGTTGTATGGTTAAAGTAAAGTTGCCTTCGACACATAAAAGAAATTTTAATCGCGGGTAGCTGTATCACATCGACAGCAACCAATCCTGGAAAAAACAAGTAAATTTAATTGAAGAAATCGTATGTCAAGTAATTTTGAATATGAACATGTCTAATTAAAGTTTTCCAATTATTATAAAGAAAAAGAAAAGAATTAGCAGATATCGATACATATAAGATTAATATTAGTATAAGCATTGCATTGAAATTATTTGGATTAAATATCTTGTTTATATATTAGGTTGATATAAAAGAAAAAATTTTGTCACGATTGGTGTTAACCGATCCCGGCCGGGTTTAGGGTTTTACAGGGGATTTATATTATTTAATTCGGAATTACTCATTTATTGAATTGGTTTTTCGTTGCTTTCCTTTGTAAGGTTCAGATATTTCTTGTAGACTTACATATCTACTTTTTTTATAATTATAGCTATATATTTTCTTGTGCCTTTTTTTCCTTTCTTTCTCTTTTACTTCTTTATTATGAGTTTATTGGCAATAACAATGTTTGAATAAATTATTGTAAAAGAAAATAATGATTTCTCCTCTCCATCTTCTGCATGTTTGTTTGTAAAATGTGATGTCCGCGTGTGGGAGCATCAAAGTGACTCCTTCTCTGGCCATAACCCACGCCAGACTGCGTTAGCCGGCAAAATCTGGCAACTGGGCAAGATGAAAATGAGTTCTTCCAAATAATAAAACGGCCCACAGACGAGAGATCTCGTCGACAACTAGATCTGCAATATGCGATATCTGCAACGAAATTCTCTGTCTGTGGGCTAGTCTCAGGTTGCATTTGTAGTCTCTGCAACGGTTGCAGTAAATACCAAAATTTTTTGATATTTGGTGGGCGGAGCTACTGGCCGACGACCAAGTTTCTGTGTCTGTTGTGATTTTGAGACTAGAATGGAGATCTCATTTGAATTTACTGTAACGTAATTTTAACATAATTCGAAATCATTGATTTAACGGGCAGAATTGTGTATGAATATGCTCAACAAGAGTCAGTTAGCATACCTCATGATCCTGTTAATGTTTTATCTATTTCAGGAAATATTTATGAACGAAAAGAATAGATGTGGAACAATAATATCTTTAAACATTTGGCAGCAACGGAGATTTAGTTCATTTTCAGTGCTGCCTGCCTATGATGACCGCCAATTAAAATTCAATAAAAAAGTATTTAGAGGGTTACATATGTCTGAACCAGAAAGTACAAATACCTAGATACCCGTACATACCTGTTCGAAATAACTTTACGTGAAACATAATTTTAAACCCTATTAAGGCACAATTGCTGCCAGATTTATAATTTTCTTCGAAAATCAGTTAATTAGCCCCTAATACGAACAATTACTGCCTGGTTATGATGACCGCCAATTGAAAATTATTTAGAGGGATCTATGACTAGGCTACATATGCCTGAAGCAGAAAGTACAAATACTTCATGTATCCGAGTATAAGTACCTGTTCGAAATTACTTTACGTAAAACATCATTTGCTATCAATGCTTACAATGTATGTCCGCCGTATTCTTACAACGAAAATCACCTGAAAACACCCATTCCAAAGCGTGTGTTGCCTCAACGAAAACAACGTTCGAATGATAGCCCGTTCACACTAGACTCTAAATCAGGCGATTTCGATCAGCTGATCGCTTTAGATTAACTTTGACAGCTTCTAAATCTACTTGATTTAGAGTGTAGTGTGAACGGCTTATGAGATTGCAATTCAAGTTGCGATTACATTCTGTGTCTGTGGCAAATCAATTGAGATCCAGTCGACGACTAGATCTCCGTGTCTGTGGGCCGTTTAAGTATGCTGCATTGACGGCGGCTCGGCTGAGAGGCCGTGATGCAACAGATTCTAGTCCATGTTCGCTTCAAATCGAATCAGAGAGAGTTTGTTTTTCTTTTTCAAATTTTGTTTTCCTGCACCGAGGTGTTTCAATGCAACGAACAACTTACTGCATAGTGACTTGCAGTAAGGTTTAACTCAAAAATAATACTCTTTGGCAAAGAAATGGTCAAGACTGCAAATATCATTATGTTTTGTGTATAAAAGTTATATTATGCCATAATTTATTGTTTAAATAACTTTTAATTTGAGTTTTTGACGTTGTTTTACTTAATATTTTTTCCGTTATCGTAAAAATTATGTTTACCTAGTTTATATGAAAAATAAATTAATGCTTTACATTAAATGACCCCAATCGTTCATCTATTTCATTTATTTCTACTTCAAATCGACTTCAATTTATTTTCAATTTCTACTTCAAATTTTGTCCACGAAGTGCGAGCCCTCGTAACGGCAGCAAAAAGTACCCAGCAAGCAGTTTAGAAAGCGTTTCCTAAAAACGATAGTTTCTCGACAATCAACAGACATATCCCTTATACGAAACCGAGCATGTTCGCAAATATATCAGCAACAATAATTTTCCTTACGATTAGCGACAAATAATAATAATGCATGCCATGTGTATGTACCCTATGGCCCATGCAACTCATTAACAGGCAACATTACCAAGATTTTTTCCCTAGTTTGCTGGTCGCGGTATGCCGAACAATTTGCCTTTGCTGAAAAATGTTCTAATGTTACGATGTTTTGTGTTCAACTTTAGCAGCTTATATTGCTTCATTCTTCCAGTTCTTCAAATTTTCTCTACCGTGCGTAAATAATTTTAACTCATTTTTAAATCACAAAAGCTTATGTATTTGAAATCGTTAAAACTATCGCTATAATTCATAAAATTGTATAGGTGATATATACTCGCTAAAACTGGATGTTTTCTAACCCATTAATTAATTGTTATAGGCCGCCTCCATTAGCAATTTCCCATGGCATAACATTTCAAATTGCTAATGGAGGCGGCCTATGGTATGCAATATTTGATGGCATGCCATATATGGTAGGCAATATGGTATGCCATTTGCTTGGCCATCTGCCTGGCAATATTTTGACAATTCTTGATTTTCAGAATGCCGTTGAAAATTGGTCATGCTCCGTTTCTTAGAAGAAAATTCATAGCGATTTTAAGATCTCGTTCACCAATCAAAATAGTCTACAGCAAGGGTGAGCAACCTTTTTAATCAACGGGCCAATTTAAATTGTAAATTTTTTTGGCGGGCCGCAAATAAAGTAACACTTATTAATCATTTACAAAACTTTATTTATAATAAACAGAATAAAAAAATATAAAATTTAAAAAAAAGTAAAGACTTCATATACAAATTTTGATGCAAAATAATCACAAACAAGAAAAGAACTGAAAAATGAATTTACTTGAAATTTTCAATGAGAAATTTGGCACTGTTTTTTCGATACAAGCTGATCAATATCAGCCGGAATTGATGAGGTAGCTACGCGTACGCAGCTTTCTAATCGTGCATCACTCAGTCTTGATCGGTGATCATTTTTGATTAATTTCATGGTTGAAAATAATTGTTCGCAAACATACGTACTTCCGAACAGAGACATCATTTGCTTTGCATTTTTCGTCAAAAGGGGAAATTTCTCAGGGCTCACATACGATTTATAAAAATTTTCGATGTTTACTGAGAAAAATACATTTTTTAAATCGGTATTATTCTGCATGTCAATCACTTCCATTTGAAAGACTTCGGGAACTGTATCCACATCAATGTTAAATGGCGAGGAAAACATTTTCATGGAAACCGCTGTCTTCTCAGTTTTGAACATTTGGAATCGTAATTTAAATTCGTCAATTTAAATGTCTATATATTGTCCGTATTTTTGAGATGTAGTATCGTTTTCTTTTTCTAAATGTGGAAAGTGAGACACATTATTCTGCAAAAGATGCTGCTTCCACAATTTTAATTTGCGCTCAAAGCCCTGAATTTTATCATACAAATTGTTAATAAACTGTCCTTTGCCTTGAAGTTCCACATTAAGATCATTGAGATGCTGAGTCATGTCGATAGGAAACCCAAAGTCGCACATCCATTCTTTATTACCAAAATGAGGAAAGGCATATTCCTTCATATCCAAGAAGAATTGTATTTCGCTTTTTAAGTTGTATACTCTTTTTAGCATTGCACCTCTACTAAGCCAACGTACTTCGGTATTAAAAACCACGTCGCCATATTCAGTTTCTAAATCTTTCAGAAATTCTTTGAATACACGGTGATTTAACGCGCGCGACTTTATAAAGTTGATTAGTTTAATTATTGGCACTGTGACATTTGGCAAACTCAATCTTTTCGCACACAAATTTTCCTGGTAAATTATGCAGTGGTTAACGAATATTTCCCTTCCTGTGATCTTCTTAATGTCTTGAAATAGCCTTCCCGATACTCCTACCTCCATGCTTGCCATTGCTCGTGCTCCATCTGTCGATATACCAATAATATTTTCTAATGAAATTGAAAAATTTTCCAACACAGACTTTAGTTCATCGTACAGGTCTTTGCCGGTTGTAGTCCCTTGCATTGGAATCAGTGAACACAACTCTTCGGTAATATTAAATTTGGTGTCAACACCACGTGAAAATATAGCCAGTTGTGCTGTATCGCTAATATCGCAACTCTCATCAAGTGCCAAAGAACAGTATTCGAATTTTGCAATGCGTTCACGAAGCGTTGTTGCTATGTTCTCGGACAAGTCTTCAATTCTCCTTGCAATGGTGAATCTTGATAAACTAATGTTTGAAATAATATTTATTTTATCAGGAAATGCTATTTCTGCAACAGCAGTCAGACATTCTTTTATCATCTCTCCATCCGCAAAGGGTTTCATTTTTTTTTCCTAGTATTTGACTGACAACGAAACTAGCCTTTACTGCTGTATTTGATAAAATAGCTTGATTTTTAAAAATAGCCCGTTGTTTTTCCAAGGTTTCCCCCATTTGATTAAACTTGTCTATCCGGAGTTGTACTGTTAAGTTTTTATATTGTTGTTCATGTTTTGTATCGTAATGCCTTTTCATGTTATATTCTTTCAATGTCGACACAGTCTCTGAGCATATTAAGCATACAGCTTTATCTTTGACGAAAGTGAAAAAATAATCAAATTTCCACTTTTCTTGGAAATGCCTGTGCTCATCCGCAACCCTCCGTTTTTTTGTTTGCTTTCCCGACATGCTATTATGGGTTAAAAATATGAAAGTTTAGAAAAATGGAAGGAGAACTTAATTTTTAATAAAAAAAAACTCTAATATTACCTTTTTGACAATAATATTGCACTCACGCCTTTCCAGAAACACAAGAATTGCTAAAATTGGTAGCTAACAGCTTACCAGTCTGACTGATTGTGTGACAGAAGCAAACACAAACAAGCACAGAGGCGGCGCGTTCGTATTGCATGTTTGAACAAGTTGCCGACAAGTGAGTCACAAAAAATTGTTTCGGTTTAGTATGTACTACCATTTTATTATAATTAATTTTATAACAACATATTGATGGGAGAAAGTCGATAAATTAAATTTTAGAAATGCTTGGCGGGCCGCATAAACATGTTTAACGGGCCGCGTGTTGTTCATCCCTGGTCTACAGAATTTGAAACTGTGGCAAATTGCAAAAATTTGATCCACTCATACAAAAAGTTATACATTCTACACGTAAAGTATTCATCAGGAGCAGAATTTCTTCATCCTACACTTAAAATAAATCCTTAATCCTAACGCTCAGCTACAGCGCACGTGCTTTCCGCTCAGAGGCATTTTCGGAATAATATTGCATTCCGATGCATCTTGTTTGGTGGATGAAACTGTTCGACGAAGTGCACAGCGGATCTTCGTGAAGCCATACAATTTTATCCGGCACACAAACATATAAACGCTTCGTACAAATCCGGTATTCGCAAATCAAGCTCATGAGGAGCTTCCGTGCACGTACACAGTCTGCGCACACATACATGGAAATCGGGCAAAAGCTCACGAATTACGGTATATTCCCAATCCCGAATTGGGAACTGCTGTAAAATTGCTCTAAATGAATCTTCCGTCAGGGCGAAAAGCGCTGAAAACAAAATGGGTGTTTCAGACAAAGCGCGATGAAAATGGAAACAAAATATAACGTTTTAAAGCTCGATTAGTAGCCAAACGCTGGACTCAGATGTATGGAATTGACTTCACGGAAACGTTTTCACCAGTCATTAGATGTAATTCGATTCGTTTAATAATAGCGATTGCTGCTAAATATAGATTCAAGATGGATCAAATGGATGCCATTACTGCTTTCCTCTTAGGAAACTTAGATGAAGATATTTTTTGTATCAACCTGAAGGAGCAAGTGACGGTACTTTGCGTGAGTGTAAGTTAAATAAAGCCATGCAAGGCCTAAAACAAAGTAGCCGTCAATGGAATCTCAAACTAGATGATAATTTAACAATTTTTGGTTGGTTCGTTCCAAAACTGATCCTTGTGTTTACATTAAAAGGCCGTTTGGTGTGCCTTCTTTAATTGTCGCCGTTTACGTTGACGATTTGTTAATAATATTTAAAAACTCTAGCGCACCTGAACCGCTAGAAACACTAATGTTCGAAGAACAGTGGAAGAATCGTGCAGGTTTTGAGCGCATATTCCACCACATGAGCTGCTTATTACGGCCAAACTGTTTCAAATGCCACGTTTTACTTTGGTCTCAAGAATGCATTATAACTCATATGGTAGAAAGTTTCAGATATTACCACTGGCATGAATTTCAACGTTTATGAGCGCAAAACACGGGTTAATTATATTCGTTATCAGTTGCTTATTTCACAAAATATTGAAAGCAGCATCTCATATAACATTAATGAAGAAAATGCTCAGTGGCTGCAGCACTCTAACTGAAGTTGGTGTTTGGGGCTGCGATCCGAAAAATTTGCAGAAGTTTGGGAATTGAAACATCGGTTATTTATTTGCATTGTAAATGTTTCCGGTATAATTTTATTGATAAAAAAGTAGCACAACCGACTCGTGCTGGCAACTTTTCGCCAGTATCAAAGCCAAGAATATATCACATCTGCTTCACGTTGTTATATTACATTTGAAGTAATAGGAGTATGAAGAAATTTAGGGTTACCTGCAGCGAGTTTTTTTTAAAATAATCGAAAGCTTAATATTTGCTGTTTATTGGCATTATAATATCATTACCAATTGAAAATTCTACGATTAAACCGCTTAATAAAGATATTGTAAACGAACACAAAACCAACAATAGCTGGCAACCCTATTGTGGCTTTTCCACCAAATTTGGCCTGAATAATGTTTATAGTAGGTTCCGTAAATTGTATGAAATTCGTATTGATTTCATGACTGCACTGGAAGTTATAGGGCAAAAAGTTTTATTTTCTTGAGAGAATTTTCAAAACCAAAGACACAAAAATTACCATAGCTGGCAGAACCAATCGAATTTTTCAACCAAATTTATATCAAACAGAGTTTAGAGTAAGGTTCAGCTACTGTGTCAATTTCATGAAAATCTGGTTACTTATTCACATTTCATAGAGCAAAAAGCAGTTTTTTTTTCTTTGTAATTTGTCAAGATGGCACCACTGGCACAGAGTTGCCCAAACCTGGTTCTTCTTAAGTCCAGACCTGGTCCTTCTTAAGTCTAATGCTTTTTATAAATTTCAATGGTATCTGATTATTGATTCGTGAGTTCCCGTGAACAGGAGTTTTTGATGCTAAAAATATAGGTTGACTGGGAAAGGGTTACCGTTCTTGTCCGACATGAAATTTCCAAAGTTTTACGTTGAACGTGTATATAAAGCATAAGATTTGTATACAGATTGGTTTTATTGTAAGAAACGGACATTTTTAGGATATTCGATGGTTTGAATGTTTTCACTTCCAAATTTTCAATTTTTTCAAATTTAAGACACCAAAATTATCAAAGCTGGCAGCTCCAACCGAATGTTTCAACCAAATTTCTACCAAACGTGGTTTAAAACAAGATCCAGCTACTGTGTGAATTTCGTCAAAATCGAACGATTCAATCAGAATTTATAGGGCTAAAAGCAGTTATCTATTTTAGTGATTTTTCAAGATGGCTGGCACAGAATCGCCCGCATTTCAAAATCACTTCTATCAGACCTGGTCCTATTTACGACGAATACATGCTGCAAATTTCAATAAATTCGGCTCATTGGATCGAGAGTTTTCGTGAACAGAAGTTTTTGATGCTAAAAATATAGGTAAATTGGGCAAGGGTTACCAGGCGTGCCCGTTATACCATATTCAATTTATTTTTTCGCCTATGTAAACAAAGCATGAGATTTACATATGAGTGGCTTTGTTTTGAAGAAGCGGCATTTTTTCAAGAGAGACGATGATTTGAAAGTTTTCACTTTCAGTACCTGCTCTTGCTACAGGGTTGCCAGCACGCTCAAAAAAAGCTACACAAATCTTTAACTAAATAATACCAATATGTCCTAAAAATTTCGTAATGATTGAATAGCTTTGTCAAAAGTTATCGCAATTTAAAAATTTTCAAATTTTTTCGTTCTCTTTTTAGGCACCCAGCGCACACATGGGGTTAAAAAATTCCAAAACATTATCCGATTCACATGTAAAACACGTTCGAAATTTATTTGGTCAACTTTATTTTTGTAAAAATTATTTGTGTACGGAATAATAGGTATAATAAAAATATCAATAGAAGGGCCGCCGGCGCCAAAGGGTTAAAGATTATTAACTTTTTCTGAGACCTGGCACTATTCTGCATATACACCAATGTGTCCTGAAAGTTTCAGTTCAATCGGATGGCGCGTTCCTGAGTTTTTTTCACTGAAAATTTTTGATGATATATATATATATATATATATATAAATATATATATATATATATATATATATATATATATATATATATATATATATATATGTATATCAATATATATATATATATATATATATATATATATATATATATATATATATATATTTATAAATATATATATATATATATATATATATATATATATATATATATATATATATATATATATATATATGTATATATATATATATATAAATATATATATATATATATATATATATATATATATATATATATATATATATATATATATATATATATATATATATATATATATATATATATATATATATATATATATATATATATATATATATATATATATATATATATATATATATATATATATATATAGAAATATGAATTTGGCCAAAGTGATTTTAATACTAATATTCTTCTTCGAACATTAGTAAAAATGAGTCGGAAAAACTAAAACTAAAGAATTATCTTTGTGAAAAACTAAAAATGAAAGACTTAAAAAGAAAGACGTGCAAAAAGCTGTATCAGTCTTCGAGTCATCTACGATGAGTCAAATGGGGACTATTATTTAGGTCAGGAACAGTATACTAAAGAAATTTCGGATAGGTTCAATATGTCAAATTGTAATGGCATATCAACTCCCTCGGATCCAAATCAACGTTTATCGAATCATATGTCGGAAAAACCTGAGGAAGAAAAGGAAACAATAGCGAAAGTTCCTTAACAAGCTGCTGTTAGTTCTTTACTCTATCTCCTGTAAGGGACTCGGCCAGATATCGCTTTCGCCGTAGGAGACGTAAGCAGATACAACAACTGCTACGGAGCTGCACATTGGAGTGCAGTGAAACGAATCATGAGGTACTTGAAATCTACTATTAATTATAAATTAAAGTTTTGCAGTAACGGAAACACCGATATAATCGGCTATACTGATGCGGACTGGGCAAGCGATGTCGACAGCAGAAAATCATGGACGGGCTATGTTTTTAACATGTGTGACGCAGCTATTTCCTGGAGAAGTCATCGTCAGCATACTGTTGCTCTATGAACCTGTGAAGCCGAGTACATGGCACTAACAGAAGCAGCTCAAGAAGCGACATGGCTTACAAAGTTCGGGCGAGAGCTAGGAATAAGTTTCAAACAGCCAATTATCGTCAATTGCGATAACAAGTCAGCAATTTGCTTGGCAGAAAATGATACCTACACTTCTCGAGCAAAACATAATCGATATACGATATCATTGTGTTCGCAAGTGCTTAGCATCATCGCTAATTAACATCGAATATTTTTCTACGAAGTATATGGTAGCGGATGCACTCACAAAAGCTGTTCCAGGACCAAAACATCACTTTTGTACAACCCGAATGGGACTAACTTCAAATTTGACTTAAAATATTTAAACGAATTTGAAATATGTGTGAATTTAACTTTTGAGCAACTTTTGGAGAAGTTTATTTTGAATTTGATGTACTCAATTACTGAATTTGATATATTCGTAAAGATGAATATTAATTAAATCTCATTTCAGTTTGTAATTAAAATCTGTCATATTTTAATAAAGTGGAAGTGTTGAAATGCAATGACCGCCTACATACTATAACTATGTTTATACACTAATTCAACTTGTTTGTAAAACTTGTTTTTCTTAAATATTGTTCCGTTGGATTATTACTCGAATAAATCGTTCTCTTTTGCTGTTTGATCGTATAACAATACGGACGTCTTAATTGGGTACCAGCAACACATATTAACCTGCACATATACACTTATGCCCCTTCAATGCAATTTTTATGTATGTCTTAATTAATTTTCATAATAATTCACTTCTTTCTTTTCGAACGATTTACTATATATAATTAAATTATTGTACAAACAGCGTATGTTTGAATTGAAGAATCATGCCGTAATATATTATTGGCTACGATTTGTATTTTGCACACAGTAAAAATCAAAATCAGCGATGTGATTTACGTTCACCGAGTAACAGGCTACCAGAAAGTTAGTTCTTACAGATGAAACACTTATTAATCAATGAAAAAAATTCTAGCGCATCAGAACCGCTAGAAAACTAATTTTCGAAGAAATTGTCTTTGAGTGACAAAAAAATGTGGAAACACGTAATACACTTTCTTGAAAAATCATATCAACCAATCCTTATCCAAAGCAACAAAACTCAACAATAACACAAACCATGAACATTTTCAGTGCAAGCAGCACTTTCCCAACGAAGCAGCAAAAAGTAAAGCATAACAAGCTCATACTTAAATCAGCTTATCCTCTGAATTTTGTTCTCATCGCAGAATTTCATGGGAAGTTTGAGCGATTAAACGTTGTTTGAGGCTGCCATCCGAAAAATTTTCGCAACTCGGAAAATTTAAAAATTGGTTACTTATTTTCATTGCAAATGCCTTGCATATGAGTATGTAATTTGAAGCATCTGTTAGAGCAATATTTACGAAAATAGCAAATGCTGGTTACCCTGTGTTACCAGCAAAGCAAAATAAATATCTTTTTCACGTTAAGTTAAACCCAACCAATAAATTTCGTTTCGATTGAATCACTGCGCTGTAAGTTATACGGGTGAAAAGAATTTTAGGGCTACCACCCTCAAAACTTTTGAAATTTTAAAAGCGTTAATATTTGTTGTTAATTTTCATTGCAAGATAATTCCTATTTGAAAATCTAATGATATAATCGCACTCAAAAGAAATTCCAAAAAATTACAAAAATGATCATAGGTGGCAGTTCTTTCATGATTTTTGTACGAAATTCCTATAAAATTTAGTCTACATTAAGGTCTATTTACTGCATGAACTTCGTTTTGATTTCTGCACTGGATCGGAAGTTATAGGGAAAAAAGCTTTAATTTGCTGAGCAAATTTGCAAGATATATGAGACAAAAATCACCATAGCTGGCAGCGCTATTCTAATTTTTCAACCAAATTTTCACCAAACGCTACCGAAAGTAAGGTCCAAGTATTGTGTGAATTTAATTGAAATCTGATAGCTGAAACGGAAGCTATAGGCCAAAAAGTTGTTTTTTTTTCTCAGTGATTTTTGAAGATGGTACCAATGCCACAAAATTGCCCGCATTTCGAAATCACTTCTGTCAGACTTGGTCCTAGTTAATACCAACACGTCATATAAATTTCATTATGATCGAATAATCCGGTCGTCAGTTCTCGTGAGCAGAACTTTCGGGTCTGAAATTAGAGGTAATTTGGTGCTGGGTTGCCGTTCTTGTGCAAATCGGAGTTTTGAAAACTTTAATTTGATATGATGGACAAAGGCTAAATTTTATCAATGATTTGAATTTGTGGTCAAAAATCAAAAATTTTTCAGGAGGGTCAATGATTCGAAGGATTTTTTTCAGGAGCCTGCCGTAGCGACAGAGTTACCCACACTGACTTAAAAATCCATATGTGTAAAATCTTTGTCAACATCAATACACTCTGCAATTTTCACGATGATCCATTGTTTTTCTTAGAAATAATGACAAATCAAAATTTGGAGAAAAACAACTTGTCTTCCTTTAGGCACTCTGCATGGCTAAAAACTTCCAATTTATTATAATAAACAAGCTAAACACCCAATAAGTTTTCATTCCCAAACATTTATTTTAACATAAATTTACACTGCTTGGATATATAAGAATACCTGAAAATTAACTTAAACGCTCGCCGCCAGCAAAAGGTCTAGGAACCTACTGTATAGATCTTTGTCCTCCTAAAACTTCAGCTCAATCTGATTGGCCACTCCAGAGATTATCTCCCTTAATCATTTTGCTGATATAAATATGTATATATATATATATATATACATATATATATATATATATATATATATATATATATATATATATATATATATATATATATATATATATATATATATACAGGCGTACCCCGATTTACGACAGGGATACGTTCCGGGAATCTGTGGACTGGAAACATTTACCATAAATTCAAACGCACGTGTGGACGTTGACAACAAAATCTAGATTCACATGAAAAAATATTGTGTTTCTAAGTAAATTTATTTATCGATATATAAAAGTTGAACACGTAATTCACAGGTAGACATGATAATAATGTCATTAGAAATATAAATATTGATATATATCGAAATGTTACGTCTCATCATCAGAAATTGTCATACAATCACTGGCCATAGGTGAAGAAGTAACGTCTATCTGTGACGTAGTCTTTGTAAAATAAGCATCGATGGATTGGTGTGCACCAGATCTTCTGTTTGCTGCATATAATTCCTTGTTAGGAAAAGCAGCATCATTTATTAGCACAACAAATCGCTCGATTCTGTCCTTGTTTGAGTCCAAATCAAATATCTCCTTTGCTTTTTATAAATATTGTAACCCTTCCGATATTTTTTTTGATGTTAAAAGAGGAACGTTGGATACAGTTTTTTGTATCATTTCGCTACTTTCAGCAACTTCACCTTCTTGTTTGAGGGGACTTTCAAACATTTATAGCAGTTCTTCTGTTGACAATTCCGCACCATGAGATTCTTATAGTTCTGCAACATTACCTTCATCTACATCAGTAAATCCGATTTGGTGGGCCATGTTCAATATATCCGAATGTATTTCTGGCAAGCTCACAGAAGCTGATTCATCTGTCACACATTCAGGCCATATTTTTCTCCAAGCTCCATTCATATTGGACATTTTAACTTCATTCCAGGAATCCCGAATAATTTCTACCGCTTTCAGAATGTTAAAATTTCGTCAAAAACTATAAACAGTTGAATTATTGCTGCTTGTACCTTCTCGATCTATTTCTTTTATCAGTTGCTGGAAAGTACGTCGTAAGTAATATGCTTTAAAAGAAGCAATTACTCCCTGGTCCATCGGTTGGATTAAGGAAGTGGTATGGGGAGGTAAGAAAATTACTTTGATATTCGAATCCAACTCTTCAAAGTTTTTTGAGTGTGATGAGGCATTATCCAAAATGAGAAGTGCTTTGTCCGCAAAGTTATTTTTTTCGCAGCAATTTTTTAATGTTGGACAGAATTCGTTCTGAAACCAGTCACGAAATAAAACAGAAGTCATTTAGATTGCCAAGTGACTGGTAAATTTGACTTTGAAATATTTTTGAACGCCCTTGGTGTCTCTGAAGAATATATAAGTAGCCGTTTCAATTTCAAATTTCCACTGGCATTTCCTCCCAGAAGCAAGGTAAGACGATCCCTGAAGCATTGCTCTCTTCTATTGACAAAAATGTTCTTGATGGCATCTTTTTCCAATAGAGACCCGTTTCATCTACGTTGAATACCTATGATAATGAAGTGAGCAATGATTTGTTGATTTCGGAATGACTATCTTTCGAAACTAGGAAGAACAAAAATAAAAAAAATTGAATTCTTACCTGTTGCGCGACATATTCTCCTTCAGAAATAATATGCAATAATTGTGGTAAAAAACGATCAGCACCTTCCATATCTGCACTTGCCAATTCACCAGTGATTACCGAACACGATTTAGATAAACCAGCTTCAGCAGTTTTACGGATTTGCTCAGCATTCTTAAGTATCAAATGCACAGTTGTTCGTCCCAATTTCATCACTTTTCCAATGTCGGTTATCTTTTCACCAGCTTCTTTTCGTTTCAAGATTTCCAATTTCTGTTGTAATGTTACTGATTTCCGATTTTTTTTTATTTTTCAAAGCGGTGGACATATTCGCACTATGATGACCACTCATTTTCATATTATTAATTTATTTTTTCCGTTAACATTAGTATCACTTCCGTTAATCTTGCAAATCGAGATTGCGGGTGTTTCGGGCAAGAGTAATTACCAAACTGACCTTTTGCCCATTCGTAAGTTTTCTGGAAATGGCCTAATTATCGAAAACGCATCCGTATCCTGAAACAGTAGCGTTATCTTAATCTACTCTTGCACACCAATTTACAAACATTTCGCAAATCAAGCGATCCCACCCTTTATGCATGCATTCGCGCAATCAATGCGCATGTGCGACCAATATTGAGATTTCATACTTTTCTATTTCTGCTACCTGCGATTCAGATCAATTTCATGTAAGGTATTTGAAGCGAAAGTGAGTGTCCTCTTTTGAACTAACCGTAAGCATCGAGTTGAAGAATATGTTCGTACGTCTATGTTGCGCAGAAGGAAAAGATTAAGTTTTTGTTGGTAGAATACGGAATGGTTCCGATATTCAAAACAAAGCTATAGATTAATTGGTAGCGGGATAATTCTCTGTTTATGCGCATATATATGATACATTTTAAGCGGACAACAAAATGTCAGCACCTACAAGGGGTTCAAAGTCCTAAAAGGATACAATTTTCATTTTCAAAACGAAAACGTCGTAAGTGCGGGGCAAAAACGTCGCTAATCGAGTTACTGGGTGCGAATTGAAAAGTGACGTAAGTGTGAAGCGACTTAAATCGAAGCGTCGTAAATCGGGGTACGCCTGTATATATATATATATATATATATATATATATATATATATATATATATATATATATATATATATATATATATATATATATATATATATATATATATCTATAAATATATATATATATGTATATATATATATATATATATATATATATATAAATATATATCTATATATATGTATATATATATATATATATATATATATATATATATATATATATATATATATATATGCATATATATATATATATATATATATATATATATATATATATATATATATATATATATATATATATATATATATATATATATATATGTATATATATATATATATATATATATATATATATATATGTATATATATATATATATATATATATATATATATATATATATATATATACATATATATATATATATATATATATATATATATATATATATATATATATATATATATATATATATATATATATATATATATATATATATATATATATATATATATATATATATATATATAAAGAAATATGAATTTTCGACAAAACAAGTTTAATACTAATTTTCTTCGATAATTAGTAAAAAATCGCATTTGCATTCACGGCAATCAGCTCACGTAGCTTAAATGAAATAAAAAAAACTCTAGCGCACCTGAACCGCTAGAAAACTAATTTTCGAAGAAATTGTCTTTGAGTGACAAAAAAGTGTGGAAAGACGTAATACACTGTTTTGTAGAATCATATCAACCATTCCTTATCCAAAGCAACAAAACTCAACTCTAACACAAATTATGTAAATGTTCAGTGCTGGCAACACTTTCCGAATGAAGCAGTAATAAGTTTACCATAACAAGCTCATACTCAAATCAACTTATCCTTTGAATTTCGTTCTCATCGCAGGATTTCATCGAAAGTTTCAGCTGTTAAACGTTGTTTGAGGCTGCCATCCGAAAAACGTTCAAAACTCGGAAAATTTAAAAATTGATTCCTTAATTTTATTGCAAATGCTTTGCATATGAGAACGTAATTTGAAGCATTTGTTGGTACAATATTTACGGAAATGGCTAATGCTGGTTAGCCTGTGTCAGCAGCAAAGCAAAATACATACAAAATCTGCTTTACGTTAAGTTAAACCCAACCAGTAAATTTCGTTTCGATTGAATCACTGCGCTGGAAGTTATACGGGTGAAAAGAATTTTAGAGTTACCACCCTCAAAACTTTTCAAATTTTTAAAGCGTTAATATTTGTGGTTAATGATCATTGCAGGATCATTTCCTTTTGCAAATCTAATGACATAATCGCTCTGTAAAGAAATTTCACAAAATTACAAAAATTATCATAGCTGGCAGCCCTTTCATGATTTTGGTACGAAATTTCTACGACATTTGGTTCACATTAAGGTCCATTTACATTTACTGATCTTCGTTTTAATTTCTGCACTGGACCGGAAGTTATAGGGATAAAAGCTTTATTTTGCCGAGCAAAGTTGCAAGATTTAGGAGACAAAAATCACCATAGCTGGCAACTCTATTCTAATTTTTCAACCAAATTTTTACCAAATGTTAGCTAAAATAGGATCCAAGTACTGTATGAATCTTGTCCAAATCTGATGGCTGAATCGGAAGTTATAGGCCTAAAACAGGTTTTTTTCTCACCTATTTTTCAAGATGGCACCACTGCCACAGAGTTGCTCGCATTTCAAAATAGCTTCTATCAAACCTGGTCCTAGATAATACCAACATATCCTGTTAATTTGATAATGATCGGATTATCCGGTCGTCAGTTCTCGTGAACAGAACTTTTGAGTGCTGAAAATAGAGGTAATTTGGTGATGGGTTGCCGTTCTTGTGCAAAACGGAATTTTGAAAATTTTATCTTGAGATGAAGGACAAAGGATAAAATTTATCACAAATTTGAATTTTTTGTCAAAAATCAAAAATTTTTCAGGAAGGTCAATGATTTGAAGGATTTTTTTCAGCACCCTGCCACAGCTACAGGGTTAGCCGCTTTATGCTGAAAATTTCTACGTGCTAAATATTAGTCAACATCAATACGCTCTGTAATTTTCATGATGATCCATTGTTTTTCTTACAAGTAATGACAAATCAAAATTTGAAAAAAAATCCTTGCCTACTTTTAGGCACTCTGCACCCACACACGGCTCAAAATTTCCGATTATTTATCATAAACAAGCTAAGAACATAATTAGTTTTCATTCCCAATACTTTTCTTTAAATAAAATTTATACTGCTTGGAAATATAGGAGTTCCTCAAAATTCACTAAAACGCTCGACGCTGCCAAAAGGTTTAGGATATCTGAATTTGAGAAAGTTGTGGACCTACCTACTATATACACCTACGTTCTCCGAAAATTTCAGCTCAATCGGATCAGCCACTCCAGAGATTATCTCCCTTAATCATTTTGCTGATATATATATATATATATATATATATATATATATATATATATATATATATATATATATATATATATATATATATATATATATATATATATATATATATATATATATATATATATATATATATATATATATATATATATATATATATATATATAAAGAAATATGAATTTTTGGCGAAACGAGTTTAATACTATTGTTCTTCGAACATTAGTAAAAACCATGGTGCATCAGAACCGCTAGAATGACTAATGTTCGAAGAACAGTAGAGGATTTTTGCAGATTTTGAGTGCATTGTTATACATTGTTGTTATATTGTTGTTATTGTCTTATATATTATATATTGTATGTATTATTGTATATATATTATATATTGTAAAACTTTATGATAAAATCGCTTACTAAAGCTATGTCAAAAAATACAAAAACAATCATAGCTGGCAGCCCTATCATTGTTTTTCAAACTAGATTTCTACTGAATATTGTCTACAATAATTTAAATTTGCCATATGTATTTCGTTATGATACCATGACTGTACTGGAGGCTATAGGACAAAGAGCTTTATTCAAATAAAATAACATTATATAAACAATTTGGTGCAGTTGCACCAATTTTCGACGATTCTAAAAGCATATAGATATATAACTTAGATGCTTTGCTTTTATACAATCTTTTAGTGCTTTTATATACTCGAAGTCGTTTGTCATAAATTATGCTTACCATAGAAGGGGGATCATGCAGATGAATAAGCTAATAAACTTGGTTATAGATTCAAGTAACAAACTATGAAATTTCCAAAACTCGGAACATTTAAATTTCGCTTGCTTATTTTATTGTAAATGCTTTGCTTATGAATAGAAAATGGAAGCATCTGTTAGTGCGATATTTACGAAATTGTCCGGTGCTGGCAATCATGTGCTAGCACCATAGCTGCTTCACGTTGTATTAAACCTAGCCTATGAATTTCGTTTCGATTGAATGGCGGCGCTGTTAGTTACAGGAGTGAATTAAATTTTAGAGTTACCATCGTCCAAACTTTTTAAATTTTTGAAACGTAAATATTTGTTGTTAATTGTCATTGCAGGATCATTTCCATTAGGAAATTTTATGACAACATCGCTCGATAAAGAAATGTCAATTAATTACGAAATTCATCATAGCTGGCAACCCTTTCACGGTTTTTCAACAAAATCCCTACAGAATTAAAAACGCAATAAGATATGCTTTTCACATGAATTTCGTTTTGATTTCGTTACTGCATCGGAAGTTAGGAAAAAACCTTGATTTTCCTGAGCAAATTTATAATATTTAGGAGACAAAAATTGGCGTAACTGGCGTCCCTATACTAATTTTCAACCAAATTTCTATGAAATCTATTTTTCACCTACAGCGTGAATTTCGTTAAAATCTGGTGGCAATATGAGAGACAAGTAATGAATTTTGAGAATAGCCTCTCAGCTGCTCTCACTTGCTCGACTTTTTTTGCCTCTCAATTGCTCGGGTTTGCTCGACTTTTTTTACAGCTGCGCTACTATAACTTGCCTTGAGATGCTCTGCTTTTTTTCGTGCTCATTAAACACAGCTATTATGTATGAAAACACGTAATTTTATTATTTTGATATGTTGTGAATTCCGAATGATTCTCGGAGGAGTCACATGTGAAGCTGTTCAATGAACAATTATTTTTCCATGTAAAACAATCAATATCAATAAGCAATTGTATTCTGTTTGGCAATTAAAGACACAGTTCTTCTTATACATACTCGTATAACGAACTTTTGATTTCGCAATTTCACTGAGCTCATAAGCATAACCTCTGCGATTCGGATGCATTGAGATTTGATTTATATTCAGACTTCAGTTTGTTGGTGGTTTTTAGAAACGCTTTTATTTGTATACAAATACAAAAACTCTAGCGCACCTGAACCGCTAGAAAACTAATTTTCGAAGAAATTGTCATTGAGTGACAAAAAAGTGTGGAAAGACGTAATACACTGTTTTGTAGAATCATATCAACCATTCCTTATCCAAAGCAACAAAACTCAACTCTAACACAAATGATGTAAATGTTCAGTGCTGGCAACACTTTCCGAACGAAGCAATAATAAGTTTACCATAACAAGCTCATACTCAAATCAACTTATTCTTTGAATTTCGTTCTCATCGCAGGATTTCATCGAAAGTTTCAGCGGCTAAACGTTGTTTGAGGCTGCCATCCGAAAAACGTTCAAAACTCGGAAAATTTAAAAATTGATTCCTTAATTTTATTGCAAATGCTTTGCATATGAGAACGTAATTTGAAGCATTTGTTGGTGCAATATTTACGGAAATGGCTAATGCTGGTTAGCCTGTGTCAGCAGCAAAGCAAAATACATACAAAATCTGCTTTACGTTAAGTTAAACCCAACCAGTAAATTTCGTTTCGATTGAATCACTGCGCTGGAAGTTATACGGGTGAAAAGAATTTTAGGGCTACCACCCTCAAAACTTTTCAAATTTTTAAAGCGTTAATATTTGTGGTTAATTATCATTGCAGGATCATTTCCTTTTGCAAATCTAATGACATAATCGCTCTGTAAAGAAATTTCACAAAATTACAAAAATGATCATATCTGGCAGCCCTTTCATGATTTTGGTACGAAATTTCTACGACATTTGGTTCACATTAAGGTCCATTTACTGCGTGATCTTCGTTTTGATTTCTGCACTGGACCGGAAGTTATAGGGAAAAAAGCTTTATTTTGCCGAGCAAAGTTGCAAGATTTAGGAGACAAAAATCACCATAGCTGTTTTATCAAATGTTATCTAAGGTAAGATCCAAGTACTGTATGAATCTTGTCCAAATCTGATGTCTGAATCGGAAGGTATAGGCCTAAAACCAGTTTTTTTTTCTCACCTATTTTTCAAGATGGCACCACTGCCACATGGTTGCCCGCATTTCAAAATAGCTTCTATCAGATCTGGTCCTAGATAATACCAACATATCCTGTAAACTTGATAATGATCGGATTATCCGGTCGTCAGTTCTCGTGAACAGAACTTTTGAGTGCTGAAAATAGAGGTAATTTGGTGATGGGTTGCCGTTCTTGTGCAAAACGGAATTTTGAAAATTTTATCTTGAGATGAAGGACAAAGGATAAAATTTATCACAGATTTGAATTTTTTGTCAAAAATCAAAAATTTTTCAGGAAGGTCAATGATTTGAAGGATTTTTTTTCAGCACCCTGCCACAGCTACAGGGTTAGCCGCTTTATGCTGAAAATTTCTACGTGCTAAATTTTAGTTAACATCAATACGCTCTGTAATTTTCATGATGATCCATTGTTTTTCTTACAAGTAATGACAAATCAAAATTTGAAAAAAAATCCTTGCCTACTTTTAGGCACTCTGCACCCACACACGGCTCAAAATTTCCGATTATTTATCATAAACAAGCTAAGAACATAATTAGTTTTCATTCCCAATACTATTCTTTAACAAAAATTTACACTGCTTGGAAATATAGGAGTTCCTCAAAATTCACTAAAACGCTCGCCGCCGCCAAAAGGTTTAGGATATCTGAATTTGAGAAAGTTGTGGACCTACCTACTATATACACCTACGTTCTCCGAAAATTTCAGCTCAATCGGATCAGCCACTCCAGAGATTCTCTCCCTTAATCATTTTGCTCATATATATATATATATATATATATATATATATATATATATATATATATATATATATATATATATATATATATATATATATATATAAATATATATATATATATATATATATATATATATATATATATATAGATATATATATATATATATATATATATATATATATATATATATATATATATATATATATATATATATATATATATATATATATATATATATATATATATATATAAAGAAATATGAATTTTCGGCGAAACGAGTTTAATACTATTGTTCTTCGAACATTAGTAAAAACTCTAGCGCATCTGAAGCGCTAGAAATACTAATGTTCGACGAACAGTAGAGGAATCGTGCAGATTTTGAGTGCATATTCTACCACACGTGCTCCAACCTGTTTCGATAGCAAAATCACTTTGATCTTAACAATGCATTTAAACTCATAGGGTGGAAAGGATTTCAGGAATTTCAAGGTTAAGGAAAGCCAAACACTGCAAAACTTTGAAAGCAACATAACATAACATTAACAGAGAAAATGCTTAGTGCTAACAACACTTAACCAGCACTGCAACTAAAAGTCTGCTACAGTTGCCTCACGTCAAAATCAAATAACTCTATCGATTTCGGTTTTATCCGATGATTTCGTCAAAAGTTACAGGGATAGAAAAATGCTTGGGGTCAAAAAACGAAAAATGGAACAAAAAAATTTCTATAATTTAGAAAATTTAAACAATTAGTAACTTATTTTCATTGTATATGTTCGAGATATGAATACTTATTGTAAGCAGTTACTGATACGAAAATAAGAAAAACAAAACGCTTTGCACTGGCAACTCTTTGCTAGGAACAAAACCAAAAATATAGCACACCAGCCTCATTGGAAGCTAAAAGGGTACCAAGAAATTGAGTTACCAGTCGCAAAAGTTTTAACATTTTCGAAAACTTAATATTTGTTGTTTATTGTCACTACAAGATCATTACCGTTCGAAAACTATACGGTAACATTGCTAAACTAAGATATTGCAAATAAATACAAACTAGCAATAGCTGGCAACCCTTTTATAGTTTTTTTTACTAAATTTCCTCTAAAAAATGCCTAGGAAAAGTTAAATTTATCATATCAAATTCGTTTTGATTGTATGACTGCAATGGAAGCTATGCGGCAAAAAGCTTGATTTTTCTGAGCGAATTTTCGAAACCTAAGACACCAAAATTACTATTGCTGGCACCACCAACAAAATATTTCAACGCAATTTTCGCTTAGCATGGCTTAGAGTAAGGTTCAAATACTGTGTCAATTGCATGAAAACCTGGTAACTGAATCAGAGTTCATAGGGCAAAAAGCAGTTTTTACTAATGTTCGAAGAACATTAGTATTAAAATCGATACGGCCAAAAATTCATATTTCCATATATATATATATATATATATATATATATATATATATATATATATATATATATATATATATATATATATATATATATATATATATATATATATATATATATATATATATATATATATATATATATATATATATATATATATATAAATACATGCATATATATATATATATATATATATATATATATATATATATATATATATATATATATATAAGTTAATGAAACACTTGCGGTTTCAAGTAAAAAAATATTTTATTCAAGTCAAATGACCGAATGGTCTGCAGATCTACTTAAGACTAACAGTATTATCTTAGCTTTTCTATATGTCACCTCGGTTGCTGACGCTGCGGAACGTGCACGGCAGGAAATTCCTCAGACGTGGGAACGACTGCTTCGCTGGTCTAGGTGTCGGATGATGCCAGACAGGTGTCGTATGATGAGTTGATGTTGTTGGGTGTTAACTATCCGCCGCTTAAATTTGAGTGTCCTCACTCAATTAAAAAAATGGAATGTTGTGGATGCTGTGATTTCTTTCGATTTGTGGATGGTTCGGCATGGTTGGGGTCTGGATGTGCCGTTTCGATTTGGAAGGTGCACTTGGTACTGTGGAAATTGTATTAATTTGAATTCTTGTGTTTTTCTGCTTTTTCTTGAGCCGAGCCATGAGTTTTGATGAAAGAAATATGGTGAGTATGATGATGCAGAGTCCGTAGCATG
Source organism: Nemotelus pantherinus (assembly GCA_963978885.1). Classification (NCBI taxonomy): domain Eukaryota; kingdom Metazoa; phylum Arthropoda; class Insecta; order Diptera; family Stratiomyidae; genus Nemotelus; species Nemotelus pantherinus. The sequence continues at coordinate 141,173,049 of OZ022264.1, read as the reverse complement.
ACCAGGTACTGAGTTTGTAGTTGAATTCGATGGTGTTTATTTTCTGTATGTTATCCAAATGGAGTTCTTTCAGCATTTCCAAGGATAGTATTTCTTCGATCTCGTCGTTATTATGCCCTGGTTGAATGAGTGGTGGTAGCAATTGAATGTTCGATATCTCAGAAGATGTAAATTTTTCCTGGTTAATGAGGATGCTCGTGTTCTGGAAGGTGATTAAGTAAGTTCCACGTAGTTGTTGTTCTGTTCCATTGGTGTTGATTAGCCCGTCAAAATCGTTTAGGAATATTACTCCAGGTGCCAGCTCTTCTAAGGATGGTAAATGGTGACCATTCGTTCTTGTACAACTAGTCTTCTTACTTCTAAATATGTCTGTTATACATTTTACGGTACTTAAATCTACAATATTTTGCCGTTTGCACAAGGAAATTTCGTTAATGGTTTTGCATGAGTTTAAGATGCCAAATATTTTTTCGTTGTTTTTTAGAATGTATTGATAATCGATTTTGTGTACTAGATTTTGCTTTCTTATAGGTTTAATTAAATATTTTCGGAAATTTTCTTCGGAAGCTGTTGGAACGTTAATGTTGTAAAATATATGAGTTTTATTTTGAAAAACATTCACATCGGAAAATTGCAATGCATCTTCGACGCTATGGTATGGAATATGTCTTTTGGAAAAATTATCTAAGATATTTGAAATTTCATCTTTTGAAAGGATATTTGCGTTAACGATGTTGGCTTTTGCTAATTGGATTGACTGAGTTAGGCTTACAAGATCTTCTTTAACTATTCTTATTTTATATTGGGTGCTTAAGGCAAGTGTATTCTCGAAAATTTTGTCTCTTTTAATAGTATTTAGTATTTCATTCGTAATGTTAGTGATTCTATTGATTCTATTACTGTGCTCTAGATTTATAAGGAATTGCTTGTCATTATTTTTGATTAGGTCATTGATCCTTCCTTCCAGTAATGCGTGATCATCGTGATCAGGATTTCCCGCTATCCATTTGATAGCGGAGCCAATAAAATTGAGAGATCTTTTCTTTCTTTGCTGATCTATTTCGTTTATTAAATTTTCAATTTGGTTTAATTCGTAGTCTAAGAGGTGATGGAATGGATTGTTGGAGGAAATGTGTTCCTTCAGAGTGGCTGAAGCTTCCAAAACAAAGTTCCTGTACTGATCTATGGGGATGATATGAACCAATTTTAGGTTTCCTTTCTGAATTCGTGCCGTTCCGATGTCGAGAGTCAAGAATTGTGAGTTGGAGTAATCGATGATTTGGATGTTGGCGTTTGCTAATGCAACGCAAAATCTGGAAGAGAAATCAATTTTTTATGTCACTTTTGTGGACGGTTCTTCCTGATTGGGTAATGACTAAGGTTGGTCTATCTTCCCTAACGATTTCTTTGCGGTATCTAGCTGTTAATTTGCTGCCTACGCGTTTGTTCACCTTAACGTATATTTCCTGCCCTATTTCGTAATCCTTGATTGGCTGCCTAACTTTGTTGTGCGTTTGGAGATCCTTACTCTGTTTCTTTTTCAGCTGCTCTACGTTGTCTCTTCTCGACTTTTCTAATTGTTCTGGGTCTGTTGAAACGATCCGACCGTAAAACAGTTCGATAGGTTTTTTTCCGGTGACCGAGTGAATGCTTGAGTTATATTCGTAAACGGAGCGCTCTAATAGTTCCTCGAAAGTTCTATGAGTGCCATCCGTTTTAAGACATCTCATGATTTCCGTTAGGGTGGAATGGAATCGCTCCACTTGACCATTCACCTCGCTCTTGTACGCCGGAGTTTTGTAGATGTTAATCCCGAGTTGGTCTTGCATCATGAATAGTATTGATGCGGAATTGAGCGACTTCTCACCGTTCATTACAACGTATTTAGGTATCCCATAAAAGAAGAGAAGCTCTCGAAGGGGTTTTCGCACATCTTCGATTGCTCTTGACTTAAGCAATCTTGCCTGTGCGAACTTTGTGAACTTGTCTATCACAGTAAGGATAAGATGTTTTTCGGTAGAGTAGATGTCTAAGTGTAAGGTATGGCCGGGGAACTCGGGAATAGGCGTGGGTTTTAAGTAAGGGTTGTTTGGCTGCCGATCGTACTTGTTTTCTTTGCAGATCGAACACTGCTTCACAAGTCGCTTGATTTTGAAGTTCATCTTAGGGAAATAGTATTGCTGGAGAATTTGAAGCTTGTTTTCATGGGCGTTCCTATGCGCTCTCTTATGAAACCTAAGGATAATTTCTTCCTGTTCACTTTCGTTTTGGACGCTAGTTACTTCTATTTGCGTAAACTTATCTTGTAATTGCTGAAAAATGGTGCGTAGATCTCTTGTATCAGACCCATTAGTTCTTCACTTGCTTTGATGCCGTTGATTACGTTGGGGTTTAGATATCTTTTAAAGATGCCTATCAGGTTCTCGCGCGTATACTCTCGTTCAGTAAACGTATGCTTCCAGTAGTTGGGGAAAGGTTTCTCAAGTTGGTATTCGGTTTGCTCTCCCACCTTTAGAATGATCTGATTCCGAAAAGCATTTAGAGGAGTTTCGACTGAAGGGATGAGATGTTGTGATGAGCTTTCATCACTATGAGTACAAGTTGTCATGGAGTTGATATCTGGAAGTCGAGATAGTGCATCTGCAACTACGTTCATTTTTCCGGGTTTATAGTAGATCTCGTAACTATATTCTTCCAGAATAGCCTTCCAACGTTTCATTTTCACATTAGTATTCTTGTTACTAAGTGCGTAAGTGAGTGGTTGGTGGTCCGTGAAGATGTTGACTTTTCGCGGTCCGTAAAGGAAATTCCTGAGCGACTTTAGAGCCCAAATAATCGCCAACATCTCCTTCTCATTTGCTGCGTAGCACTCTTCGGTTTTGCTCAAGGTGCGCGATATAAAAGTTATGGGCCGGTTTCCCTGGGACAAAACGGCGCCGATGGCGTGCTGCGAGGCATCGGTGTTTAGATCGAAATCTTTATCGAAGTCTGGATAAATGAGCAACACATCTTGGGAGACAAGGGAGTTTTTAATTTTCTCGAAAGCATCTAAAGCGTTCGCGTCCAAATAAATGTCAGTCTTGCTTGAAAGATTTTTAGATATTCTACCATCTTTTCCTCTTAATAATGACGTCAGGGGGCTTGCAATTTTTGCGTAATCGCGAATGAATCGACGATAATAGCCGGCTAGGCCCAAGAACGATCTCAGTTCTTTCAGCGTCTTTGGCGGTGGATGGTTGGAAATGGCCTCGACTTTTTTAGGGTTCGTCTTCACTCCATCTTCCGAAATAACGAAACCAAGGAACTCAACAGACGTACGCAAAAACTCGCATTTGTCGATTTGGGCTTTCATGTTCGCTTGCTCTAGTGTAGCGAAGACGCGTTCGATGTTCTGGAGATGCTCATCTTCGGTTGCACCAAAAATGACAATGTCGTCTATATAGACGTAGCATCTAGTCCCTATGTGTTCTCTCAGAATGTCATCAAGAGCACGTTGGAAGATAGATGGTGCGTTCCTTAACCCAAACGGGAGACGGGTAAACTCGTACTTCCCGTTGCTAATCGAAAACGCGGTCTTTTCTATGTCATTTTGTTTCAAGGGGATCTGGTGGAACCCACTTTTAAGGTCCACTATTGTAAAGTATTTACTTTTCCCAAGGTTTGCAAGTACCTCGTTAATTTCCGGTATCGGATATCTATCGGGGATGGTGACGCTGTTTAACTTCCGATAATCTATGACGAGACGATATTTCTTTTCGCCAGATGCGTCCAGTTTCTTGGGTACCACCCATACTGGAGCGTTATATGGAGATCTTGAAGGTCGGATTATCCCGTCCTTCAGGAGTTTGTTTATTTCGGAATCTACTACTGGTCTGAGAGCCGTGGGGTAAGGGTATGATTTGGTGTATACCGGGGTGTTATCTTTAGTGCGGATTTCGCCCTTTACCTTTGTTGTGTACGTGAGGCTCTCGTCTGGTTCACAAAAGAGGTTAGGATGGGCTTTGATAATGGACATGAGTTTCAAAAATTGAAAGTCGGTAAGGTGGTTTTTCCTTATAGTTATATTATTGACTGCTTGCGAAATGTGCTGTTGAATGGGGATTTTGATGTTATCATTAATTAAAAGGAAATTTTCCGCTGTGTGTATTATGGCTCCGAGTTCTTTTAGGGTGTCGTTGCCTATTATGCCGTCAAAGGATTTTAAAGCGGGAAGTACGAAAAATTTAAGACTGGGATTTGGGGGTCCGAATAGATCTACGATTGCATGGTGTGTTACCATAATTTTTCCAGCGACCGTATTTGCGAAAAATGGTTGTTCGTTAGGAATATGGTTGCGGACACAGGAAGGCTGAATATAATTTTTGTTGGAGCCTGTGTCTATGAGGAATTTAAAAGTTTTTCCGCTCCTTGCGGCATGTTCGAAATAAGGCAGCGAGGAGCTGGTTAATCTAAAAAATGAATGTCGGCGCAATCGAAATCTTGTTCATAGGTTTCTCCGATGGAGGTCTCCATGCCATTAGCCATCGATGGCTGTTCCGCGCCTATGTAGTCGATTAGGGTTTGATCGCCTAGTTCATTCGTTTCTTCCTGGTATAGGCTCCTTTCGCATTCTGCTACTTCTTCTTGTTGCTCAGAGTTACTTATGTGGAATGTGCGCTGTTGTTTGTTCGGGTGAAGGGCGGAAGGCTGTGTAGTTCGTTTAACAGCAGTTGGGAACCTGTTGGCGGGTCTGTTCTGGTAGTTTACGGCAGCAGAATGGATTGAACGGTCTACTTCCATGGGCTCGGGCCTAGGTTGCGGCTTTGGCGGTAGCCTATGAGGGCCCGGTGGGGGATGATATGGTTGGTAAGATTGGAGGTTAGGATTGTTTTGGAATGGTTGGTTTGCGGGAGGATTTCTCATAAAAGGAACAGGCATTTGAGAAGGCTGGAGGTTCGAAAAGCGTGGTTGGTGAGAAACTTCGGGGTAAAATATATTCCTTGGTGCTGGGGTAGGTTTTAGTCTTGGTGGAATAGGTGGAGCGTAAGAATATGTATTTATACGTTTAAGGTTATTGTTATTGGTGTGGGCGTGCTGCATACGATAATTGACATTCTCTAATTTTAAACATAGATGAAGTGCTTGCGGTAAGTCCGCTGGCTCTTTCATGCTGAGAAGTTTCGGTAGGTCCCCGTTTAGTCCTCGAATAAATGTATCGAGAGCTTTGTCTCTATAAGTCCGAACAAGTAAGTTCATAGACTCAGTGCTCATTTCCATACTGGAAAGTTTGTTTAAAATAATAGAGAGGTGCTGGTACACTGTGTGGTAGAAACCCTGAATTGTGTCTCTGCCCTGTACCAGGCAGGTTAGTTGATACTCTAGCGTGCTGATATCCCGTTTGTCAGCATAGTGCATCGACAAGCATTTTGAGATACGCCCCCAATCAAGTGGGGTATTGTAGGACTCTAATGCAGTGTCCGCCTGCCCCGTAATTTTATTCCTAATGACATTTATGATACCGTAGTACCGAGGGGTACCTTTCAGTGGTTCGTAAATTTTTAGTATGCGCTCCACACTTTTTCTCCAGGACCCAAATTCGCCTGGTTGTCAGGAGAACTCCCGAAGTCCCTTGACAACATCTGGGATTCGATCTAAGTCACCAAGGTTTCCCATTTGGTCAGCATTTATCCCTTGGTCTACTTCGTCACCATCATTTGCGTATGGGTTTAAGATAGAGTTGACTAATCTAGGACACTCCCTAGCAATCACACCCGAAATAAGTGCTTCAAGATGCGCAAGGTTAATATGAGGGAGCTCTGGCGCTGCTGCTGCGTGCTGCGCGGTGGATGAACTAGCATCCAAATTAAGGACTGGTGGTCGTATTAAATTACTCTCGTTTCGAGACATATTGGTAAGGTGTTGACGGGATAGGATTTAGACTACGAACCTTTGAATATGATTTACCCACCGAATGTAAATAAATTTCTTTTGTAAAAAATTTCGCTCTTGTAAAATATTTCGCTTTTGTAAAAAATTTCGCTTTGTAAAAATTTCGCTTATATAAATGGAAAAACAATTTTATTGGCGCGCTGATATAGATGTGCACTGAGAGAAAAAATCAATGTACTTACATAAAGATTATTGTTTTCATATCCGCTTTTGTGGTTTAAAAACCTGCTCGACACAAGCACTTCCTTTTTTTGTTTCACAATAGCTTTTCTTTTATAGCTAGTTTCAATGCCTTTTTACACTTGCACTCAATTTGCGTTTATAAATGCACTTTATCTTTTTAAAATCGCAATTTTTCACAATAACTTGATTTTAGTAATTTGAATTCACTTAAACTAATTTTGTCGTTGGGCGGCTGCCGATTCACATCGACTCCCTTTCCTCCTGCTAGCAGGCTACTTGGGGGCCTCTTTTCCCTACGATTTCGGTTGGACAGACCAGCGGACCTTTTCCCTGTCGGCGAACACGACCAACACGACCCTTCGTTTGCCAGATGCTTCCGCTTTCGGATAAGATGGAATTGCCGCACTTTACGCGTTCTTCCTTCCCCCGTTTAGGCCTTTCGCGTAACTCTTGCTTCCGGTCGTTTGTCTAAAAAAAAATTCGCGACTTAATCGAGCCTTTCGCGTTCTCGCTTTCGAATCGGTTAGAGCCTTTCGCGTTTAGCTTTCGGACTACTGAATCTTTCGCGTTTCGCTTTCGGACGATTTTTTTTTTGAGAAAAAGCCGCGGTCCCTGCTCGGGCGCCAGTTAATGAAACACTTGTGGTTTCAAGTAAAAAAATATTTTATTCAAGTCAAATGACCGAATGGTCTGCAGATCTACTTAAGACTAACAGTATTATCTTAGCTTTTCTATATGTCACCTCGGTTGCTGACGCTGCGGAACATGCACGGCAGGAAATTCCTCAGACGTGGGAACGACTGCTTCGCTGGTCTAGGTGTCGGATGATGCCAGACAGGTGTCGTATGATGAGTTGATGTTGTTGGGTGTTAACTTATATATATATATATCATCAAAAAATTTCAGTGAGATAATCTCGGGAACGCGCCATCCGATTGAGCTGAAACTTTCAGGATACATTGATGTATATGCAGAATAGATCCAGGTCTCACTAAATGTCAGTTATTGTTAACCTTTTGGCGCCGGCGGCCATTTAAGTGATATTTGTAATATACCTATTATTTCGTACACAAATAATTGTCGCAAAAATAAAGTTGACGAAATAAATTTCGAACGTGTTTAACATGTGAATCGGATAATGCTTTGGAAGTTTATAACCCTATGTGTGCGCTGGGTGCCTAAAAAGAGAACGGGAAAATTTGAAAATTTTTAAATTGCGATTACTATTGACAGAGCTATTCAATCATTACGAAATTTTCAGGACATATTGATATTATTTAGTTGTAGGTTTTTGTAGCTTTTACTGAGCGTGCTGACAATCCTGTAGCAAGGGCAAGCACTGAAATTGAAAACCTCCAAATCATCGTCTCTCTTGAAAAAATGCCGTTTCTTCAGAAAAAAGCCACTCATCAAATCTTGTGCTTTGTTAACAATACCAAAGAAAAAAAGAAGATATGGTATAACGGGCACGCCTGGTAGCCCTTGCCCAATTTACCTATATTTTTAGCATCACAAACTTCTGTTCACGGAAACTCACGATCCGATGAGCAGAATTATTTGAAATTTGCAGAATGTATTGCACCTAAATAGGACCAGGTCTGATAGAAGTGATTTTGAAATGAGGGCGATTCTGTGCCAGTGGTGCCATCTTGAAAAATCACTAAAATAGATAACTGCTTTTAGCCCTGTAAATTCTGATTTAATCGTTCGATTTTAACGAAATTCACACAGTAGCTGAATCTTATTTTAAGCCACGTTTCGTAGAAATTTATTCGAAAAATTCGGTTGGATCTGCCAGCTATGATAATTTTGGTGTCTTAAATTTGAAAAAAAAAATTTGGAAGTGAAAACATTCAAACCATCGAATATTCAAAAAAATGTCCGTTTGTTATAATAAAACCAATCTGTATACAAATCTTATATTTTATCTACACGTTCAAAGTAAAATTTTGGAAATTTCATGTCGGACAAGAACGGTAATCCTCTCCCAGTTAACCTATATTTTTAACATCAAAAACTTCTGTTCACGGGAACTCACGAACCTATAATCAGATACAGCTGAAATTTACAGAATGCATTGGACTTAAGTAAGACCAGATTTGATAGAAGCGATTTTGAATTGTGGGCAAGTCTGTGCCAGTGGTGCCATCTTGAAAAATTACAAAGAAAAAAAAACTGCTTTTTGCCCTATGAAATGTGAATAAGTAACCAGATTTTTATGAAGTTGACACAGTAGCTGAACCTTACTCTAATCTCTGTTTGGTGGAAATTTAGTTGAAAAATTTGATTGGTGCTACCAGCTATGGTAATTTTTGTGTCATTGGTTTTGAGAATTCGCTCAGGGAAATAAAACTTTTTGCACTATAACTTCCAGTGCAGTCATGAAATCCATACGAATTTCATACAATTAATGGAACCTGTCATAAATATTATTCAGGCCAAATTTGGTTGAAAAGCCACGATAGGGCTGCCAGCTATTGATGGTTTTTTGTTTAATTCTAATAACTTTTTTAAACAATTTTATCGTAGAATTTTCAAATGGTAATGATATTGTTGTGTCAATAAACCGCAAATATTAGGTTTTCGATTATTTGAAAAAACTCGCTGCAGGTTACCCTAAATATCTTTATACTCCTATAACTTCGAATGTTATAAAACAACGTGAAGTAGATGTGATATATTCTTGGCTTTGATACAGGCAGAAGGTTGCCAGCACGAGTCGGTTGTGCTACTTTTGTATCAATAAATGCTTCCGGTTAGTATTCATACCGGAAACATTTACAATGAAAATAAATAACCAATAATTCAATTCCCAAAGTTCTGCAAATTTTTCGGATCGCAGACCCAAACACCAACTTCAGTTACAGTGCTGCAGGCACTGAGCATTTTCTTTATTGATGTTATATGAGATGCTGCTTTCAAAATTTTCTGAAATAAGCAACTGATAACAAATATAATTAACCCGTGTTTTGCTCTCTAAACGTTGAAACTCATGCCAGTGGTAATATCTGAAACCTTCCACTATATGAGTTATAATGCATTCTTGAGACCAAAGTAAAACGTGGCGTTTGAAACAGTTTGGTCGTAATAAGCAGCTCATGTGGTGGAATATGCACTCAAAACCTGCACGATTCTTCTACTGTTCTTCGAACATTAGTGTTTCTAGCGGTTCAGGTGCGCTAGAGTTTTTTCTTTATAAATTTTCAAGATGGCACCACTGGTACAGAGTTGCCTGCATTTCCAAATCGCTTCTATCAGACCTGATCCTGCTCAATACCAATAAATTCTGTGAATTTCATTTGTGTCTGATAATTGGGTCGTTAGTTCTCGTGAACAGCAGTTTTTGATGCTTCAAATATAGGTAAATGGGAACAAGGTTGCTGTTCTTGTCCGATGTGAAATTTCAAAAGTTTTTCTATGGCTGTATAGACAAAGCCTTAGATTTCTGTATGAGTTGATTTTCACTTTAAAGCACGAAAATGTTTCAGAAGAGTCAATAGTTTGAAGGTTTCCACTTTCAATTTCTCCAATCACGGTTATTAAAGACTACTTGAGCCTACAACTTAGTAACAGCAAAACGTCTTGTGAATTTAGTAGTGATCTGATAATCCGGTCGAAAGTTATCGCAGTTCAAAAATTTTCAAATTTTCCTAATCTTTTTTTAGGCGCCTAGCGCACACAATGGGCTACAAAACACGTTCAGAATTCATTCCTGAAACTTTATTTTTGCCAAAGTTATTTGTTTACAGAAAAATTCGTATATTAAAAATATCACGAAAATGGCCGCCAACGCCAAAGTGTTAAAGATTTGTAAGTTTTTGTGAGACCTGGCTTTATTCTGTGTATTTGCCAATGTATACTGAAAGTTTTAGTCCAATCAGATGTGGCGAGATTTTTTCACTAAAATGTTTTGATAATATATATATATATATATATATATATATATATATATATATATATATATATATATATATTTATATATATATATATATATATATATATATATATATATATATATATATATATATATAAAAATATTATTTTTTCCAAAGATTGTATCTCGCATTGTAGCAAAAAGTTATTTATCATGTTCGAAGAAGAACATTAGTATTCAAATCAATTAGACAAAAAATTCATATTTCTAGATATATATATATATATATATATATATATATATATATATATATATATATATATATATATATATATATATATATATATATATATATATATATATATATATATATATATATATATAGGTATATATATATTTATATGTATATATATATATATATATATATATATATATATATATATATATATATATATATATATATATATATATATATATATATATATATTTATATATTTATATAAGTTAACACCATTCTCAAGCGATGCGGTGTGTTAAATTTCCATTACTTTTGTCGCATGTGCGAAATTGCATTTTCCGAGAATTGTCTATTTAAGTAAAATCTGAAAATTTTGTAATGCAAAGTCATTGAAATACTTTTAGTTGGAATTGCATTTTCCGAGAATTGTGTATCAAAGTAAACTCTGCAAATTTTGTTATGCAATATAATTGAAATACTTTGACTTAGATTAAATTTCACCTTCGAACAGAACGGACGTTTATTTTTTTCCCTTCGACGTACACACGTTGATAACTGGCACCCAAGCAGTATTAACAAATTAGTCAGTGGAACACATTTAGCCAAAAAGTTCTTTAAATCCTTCGCAGAGGCTGGCAAGGATCTGATCAGTGGAGGAAAAGTTTATCCGAGTATTTGTAAACCATTCTGGTGACGCGGATTAGAAAAAAAAATAGTGAGAATTGTTCAAAGTCAATTGCTTAGTGCCTTCAGCGTCCGCAATCGAAGCACAACAGTGAAGTTGTAGCACGAGTAGGTGATTGTGAAGAAATACCGGAACTGTGACCAAAAGGGACACATTACAACATCACTTAATTGAATTTAACTCGAATCTGGGAACCTAAGACATGCGCACCCACGCACTTGTCTTTATTCTCCATGTAAGTACACAGAATATCCTTATCTACCATAGTTTTGATCAAGTGAGCGAATTATATTGATAAGAGAAGTGAGTGTATTATCAACCATAAAGTGTACTTTATTATCAGTAAAGTGAAAAGCTATAGTTGGTAATTAAAATGGAAGTTATGCAAGAGACCATTCGTCAATTAACCGAAGCAGTGAATGCTTAGATTGAATCAACAAAGAGCATCGTATTCAGTCTCCAGAAGTTGGAGGAATCCCAGAACGGACCTGCACAAACTTCAGCCGCTGAATCTCCTCTCCGTGGTCCCACCACAGAGGAAGAGCTCAAAGAAGTTTGTAAATTGCCAGATTGTTTCAGGCATTTACCAATATTCAAAGGGAATCCTACCGAATAAATTTTCTGGGTGCACAATGTGGAAACCATATTAAATGATTTCGCAATTGTTCGCGACAAACTACTATTCAGGGCGATTTTACAATGCATCCGCCAGAAAATTATAGGGCCGGCAGATTCGGCGCTCATTTCTTATAACATATTCGATGACAACTGGTCATCAATAAAAAGTTATTTATCTATACATAACGCTGACAAGAGGGATATTCGCACCTTCGAGTATCAGCTCAATCTCTTAAGGAAGGGGAATATGTTCTTCGACGAATTTTACGCCAACGTTAACCACCAGTTCTCCTTAATCGTAAATAAGATTAAAACGGAAGACTATTCGTCGAAAACGGTGAGCGTGCTCATAGAAACTTAAAGGAACCGAGCACTTGATGTATTTGTATGCGGGGTTAACGGAGATCTTTTCAGGTTGCTGATTATACAAAGGCCCAAGTCGCTACTTGAGGCATATACGTCATGCCTCGAAGTCCAAAACCTGAACTTCCGTGCAACCTCCGTCCACAAGGCCAATGTAAATAACTCAGTGACAGTACCTTTTAACCAAATTTTTGCTCAACGTCAAGGGAAGCCGATTCCCAAAATTCCGCCAAAACCATTCCCATGGGCTGCAACGAGAGCATTACCTACCTACCAGAGAAATGAGGCTTACAGCATTCAGCATGAACAACGCCCACAACCACCAGCAAAGTCGTCATTCCTGAAACCACCAATTCCAATGGCGGTAGATCCATCAATACAAACCAGACAGATTGATTACCTGAATCTGAGAGACGATAAAGATCCTGTTAACCTTCGACAATTATCCTCGCAAACAGCAAAGGATAAATGCTCTGGAGACGCTGGATGAACAGCCGAGCGGAGGAAAACCTGAGCAACTCCATGAAGACTACTATGAAATCGCATATCTTCATCTCGAGTATGAGCAAGACGAGTGTCAGGAAGTAAATTTTATGACACAAGCCTCTCTAGCATTCCATGCTTAGAATATAGAGCTATCGACGGCAGATCCCTTAAACTCCTTTTTGATACGGGTGCCAATAAAAACTTTATACGGCCCGAATTATGCGCAAACAGACAACCAGTCTAACGCCCATTTAAAATACGATCAGCATTAGGTGACATAGAGATAAGGGACCAAATTTCAGGAAAATTCTTTTCTTGCATTGGAAATGATTCCACAATAAATTTCTTCATTCTACCGGGAATTGAGTCTTTCGGTGGGATAATCGGAGATGACACCCTGAAAAACCTCGAAGGGATAATCGATGGAACAAATAACGTATTAAAAATCAAACCAAACATTGTAATTTCGTTGAACGAGAAGCTCTCGACTCAGGTGAATAATATATAAGTCAGGGATAATCATCTTAACCTTGAAACAAAAACGAAATTAAAAAGAATCATACAGAAATTTCCAAAACTTTTCGGACCGGTCGACAACACCCAAATTATCGATACAAACATTAAGGCAGAAATCAGAACAATAACAGATAAACCAATATACGCGAAATCATATCCATATCTTTCTGCTATGCGTGAGAAGGTCAACAGCCAAATAAAAAGACTATTGAAGGACGGAATCATTAGGCCTTCCAAGAGCTCTTACAATGCTCCCGTTTGGATAGTCGAAAAAAAGCTGACTCTTCCAGATCTCAAAAATACAGAATGGTAACCGACTTCAAAAAATTGAATGCGGTGACCATACCGGACACTTATCCGATTCCATATATCCAACACAATAGCCAGCCTTGGTGAAGCGAAGTAATTCACAAATGAAGGAATGCGATATAAATTCTTGTATACAAGATTACCCTTCGGATTGCGAAATGCTCCCGCTATATGCCAAAGAATGATCGATGGTGTCCACCGGGAATATATAGGCAGAATATGTTACGTCTTCATTCACGACAAAATCATATTCGGAAAAACAGAGACGGAACATTTCGAAAACTTAGGGAAAGTTTTGTCCAAGATCGAAAAAACTAATTTACGAATCAATCTCGACAAGACCGAATTTTTTAAAACGGAAACGGAACTCCTAGGTTACATCATTTCCAGTGAGGAGATAAGGCCAGACGCCAAGAATATAGCAGCAATAAAGAACATTTAACCACCTTCTAATCTGAAAAGTTTCCTGGGACTAACATCATATTACCGCCGTTCCATAAAGGATTTCGCTAAAATTGCCAAGCCGTTGACTAATATGACAAGAGGTGGAAAAAGGCAAGTTAAGTCAACCCAGTCCAAAAAGATTCCAATCGAGATGGGAGAAACGGAGCTAAAAGCGTTTAATAAATTGAAGGAAATTTTAACCTCACCCGAAATACTAGCCTTTCCAGATTTCTCTAAGGATTTCATATTGACCACAGACGCATCGAATACGGCCTCGGAGCAGTGCTTTCTCAGGGTGAAATCGGAAAGGATAACCAATCACATACATTTCCCGATCCTTTGATAAAACCAAGGAGGCGTTTGCAACAAATGAGAAGCAAATGCTTGCCATAGTCTGGGCCCTGGACAAGCTAAGAAACCACCTCTATGGAGCAAAAAAGGTGAAAACACTCACCAACCATCAGCCACTGACATAAAACTTGAGCAATAGGAACAACAATGCCAAGCTCAAAAGGTGGAAAGCTCGCATAGAGGAATAAAACTGCGAACTCGTATACAAACCTGGAAAAACGAATAACGTTGCCGATGCACTATCAAGGCTAGAAATAGGAGCCAACATTCTTACAATTTATTTATTCCAGACGGCACATAGTGCCTTGTTACGAGGCACCTATAAACGTATTTTAGAACCACCTGATAATCTCAGAAGGAAAGGACACTCACAAGTAGTGTACGTTAAACATCGATAGTTGGATGTTTCGATAATATCGATTTTTTTTAAAAAAACTACCGATAGGCTATCGATAGACTATCGATGGTGTATGTGTCTTGCGAAATTAGTAGATACACCCAGGATTCATTAATTTTTTTAAAAATAACTGAATTCAATTACTATTATAGAGAAACACTAAAATATAGAGTTTTTATTCATTTCCGAAATACTGAGCATTTTGATTTAGGGAAAACAATTCATTGAGACGCTTTGAGACTTTAAGAGGTTTCTGCGATCACTGTGAATTACACCCGTTTTTGAAAAAAATTCGTTCACTCGGAATAAAAGACGCAATTATACCTGGATGCTAGAGAGCAAACATTTTCTTTGTCTCAGTATTTGAATCTAACCAGCAGTCTATGGGACATTTGTCGCTTCCACTGGGAGGTTTCTCCAGGTTTTGGTATATATCTATGTCTTATTGCATCATTATTTGGGCAGCTATAGGCTTTGTCTTTGAATAGATCTTCAGGTAGAAATAATAACTCCTTGGATTTTTTTGCTTTCCACTATTCCTTCGTTAGTAAATTTCCCCAGTTTCACCAGTTCAGTTGCTTGTAGATGCAGCTGCCGTAAATTCATAAGTACTCTGAGTTGACTCCGGCTTTTGTGTCATCAGAAAAGAAGTATATTCTATTTGAAGAGATTGGGCAGCAATGTTTCCATCGTCTTCACTTATATTTTGAACTTTGGATCCAGAGTGGTGGCTAACATCATAAGGACCCTTTTCTCAAACGGTATTAATCGTTCCCGCACTGACTTGCATAAAGCATTATAAATATTCTTTCCAGCAGTGTTTTTTATATTAATTCCCACTTTTTTAATTCCCACTTGTAGAGTCAGCCCTCGTAATAACGGAATTATATAAGAAAGAGTAATGTAATTTGCGCCAGATATTGTTGTCGTAGCCACATCAAATGGTTCTAATAGCTGAATTGTATTTGGCAGCACATTCAAATCTTCGACGAGTCACGTTTCAGGTGCCTTCACACATTTGGCTTATTCCAAAGTCAATTCTTGCCTGATATCATAGATCTTGGCGTATGCGTTATTCCAACGAGAACGGAACTGCTGAATTAACTTCAGTTCAGGTTTGTTGAGCAGTCGTTGTGCAATTGTCAGTATATCTGAAACAACTGAGCTCGATTGAAACTAAGTATCAATATCTTTGCACTTTTTGATGATAAAATGAAAATCAGGAGTCATAAATATCAGATACAGTCAAATTTAAAGTATGCGCGAAGCATGGAATATGATTAAATTGAAGAAGTTTTGCTTGCATTAACATGCGAGCAGCATTATCAAAGACGATCGCATTTATTTTTGATCAAATGTTCCATTTGCTTAGTGTAGTATTTCTCGCCTAAACAAGAAACAACGAGTCTGAATATTTGTCTTTTCAACTAAACCAACGAAAGTATTCATCAAACAGGCATAAAATAAATATGCAACTTACTTCTGCCATTGAAAAAAATCAGTATTCTCTCTTTGTTTGGATTTGTCCACATATCAGTAGTTAAAGAAATATGTTGAACTGTATTTATGGCATTTTAAACCCGCGTTTTAACACCTTCGAAGTATTTGGTGTCAGGAATTGCATGTTTTCTGTCCAAATCAGCCACGAAATCACGAAAGCCTTCATGTTCTCCTTCCCGCAAAGGCACTATGTCCAAAACAACCATACGAATTATACAGTTCATCTAAATATTTTCTCGGACAGAATCATCTGCGTAGAATTTTGCTCTTACAAAATAATTTTTGATGGTTGTTCTAGATTTCGTTGAACTGCTCTCAAAGATGTTACTAGGACCATGAGTTTTTGCTATAGGTTCAACAGAAAATAATTTCCACTATGATTTATGTTTCCGTTTTAAATGATCTGATAAATTTTTCGTGTTTTTATTTGTTTTGTATTGATTGCTGCATATATTACACTTAGCAAAATCACTGTTTGGAATTCTTCCTCACTCAGTCTCAATTTTCTACGCGTATGATTTTCACGTGCAGTTAAATTTTACATTTTTTTCCTTCTTCATGTTATTTCATTCTACAATAAATAACAAGTGGCAAAACTAACATAATATAAGAGTGGTCTGATGTCTTTGGTTTGTGCTGTTTTATAATAACAAGAGAGGGAAATATTATTAAATGAGAAAAACTAAGCAAACGTTAAATACTCACAGCGAATGGGACGATATCGAAATGTTACCTTACGCATTTTTTTCTGTTTTCAAAAACTATCGATTGCAAAAAAAAACATCGAGGTTTTCGATAGTTTTGAACTATCGATACTATCGATAGTACTATCGATGTTTAACGTACACTACTCACAAGTGATACCGTAGGCATTATATTAAACTCACGAAGGTAACAAAAGAGGCTCTCATAAAAACACTAAAAGATAACCTAAATACCAATGTCATAAATGGGTTCAAAATTCACGAGCCGTACATACAGCTCCTGCAAGAAGTGTTTAGGGAACATTTTTGTAGATTCTGAATCCGCATAACACAGCAAATTGTGCAGGACATTACAAACCCCGATACCCTAATGGCAATCATAGATAAAGAGCACAGAAGGGCTCACCATAATCATGACGAAAATAAGACACAAATTTTAGAACAATTCTACTTCCCTCAAATGATTAAAGAAATAAAGAAGTTTATCAAATCTTGCGACATTTGCAATTGCAATAAATACGACCACCATCCAATAGGCCGGAGCTACACAATACCCCAATACCCAGGTATCCTTCAGAAATCTTGCATCAAGATATCACGGAATACAAGGAGAGAAATTTATTACATGCATCGACAAGTTTACTAAATTTGCAAAATATTTTCGAATAAAAAGCGGGTCAGTACTGCATTTGAGGGACAAGATGACTTAAGTACTACACTTCTTCACAGTGCCTAGAGTGTTGGTGATAGATAATGAGGGAAGCCTTGTAAGCCCGATTATTTCCAACTACATTAATATCCTGGGCATAGAGACATACAAGACACCATGCCAGAAAAGTGAGGTAAATTGAACTGTGGAAAGATTTCATTCCACCATAATTGAGATCGCTAGATGTATTAAAAAGGAGTACCCGGACTTGTCGACGAAAGAAATCATCAACATTGCCGTTGGCCGATACAATAACATGATTCATTCGGTAACAAACAGGATACCTAGCGACGTGTTTTTCGGAAGAGAACAGCGAGTAAATTATCAAAATTTAGTAGATTTTAAAAACAAAATCAATGACGATTTGATATATCAAATTCAAAGGAAGCAGAAGCGTAAGCTGAACAAAAAAAACTCTAGCGCACCTGAACCGTTAGAAACACTAATGTTCGAAGAACAGTAGAAGAATCTTACAGGTTTTGAGTGCATATTCCACCACATGAGCTGCTTATTACGGCCAAACTGTTTCAAATGTCACGTTTTACTTAAGTCTCAAGAATGCATTATAACTCATATGGTAGAAGGTTTCAGATATTACCACTGGCATGGGTTTCAAAGTTTATGAAAGAAAAACATTTGTTAATTATATTCGTTATCAGTTGCTTATTTCACCAAACTTTGAAAGCAGCATCTCATATAACATCAATGAAGAAAATGCTCAGTGCGTGCAGCACTGTAACTGAAGTTGGTGTTTGGGGCTGCGATCCGAAAAATTTGCAGAACTTAGGGAATTGAAACATCGGTTATTTATTTTCATTGTAAATGTTCCCGGTATGAATACTAACTGTAAGCATTTATTGATACAAAAGTAGCACAACAAAGCCAAGAATATATCACATCTGCTTCACGTTGTTATATTACATTCGAGGTTATAGGAGTATAAAGAAATTTAAGGTTACCTGCAGCGAGTTTTTTCAAATAATCGAAAGATAATATTTGCTGTTTTTTGTCACTACAATATCATTACCAATTGAAAATTTTACGATAAAACCGCTAAATAAAGATATTGCAAATTAACACAAAACCAACAATAGCTGGCAACCCTATCAAGACTTTTCAACCAAATTTGGCCTGAATAATGCCTATAATAAGTTCCATTTATTGTATGAAATTCGTATTGATTTCATGACTGCACTGGAAGTTATAAGGCAAAAAGTTTTATTTTCCTGACAGAATTTTCAAAACCAAAGACACCAAAATTACCATAGCTGGCAGCACCAATCAAATTTTTCAACCAAATTTCTATCAAACAGAGTATAGAGTAAGGTTCAGCTACTGTGTCAATTTCATGAAAATCTGGTTACTAATTCACATTTCATAGGGCAAAAAGCAGTTTTTTTTTCTTTCTGATTTTTCAAGATGGCACCACTGGCACCGAGTTGCCCACAATTCGAAATCGCTTCTATCAGACCTGGTTCTACTTAAGTCCAATGCATTCTGTAAATTTCAATGGTATCTGATTATTGGTTCGTAAATTCCCGTGAACAGAAGTTTTTGATGCTAAAAATATAGGTTGACTGGGAAAAGTTTACCGTTCTTGTCCTACATGAAATTTCCAAAGTTTTTCTTTGAACGTGTAGATAAAGCATAAGATTTGTGTACAGATTGGTTTAATTGTAAGAAACGGACATTTTTAGGATATTCGATGATTTGAATGTTTTCACTTCCAAATTTTTATTTTTCAAATTTAAGACACCAAAATTATCATAGCTGGCTGCTCCAACCGAATTTTACCAAACGTGGCTTAAAATAAGGTCCAGCTACTGTGTGAATTTCGTCAAAATCGAACGATTCAATCAGAATTTATAGGGCTAAAAGCAGTTATCTTTTTTAGTGATTTTTCAAGATGGCACCACTGGCACAGAATCGCCCGCATTTCAAAATTACTTCTATCAGACCTGATCCTATTTAAGACCAATACAGTCTGCAAATTTCAATTGATTCTGCTCATCAGATCGTGAGTTTCCGTGAACAGAAATTTTTGATGCTAAAAATATAGGTAAATTGGGCAAGGGTTACCAGGCGTGCCCGTTATACCATATCAAATTTTTTTTTCTGGTCCATGTAAACAAAGCACGAAATTTACATATGGGAGGCATTTTTTTGAAGAAACGGCATTTTTTCAAGAGAGACGATAATTTAAATGTTTTCACTTTCAGTGCTTGCCCTAGCTTCATGGTTGCCAGCACGCTCATCAAAATCATCTACACGAATTTATAATACAAATAATACCAATATGTCCTGAAAATTTGGTATTGATTGAATAGCTCTGTCAAAAGTTATCGCAATTTAAAAATTTTCAATTTTATTATATATATATATATATATATATATATATATATATATATATATATATATATATATATATATATATATATATATATATATATATATATATATATATATGTATATATATATATATATATATATATATGTATATACATATATATATATATATATATATATATATATATATATATATATATATATATATATATATATATATATATATATGTATATATATATATATATATATATAAATATATGTATATATATATATATATATATATATATATATATATATATATATATATATATATATATAAACATGAATTTTTGGCCAAAGTGATTTTTATACTAATGTTCTTCTTCGAACGTTAGTAAAAACGGAGGAAAGATGAACCAGGATTCCGGGTGGAGCAACCCAGAAGATGCCGGAAGGGCACACGCAATTCAAAATAGATGCCATTTAGGCATCGACAGCTATTGCCGGATATGGGATCCGCAAGGTATCGACAGAATCACCCCAACAACCTGACAAGAGTGCAGAGGCGCCACTCAATTCAAATTGCTTAATCATGTTAAGCGACTCGCAGACGAAGATATGAGTGACGGCGCTAACCTCATCAGGCCCAGAACAACAGTACAATCTTCCTGTTCAAAACACTTGACAAACACAACAGCTGAATAGGTGCCACTGTTGTTGAAGCAACTGTTCACAACGAAAGAAAGTAGAAAAAAAATTGGAAATTACGCAAAAAAGAAAAAAAAAAGTGTGGAAAGACTTAATACACTGTTGTGTAGAATCATATCAACCATTCCTTATCCAAAGCAACAAAACTCAACTCTAACACAAATGATGTAAATGTTCAGTGCTGGCAACACTTTCCGAACGAAGCAGTAAAAAGTTTACCATAACAAGCTCATACTCAAATCAACTTATCCTTTGAATTTCGTTCTCATCGCAGGATTTCATCGAAAGTTTCAGCGGTTAAACGTTGTTTGAGGCTGCCATCCGAAAAACGTTCAAAACTCGGAAAATTTAAAAATTGATTCCTTAATTTTATTGCAAATGCTTTGCATATGAGAACGTAATTTGAAGCATTTGTTGGTGCAATATTTACGGAAATGGCTAATGCTGGTTAGCCTGTGTCAGCAGCAAAGCAAAATACATACAAAATCTGCTTTACGTTAAGTTAAACCCAACCAGTAAATTTCGTTTCGATTGAATCACTGCGCTGGAAGTTATACGGGTGAAAAGAATTTTAGGGTTACCACCCTCAAAACTTTTCAAATTTTTAAAGCGTTAATATTTGTGGTTAATTATCATTGCAGGATCATTTCCTTTTGCAAATCTAATGACATAATCGCTCTGTAAAGAAATTTCACAAAATTACAAAAATGATCATAGCTGGCAGCCCTTTCATGATTTTGGTACGAAATTTCTACGACATTTGGTTCACATTAAGGTCCATTTACTGCGTGATCTTCGTTTTAATTTCTGCACTGGACCGGAAGTTATAAGGAAAAAAGCTTTATTTTGCTGAGCAAAGTTGCAAGATTTAGGAGACAAAAATCACCATAGCTGGCAACTCTATTCCAATTTTTCAACCAAATTTTTATCAAATGTTATCTTAGATAAGATCCAAGTACTGTATGAATCTTGTCTAAATCTGATGGCTGAATCGGAAGTTATAGGCCTAAAACCAGTTTTTTTTCTCACCTATTTTTCAAGATGGCACCACTGCCACAGGGTTCTCCGCATTTCAAAATAGCTTCTATCAGACCTGGTCCTAGATAATACCAACATATTCTGTTAATTTGATTATGATCGGATTATCCGGTCGTCAGTTCTCGTGAACAGAACTTTTGAGTGCTGAAAATAGAGGTAATTTGGTGATGGGTTGCCGTTCTTGTGCAAAACGGAATTTTGAAAATTTTATCTTGAGCTGAAGGACAAAAGATAAAATTTATCAAAGATTTGAATTTTTTGTCAAAAATCAAAAATTTTTCAGGAAGGTCAATGATTTGAAGGATTTTTTTTCAGCACCCTGCCACAGCTACAGGGTTAGCCGCTTTATGCTGAAAATCTCTACGTGCTAAATTTTAGTTAACATCAATACGCTCTGTAATTTTCATGATGATCCATTGTTTTTCTTACAAGTAATGACAAATCAAAATTTGAAAAAAAATCCTTGCCTACTTTTAGGCACTCTGCACCCACACACGGCTCAAAATTTCCGATTATTTATCATAAACAAGCTAAGAACATAATTAGTTTTCATTCCCAATACTTTTCTTTAACAAAAATTTACACTGCTTGGAAATATAGGAGTTCCTCAAAATTCACTAAAACGCTCGCCGCCGCCAAAATGTTTAGGATATCTGAATTTGAGAAAGTCGTGGACCTACCTACTATATACACCTACGTTCTCCGAAAATTTCAGCTCAATCGGATTGGCCACTCCAGAGATTATCTCCCTTAATCATTTTGCTGATATATATATATATATATATATATATATATATATATATATATATATATATATATATATATATATATATATATATATATATATATATATATATATATATATATATATATATATATATATATATATATATATATATATATATATATATATATTTATATATATATATATATATATATATATATATATATATATAAAGAAATATGAATTTTCGGTGAAACGAGTTTAATACTATTAGTAAAAATCCCAAAAGACAAGTGTCAAAAACGTATGACTCTGGACAAACCAGTGAAACAGATTCAGGGCAAACACAAACCTATTTTCAAGAAAGAGATCGTAGCCAAAGACAATAAGGTTACAGTAACGACCACCAGTGGCAGGCGAATTCATAAATCCCATAAAAAAACTCTGGTCAATAAGGCATCTTTCCTATCGTTTCAGTCTAGCTTTGTTCGTTTTAAACTTGCACTAAAAAGCAATGATTTCTCTTGGTTTGCAATATACGTTTGCACAGAGTGACGGTCTGTCTGGAAATGACGTAATCGCATGTTGAACCATAGATTCTACAACAGGGCTACTCATGTTAGCTGTGAGCTGGTGGAAAATCTCAAAAGTGCTTGCAATCAGGTTTGCTTTGTCTTCATTAGAATTAGCATGTTTGTTGTCTTTGTTGCGGAGAATGGGGATTTGATTGGAAGCACTTTTCCTTAATATATTATTCAGTCTCCAGAACTGTAGCGAGCCATGGTCAAGATTTTAAAGCATATTATTCCACCGGCTGTTACGTAGAATGAGGATCCTTTTTTGAATTAAACCTGTCAACCAAGTGGTTAAGCATTTCAAATTAGGATCTCTGTTGCGTTGCCACCTTCGCCTAGTAGTATTGCGTTGCTGCAAGAGAAATTTCGCGAATAGGTCGATCTCAAAGCTTTGTAATCTTACATTTTTCTTTGGCGTGCAAGCTTCCATTCCAGAATAGACAATTTTAATTGAGTGTGCCATAAGCGCGTTTATTCCATAAGTGCTGATTATACTGCTTAAGTTAAGTTCGCTTACCGAAATACTCGAATTTAAGTGCTCGCAAAACACACACCAGTTAGTTTCACTGAATTGATATTTCTCCCTCATTTGGGGTTCAATGAAAAATGATACAGGCAGGTGTGAAGGTGAAAGAGCCAGCAGCGTAAAAGGCGGAGTACTAGGTACTAAGCCATCACCTATAACCAAGTTCAAGACGAAACCAGCGCCCGTAGGGAAGAAAAACGTAGGATTTTGTGTTGGATGTATGAGCAGATTTCTCTTCTGCGTGAACTCATACAGTATACGACCGCAATGTTCCAGTACTTATGCCAAGCATTCAGATCTCCACAAAGCAGAAATCTCTGATGATCCTTATTTAGTCGTTTTAAGTCTCTTCCAAACTAGGTGATCTTTTCCGGATTGAATTTTGTCCCCGGGAAATACCGAACAAAATTTTTTAAATAATTATCGATTTCCATACCAAAAACCCCAATTGCTGACGTTTTTGGTACTGAAATCAATTTTTGTTTGATTGTTTTTAGTACAACAATTGCAATGTCGCCACCTATTCTATCAATTCTTTCTACTCTATAAATATAGTAGTCGGGATGAAACATTTTATCTTTTACCGTCAACCATGTCTCTGTGATTAAGAGAATATCTACTTTCTGGCTGACAGCTAGATCAAATGCTTCAGCTTTCTTACTTTTAATTTGAGTATTCCATAGCAATATATTTAAAAATTTAGTCACATAAAAACTTACAGGCTAGGTTAGGTTAGGTTAGGTTATAGTGGCTGCCGGTCCACAGAGGTCCGCCGGCCGACACACATAGGCACAAGAGAGGCCCGTTGTGATGCCACAATAATTCGTGACTCTCTCCTACTCAGTGAAATTGGGAAACCATCTGCTTCTCTTGACAAATCTCGTTATATCCTTTAGATCAACCAAGGACAACTCGGTCAGGTTTGAGAGAAAGAGAGCACCAATTGCCACCAACCTTCTCCTTGCCAACACCGGGCACTGACACAAGAGGTGTAGGACAGACTCTTCCTCATCCTCAGAGCCACAACTCCGACAGAAATCGTTAAACTGCACTTTCAATCGTTGTGCATGTCGTCCTATGAGACAGTGGCCCGTAAGAACTCCCACAGTGCAGCGTAGAGCGCTTCGAGTTAAGCCTAAAAGCTGCCTGGTGCGATGCGCATCCATGGATACCCAGGACTGCCTTGCTATCGCACAGGATGATTCCTCTGCCCAGGACTTCCCAGCGTCCTCAAGATATTTTTGCCTGATGGCCAATTTCACCAATGTCATCGATATTCCTATTGAGGAGCAAGAGACCTCCGGTAACAAGGTTCCAAGCCTTGCCAGCTCATCGGCCTCACAGTTGCCCTGAAAATTCTTACGCCTAGGTACCCAAATCTATTGAACAACCGAATGTCTCGACATCTCAATAAGAGATGCACGGCATTCAGCAACAATCATCGAAACTGTACAACGACCAGCAAGGGACTTAATAGCCTCTTGGCTATCTGTGAAAATGCCAATATTAACCCCGAATATTCAATTACACAGAAGCCAGCCGATTGCCTGTAAAAAAGCCGCAACCTCCGTCTGAAAGACACTACAATGGTCTGGTAGACGGAAAGACAGCTTGAGATTCAACTCATCTGAGTATACACCACACCCGACTCTATTGTTGAGCTTTGAGCCGTCAGTGTACACATGGATTAGCCCACTTTTGAGGGTGACACCACCACGCCATTCATCCCTACCAGGAATGCGAGC
>OZ022264.1:140828102-141143102 GCA_963978885.1 Nemotelus pantherinus | reverse complement strand
TCACCCGTATAACTTCTAGCGCAGTGATTCAATCGAAACGAAATTTATTGGTTGGGTTTAGTATAACGTGAAGCAGATTCGGTATATATTTGACTTTGCTGCTGACACAGGGTAACCAGCTTTAGCCATTTTCGTAACTATTGCATCAACAGATGCTTCAAATTGCATACTCATATGCAAAACATTTGCAATAAAACTAAGAAACCAATTTTTCAATTTTCTGAGTTTTGAACATTTTTTGGATGGCAGCCTTAAACAACATTAACCGCTAAAGCTTTCAACGAAATCCTCCGATGAGAACAAAATTCAAAGGATAAGTTGATTTAAGTATGAGTTTGTGAAGGTAAACTTATTGCTGCTTCATTGGGAAAATGTTGCCAGCACTGAACATTTTCATCATTTGTGTTATAGTTGAGTTCTGTTGCTTTGAACAAGAAATGTTAGATATGATTCTACAAAAAAGTGTATTACGTCTTTCCGCATTTTTTTGTCACTCAAAGTTAATTTCTTCGAAAATTAGTTTTCTAGCGGTTCAGGTGCGCTAGAGTTTTTTTTTAGTTTATTAAAAGATCTTTACCGAGGTGTGTTGAGATTAAATTAACGATTAAATTAAGAGTTTTGAAAGATGATATGCATTGAAAAATAGTAATGTCGAGCAGTGAGCGTGTTCAATTACACGTTGTCAGTATGATCACACAATTTCAACAAACACAAAAAAAAATTAAAGTTGAGTTCCCGCCACCTGACATATAACTCCATAAAGTTCTTTCAATAGGACTTAATTAAAAATTCTACTACGAAAATCTTTCCTCCAAGACTTTTTACTAATGTTCGAAGAAGAACATTAGTATTAAAATCACTTTGGCCAAAAATTCATATTTCTATATATATATATATATATATATATATATATATATATATATATTTATATATATATATATATATATATATATATATATATATATATATATATATATATATATATATATATACATATATATATATATATATATATATATATATATATATTTATATATATATATATATATATATATATATATATATATATATATATATATATATATCATCAAAAAATTTCAGTGAAAAAATCTCAGGAATGCGCCATCCGATTGAGCTGAAATTTTCAGGACACATTGGTGTATATGCAGAATAGTGCCAGATCTCACAAAAAGTTAATAATCTTTAACCCTTTGGCACCGGCGGCCATTTTAGTGATATTTTTAATATACCTATTATTCCGTACACAAATAAGTTTTGCAAAAATAAAGTTGACGAAATAAATTTCGAACGTGTTTTACATGCGAATCGAATAATGTTTTTGAATTTTTTAACCCTATGTGTGAGCTGGGTGCCTAAAATCAAAACGGGAAAACTTGAAAATTTTTAAATTCCGATAACTTTTGACAGAGTTATTCAATCATTACGAAATTTTCAGAACATATTGATATTATTTAGTTGTAAATTTGTGTAGCTTTTGATGAGCGTGCTGGTCACCCTGTAGCTAGGGCAGGCACTGAAAGTAAAAATCTTCAAATCATCGTCTCTGTTGCTAAACTGCCGCTTCTCCAAAAAAAAGCCACTCATATGTAAATCTTGTGCTTTGTTAAGATAAACAAAAAAAAAATTGGATATGGTATAACGGGCGCGCCTGGTAACCCTTACCCAATTTACCTATATTTTTAGCATCAAAAACTTCTGTTCACGGAAACTCACGATCCAATGAGCAGAATTAATTGAAATTTGCAAAATGTATTGGTCCTATATAGGACCAAGTCTGATAGAAGTGATTTTGAAATGCGGGTGATTCTGTGCCAGTGGTGCCATCTTGAAAAATCACTAAAAAAGATAACTGCTTTTAGCCCTATAAATTCTGATTGAATCGTTCGATTTTGACGAAATTCACACAGTAGCTGAACCTTATTTAAAACCACGTTTGGTAGAAATTTGGTCGAAAAATTCAGTTGGAGCTGCCAGCTATGATAATTTTGGTGTCTTAAATTTGAAAAAATAAAAATTTGGAAGTGAAAACATTAAACGATCGAATTTCCAAAAACTGTCCGTTTCTTACAATAAAACTAATCTGTATACAAATCTTATGCTTTATCTACACGTTCAAAGTAAAACTTTGGAAATTTCATGTCGGACAAGAACGGTAACCCTTTCCCAGTCATCCTATATTTTTAGCATCAAAAACTTCTGTTCACGGGAACTCACGAATCAATAATCAGATACCATTGAAATTTACAGAATGCATTGGACTTAAGTAAGACCAGGTCTGATAGAAGCGATTTTGAATTGTGGGCAACTCTGTGCCAGTGGTGCCATCTTGAAAAATTACAAAGAAAAAAAACTGCTTTTTGCCCTATGAAATTGGAATAAGTAACCAGATTTTCATGAAATTGACACAGTAGCAGAACCTTACTCTAAACTCTGTTTGATAGAAATTTGGTTGAAAAATTCGATTGGTGCTGCCAGCTATGGTAATTTTTGTGTCTTTGGATTTGAAAATTCGCTCAGGGAAATAAAACTTTTTGCACTATAACTTTCAGTGCAGTCATGAAATCAATACGAATTTCATACAATTAATGGAACCTATTATAAACATTATTAAGGCCAAATTTGGTTGAAAAGCCACGATAGGGTTGCCAGCTATTGTTGGTTTTGTGTTTGTTTGCAATATCTTTATTAAGCGGTTTTATCGTAGAATTTTCAATTGGTAATGATATTGTAGTGACAATAAACAGCAAATATTAAGCTTTCCATTATTTGAAAAAACTCGCTGCAGATAATCCTAAATTTCTTTATACTCCTATAACTTCGAATGTAATATAACAACGTGAAGCAGATGTGATATATTTTTGGCTTTGATACTGGCGAAAGGTTGCCAGCACGAGTCGGTTGTGCTACTTTTGTATCAATAAATGCTTACAGTTAGTGTTCATACCGGAAACATTTACAATGAAAATAAATAACCGATGTTTCAATTCCCAAAGTTCTGCAAATTTTTCGGATCGCAGCCCAAACACCAACTTCAGTTACAGTGCTGCAGGCACTGACCATTTTCTTCATTGATGTTATATGAGATGCTGCTTTCGAAATTTTGTGAAATAAGCAACTGATAACGAATATAATTAACCCGTAATTTGCTCTCATAAACGTTGAAATTCATGCCAGTGGTAATATATGAAACCTTCCACCATATGAGTTATAATGCATTCTTGAGACCAAAGTAGAACGTGGCGTTGGAAACAGTTTGGCCGTAATAAGCAGCTCATGTGGTGGAATATGCACTCAAAACCTGCACGATTCTTCTACTGTTCTTCGAACATAAGTGTTTCTAGCGGTTCAGGTGCGCTAGAGTTTTTACTAATGTTCGAAGAACATTAGTATTAAAATCGATTCGGCCAAAAATTCATATTTCTATATATATATATATATATCATCAAAAAATTTCAGTGAGATAATCTCGGGAACGCGCCATCCGATTGAGCTGAAACTTTCAGGATACATTGGTGTATATGCAGAATAGGTCCAGGTCTCTTTAAATATCAGTTATTGTTAACCTTTTGGCGCCGGCGGGTGTTTAAGTGATATTTTTAATATACCTATTATTTCGTGCACAAATGATTTTCGCAAAAATAAAGTTAATAAAATAAATTTCTAACGTGTTTTACATATGAATCGGATAATGCTTTGGAATTTTTTAACACTATGTGTGCGCTGGGTGCCTAAAAAGAGGACGGGAAAATTTGAAAATTTTTAAATTTCGATAACTTTTGACAGAGCTATTCAATCATTACGAAATTTTCAGGACATATTGATATTATTTAGTTGTTGATTTGTGTAGCTTTTAATGAGCGTGCTGGCAACCCTGTAGCTAGGGCAGGCACTGAAAGTGAAAACCTCCAAATCATCGTCTCTCTTGAAAAAATGCCGTTTCTTCAAAAAAAGCCTTTCATATGTAAATCTTGTGCTTTGTTTACATAACCAAAAAAAAAAAAAAAGATACGGTATAACGGGCACGCCTGGTAACCCTTGCCCAATTTACCTATATTTTTAGCATCAAAAACTTCTGTTCACGGAAACTCACGATCCGATAAGCAGAATTATTTGAAATTCACAGCATGTATTGACCTTAAATAGGACCAGGTCTGATAGAAGTGATTTTGAAATGCTGGCGATTCTGTGCCAGTGGTGCCATCTTGAAAAACCACTAAAAAAGATAATTGTTTTTAGCCCTATAAATTCTGATTGAATCGTTCGATTTTGACGAAACTTACACAATTGCTGGACCTTACTTTAAGCCACGTTTGGTAAAAATTTGGTTGAAAAATTCGGTTGGAGCTGCCAGCTATGATAATTTTGGTGTCTTCATTTTGAAAAAAAAAATTTGGAAGTGAAAACATTCAAACCATCGAATATTCAAAAAAATGTCCGTTTCTTACAATAAAACCAATCTGTATATAAATCTTATGTTTTATCTACACGTTCAAAATAAAACTTTGGAAATTTCATGTCGGACAAGAACGGTAACCCTCTCCCAGTTAACCTATATTTTTAGCATCAAAAACTTCTGTTCACGGAAACTCACGAACCAATAATCAGATACAGCTAAAATTTACAGAATGCATTGGACTTAAGTAAGACCAGATTTAATAGAAGCGATTTTGAATTGTGGGCAACTCTGTGCCAGTGGTGCCATCTTGAAAAATTACAAAGAAAAAAAACTGCTTTTTGCCCTATGAAATGTTAATAAGTTACCAGATTTCCATGAAATTGACACAGTAGCTAAACCTAACTCCAATCTCTGTTTGGTGGAAATTTGGTTGAAAAATTTGATTGGTGCTGCCAGCTATGGTAATTTTTGTGTCTTTGGTTTTGAAAATTCGCTCAGGAAAATAAAACTTTTTGCACTATAACTTCCAGTGCAGTCATGAAATCAATACGAATTTCATACAATTAATGAAACCTGTCATAAACATTATTCAGGCCAAATTTGGTTGAAAAGCCACGATAGAGTTGCCAGCTATTGTTGGTTTTGTGTTTAATTGCAATATCTTTATTAAGCGGTTTTATCGTAGAATTTTCAAATGGTAATGATATTGTAGTGACAATAAACAGCAAATATTAAGCTTTCGATCATTTGAAAAAACTCGCTGCATGTAACCCTAAATTTCTTTATACTCCTATAACTTCGAATGTAATTAAACAACGTGAAGCAGATTTGATATATTCTTGGCTTTGATACTGGCGAAAGGTTGCCAGCACGAGTCGGTTGTGCTACTTTTGTATCAATAAATGCTTACAGTTAGTATACATACTGGAAGCATTTACAATGAAAATAAATAACCGATGTTACAATTCGCAAAGTTCTGCAAATTTTTCGGATCGCAGCCCCAAACACCAACTTCAGTTACAGTGCTGCAAGCACTGAGCATTTTCTTCATTGATGTTATATGAGATGCTGCTTTCAAAATTATGTGAAATAAGTAACTGATAACGAATATAATTAACCCGTGTTTTGCTCTCATAAACGTTGAAATTCATGCCAGTGGTAATATCTTAAACCTTCCACCATATGAGTTATAATGCATTCTTAAGACGAAAGTAAAACGTGGCATTTGAAACAGGTTGGCCGTAATAAGCAGCACATGTGGTGGAATATGCACTCAAAACCTGCACGATTCTTCTACTGTTCTTCGAACATTAGTGTTTCTAGCGGTTCAGGTGCGCTAGAGTTTTTTTTTTCTTTTCTTTGTTATCGGGCTCAATTGCCAATGCTTCGCCCATCGCCGAAATATTTGTTGTCAAAAGAAAGTCAGAAATTCTTTTTCCCCAAAAGCTCACAATAATGTTAATTTCATCCGCCTGTGAGAATAGAAGCATAGGTAACCAGCGATTATATTTAATCGAGTGGTGTGGAAACAAAAATAATTATCAATTTCTGGTCAACTCTTCGAACATTTCCATCCTATGAGTAACCCTTCACCAAACAAAAAAAACGGACATTCTCACGCATACCAGCTAATTTAACGAAACGTCGCTCAGTTGCTGCTTGTAAAGTAATTATGTATATGAGAAACAAAAAACATATTAAATCCAATACAGTTGATACCCACATAAACACAACATCACCTTGAAAAATAATCGATATCACTCTTCAGTAAACAGGAAGCTGAACAAATTCTATTTTCCTTTCACGGCTATATTACTTTCTTCTTCAAAACCTTTACAAAAAAAAATTATTAAATGAACTCAAACGAATCGATTCATTCGACTACTAAATTAAACAGTTTTACATCATCTTCTAGCTCGTGAATTTTTAAACATTTGGATATGGAACATGACGTGTCTTTACCCGGAAGAAAGTTATTTGAATACATTAGGCATGTATACAGATGTGACACATTGCGATAACATTATCACGTTTTTTTTTAAATAGTTATAGTTATTCTCAAAATTAAAAAAAATATTCTATAAGTTTTTTATTCTTTGGAAAAAGTATCTTTAAATAACATTATGTTCTACAAGCAAGCTATGCAGAAAAATTTGTTACTAATACTTCAAGGTCAAGATAAATTTATAGTAAGTAAATAGTAAATATCTGTTTATCATAAGGCCATTAAAATTCATTTGTGTAATCACCACGAAGTCTGAAAAGTGTGCCGAGTTGTCGGTTGTGTGTTCATCACAAAATTATAACCTGCACCGGGAACTGAGCTTCCAAGAAAGTATGCGAAACAATTCGATAAAAAGGCCACTCATCATTTTGACGGGAAACAAATTTATATCTATCAATATAATCACGATGCAGGTAGTCGTTGTTTTGTCTTGTAACAAATGCGCGTATTCATACTTACAGCATCCGCTAACATTCATTTTGATCAATTTCTAGCCCGCTTAGCATAGCCATTCGAAGCTGCGCTGCAAAAGCATCTGGATCCTCTACTTCTATTTTGTAAAGCCATCCTACTGTAGTCTCCAACAATGTTCTGGATGTTGTTTCGTATTGAGTCGATAGCCCCCACGAGGTTTTTTCTTTTTTTTCGGGCCAAGTAAGACACCTATATGACCGCCGCATGTTGTCACACCGATTGCCACGTGAGAGGATTTCTCGACACCACTAATCTGTACAGCACCTAAGGCTGAAAAAGGTCATCAGCTGCACACTTTGCATTCAGGAATATTCCGTTGAAATATCGATGAAACTCCAAGACGAACCAAAAGAAAAAAGATCCAAATAATATCGTTTTAACTTCATGCTCACAAGAAAAATGCTACACGCACGCACAGCTACACACTGCAGATAGTAGCGATCGCGATTTTTTTTAAAAATTCAATTGTCACGTGCTCCAAAATATAAATAGGTTGGTACCCTTCGACATACGCATCTCTGTCTCTCCGACTAAGCACATACGGGTTAAGGCGATACTATCGCTTATGGAAATTCACTTTAACTGATTGAAGAATTTTTCACTCCCCAACGCACTTTCAAAGCACTTGCTTCAATCACCACGACCGCTCTCCACCGACCTTTCAAGCGACCTTCCCCACAACGATCTGCCCATCAACTCTCTTGAGCTCTGATTTCATACTCGAGGCGAAGGAAAAATCCCGTTACCGGTTCTCGCCTTCGACTCGAGCATCATGCAAAGTCAAATCGAACTAGCTGCACTTGTTATTGTTCAAATCGAACAACAAGATACCGTTAATCCGATTTGAAAGAAAGGTAGCAATTTCGAGCACGGTACAGTGTGCGTCAAAATAATTGGTCCAGTAATTTCAATTGAAATTACTGGATGCTACAACACAGGTCTTTCCACAAGGGCAAGTGCATGGAAAGAGCTGAAGGATGGATGTAATCTGGGAATGGGCAATGACGTGAACGAGTGATCATGCCTTTTACCATCCAATCCTTTCTGAAAAAAAAACTTGAACTAGGTGAACAGAGTAATTTGAAATTAACAATAATAGAGAACCTAGTGAACAACGTGTACAAAAAAAAAGATAAACTGAAATATCTTGAAGGAAGATGTAGTGAACTATGTGATCCTTTTTCAAGATACTAAGGGAGGAGAAGAATTAAGAAGTTGTTGGGGAATGGAGGTGCGTGAACTAGTGAACGGGGTCACCTCGGGGTTTCTTCTTATTCTGCAACCTCCTCAAGAGCTCTTCAATGGCCCAAAAGGCGTTTTCCACCTTATGAAACCTATTCCACAGATCAGGGAATTTCACCGGGAATAGGCTGAAGTTTTGGGACATAGAATGAATTGTTTGAGGAGGCGCATTTGAAGGGATTTTAGGGATAGTGCTCTTCTGGAGCGTAATCTGCAGTCCCTTCAAAACAGAATTACGCTGACTGGAACGACGTCCGTAAAGGACCTTCTTCCAAAAGAGGCGAAGTCGAAGGGTGGAGCGTTTCGGTTTGTGAGTGACTGCTGGAAGAGGATCGATGGTTGGTCTCACTTTCTGACGTGGGAGTGTTGGTGCTGCATCTGAGGGGAGTCCGAGCATTTTAGGTGGAGATAGATGAGATGCAGTAGCAGGGGTGGCGTAAGGCGGGTGCCCAGTACCCACATCGGGAGCTTGGTGATCGGGGAACCCGAGCATCTCGTCGGCATATGCCTCACGTCCGCCGATCTCCACCTCAAAATCTTCTCTGAGGACGGCTTGGCGAAGCATTCTAACAGTGGGAAGGTCCAAGAATAATATGCGCCGTTGCACGCTGGGTAGCAGGTTGCGGCGAAGGATTCTCACCAGCTCGCCATCCTCCATTGGCCGGACCATGCGGTCGACTAGCCGGAGCACCTCGGAGTGGAAGGTGTCAAATGACTCGCCAGGTAGTTGGGAACGGTCTCTTATCTGCTCCAGGATATCCTCATCACTGAAGAGGTCCCAGAACCGCTCTTTAAGAGCCTCGCGTAGCAGAGGCCATTCGACACCTCCTTTGCGCCGATGGTATCTCCAGAACCAGTCGGACGCAGGCCCAACAAACAAAAGATGAGCGTGCTAGCAGAGAAGATGGAAGTCGCCATCGAGTGTTTGGCGCGTGAGTGCTTCCACTCGAAACACAAACAGCTCAATGAGCATTGAACCTTTCAGCCCAGAATATCTTAAATTCCAACAGTTGATAACGTTGGGGACCCAGTCATTGAGTGGTGTCATTAAATAGCCTGTAGAGCTGTTTGGGAGTCTGCCAGAATCTCGGCTCGGAAACATGACTTTTGTTTCTTTTTACTCTATAAGGCAACAAGATAGATAAGTAATGAAGACTGTGACGGAAAACCTGATTAAGTACAAGAATTGAAATGTTGACGGAAATGAAAGCAAGTGCTTCAAGTCTCGAGAAGAGTTCTAAAACGAGTTTGCAAAAGAATGACTGTAGGATTTGTAAAGCTAACCAAATGGGATGCAAAGAAGTATAAGAGTATAGCCTTTTGAAAATAGGAATAATAGAAAATAATTATTGATATTCCAAACAATAAAATATTAAAATAGTGATCTTTGTGTTGGCCTGATTATTAGGCTCGACCCGATCAGAACCCTCTCATCAGGTCCGCTGGCTGGCTGGCTGAATCAAACAAATGAAGTAATAAGTTACGTTATAGGAAGTTTAATGAAATGTAATATAGGGTCGCTTCCTAAATGGAAACGCCCATTCGGAGGTCTGTCCGCCTCCTCCGAAATTCCTAAGAAAAGAGAGGAGCTAGGAGATAAAAACAAAAGTTGCAGTTGTCCAACACATGACAATCCCTCAAAGTACCGGTCGAACTGACGGGACGCAATAGTGGCCACACGCCAACCACACGTATTCCAAACATCAGTTCAAACCAGACCCGAAGAAATTGCCCTATGCCAGACAACTTCAAGACACAAGATGGCGTAGCTTCTAACATAAAAAGGGGCAGGGGCCCTTCGGATAACTCGAACTGGTGACTGGCGAAACTACCAGACCCAGTAAAATCCAGAGTGGTTGCACCCAGAGCCTAAAGCTCAAAAAGACAACACATAAGAAGCTAACGCAAAAGGTATACTAATAAGGATTGAAGTTAAAAGGATAGGATTGGGTAGGATGTTTGCGGCTAAAGGAAAGAGCGAGCAATGCATGTCTTAACAAAAGGGGTTTGTTCTCTCGAACGAAGTAATATCGAATCGCAAAGGATGCGATTCTAAGACCTGCTAGTGAGAGTGGCGGAGCACGAAATACATACTGATACTGGCCAGTATCAGTATGTATTTCGATAAAAAGGCCACTCATCATTTTGACGGGAAACAAATTTATATCTATCAATATGCTCATGATGCAGGTAGTCGTTGTTTTGTCTTGTAACAAATGCGCGTATTAATACTTACAGCATCTGCTAACATTCATTTTGACCAATTTCTAGCCCGCTTAGCATAGCCATTCGAAGCTGCGCTGCAAAAGCATCTGGATCCTCTACTTCTATTTTGTAAAGCCATCCTACTGTAGTCTCCAACAATGTTCTGGATGTTGTTTCGTATTGAGTCGATAGCCCCCACGAGGTTTTTCTTTTTTTTTTTCTTCGCATTTATTGTTCGGGCCAAGTAAGACACCTATATGACCGCCGCATGTTGTCATACCGATTGCCACGTGAGAGGATTTCTCGGCAACACTAATCTCGGCACACCTAAGGCTGAAAAAGGTCATCAGCTGCACACTTAGCATTCAGGAATATTCCGTTGAAATATCGATGAAACTCCAAGACGCACCAAAAGAAAAAAGATCCAAATAATATCGTTTTAACTTCATGCTCACAAGAAAAATGCTACACGCACGCACAGCTACACACTGCAGATAGTAGCGATCGCGATTTCTTTAAGAAATTCAATTTTCACGTGCTCCAAAATATAAATAGGTTGGTACCCTTCGACATACGCATCTCCGTCTCTCCGACTAAGCACATACGGGTTAAGGCGATACTATTGCTTATGGAAATTCACTTTAACTGATTGAAGAATTTTTCACTCCCCAACGCACTTTCAAAGCACTTGCTTCAATCACCACGACCGCTCTCCACCGACCTTTCAAGTGACCCTCCCCACAACGATCTGCCCATCAGCTCTCTTGAGCTCTGATTTCATACTCGAGGCGAAGGTAAAATCCCGTTACCGGTTCTCGCCTTCGACTCGAGCATCATGCAAAGTCAAAGCGAACTAGCTGCACTTGTTATTGTTCAAATCGAACAACAAGATACCGTTAATCCGATTTGAAAGAAAGGTAGCAATTTCGAGCACGGTACAGTGTGCGTCGAAATAATTGGTCCAGTAATTTCAATTGAAATTACTGGATGCTACAACACAGGTCTTTCCACAAGGGCAAGTGCGTGGAAAGAGCTGAAGGATGGATGTAATCTGGGAATGGGCAATGACGTGAACGAGTGATCATGCCTTTTACTATCCAATCCTTTCTGAAAAAAAAACTTGAACTAGGTGAACAGAGTAATTTGAAATGAACAATAATAGAGAACCTAGTGAACAACGTGTACAAAAAAAAAGATAAACTGAAATATCTTGAAGGAAGATGTAGTGAACTATGTGATCCTTTTTCAAGATACTAAGGGAGGAGAGGAATTAAGAAGTTGTTGGGGAATGGAGGTGCGTGAACTAGTGAACGGGGTCACCTCGGGGTTTCTTCTTATTCTGCAACCTCCTCAAGAGCTCTTCAATGGCCCAAAAGGCGTTTTCCACCTTATGAAACCTATTCCACAGATCAGGGAATTTCACCGGGAATAGGCTGAAGTTTTGGGACATAGAATGAATTGTTTGAGGAGGCGCATTTGAAGGGATTTTGGGGATAGTGCTCTTCTGGAGCGTAATCTGCAGTCCCTTCAAAACAGAATTACGCTGACTGGAACGACGTCCGTATAAGACCTTCTTCCAAAAGAGGCGAAGTCGAAGGGTGGAGCGTTTCGGTTTGTGAGTGACTGCTGGAAGAGGATCGACGGTTGGTCTCACTTTCTGACGCGGGGGTGTTGGTGCTGCATCTGAGGGGAGTCCGAGCATTTTAGGTGGATATAGATGAGATGCAGTAGCAGGGGTGGCGTAAGGCGGGTGCCCAGTACCCACATCGGGAGCTTGGTGATCGGGGAGCCCGAGCATCTCGTCGGCATATGCCTCACGTCCGCCGAACTCCACCTCAAAATCTTCTCTGAGGACGGCTTGGCGAAGCAACCTAACAGTGGGAAGGTCCAAGAATAATATGCGCCGTTGCACGCTGGGTAGCAGGTTGCGGCGAAGGATTCTCACCAGCTCGCCATCCTCCATTGGCCGGACCATGCGGTCGACTAGCCGGAGCACCTCGGAGTGGAAGGTGTCAAATGACTCGCCAGGTAGTTGGGAACGGTCTCTTATCTGCTCCAGTATATCCTTATCGCTGAAGAGGTCCCAGAACCGCTCTTTAAGAGCCCCGCGTAGCAGAGGCCATTGTTGTGAATACTAATATGTAAACACACATAAATGTCAAAACAAATTAAATATATCCACTTTGCGATTTCAACGATATTCCACGAAAGTGGTGAACACTAAAATTATAATAG
Organism: Nemotelus pantherinus; assembly: GCA_963978885.1. NCBI lineage: Eukaryota > Metazoa > Arthropoda > Insecta > Diptera > Stratiomyidae > Nemotelus > Nemotelus pantherinus. Next base: position 141,130,524 of record OZ022264.1, on the reverse strand, counting down.
TTTGATTTAGCGGAGACTCAAACAATTGCACTTAATTTTAAAAACAACATTAAAAGCCAAATCCATACACTTTAGTACCTATATTTTTCATTTAGCAAAATTTTACTACTTAAGAGCGAAACATGAGCAAATAAAGACAGTCTGTTTCAGTAAGCCAAATTGCTCGGCGACTGAACAGACGAGTTTCAAATCGAATTTCTTTTTTGATTTTATTTTCAAAGGTCACTATTGCATCGTGATCTTGCTAAAGAGGCGGTTAAATTCGCCATGCAAGTATCAAGTGCATAGTGACCAGTTAGAGAAGTACATTACAATTTTTGCAACATTTCATGGCGATCCTTTGACCAAACGTTCCTGCGAATCACGATATTGTGATTAGCGAACCTGCCACTTACGACTCTGTGAATTACGGTCGTACATTTTTCGAGCGCCTGTTAGATTGAAGCCCGACAACATTTTCCAACTGTACAAAGACAACAATTGCATATTATTGGAAAGTCAATCCTACGAGTTTCTAGCGATACGGATTTCGAGTACTGGAACAACAAATTTTCGAATAGTGGACATTACAGTTTATAACCGAGGAAACTGCACATAAACCATAACACGGAGCTGCTAACATGAATTCCGATCCTACAGCTTACGACCCTGCGATCTATAATACGATGCTGACAACATTGAATACTGCAGGTGTTGATTCCAGTCGATTTTAGAATCATAATCCAGTCAATTTTGAAACCACGATCAAACGAATTTCGAAACCGTACGCGGAGAAGCAACATCGATAAGGGAAATATAAAAAATACGAAAAGTAACTTATGTAAAATATTAATAAATTACACGACTTGAATCGAAAACATGATGTAAAAAATGAGGATTTGATGATTTAAATCAAACGTTATAAAATCATTAAAGTAAACAACAAACATACAACGGGTTTAACATACAACTGTATTAATGCTCTTATTATTTATGTGGAATATTGAAATATTTTAAATAGGTATTAAATAAAACAAAATACAAATAAAATACTTTTGTAATGTATATAGGAAAATTCAAAATAATTTGAATGATTGATTACAAATCATTAAAATACATTAAAATAACGAAAAATTTGTGCATGGTCTGTGGTATGAGAAACAAGTTAGTGAAATAGCAAATCGATTTTACTTATAAAAATAAAATCCCAATAGCATAGCTTTGAAAATTAAGTAGAAAGCCTTTTTGAAGATTTAGAGCATTAAATAGCTAGCAAGATGAGCAACTTTAATGTTCAGCTTGCACTAGAATGCATACCAGTTTTCAATGGTAGTGCAAAACAATTAGATTCATTTTTAACCATATTAGGATTGATCAACGAAAACCTCAATAAAGACGGGAAAGAGGATTTATTAAAGTTTACAGAAAATGTCAAATTGGGCTCTAGCGTCAAAACTCAACTTTTGAGTACAAAAATAAGTAGCTATGAAGAATTAGAAAAAGTGTTAAGAGATAGGTTCATTAGTAGAAAAAACCCACAACAAATCCATACACAGTTAGCACAGTTATATCAAAATGGATCAGTTGAAAAATACAGTGAGAAGATATTGCAGCTCATTAGCGAATTGAATGAAATTCAAATTAATAGCTTAGGACAAAGTCCATCTGCAGCAGAGAAAGCAGCGATACAGAAATCGAATGATTCTTATGCGCTTACTATTTTCAAAAACGGTTTAGACGAGTCACTTAAACCTACAATTTTTGCGGCACAACCGAAAACACTTATAGAAGCAATTCAAATCGCAACAGACTTAGAATCAAGCTATAATGCGACCAAAAATGTTATATACATAAATAAAAATTACAACAGTAATCGACAATTGAATTACAGATATAGATACAAGCCAAACAATACAGAAAATTTATATGATGCTTATAGTAAACACAAAAATGATAAAAGATTCGCTAACAGTTATAGAAATACGAGAAGTAATTATGAAAACCAGGATATGATTAAGAGAAATAATGATAAAAATTATTATAGAAATAACAATAATTCTGAAAGAATTGAAAAAAATTTAATAAACCAGAGATATGGAAATACTTATAATGATATCGTGCCTGAAACTTATAGAAGCTATTCAATAATTCAAGAAGAGAGTGAAAAACACATCGAGTTATTAAACACAAACAAAAAAGATGAACTGATAGATAATATTAAAACAGAAACTGAATCATTGAATGAATACCGATCAATACAAGTCGAGAGACCAACAAACGAATGTTTTAACGATAATGAAATATTGGAAAATGTAACAAGAAGTATTGACATGAATCGTTTGAGCTCCGAAGCATTAACAAATATGAAACCTACACACGAAAATGGTATTAGTCACAAAACAGTAATACCGTGTAAAAGAAAATTAATCGGAAACCAAAAAAATACCAAGCAGAACAAAAATAAAAATAAATCAGAGAAAGCGCATAAACAACCCCAGAATATAACAAGTAAGAAAACTGATTTATATAACAGTAATTCTACGATTGATGAAATAAGATTGATTAAACCAAAACACAATATGAAGCCTAAAAAAGCCTTGCTTTGTAACAGCGACTCGACCGCTGATAGAAAAAAATTGATGAAGTCAAAATTCGATATAAAGAATATTCGAAGAATGATCATGGAAAATAATAAAATTACAGTTAGATGCAGTGACAATCCATCGAAATTAGTTTTGCCATTGGAGAAGCTGACATCTCAAATAACTGAAAAAAATATATCAAATGTGTGCCGAAACAGGAGTCATAAAATTCCTAATACATCGAATATAGAGAAGTTCAAAAACATGCTCAACAAAATGCAACAAAACATTCAAATACAAAATGAACCGATGAAAATAATCATCTACAAAGCTACAAAGAGAATAATCGAATGCTTAATCCAATTTAATTACATAAGCGAGCTACAAATCATGCTCAGAAACAGCATTTGTTTAATGCAAAATTTGAAAGAATAAACCAAAGAAAATAGTAAAACAAATTCAAAATAAGGTAATACATTTATTCTTTAACATAACATATCGAATACACCTTTCGAAATCAAAGTATATTCAATCAAATACAGCAACTTATTTATATATAAAAAATTAACTCCTTGAATTTTATGGAAATTTAAACACAAAAAAAAACAGCAAAAAGAATACCACGAACCATACAAAACATGAAGCAAAAATGGTGTTAACTCACTTATACTAGGAAACACAAAATGCAAAAAACATATATCACTAGAATTTATTACAACTAAATGCACTATAAATATTAAAATATAAAAAAAGCATATTACTTTATAAGCATTGTAATAACATTGTTACTTCAAACAAAATTGATGAAAACCTTCATACATTCACACATTAATTAATATTTATAGAAATTATTATTTTTTACAAGCAAGAATACCAAATTACAAAAATAACATAAAAAAAAAGCTTTGAGTAGAAAATCGGATATATATTTTAAATTAAAACTAAACGAAACACTTATGAATTAAATATTCAAACCTAAGCTTTCTATGAACATAAACAAAAACGTCGATGGACGAAAAATGTGATTAAAATTGTAAAGTATGGAATTGAGTTCAAAAAAAAAAATTTCCTTTCTACAGAAAAGAAATTTTTTTCCCCAAAGGAGGAGGGTGTTGTGAATACTAATATGTAAACACACATAAATGTCAAAACAAATTAAATATATCCACTTTGCGATTTCAACGATATTCCACGAAAGTGGTGAACACTAAAATTATAATAGTTTGATTTAGCGGAGACTCAAACAATTGCACTTAATTTTAAAAACAACATTAAAAGCCAAATCCATACACTTTAGTACCTATATTTTTCATTTAGCAAAATTTTACTACTTAATAGCGACACATGAGCAAATAAAGACAGTCTGTTTCAGTAAGCCAAATTGCTCGGCGACTGAACAGACGAGTTTCAAATCGAATTTCTTTTTTGATTTTATTTTCAAAGGTCACTATTGCATCGTGATCTTGCTAAAGAGGCGGTTAAATTCGCCATGCAAGTATCACGTGCATAGTGACCAGTTAGAGAAGTACATTACAATTTTTGCAACATTTCACCATTCGACACCTCCTTTGCGCCGATGGTATCTCCAGAACCAGTCGGACGCAGGCCCAACAAACAGAAGATGAGCGTGCTGGCAGAGAAGATGGAAGTCGCCATCGAGTGTTTGGCGCGTGAGTGCTTCCACTCGAAACACAAACAGCTCAATGAGCATTGAACCTTTCAGCCCAAAATATCTCAAATTCCAACAGTTGATAACGTTGGGGACCCAGTCATTGAGTGGTGTCATTAAATAGCCTGTAGAGCTGTTCGGGAGTCTGCCAGAATCTCGGCTCGGAAACATGACTTTTGTTTCTTTTTACTCTATTAGGCAACAAGATAGATAAGTAATGAAGACTGTGACGGAAAACCTGATTAAGTATAAGAATTGAAATGTTGACGGAAATGAAAGCAAGTGCTTCAAGTCTCGAGAAGAGTTCTAAAACGAGTATGCAAAAGAATGACTGTAAGATTTGTAAAGCTAACCAAATGGGATGCAAAGAAGTATAAGAGTATAGCCTTTTGAAAATAGGAATAATAGAAAATAATTATTGATATTCCAAACAATAAAATATTAAAATAGTGATCTTTGTGTTGGCCTGATTATTAGGCTCGACCCGATCAGAACCCTCTCATCAGGTCCGCTGGCTGGCTGGCTGAATCAAACAAATGAAGTAATAAGTTACGTTATAGGAAGTTTAATGAAATGTAATATAGGGTCGCTTCCTAAATGGAAAGGCCCATTTGGAGGTCTGTCCGCCTCCTCCGAAATTCCTAAGAAAAGAGAGGAGCTAGGAGATAAAAACAAAAGTTGCAGTTGTCCAACACATGACAATCCCTCAAAGTACCGGTCGAACTGACGGGACGCAATAGTGGCCACACGCCAACCACACGTATTCCAAACATCAGTTCAAACCAGACCCGAAGAAATTGCCCTATGCCAGACAACTTCAAGACACAAGATGGCGTAGCTTCTAACATAAAAAGGGGCAGGGGCCCTTCGGATAACTCGAACTGGTGACTGGCGAAACTACCAGACCCAGTAAAATCCAGAGTGGTTGCACCCAGAGCCTAAAGCTCAAAAAGACAACACATAAGAAGCTAACGCAAAAGGTATACTAATAAGGATTGAAGTTAAAAGGATAGGATTGGGTAGGATGTTTGCGGCTAAAGGAAAGAGCGAGCAATGCATGTCTTAACAAAAGGGGTTTGTTCTCTCGAACGAAGTAATATCGAATCGCAAAGGATGCGATTCTAAGACCTGCTAGTGAGAGTGGCGGAGCACGAAATACATACTGATACTGGCCAGTATCAGTATGTATTTCGATAAAAAGGCCACTCATCATTTTGACGGGAAACAAATTTATATCTATCAATATGCTCACGATGCAGGTAGTCGTTGTTTTGTCTTGTAACAAATGCGCGTATTAATACTTACAGCATCTGCTAACATTCACTTTGATCAATTTCTAGCCCGCTTAGCATAGCCATTCGAAGCTGCGCTGCAAAAGCATCTGGATCCTCTACTTCTATTTTGTAAAGCCATCCTACTGTAGTCTCCAACAATGTTCTGGATGTTGTTTCGTATTGAGTCGATAGCCCCCACGAGGTTTTTCTTTTTTACTAATGTTCGAAGAAGAACATTAGTATTAAAATCACTTTGGCCAAAAATTCATATTTCTATATATATATATATATATATATATATATATATATATATATATATATATATATATATATATATATATATATATATATATATATATATATATATATATATATATATATATATATATATATATATATCATCAAAAAATTTCAGTGAAAAAATCTCAGGAACGCGCCATCCGATTGAGCTGAAATTTTCAGGACACATTGGTGTATATGCAGAATAGTGCCAGGTTTTAGAAAAAGTTGAAAATCTTTAACCCTTTGGCGCCGGCGGCCATTTTAGTGATATTTTTATTATACCTATTATTCCGTACACAAATAAGTTTTGCAAAAATAAAGTTAGCAAAATAAATTTCGAACGTGTTTTACATGTGAATCGGATAACTTTTTGGAATTTTTTAACCCCATGTGTGCGCTGGGTGCCTAAAAAGAGATCGGGAAAAATTGAAAATTTTTAAATTGCGATAACTTTTGACAGAGCTTTTCAATCATTACCAAATTTTCAGAACATATTGGTATTATGTAGTTGTAAATTTTTGTAGCTTTTGATGAGTGTGCTGGCAACCCAGAAGCTAGGGCAAGCACTGAAAGTGAAAACTTTCAAATTATCGTTTCTCTTGAAAAAATGCCGTTTCTTCAAAAAAAGCCACTCATATGTAAATTTCGTGCTTTGTTAACATAGGCAAAAAATAAAATTTGATATGGTATAACGGGCACGCCTGGTAACCCTTGCCCAATTTACCTATATTTTTAGCATCAAAAACTTCTGTTCACGGAAACTCACGATCCGATGAGCAGAATTAATTGAAATTTACAAAATGTATTGGTCTTAAATAGGACCAAGTCTGATAGAATTGATTTTGCAATGCGGGCGATTCTGTGCCAGTGGTGCCATCTTGAAAAATCACTAAAAAAATTAACTGCTTTTAGCCCTATAAATTCTGATTGAATCGTTCGATTTTGACGAAATTCACACAGTAGCTGAACCTTACTTTAAACCACGTTTGGTAGCAATTTGGTCGAAAAGTTCGTATGGAGCTGCCAGCTACGATAATTTTGGTGTCTTAAATTTTAAAAAATAAAAATTTGGTAGTGAAAACATTCAAATCATCGAATATCCTAAAAATGTCCGTTTCTTACAATAAAACCAATCTGTATACAAATCTTATGCTTTATCTACACGTTCAAAGGTAAACTTTGGAAATCTCATGTCGGACAAGAACGGTAACCCTCTCCCAGTTAACCCATATTTTTAGCATCAAAAACTTCTGCTCACGGGAATTCACGAACCAATAATCAGATACCATTGAAATTTACAGAATGCATTGAACTTAAGTAGAACCAGGTCTGATAGAAGCGATTTTGAATTAAGGGCAACTCTGTGCCAGTGGTGCCATCTTGAAAAATTACAAAGAAAAAAAAACTGCTTTTTGCCCTATGAAATGTGAATAGTAACCAGATTTTCATGAAATTGACGCAGTAGCTGCACCTTACTCTAAACTCTGTTTGGTAGAAATTTGGTTGAAAAATTCGATTGGTGCTGCCAGCCATGGTAATTTTGGTGTCTATGGTTTTGAGAATTCGCTCAGGAAAATAAAACTTTTTGCCCTATAGCTGCCAGTGCAGTCATGAAATCAATACGAATTTCATACAATTAACGGAACCTATCATAAGCATTATTCAGGCCAAATTTGGTTGAAAAGCCACGATAGGGTTGCCAGCTATTGTTGGTTTTGTGTTTAATTGCAATATCTTTATTAAGCGGTTTTATCGTAGAATTTTCAAATGGTAATGATATTGTAGTGACAATAAACAGCAAATATTAAGCTTTCGATTATTTGAAAAAACTTCCTGTAGGTAACCCTAAATTTCTTTATACACCTATAACTTCGAATGTAATATAACAACGTGAAGCAGATGTGATATATTCTTGGCTTTGATACTGGCAGAAGGTTGCCAGCACGAGTTGGTTGTGCTACTTTTGTCTCAATAAATGCTTACAGTTAGTACTCATACCGGAAACATTTACAATGAAAATAAATAACCAATTTTTCAATTCCCAAAGTTCTGCAAATTTTTCGGATCGCAGCCCCAAACGCCAACTTCAGTTACAGTGCTGCAGGCACTGAGCATTTTCTTCATTTATGTTATATGAGATGCTGCTTTCAAAGTTTGGTGAAATAAGAAACTGATAACGAATATAATTAACAAGTGTTTTTCTTTCATAAACTTTGAAACCCATGCCAATGGTAATATCTGAAACCTTCTACCATATGAGTTATTTTTTTTTCTTCGCATTTATTGTTCGGGCCAAGTAAGACACCTATATGACCGCCGCATGTTGTCACACCGATTGCCACGTGAGAGAATTTCTCGGCAACACTAATCTCGGCACACCTAAGGCTGAAAAAGGTCATCAGCTGCACACTTAGCATTCAGGAATATTCCGTTGAAATATCGATGAAACTCCAGGACGCACCAAAAGAAAAAAGATCCAAATAATATCGTTTTAACTTCATGCTCACAAGAAAAATGCTACACGCACGCACAGCTACACACTGCAGATAGTAGCGATCGCGATTTCTTTAAGAAATTCAATTTTCACGTGCTCCAAAATATAAATAGGTTGGTACCCTTCGACATACGCATCTCTGTCTCTCCGACTAAGCACATACGGGTTAAGGCGATACTATTGCTTATGGAAATTCACTTTAACTGATTGAAGAATTTTTCACTCCCCAACGCACTTTCAAAGCACTTGCTTCAATCACCACGACCGCTCTCCACCGACCTTTCAAGTGACCCTCCCCACAACGATCTGCCCATCAGCTCTCTTGAGCTCTGATTTCATACTCGAGGCGAAGGTAAAATCCCGTTACCGGTTCTCGCCTTCGACTCGAGCATCATGCAAAGTCAAATCGAACTAGCTGCACTTGTTATTGTTCAAATCGAACAACAAGATACCGTTAATCCGTTTTGAAAGAAAGGTAGCAATTTCGAGCACGGTACAGTGTGCGTCGAAATAATTGGTCCAGTAATTTCAATTGAAATTACTGGATGCTACAACACAGGTCTTTCCACAAGGGCAAGTGCGTGGAAAGAGCTGAAGGATGGATGTAATCTGGGAATGGGCAATGACGTGAACGAGTGATCATGCCTTTTACTATCCAATCCTTTCTGAAAAAAAAACTTGAACTAGGTGAACAGAGTAATTTGAAATGAACAATAATAGAGAACCTAGTGAACAACGTGTACAAAAAAAAAGATAAACTGAAATATCTTGAAGGAAGATGTAGTGAACTATGTGATCCTTTTTCAAGATACTAAGGGAGGAGAGGAATTAAGAAGTTGTTGGGGAATGGAGGTGCGTGAACTAGTGAACGGGGTCACCTCGGGGTTTCTTCTTATTCTGCAACCTCCTCAAGAGCTCTTCAATGGCCCAAAAGGCGTTTTCCACCTTATGAAACCTATTCCACAGATCAGGGAATTTCACCGGGAATAGGCTGAAGTTTTGGGACATAGAATGAATTGTTTGAGGAGGCGCATTTGAAGGGATTTTAGGGATAGTGCTCTTCTGGAGCGTAATCTGCAGTCCCTTCAAAACAGAATTACGCTGACTGGAACGACGTCCGTATAGGACCTTCTTCCAAAAGAGGCGAAGTCGAAGGGTGGAGCGTTTCGGTTTGTGAGTGACTGCTGGAAGAGGATCGACGGTTGGTCTCTTTTTCTGACGCGGGGGTGTTGGTGCTGCATCTGAGGGGAGTCCGAGCATTTTAGGTGGATATAGATGAGATGCAGTAGTAGGGGTGGCGTAAGGCGGGTGCCCAGTACCCACATCGGGAGCTTGGTGATCGGGGAACCCGAGCATCTCGTCGGCATATGCCTCACGTCCACCGATCTCCAACTCAAAATCTTCTCTGAGGACGGCTTGGCGAAGCAACCTAACAGTGGGAAGGTCCAAGAATAATATGCGCCGTTGCACGCTGGGTAGCAGGTTGCGGCGAAGGATTCTCACCAGCTCGCCATCCTCCATTGGCCGGACCATGCGGTCGACTAGCCGGAGCACCTCGGAGTGGAAGGTGTCAAATGACTCGCCAGGTAGTTGGGAACGGTCTCTTATCTGCTCGAGTATATCCTTATCGCTGAAGAGGTCCCAGAACCGCTCTTTAAGAGCCCCGCATAGCAGAGGCCATTCGACACCTCCTTTGCGCCGATGGTATCTCCAGAACCAGTCGGACGCAGGCCCAACAAACAGAAGATGAGCGTGCTGGCAGAGAAGATGGGAGTCGCCATCGAGTGTTTGGCGCGTGAGTGCTTCCACTCGAAACACAAACAGCTCAATGAGCATTGAACCTTTCAGCCCAGAATATCTCAAATTCCAACAGTTGATAACGTTGGGGACCCAGTCATTGAGTGGTGTCATTAAATAGCCTGTAGAGCTGTTCGGGAGTCTGCCAGAATCTCGGCTCGGAAACATGACTTTTGTTTCTTTTTACTCTATTAGGCAACAAGATAGATAAGTAATGAAGACTGTGACGGAAAACCTGATTAAGTATAAGAATTGAAATGTTGACGGAAATGAAAGCAAGTGCTTCAAGTCTCGAGAAGAGTTCTAAAACGAGTATGCAAAAGAATGACTGTAAGATTTGTAAAGCTAACCAAATGGGATGCAAAGAAGTATAAGAGTATAGCCTTTTGAAAATAGGAATAATAGAAAATAATTATTGATATTCCAAACAATAAAATATTAAAATAGTGATCTTTGTGTTGGCCTGATTATTATGCTCGACCCGATCAGAACCCTCTCATCAGGTCCGCTGGCTGGCTGGCTGAATCAAACAAATGAAGTAATAAGTTACGTTATAGGAAGTTTAATGAAATGTAATCAAGGGTCGCTTCCTAAATGGAAACGCCCATTCGGAGGTCTGTCCGCCTCCTCCGAAATTCCTAAGAAAAGAGAGGAGCTAGGAGATAAAAACAAAAGTTGCAGTTGTCCAACACATGACAATCCCTCAAAGTACCGGTCGAACTGACGGGACGCAATAGTGGCCACACGCCAACCACACGTATTCCAAACATCAGTTCAAACCAGACCCGAAGAAATTGCCCTATGCCAGACAACTTCAAGACACAAGATGGCGTAGCTTCTAACATAAAAAGGGGCAGGGGCCCTTCGGATAACTCGGACTGGTGACTGGCGAAACTACCAGACCCAGTAAAATCCAGAGTGGTTGCACCCAGAGCCTAAAGCTCAAAAAGACAACACATAAGAAGCTAACGCAAAAGGTATACTAATAAGGATTGAAGTTAAAAGGATAGGATTGCGTAGGATGTTTGCGGCTAAAGGAAAGAGCGAGCAATGCATGTCTTAACAAAAGGGGTTTGTTCTCTCGAACGAAGTAATATCGAATCGCAAAGGATGCGATTCTAAGACCTGCTAGTGAGAGTGGCGGAGCACGAAATACATACTGATACTGGCCAGTATCAGTATGTATTTCGATAAAAAGGCCACTCATCATTTTGACGGGAAACAAATTTATATCTATCAATATGCTCACGATGCAGGTAGTCGTTGTTTTGTCTTGTAACAAATGCGCGTATTCATACTTACAGCATCTGCTAACATTCATTTTGATCAATTTCTAGCCCGCTTAGCATAGCCATTCGAAGCTGCGCTGCAAAAGCATCTGGATCCTCTACTTCTATTTTGTAAAGCCATCCTACTGTAGTCTCCAACAATGTTCTGGATGTTGTTTCGTATTGAGTCGATAGCCCCCACGAGGTTTTTCTTTTTTTTTTTCTTCGCATTTATTGTTCGGGCCAAGTAAGTTACCTATATGACCGCCGCATGTTGTCACACCGATTGCCACGTGAGAGGATTTCTCGGCAACACTTATCTCGGCACACCTAAGGCTGAAAAAGGTCATCAGCTGCACACTTAGCATTCAGGAATATTCCGTTGAAATATCGATGAAACTCCAAGACGCACCAAAAGAAAAAAGATCCAAATAATATCGTTTTAACTTCATGCTCACAAGAAAAATGCTACACGCATGCACAGCTACACACTGCAGATAGTAGCGATCGCGATTTCTTTCAGAAATTCAATTGTCACGTGCTCCAAAATATAAATAGGTTGGTACCCTTCGACATACGCATCTCTGTCTCTCCGACTAAGCACATACGGGTTAAGGCGATACTATCGCTTATGGAAATTCACTTTAACTGATTGAAGAATTTTTCACTCCCCAACGCACTTTCAAAGCACTTGCTTCAATCACCACGACCGCTCTCCACCGACCTTTCAAGCGACCCTCCCCACAACGATCTGTCCATCAACTCTCTTGAGCTCTGATTTCATACTCGAGGCGAAAGTAAAATCCCGTTACCGGTTCTCGCCTTCGACTCGAGCATCATGCAAAGTCAAATCGAACTAGCTGCACTTGTTATTGTTCAAATCGAACAACAAGATACCGTTAATCCGATTTGAAAGAAAGGTAGCAATTTCGAGCACGGTACAGTGTGCGTCAAAATAATTGGTCCAGTAATTTCAATTGAAATTACTGGATGCTACAACACAGGTCTTTCCACAAAGGCAAGTGCGTGGAAAGAGCTGAAGGATGGATGTAATCTGGGAATGGGCAATGACGTGAACGAGTGATCATGCCTTTTACTATCCAATCCTTTCTGAAAAAAAAACTTGAACTAGGTGAACAGAGTAATTTGAAATGAACAATAATAGAGAACCTAGTGAACAACGTGTACAAAAAAAAAGATAAACTGAAATATCTTGAAGGAAGATGTAGTGAACTATGTGATCCTTTTTCAAGATACTAAGGGAGGAGAGGAATTAAGAAGTTGTTGGGGAATGGAGGTGCGTGAACTAGTGAACGGGGTCACCTCGGGGTTTCTTCTTATTCTGCAACCTCCTCAAGAGCTCTTCAATGGCCCAAAAGGCGTTTTCCACCTTATGAAACCTATTCCACAGATCAGGGAATTTCACCGGGAATAGGCTGAAGTTTTGGGACATAGAATGAATTGTTTGAGGAGGCGCATTTGAAGGGATTTTAGGGATAGTGCTCTTCTGGAGCGTAATCTGCAGGCCCTTCAAAACAGAATTACGCTGACTGGAACGACGTCCGTATAGGACCTTTTTCCAAAAGAGGCGAAGTCGAAGGGTGGAGCGTTTCGGTTTGTGAGTGACTGCTGGAAGAGGATCGACGGTTGGTCTCACTTTCTGACGCGGGGGTGTTGGTGCTGCATCTGAGGGGAGTCCGAGCATTTTAGGTGGAGATAGATGAGATGCAGTAGCAGGGGTGGCGTAAGGCGGGTGCCCAGTACCCACATCGGGAGCTTGGTGATCGGGGAACCCGAGCATCTCGTCGGCATATGCCTCACGTCCGCCGATCTCCACCTCAAAATCTTCTCTGAGGACGGCTTGGCGAAGCAACCTTACAGTGGGAAGGTCCAAGAATAATATGCGCCGTTGCAAGCTGGGCAGCAGGTTGCGGCGAAGGATTCTCACCAGCTCGCCATCCTCCATTGGCCGGACCATGCGGTCGACTAGCCGGAGCACCTCGGAGTGGAAGGTGTCAAATGACTCGCCAGATAGTTGGGAACGGTCTCTTTTCTGCTCCAGTATATCCTCATCGCTGAAGAGGTCCCAGAACCGCTCTTTAAGAGCCCCGCGTAGCAGAGGCCATTCGACACCTCCTTTGCGCCGATGGTATCTCCAGAACCAGTCGGACGCAGGCCCAACAAACAGAAGATAAGCGTGCTGGCAGAAAAGATGGAAGTCGCCATCGAGTGTTTGGCGCGTGAGTGCTTCCACTCGAAACACAAACAGCTCAATGAGCATTGAACCTTTCAGCCCAGAATATCTCAAATTCCAACAGTTGATAACGTTGGGGACCCAGTAATTGAGTGGTGTCATTAAATAGCCTGTAGAGCTGTTCGGGAGTCTGCCAGAATCTCGGCTCGGAAACATGACTTTTGTTTCTTTTTACTCTATTAGGCAACAAGATAGATAAGTAATGAAGACTGTGACGGAAAACCTGATTAAGTATAAGAATTGAAATGTTGACGGAAATGAAAGCAAGTGCTTCAAGTCTCGAGAAGAGTTCTAAAACGAGTATGCAAAAGAATGACTGTAAGATTTGTAAAGCTAACCAAATGGGATGCAAAGAAGTATAAGAGTATAGCCTTTTGAAAATAGGAATAATAGAAAATAATTATTGATATTCCAAACAATAAAATATTAAAATAGTGATCTTTGTGTTGGCCTGATTATTAGGCTCGACCCGATCAGAACCCTCTCATCAGGTCCGCTGGCTGGCTGGCTGAATCAAACAAATGAAGTAATAAGTTACGTTATAGGAAGTTTAATGAAATGTAATATAGGGTCGCTTCCTAAATGGAAACGCCCATTCGGAGGTCTGTCCGCCTCCTCTGAAATTCCTAAGAAAAGAGAGGAGCTAGGAGATAAAAACAAAAGTTGCAGTTGTCCAACACATGACAATCCCTCAAAGTACCGGTCGAACTGACGGGACGCAATAGTGGCCACACGCCAACCACACGTATTCCAAACATCAGTTCAAACCAGACCCGAAGAAATTGCCCTATGCCAGACAACTTCAAGACACAAGATGGCGTAGCTTCTAACATAAAAAGGGGCAGGGGCCCTTCGGATAACTCGGACTGGTGACTGGCGAAACTACCAGACCCAGTAAAATCCAAAGTGGTTGCACCCAGAGCCTAAAGCTCAAAAAGACAACACATAAGAAGCTAACGCAAAAGGTATACTAATAAGGATTGAAGTTAAAAGGATAGGATTGGGTAGGATGTTTGCGGCTAAAAGAAAGAGCGAGCAATGCATGTCTTAACACAAGAGGTTTGTTCTCTCGAACGAAGTAATATCGAATCGCAAAGGATGCGATTCTAAGACCTGCTAGTGAGAGTGGCGGAGCACGAAATACATACTGATACTGGCCAGTATCAGTATGTATTTCGATAAAAAGGCCACTCATCATTTTGACGGGAAACAAATTTATATCTATCAATATGCTCACGATGCAGGTAGTCGTTGTTTTGTCTTGTAACAAATGCGCGTATTCATACTTACAGCATCTGCTAACATTCATTTTGATCAATTTCTAGCCCGCTTAGCATAGCCATTCGAAGCTGCGCTGCAAAAGCATTTGGATCCTCTACTTCTATTTTGTAAAGCCATCCTACTGTAGTCTCCAACAATGTTCTGGATGTTGTTTCGTATTGAGTCGATAGCCCCCACGAGGTTTTTCTTTTTTTTTTTTTCTTCGCATTTATTGTTCGGGCCAAGTAAGACACCTATATGACCGCCGCATGTTGTCACACCGATTGCCACGTGAGAGGATTTCTCGGCAACACTAATCTCGGCACACCTAAGGCTGAAAAAGGTCATCAGCTGCACACTTAGCATTCAGGAATATTCCGTTGAAATATCGATGAAACTCCAAGACGCACCAAAAGAAAAAAGATCCAAATAATATCGTTTTAACTTCATGCTCACAAGAAAAATTCTACACGCATGCACAGCTACACACTGCAGATAGTAGCGATCGCGATTTCTTTAAGAAATTCAATTGTCACGTGCTCCAAAATATAAAAAGGTTGGTATCCTTCGACATACGCATCTATGTCTCTCCGACTAAGCACATACGGGTTAAGGCGATACTATCGCTTATGGAAATTCACTTTAACTGATTGAAGAATTTTTCACTCCCCAACGCACTTTCAAAGCACTTGCTTCAATCACCACGACCGCTCTCCACTGACCTTTCAAGCGACCCTCCCCACAACGATCTGCCCATCAGCTCTCTTGAGCTCTGATTTCATACTCGAGGCGAAGGTAAAATCCCGTTACCGGTTCTCGCCTTTGACTCGAGCATCATGCAAAGTCAAATCGAACTAGCTGCACTTGTTATTGTTCAAATCGAACAACAAGATACCGTTAATCCGATTTGAAAGAAAGGTAGCAATTTCGAGCACGGTACAGTGTGCGTCGAAATAATTGGTCCAGTAATTTCAATTGAAATTACTGGATGCTACAACACAGGTCTTTCCACAAGGGCAAGTGCGTGGAAAGAGCTGAAGGATGGATGTAATCTGGGAATGGGCAATGACGTGAACGAGTGATCATGCCTTTTACTATCCAATCCTTTCTGAAAAAAAAACTTGAACTAGGTGAACAGAGTAATTTGAAATGAACAATAATAGAGAACCTAGTGAACAACGTGTACAAAAAAAAAAGATAAACTGAAATATCTGGAAGGAAGATGTAGTGAACTATGTGATCCTTTTTCAAGATACTAAGGGAGGAGAGGAATTAAGAAGTTGTTGGGGAATGGAGGTGCGTGAACTAGTGAACGGGGTCACCTCGGGGTTTCTTCTTATTCTGCAACCTCCTCAAGAGCTCTTCAATGGCCCAAAAGGCGTTTTCCACCTTATGAAACCTATTCCACAGATCAGGGAATTTCACCGGGAATAGGCTGAAGTTTTGGGACATAGAATGAATTGTTTGAGGAGGCGCATTTGAAGGGATTTTAGGGATAGTGCTCTTCTGGAGCGTAATCTGCAGTCCCTTCAAAACAGAATTACGCTGACTGGAACGACGTCCGTATAGGACCTTCTTCCAAAAGAGGCGAAGTCGAAGGGTGGAGCGTTTCGGTTTGTGAGTGACTGCTGGAAGAGGATCGACGGTTGGTCTCACTTTCTGACGCGGGGGTGTTGGTGCTGCATCTGAGGGGAGTCCGAGCATTTTAGGTGGAGATAGATGAGATGCAGTAGCAGGGGTGGCGTAAGGCGGGTGCCCAGTACCCACATCGGGAGCTTGGTGATCGGGGAACCCGAGCATCTCGTCGGCATATGCCTCACGTCCGCCGATCTCCACCTCAAAATCTTCTCTGAGGACGGCTTGGCGAAGCAACCTAACAGTGGGAAGGTCCAAGAATAATATGCGCCGTTGCACGCTGGGTAGCAGGTTGCGGCGAAGGATTCTCACCAGCTCGCCATCCTCCATTGGCCGGACCATGCGGTCGACTAGCCGGAGCACCTCGGAGTGGAAGGTGTCAAATGACTCGCCAGGTAGTTGGGAACGGTCTCTTATCTGCTCCAGGATATCCTCATCGCTGAAGAGGTCCCAGAACCGCTCTTTAAGAGCCCCGCGTAGCAGAGGTCATTCGACACCTCCTGTGCGCCGATGGTATCTCCAGAACCAGTCGGACGCAGGCCCAACAAACAGAAGATAAGCGTGCTGGCAGAGAAGATGGAAGTCGCCATCGAGTGTTTGGCGCGTGAGTGCTTCCACTCGAAACACAAACAGCTCAATGAGCATTGAACCTTTCAGCCCAGAATATCTCAAATTCTAACAGTTGATAACGTTGGGGACCCAGTCATTGAGTGGTGTCATTAAATAGCTTGTAGAGCTGTTCGGAAGTCTGCCAGAATCTCGGCTCGGAAACATGACTTTTGTTTCTTTTTACTCTAGTAGGCAACAAGATAGATAAGTAATGAAGACTGTGACGGAAAACCTGATTAAGTATAAGAATTGAAATGTTGACGGAAATGAAAGCAAGTGCTTCAAGTCTCGAGAAGAGTTCTAAAACGAGTATGCAAAAGAATGACTGTAAGATTTGTAAAGCTAACCAAATGGGATGCAAAGAAGTATAAGAGTATAGCCTTTTGAAAATAGGAATAATAGAAAATAATTATTGATATTCCAAACAATAAAATATTAAAATAGTGATCTTTGTGTTGGCCTGATTATTAGGCTCGACCCGATCAGAACCCTCTCATCAGGTCCGCTGGCTGGCTGGCTGAATCAAACAAATGAAGTAATAAGTTACGTTATAGGAAGTTTAATGAAATGTAATATAGGGTCGCTTCCTAAATGGAAACGCCCATTCGGAGGTCTGTCCGCCTCCTCCGAAATTCCTAAGAAAAGAGAGGAGCTAGGAGATAAAAACAAAAGTTGCAGTTGTCCAACACATGACAATCCCTCAAAGTACCGGTCGAACTGACGGGACGCAATAGTGGCCACACGCCAACCACACGTATTCCAAACATCAGTTCAAACCAGACCCGAAGAAATTGCCCTATGCCAGACAACTTCAAGACACAAGATGGCGTAGCTTCTAACATAAAAAGGGGCAGGGGCCCTTCGGATAACTCGGACTGGTGACTGGCGAAACTACCAGACCCAGTAAAATCCAGAGTGGTTGCACCCAGAGCCTAAAGCTCAAAAAGACAACACATAAGAAGCTAACGCAAAAGGTATACTAATAAGGATTGAAGTTAAAAGGATAGGATTGGGTAGGATGTTTGCGGCTAAAGGAAAGAGCGAGCAATGCATGTCTTAACAAAAGGGGTTTGTTCTCTCGAACGAAGTAATATCGAATCGCAAAGGATGCGATTCTAAGACCTGCTAGTGAGAGTGGCGGAGCACGAAATACATACTGATACTGGCCAGTATCAGTATGTATTTCGATAAAAAGGCCACTCATCATTTTGACGGGAAACAAATTTATATCTATCAATATGCTCACGATGCAGGTAGTCGTTGTTTTGTCTTGTAACAAATGCGCGTATTCATACTTACAGCATCTGCTAACATTCATTTTGATCAATTTCTAGCCCGCTTAGCATAGCCATTCGAAGCTGCGCTGCAAAAGCATTTGGATCCTCTACTTCTATTTTGTAAAGCCATCCTACTGTAGTCTCCAACAATGTTCTGGATGTTGTTTCGTATTGAGTCGATAGCCCCCACGAGGTTTTTCTTTTTTATTTTTTCTTCGCATTTATTGTTCGGGCCAAGTAAGACACCTATATGACCGCCGCATGTTGTCACACCGATTGCCACGTGAGAGGATTTCTCGGCAACACTAATCTCGGCACACCTAAGGCTGAAAAAGGTCATCAGCTGCACACTTAGCATTCAGGAATATTCCGTTGAAATATCCATGAAACTCCAAGACGCACCAAAAGAAAAAAGATCCAAATAATATCGTTTTAACTTCGTGCTCACAAGAAAAATGCTACACGCATGCACAGCTACACACTGCAGATAGTAGCGATCGCGATTTCTTTAAGAAATTCAATTGTCACGTGCTCCAAAATATAAATAGGTTGGTATCCTTCGACATACGCATCTCTGTCTCTCCGACTAAGCACATACGGGTTAAGGCGATACTATCGCTTATGGAAATTCACTTTAACTGATTGAAGAATTTTTCACTCCCCAACGCACTTTCAAAGCACTTGCTTCAATCACCACGACCGCTCTCCACCGACCTTTCAAGCGACCCTCCCCACAACGATCTGTCCATCAACTCTCTTGAGCTCTGATTTCATACTCGAGGCGAAGGTAAAATCCCGTTACCGGTTCTCGCCTTCGACTCGAGCATCATGCAAAGTCAAATCGAACTAGCTGCACTTGTTATTGTTCAAATCGAACAACAAGATACCGTTAATCCGATTTGAAAGAAAGGTAGCAATTTCGAGCACGGTACAGTGTGCGTCGAAATAATTGGTCCAGTAATTTCAATTGAAATTACTGGATGCTACAACACAGGTCTTTCCACAAGGGCAAGTGCGTGGAAAGAGCTGAAGGATGGATGTAATCTGGGAATGGGCAATGACGTGAACGAGTGATCATGCCTTTTACTATCCAATCCTTTCTGAAAAAAAAACTTGAACTAGGTGAACAGAGTAATTTGAAATGAACAATAATAGAGAACCTAGTGAACAACGTGTACAAAAAAAAAGATAAACTGAAATATCTTGAAGGAAGATGTAGTGAACTATGTGATCCTTTTTCAAGATACTAAGGGAGGAGAGGAATTAAGAAGTTGTTGGGGTATGGAGGTGCGTGAACTAGTGAACGGGGTCACCTCGGGGTTTCTTCTTATTCTGCAACCTCCTCAAGAGCTCTTCAATGGCCCAAAAGGCGTTTTCCACCCTATGAAACCTATTCCACAGATCAGGGAATTTCACCGGGAATAGGCTGAAGTTTTGGGACATAGAATGAATTGTTTGAGGAGGCGCATTTGAAGGGATTTTAGGGATAGTGCTCTTCTGGAGCGTAATCTGCAGTCCCTTCAAAACAGAATTACGCTGACTGGAACGACGTCCGTATAGGACCTTCTTCCAAAAGAGGCGAAGTCGAAGGGTGGAGCGTTTCGGTTTGTGAGTGACTGCTGGAAGAGGATCGACGGTTGGTCTCACTTTCTGACGCGGGGGTGTTGGTGCTGCATCTGAGGGGAGTCCGAGCATTTTAGGTGGAGATAGATGAGATGCAGTAGCAGGGGTGGCGTAAGGCGGGTGCCCAGTACCCACATAGGGAGCTTGGTGATCGGGGAACCCGAGCATCTCGTCGGCATATGCCTCACGTCCGCCGATCTCCACCTCAAAATCTTCTCTGAGGACGGCTTGGCGAAGCAACCTAACAGTGGGAAGGTCCAAGAATAATATGCGCCGTTGCAAGCTGGGTAGCAGGTTGCGGCGAAGGATTCTCACCAGCTCGCCATCCTCCATTGGCCGGACCATGCGGTCGACTAGCCGGAGCACCTCGGAGTGGAAGGTGTCAAATGACTCGCCAGGTAGTTGGGAACGGTCTCTTATCTGCTCCAGGATATCCTCATCGCTGAAGAGGTCCCAGAACCGCTCTTTAAGAGCCCCGCGTAGCAGAGGCCATTCGAAACCTCCTTTGCGCCGATGGTATCTCCAGAACCAGTCGGACGCAGGCCCAACAAACAGAAGATGAGCGTGCTGGCAGAGAAGATGGGAGTCGCCATCGAGTGTTTGGCGCGTGAGTGCTTCCACTCGAAACACAAACAGCTCAATGAGCATTGAACCTTTCAGCCCAGAATATCTTAAATTCCAACAGTTGATAACGTTGGGGACCCAGTAATTGAGTGATGTCATTAAATAGCCTGTAGAGCTGTTCGGGAGTCTGCCAGAATCTCGGCTCGGAAACATGACTTTTGTTTCTTTTTACTCTATTAGGCAACAAGATAGATAAGTAATGAAGACTGTGACGGAAAACCTGATTAAGTATAAGAATTGAAATGTTGACGGAAATGAAAGCAAGTGCTTCAAGTCTCGAGAAGAGTTCTAAAACGAGTATGCAAAAGAATGACTGTAAGATTTGTAAAGCTAACCAAATGGGATGCAAACTAGTATAAGAGTATATCCTTTTGAAAATAGGAATAATAGAAAATAATTATTGATATTCCAAACAATAAAATATTAAAATAGTGATCTTTGTGTTGGCCTGATTATTAGGCTCGACCCGATCAGAACCCTCTCATCAGGTCCGCTGGCTGGCTGGCTGAATCAAACAAATGAAGTAATAAGTTACGTTATAGGAAGTTTAATGAAATGTAATACAGGGGCGCTTCCTAAATGGAAACGCCCATTCGGAGGTCTGTCCGCCTCCTCCGAAATTCCTAAGAAAAGAGAGGAGCTAGGAGATAAAAACAAAAGTTGCAGTTGTCCAACACATGACAATCCCTCAAAGTACCGGTAGAATTGACGGGACGCAATAGTGGCCACACGCCAACCACACGTATTCCAAACATCAGTTCAAACCAGACCCGAAGAAATTGCCCTATGCCAGACAACTTCAAGACACAAGATGGCGTAGCTTCTAACATAAAAAGGGGCAGGGGCCCTTCGGATAACTCGGACTGGTGACTGGCGAAACTACCAGACCCAGTAAAATCCAGAGTGGTTGCACCCAGAGCCTAAAGCTCAAAAAGACAACACATAAGAAGCTAACGCAAAAGGTATACTAATAAGGATTGAAGTTAAAAGGATAGGATTGGGTAGGATGTTTGCGGCTAAAGGAAAGAGCGAGCAATGCATGTCTTAACAAAAGGGGTTTGTTCTCTCGAACGAAGTAATATCGAATCGCAAAGGATGCGATTCTAAGACCTGCTAGTGAGAGTGGCGGAGCACGAAATACATACTGATACTGGCCAGTATCAGTATGTATTTCGATAAAAAGGCCACTCATCATTTTGATGGGAAACAAATTTATATCTATCAATATGCTCACGATGCAGGTAGTCGTTGTTTTGTCTTGTAACAAATGCGCGTATTCATACTTACAGCATCTGCTAACATTCATTTTGATCAATTTCTAGCCCGCTTAGCATAGCCATTCGAAGCTGCGCTGCAAAAGCATCTGGATCCTCTACTTCTATTTTGTAAAGCCATCCTACTGTAGTCTCCAACAATGTTCTGGATGTTGTTTCGTATTGAGTCGATAGCCCCCACGAGGTTTTTCTTTTTTATTTTTTCTTCGCATTTATTGTTCGGGCCAAGTAAGACACCTATATGACCGCCGCATGTTGTCACACCGATTGCCACGTGAGAGGATTTCTCGGCAACACTAATCTCGGCACACCTAAGGCTGAAAAAGGTCATCAGCTGCACACTTAGCATTCAGGAATATTCCGTTGAAATATCGATGAAACTCCAAGACGCACCAAAAGAAAAAAGATCCAAATAATATCGTTTTAACTTCATGCTCACAAGAAAAATGCTACACGCATGCACAGCTACACACTGCAGATAGTAGCGATCGCGATTTCTTTAAGAAATTCAATTGTCACGTGCTCCAAAATATAAATAGGTTGGTATCCTTCGACATACGCATCTCTGTCTCTCCGACTAAGCACATACGGGTTAAGGCGATACTATCGCTTATGGAAATTCACTTTAACTGATTGAAGAATTTTTCACTCCCCAACGCACTTTCAAAGCACTTGCTTCAATCACCACGACCGCTCTCCACCGACCTTTCAAGCGACCCTCCCCACAACGATCTGTCCATCAACTCTCTTGAGCTCTGATTTCATACTCGAGGCGAAGGTAAAATCCCGTTACCGGTTCTCGCCTTCGACTCGAGCATCATGCAAAGTCAAATCGAACTAGCTGCACTTGTTATTGTTCAAATCGAACAACAAGATACCGTTAATCCGATTTGAAAGAAAGGTAGCAATTTCGAGCACGGTACAGTGTGCGTCGAAATAATTGGTCCAGTAATTTCAATTGAAATTACTGGATGCTACAACACAGGTCTTTCCACAAGGGCAAGTGCGTGGAAAGAGCTGAAGGATGGATGTAATCTGGGAATGGGCAATGACGTGAACGAGTGATCATGCCTTTTACTATCCAATCCTTTCTGAAAAAAAAACTTGAACTAGGTGAACAGAGTAATTTGAAATGAACAATAATAGAGAACCTAGTGAACAACGTGTACAAAAAAAAAGATAAACTGAAATATCTTGAAGGAAGATGTAGTGAACTATGTGATCCTTTTTCAAGATACTAAGGGAGGAGAGGAATTAAGAAGTTGTTGGGGAATGGAGGTGCGTGAACTAGTGAACGGGGTCACCTCGGGGTTTCTTCTTATTCTGCAACCTCCTCAAGAGCTCTTCAATGGCCCAAAAGGCGTTTTCCACCTTATGAAACCTATTCCACAGATCAGGGATGTTTAGTTTTACATTTAGGTTAAGATACAATAATCTATACGCAATATTCGTATTATTGAACTTGGCAATAAATTTCATTTCATTTGAGCAAGCATGCACTATTTAGGTCACTTTCGAGCCAAACTAGATGTTAACAGTAAAATGTTGTTGATTGTAGACATGCATGCATGGTAATAACTCAGTCAAGTGCATAAATATAGGTTACTAGAATTAATAACGTGTAACAGATTGCTGATTTGTAGAAAGTAGTTATGCAAGCAAGAATGTAATGTCATCAAAATAATGTTGTGAGAATGTTTCAAGTTTAATTTTATTGATTGTAATACGATGGTTGAATCATCAATTTTAATTCTGTATATATAGAGTCAAACAAAGTAATAAAGCAGTTGAGTTTCAACAACCAAACAAGTAGTTGTCTTTTACAACGAGTATCAAGATTTATTAACAAGTAACAAGAGCTTGTTAGTAAGTGTATAGTATATCGTCTAACAAGTTTCAAGTGCTTGTTAGCAAAAAGCGGAATCATTTCGCTATAGAAAAATACATTGGCGACCGTGACAGGACACTTCTGTCTTCAAAAGAACACCAAGGAACGGATTAACAAGTAGCAAGCGCTTGTTAATACCTACTTATTCCAATAAGTGACACGTGCTTATTGGATTCTTCGAAGTGAACAGAAATCATTTTTTTCCCTAATCAAGAAACTCGTTTCAAGAATGGATGA
The DNA here is from genome assembly GCA_963978885.1 of Nemotelus pantherinus. NCBI lineage: Eukaryota > Metazoa > Arthropoda > Insecta > Diptera > Stratiomyidae > Nemotelus > Nemotelus pantherinus. The sequence continues at coordinate 141,106,498 of OZ022264.1, read as the reverse complement.
TCTTTTGACGAGGCAAAGTGAAATTGGGAAGTCCATCGAACGGATGGCCACCAATTTCAAGAAAGATCCAAGTTCTAGAAAAGCAAAACTAGAATACGGTACGAAACGCATCCAAGCATTGGAGGCATTATGGGCTGAATTTGAGCTCAACCACTCGGAGATAGAGCAATCTGAAGCATTGCCAATTGCAGCAAAGGCTTACTTTGAAGAAAGTTATTATGAACAAGTAAGAAATGTTTGTTCACGACTCCGATCCTGGTTGGCGGATTTAGACACCGTTTCAAATGGGAAGGCCACACCCATTGCTGGCACATCAAAAACAGTTGTTCGTCAGGTACCAGATCCGACACCACCAAGCACATTAGAGCATTTAATACGCAGGCAAAGAGCCATGCAAAAATCAGTGGAGATGTTTTTAAACGAAATCAATCAAGAACTCAATAATGCGCATCTATATCAATATTATCAGATTAAGCTAGACAGGCTACTCGGATACGAAGAAGATTTGAAGAACCTAGATGCACTTATTTGGGAGCATGCATGTGATGACACTCCACTAGGCTATGAAGTTGAGCAATACTTCCAATTGCAGCATCAAATTCAAAGGACATTGATTAGGCTGCAACAAGGTCTCGATACTACGAACCGAATGGATCAACAGTTAGAGCAACATTCGGTACACGCACCAAACAATAATAATTCAAGAGTGAAGCTGCCAAAAATAAAATTGCCGCATTTCAGTGGAGATTATTTGCAGTGGACGCAATTCCACGATTTGTATGTTCAGTTGGTGCACACTCAGCAAATAAGCAACGCAGAAAAGATGTTTTATTTGATTAACAATTTGAATGGTGAACCGAAAACATTAATCAAGCATTTATCGGTCACCAACAATAATTATGAAACAGCGTGGAACATCATAGTCAATCGCTACCAAAACAAACGGTTGTTGGTAAACGCGATTCTAACAAAGTTGCTTAATCAGCCGACTATTAACACTGAGTCTGGTATTGCCATTAAGCGTTTTCACGACATAACTAACGAATGTCTTCTCGGTTTGAGAAATCTACAGATAGACATTGACAATTGGGATCCGTTATTACTGCACATCTTAATTCGAAAGCTTGATAAAACAAGCCATACACTGTACGAGCAAGGCCTTGATAAACCTAAGGAGATAGGTTCTGTTGACAATTTACTACATTTTTTGGAGGCTCGTTTCCAAACTTTGGAAGCTGTATCTTCAGACGGGAGTGCCAAACGAAATCAGTCAATGACTTCCAAAAGCTCGCTGTCAGCAACATCAAAGGCAACATGCATTTTGTGCCCCCAACGGAACCATCCTTTGTACAAATGCAACAGTTTTTTGGCCATGAAGCCAGAGCACAGAAAGAAAATATTGATTGACAATTCTTTGTGTCTCAATTGTCTAAAGGCAGGACATACATATAGCAAGTGCATGTCACGTGGTTGTATCAAGTGTGAAAAAAAACATAATACATTAATTCATCTCGAACCAAACAAGGATGAACAAGCGTCCATTATATCTTCTGCTTTGAACAAAAATTGTTCTACGACGTCGCTTGCTGCCAAAGATACGTCATTAAAGCCTGGTTATGTTCTTCTAGGCACTGTAGCAGTTCGATTGTCCGCTAACAATGGGAATCAAGTTACTTGTCGAGCGCTTCTTGATTCCGGCTCTCAAGTTTCTTTAATAACGGAGAGTATTGTAAGAAAGTTAGCTGCAAGCACAGTTAATGATTCATTGAAGGTAGAAGGAATTGGACAAGCATCCCACTATTCTACTAGTCGAGTCAACGTATGTGTTCAATCCTCACGGACAAAGGCATCACTTCAAGTAGAAGCATTTGTATTGCCAAGAATCACTGGATTACAACCATCGCAGTACCTAGACACTGGGGCATGGCCAATCCCAGCAGATATTCAGTTGGCAGATCCAGCCTTCAACATTCCAACGCGCATCGATTTACTGATCGGAGCAGAATTTTACCATCAGCTCATGCTGGCAGAGAAAATTTCAATGGGATCAGATCATCCGATATTGCAGAATACATTGTTTGGATGGGTTGTTGCTGGAAAGGTCACATCGGAAACTAGCAAATCATCAGTACACTGCACTGTTTGTAGTAGTTACGACAAAGATATGGATGTTTCTTCACAGATTGAGCGATTTTGGCAAATCGAAGAAGTTAACCATACTGAATCTCCAAGAACAGCGGCTGAAGAAATCTGCGAACGGCATTTCAAGCAAAACACAGAACGTGATACAACGGGAAGATTTGTTGTCAAGTTGCCTTTTATTGAAGACCCACGAGCATTGGGTGATTCAGAAAGCCTAGCGCGCACCAGATTTTTGGGGCTGGAGACAAGGCTTGCTAAAAAGCCTGAATTAAAAGCTCAGTACGTCGAGTTTATGCAGGAGTATATAAGACTAAACCACATGAGAGAGATCAGTTTCAATGAATTGAAGAAGCCTTACTGTTTTTTGCCACATCATTTCGTATGCAAACCCGACAGCTTTACTACAAAGCTTAGAGTGGTTTTTGATGCATCTGCCAAGACAACCAGCAATGTTTCTTTGAACGGTATACTGGCGAAAGGCCCAACAATACAAGATGAGTTATTTTCAATCTTGATGCGTTTTAGGCTACCGAGATATGTGTTTACTGGAGATATTGAAAAGATGTATCGCCAAGTTAGACTCCACCCGGATGATCAAAAATTCCACCTTATATATTGGAGGAACAATCCAGAAGAGAAATTAAGATGTTACCAGCTTACGACTGTAACTTATGGGACAACTTCAGTTCCATATCTTGCAGTTAAATGCTTGAAGGCACTTGCTAAGATTCGAGCGAAACGGTATCCTTTGGGCTCAAAAAGTGTCGAACAAGATTTCTACGTGGACGATGTAATGACTGGAGCAGATGATTTACCTACAGCGTGGCAAATACAAAGTGAACTTATCGAGCTATTACAGGAAGGAGGTTTTAAGTTACGAAAATGGTGTGCCAATCATCCTCGTTTGCTTGAAAGATTTCAGCCAGGAGATTTAGAAGTAGCTTTAAACTTCGATGATCAAAACGATGAAAGTATCAAAACTCTTGGACTCTCATGGAGCCCCAAGTCGGATTCATTCACAATTAAAACGTGTATCAGTCCAAGAAACAAAATAACTAAAAGAGCTGCCTATTCTGATATCGCTCGTATATTCGATCCACTTGGAATACTAGGTCCAGTTGTGATCACAGCAAAGCTATTATTACAACAAATGTGGGCAGCAAAATCTGATTGGGACGACAATCTTCCACCAGAGTTGGAACGCAAGTGGTGTGAGCTCCGAGAACAATTGCAAAATTTAAATAATTTCTCCATTCCTCGTCATGTTTTTGCACATCAACACCCAAAAGATATTCAATTGCATTCTTTCTCAGACGCTTCAGAAAAGGCATATGGCGCAGCAGTTTATATTCGAACAGTAACTACAACCAATGTAGTTCTAGTCCGACTACTTTGCGCAAAATCTCGTGTGGCACCCATCAGTAAAGTAACCCTTCCTAGACTTGAACTTTGTGCAGCAAAATTAGCAGCTGACTTATGCCAGCGCGTAAAGAATGATCTGAATCTGAATCACGCAAAGGAATTTTATTGGACAGATTCGGAAATAGTACTTGCTTGGGTGAATTCAAAATCATCATCATATCAAACTTTCGTCGCAAACAGAGTTGCAGCTATTCAACGAGCAACAAACGCTAATCAGGGGCGACATGTTCCTTCAAAGGACAATCCTGCGGATTTGCTGTCTCGAGGTTTAAGCCCAGAAAAACTGAAAGGTAACACCATGTGGTTTTATGGCCCAGTATTCATCCTTGGCTCGGAATCGGTTTGGCCATCCAGCTATAAACCACAAGAACCACTCTTAGAAAGGAAAAAAGAAAGCCTTTCAGTTACAATTGCAAATAATCCTCAAGGCTTTCTGGCAGGAATCAATCATGGTAATTCTTTCACCAAGTTACAAAGGATCGTGGCTTACGTACTTCGTTTTTCGAGGCGATTGCAAAAACAGCATAATCATCAAGAACATTTGTCGGCAGATGAATTGAATGATTCATTGGTCCTGATAGTAAAGTTAATGCAGAGGGAAGAGTTTCACAAAGATATTCATCATTTGAAAAAGGCAGCTGAGATTCCGGACAATAGCGATCTTCGAGGTCTTAGTCCATTCCTTGATGAAAATGACATCGTCAGAGTAGGAGGTCGTGTACAAGATGCAAATATATCATATGATGCGAAGCATCAGATGTTACTACCGTATGCACACCCGTTAACCAAGCTATTGATGACCGATTTACACATCAAGCATCATCATATCGGACCCCAAACTTTATTATCAATCACCCGGCAAAAATTCTGGCCTATAAAAGGGAAGGTATTGGCACGATCAATAGTCCATCATTGCGTACCATGCAGTAAGGCTTCGCCAAAACTTTTGGGTCAGAAAATGGGAAATCTTCCGGCCCCAAGAGTACAACCATCAAGACCATTTATAAATTCCGGTGTAGATTTTTGCGGGCCATTTTGGACGAACTTGAGAGTGCGTGGTAAAAAGGCAAAGACATATATCGCGATATTTTGTTGCCTCGCCACAAAGGCAGTTCACTTAGAGTTGGTTACTGATCTAAGTACGGACGCCTTCATAGGAGCTTTGAGAAGGTTCATAAGTCGCCGAGGACACTGTCAGAATATTTATTCTGACAATGCGACTAATTTTGTCGGTGCCAGAAATAAACTCAACGAACTTCATGAAGTAGTTCATTCGAAATCAGCTAAGGATAAGATAACCTCAACATGTGGGAAGAATGGTATAACATTCCATTTTATACCACCACGATCACCACATTTTGGCGGCCTCTGGGAAGCGGCCGTCAAATCGGCAAAACGGCTCATGCAGAATCAAGTCAATCAAGCTTCTTTGACGTACGAAGAATTTGAGACACTTGTAGTTGAAATAGAAGCGATTCTCAATTCAAGACCGCTCACAGCCATGTCAGCCGACCCAAATGATCCTACTGCATTAACGCCAGGCCATTTTTTGATCGGCGAACCATTGACTAGTAATGTCGATCCGGAAGCCTCACCGTGTAACTCAAGACTAGGTGCAAGATGGGAGACAGTACGGCAACAAAAGCATGAATTTTGGAGAAGGTGGTCTGTGGAGTACCTTCACGAGTTGCAGAAACGACAAAAATGGACTGGATCTAATCCAAATCTTAAACCTGGCACTCTTGTGATGATAAAAGAAGATAACACTACTCCGCTTCAATGGCCAATGGGAAGAGTAATTCAGGTTATCAAAGGGAGGGATGATCACGTGCGTGTGGCAGATATTAAAACAAAAACAAACATAGTTAGAAGGGCAATCCACAAATTGGCTCCACTTCCCATAGACAATAATGATGAGGTTAACCTTGCAGAGGCGAACCTTGTTGGTGTTATGGAAGAGGATTTGGTTCCAACGAACGACCATGAAGCTGAACCGCAACCTCCCAAGAGACGACGAACGATAGGATCGGTAGTTTCATCTATGCTACTAACTTGTTTGCTGGTTCCCGGAGTCTTCGCATCTTCAATACAAGTAACTACATTTGATACAGCGAAACCTTCCATTTATTTTGAGAATCTGGGAAATGCATCTATAGTAGCAAATGAATGGGAAATACTAGTGTACTATAATATGACCAGCTATTGGAAGGAGTACGATAATTTGGTCAATGCATCAGCAGTTTTATCTAGATTGTGTATAAGCTTACGGAATTCTGAGGCATGTTCCAGCATAACACGAAGAATACAAATACAATTGAAGGATATTGCTGACAGTGATGCATTGATGCTACAGTCATCGCACAAGCAAAGGAATAAAAGGGGAGCATTCAATTTCGTAAGAAATATTGCGAATAGTTTATTTGGTGTGCTTGACTCTGAGTATGCGGACAAAATGACGAGAGTTATCGATGACACAAACAACAAGCAACATCATCTGTTACAGCTATTGAAGAATCATACTTCGATACTAGATTCCACCCTCAACGTGGTACGTGAAACTCATAAGCATACCGAAGAACAGCTCAATCAACTGGTGCAACACATTAATGCGATATCAGAAAAAACAAATCATATTAATCAGGAAGTACAACAGCAGCATCTATCCGCAACTTATTCGGTTCATGCGATTCAATTGCTAAGTGCAGCAGGAAATTTTCAGCAACTGCACCGAGCCTTAATTGACACTGTTACTGATGCAAACTATGGGAAACTTAACCCCAACATATTGTCGCCACATCAACTTCAAGCTGAATTGAGTCAAATCAGACTGCACTTGCCAAAAACTTTGTCTCTTCCATTTGCAGTCGAAGAAGTGGCCAAATATTACAAATTAGCAAAGGTAAAAACCAAGCCGGGGGCTAAATATACGATATTTCAAGTAAATATACCCCTTATTTCAAATGAAGACTTTGAACTTCTGAGAATCATACCAGTTCCAGCAATAATTAACAAAACTATGTGGAAAATACAGCCTTCGTCACCATATGTGATAATAAATTTGCATAGGGATCAGTATTATCCTTTGGAAGAATATGAACGACATACATGCAACTCTGTTGATGAAGGTATCATATTTTGTAAACAACGGCATCCAATCTATACTATTGACGCTGGACCAAATAAATGTGAGCTCAACTTAATCAATCAGCAACAAAATCAAGCCATTTGCAGCATATTAGAAGTCCCATATGAAACAAAGTGGATTCAGCTATTTAGTGCCAACCAGTGGCTGTTTATCCTAAAGGAGAAAACAACAATTAACGTTGTTTGTAGCGGCATACTAACACAGAAGCATTTGGCAATCATACACAGCAGTTATGGATTTCGAGACACCACTGGCAACTACGACACCATCATATCTAGAGTTACAGGCAAACTTTTCACAATCTACCAACATGTTAGACGCATTAAAGGCTAGAATCCAGATCCAGCAAGGCATAGAAGAAAATTCGAACATCAATACTCATCATATACATCATTACGTTATGAGCTACACGACCCTCAGTTTAGCGCTTATTGCATTGGTGATTCTTGGATGGAAATTCAAATCTCACATCAACAAACAGCAGCAGCAGTTACCTAATTCACCAGACTTTACAATAAATAACCAAGTTTTAGAAGAATCTTGAACTGTTGTTCAACGCGGGGAGAATGTTTAGTTTCACATTTAGGTTAAGATACAATAATCTATACGCAATATTCGTATTATTGAACTTGGCAATAAATTTCATTTCATTTGAGCAAGCATGCACTATTTAGGTCACTTTCGAGCCAAACTAGATGTAAACAGTAAAATGTTGTTGATTGTAGACATGCATGCATGGTAATAACTCAGTCAAGTGCATAAATATAGGTTACTAGAATTAATAACGTGTAACAGATTGCTGATTTGTAGAAAGTAGTTATGCAAGCAAGAATGTAATGTCATCAAAATAATGTTGTGAGAATGTTTCAAGTTTAATTTTATTGATTGTAATACGATGGTTGAATCATCAATTTTAATTCTGTATATATAGAGTCAAACAAAGTAATAAAGCAGTTGAGTTTCAACAACCAAACAAGTAGTTGTCTTTTACAACGAGTATCAAGATTTATTAACAAGTAACAAGAGCTTGTTAGTAAGTGTATAGTATATCGTCTAACAAGTTTCAAGTGCTTGTTAGCAAAAAGCGGAATCATTTCGCTATAGAAAAATACAAGGGAATTTCACCGGGAATAGGCTGAAGTTTTGGGACATAGAATGAATTGTTTGAGGAGGCGCATTTGAAGGGATTTTGGGGATAGTGCTCTCCTGGAGCGTAATCTGCAGTCCCTTCAAAACAGAATTACGCTGACTGGAACGACGTCCGTATAGGACCTTCTTCCAAAAGAGGCGAAGTCGAAGGGTGGAGCGTTTCGGTTTGTGAGTGACTGCTGGAAGAGGATCGACGGTTGGTCTCACTTTCTGACGCGGGGGTGTTGGTGCTGCATCTGAGGGGAGTCCGAGCATTTTAGGTGGAGATAGATGAGATGCAGTAGCAGGGGTGGCGTAAGGCGGGTGCCCAGTACCCACATCGGGAGCTTGGTGATCGGGGATCCCGAGCATCTCGTCGGCATATGCCTCACGTCCGCCGATCTCCACCTCAAAATCTTCTCTGAGGACGGCTTGGCGAAGCAACCTAACAGTGGGAACAAATTGGCGCCCAACGTGGGGCCTAACGGTGATAACGGTACGAAACGGTGCGCGTGAAAAGTTTCATATAGCCAAGTCCCAAATTGTGGGAGGCTCGGTAGGCGCGAAAAAAATTCAGGAGGGGCGAAGCCCTAGAGGCACCCGTAGAAGTGCAATATTGATTAACTAAAAAGAAGTGCAGTATTGATTACGTTTGCAATATTGATCAATCCGGCTGGTCGTTCTGCGAGAGTTTCGAACCGAAATAATTTTGCGTTGAAATATCGTTGCAGATATTACTCTTAGCGTAATTAGTGTGACTATAATATTAGAATTGATATTTCGCACTGAATTCTTAATTTTCTCGCATAATAGTATTCGGATAGATCATTGAAACACATATATTATTATTGAATTTTTGAAATTTATTCGAATATGAATGTTTGCATATATACATATCTATATATATATAGATATATATGATATAAGTCTACATATTTTTTATTTTTGGTGAAAACCTATTTGAATTCTAGATTGTTGGTGTGGAAGTGTGAATGAGTGGATTTAGGTTGCTTGTGTTAAATTCGATTATTGGAAGAGAATAAATTTTGAAGTGGTAGTTTTAGTTTTAGCCGGTGGAAATCGTGACGGTTGATAGGTACTTCTCTGGTGTTAATTTTTGGAAGAGCATTTTTGGGGTCTGATAAAATAGAAAGATTATCTTCTATTTCATAATGAAGATTCTAGTAGACCGCCTGTCGAAAGACGAGCTCACTTATGAGCTCGCCATCCGGGGTTTTCCGGCGGACACGGTAGAAGGTATGAGGAAGACGCTGAGGGCAACGCTCAAAGCGGAGTCTGCGCTGAATACCTCTTACGTAGAGACAGCGTATCCCTTTGACTACGAGACAGATTACGCGGAATTGTCAGCGAAGGCTTCAGAGGTGGAAGATTTAGTGTCGAGGGTGACGGGGGACAAAGCCGCATCGGAATATGTGAAGTCCAGGGTAAAGATTGAGTTCGCTTTTCGCCGCCTGAGTAATATGCGGGCGACCACACCCGAACAGTTAGATGGTGCAAAAAAAACTCCGTAACCGGTTCATCATTGCGATGGGGACCTTTGTGTCCAAGACGGAGGAAACGAGTGGGGACGAAGATGAACTTGCAGCTATCGAACGGGCAGCGGCCGCTCCGCCAGAGGCGAGGCTACCAAACTTAGCGGAGGTGGCAAAGTGGGGCCTCAAGTTCAGCGGAGACTCCTCGGGTTCCGTGAATGCCTTTCTGGAGCGGGTAGAAGAGTTGCGACAGGCGAGGGGGTTGTCCAAAACACAACTTTTCAGGGCTGCGGTAGACCTGTTTGATTCCCGGGCTCTGATTTGGTTCCGAGCCAACCGCGGTCTAGTGGGTAACTGGGACGAGCTGGTGGAGGAACTCAGAACAGAATTCCTCCCACCAGACTATGAAGATCGCCTATGGGACGAGATCCGGAAGCGGACACAAGGAGAAAATGAGTCCATGGGGGTCTACGTGGCCGTTATGGAGCGTCTTTTCAGTCGCTTGAAAACAGGTTGCTCAGAGGAAAAGAAGCTGCGTCTATTGCGGAGAAATATCGCGCCATTCTACCAGCAACAGCTGGGCCTAACCTCAGTGACATCTATCGCGGAGCTGGTAAGGATGGGCCGCACCCTGGATGCAACTAGGGCGTCGGTGGCGGCGTTTGTGCCTCCCAGCACCCGTTCCAGACGCTGTCTAGAGCCAGACCTGGCATATGTAGGGACGGGAAGTGCGGAGTGAGTTGCTGCAGTGTCCGAGCGAAGCCAAATTCAATGTTGGAATTGCAAGCGGGAGGGACACTTATCGAGAGCATGTACGGAGCCAAGGCGGTGTTTTGGGTGTGGACGTCTAGGGGTCATGCGGTCCGCCTGTCCAACTTGTCGAGTGAGGGTCAATAACCAGGTGGATCGAGGTCGGTCAGGGATCGAGGAATCGGGAAACGGCCGGCGTGCTCGCTAGGCGGCCAAGCGAGTACTGGGCCGAGGCCGCAACAGCAACGTCATCAGCCGAAGGTAGATTATGCCCTGGTTAGAAGCGAACATGACTGTCGTCCGCACTTACGGGTGGAGATCGAGGGCATGGTCATGGAAGGACTACTGGATTCGGGGGCCAGCCGCACAATCCTAGGAGGAAAGGGGTGGTTCCGGTTGGCAGAGAAGGGTGTGACATGTAGTCAAGGAGGAACTGAGCAAGTACGACTGGCCAACGGGGCAATGTGTTCGGTGGACGGGGAGGCACGGTTGCGTTTTGCTTTGAACGGACGTGAGCACGACATGGAGGTATTGATCATTTCGTCGATTCCTCAGGAAGCGATATTGGGGATCGATTTTTGGCAGCGTTTCGGTGTTGTCCTAGATATGCAAGGTCAGCAATGGACGTCGGTCGCTTCAGCGGAGGCGGTGGGGGGTAGTGCGCTGCGAAGCCGGACAGACTTATCAACTGGAGAAGCAGAGACCTTGGCTATGTTGTTAGAGGAGCAGTTCGGGTTAATGGGCGAGGGATTGGGCTGTGCGAAAGCAGTTAAGCATGTCATTAAAACTTCGGCTCTCCCGATCAAGCAGAGGTATTACCCGGTCTCACCCGCTGTGCAGAGACAAATCAATGCTGAGTTGGATGATATGCTTCGAATGGGAGTGGTCGAGCCGTCGTCAAGTCCTTGGTCGTCGCCGATATTGCTGGTTCGGAAGAAAGACGGGACTTATCGTTTTTGCGTAGATTTTCGAAAAGTGAATGCGGTGTCTGAGAAGGACGCATACCCTTTGCCGTACATTTCCGCTACTTTGGACAAGCTGAGGAATGCAAAGTACTTGTCGACGCTGGACGTCAAGTCAGCTTACTGGCAGGTACCGATGGCAGAAGACTCTAGGCAATACACCGCGTTCACCGTGCCAGGAAGGGGATTGTTTCATTTTCTCAGGATGCCTTTCGGACTTCACAATGCGGGGGCCACATGGCAACGGCTGATCGACACGGTGCTCGGGCCTGCATTGGAGCCTTACGTGTTTACATATCTCGACGATGTGATAACCGTGACCGAGACATTTGAGCGACATATAGAAGTCCTGCGAGAAGTGTTTGTTCGACTGAGAGAGGCGGGTCTACGGTTGTCACATGAAAAATGCCAGTTTTGTAGGGCGCAGTTGAGATATTTGGGTTACCTAGTTGATGCAGAAGGCTTGCATGTAGACCCTGAAAAAGTAAAGGCGGTAAGCGAGTTTCCGCGTCCCGAAACAGTGAAACAGGTCAGACAACTCTTAGGTATGGTGTCTTGGTACAGACGCTTTATGCCGGACCATGCAACGATGGTGGCTCCCCTGACTGATTTACTAAAAAAGGGTCGCAAGTTTGTGTGGAGTGACGAGTGCGCGCGCGCGTTTGCCTTGTGTAAACAGAGGCTCACTATGGCACCGGTACTGTCGTGCCCTGACTTTGACCTCCCATTCAAAGTACAAACGGATGCGTCGGACGTGGGCATCGGGGCGGTACTGAGCCAGGCACACTCGTCGGGAGAAAAGGTTGTGTGTTATCTCAGCAGGGCGCTCTCGAGTAGTGAGAGGAAATATTCAGCAACGGAAAAAGAATGTTTAGGGGTGCTATGGGCAATCGAAAAGCTGCGCCCATATATTGAAGGCACTCATTTCATCGTAATTACTGATCACCACTCACTCGTTTGGTTGAATAGGCTGAAGGACCCCACTGGTAGGCTGGCTAAATGGGCGGTAAGGCTCCAGCAGTTTGACTTCGAAGTAGTTCACCGAAAAGGGAAGGAGCACTTGGTGCCGGATGCACTCTCCCGGGCAATTAACCAGGTAGACAGTATAGGCGCCTCACTGAAACTGGAGCCATGGTACGAGAAAATGTTGGAGAACGTGCGAGGAGATCCAGTAAAATACTCAAACTGGAGAACTAGGGATAACACCCTGTGGAAACGGGCAGAGAGGACCAGCTTAGAAGCGGGAAACAAAACCGGTTGGAAAAGAGTTGTGCCGAGAGCTGAGAGGGGAGCCGTTCTCAACCGGTGCCACGACGATCCTACAGCAGGACATATGGGAACTGATCGGACACTATCCCGAGTTGCGCAAACCTACTATTGGCCAGGGATGCGGGCGGACATCCGCCGATACGTGGAGAAATGTAAAGTTTGTCAGGCATGCAAAGTCGAGAGGAGGGCACCGATTGGGTTGATGGCCACCAGGGCCGGCGAGGCTAAAGATCCCTGGGAAATGATCTGTGTGGATCTGGTGGGACCGCTGCCCAGGTCAAAGCGTGGTCACGTTTACATCTTGACAATATTGGACTACGTCACCAAGTTTTCGATCTTGCTACCAATGCGAACAGCGACAGCTTCAAATGTTTTCCGACTATTGGAAGAAAACGTATTCCTGGTGTATGGTGTACCAAGGGTTTTGGTATGCGACAATGGTGTGCAATTTCGGGGCAAGCAATTTAAATGTCCGGTGGAGGCTTATGGGGTACGGATTAAGTACACTGCGCTGCACCACCCCCAGGCCAATCCGGCCGAAAGGCGCAACCAAGATGTGAAGTGCATGTTGCGCTGCTATGCATCGGATAACCAGCGCACGTGGGACGAGTACTTAGCAAAGGTTGCTTGCGCTTTGAGAACCTATAAGCACGAGGTCACCGGTTACTCCCCATATTTTCTAAATTTTGGCCGGGAGATGGTTACGTTTCAAGAGGAAACAGAACCGCCCGAAAGCGGGGATCGAAGTTTTAGCCCTCTACGGAACGCGAGAGCAATAGATGAAGTTCGACAAGAAGTGATCCAGAGGATGGGGCTGGCGGCTTCATCAAGTAAAAAACGCTATGACCTCCGGCGGAGGACGGTAGATTTCCAGATAGGTGATAGCGTATGGAGAAGGAACTATGTGTTGTCAGATGCCAGCAAACATTTCTCCGCCAAACTTGCTCCTACATTCGTTGGGCCTTACAAAATAAAGAAAAAGACTTCAGCGTGGACCTTTGAGTTAGTTGATGAGAGGGGAAGTCTGCAGGAAACTGGAATACAAAAGACCTTAAACGGTATGTTGAAGGCAGTTCCGAACTGGAATAGAACTAGAAGTCAGCGTCAGCGGTGACCAAGTGCTGTCATTTTACCATAAGAGGTCTGTATAAGTTACTTTTAATAGCAGTAGGATAATAGAGTAGAGGTCTCGGGAGTATGAGGATCTAGTACGGACGGTTGGTACCTTCCCGGCTTGGGACTTCAAACGATAAGGGTAGGGGTTTAGAAAACTCATTTGCGTACTAACCTAATGACCAGATCGCGAGGTGTGATATCTAGACATCTGGCATTTAGTGAAAAGGCACAAGAGAGATTTTAATTAGGAATAAGATAATAAATCGTTGGAATAATTGGGTGGCGGTGGTTAAATTGATTGGTAGTTCCGTCAGGGAATCATAGGTAAAACGAAAAAAATATAGCGTAGGGGAGCTGGAATGAGCGAATTAATTATTGAGATAAGCTGGTCGTGGATATTGAAGTAGCTAACGGATTAGACAGGTGATTGTGTTTATAACGACAGTTAAGATTAGATTTAGGGATAAACGAAAAGGTTAGTTTTATGTAGAAGTAATATTGGGGTTAATAAGCACATGAAACTAATACCGTTCCCTGGATGGCGGATCCGTATCTGCTCATTTTCTTTTTTTTTTCCTTTTTCCTCTTTGTTTTAGTTTTTTTTAGCCTTACGGCTGGTGCTTTGTTTTCCCGGGGTCGAGGCAGAAGTGGACATCCTAAAAAGAAACAGTTTATTTTGCGTTAGAATGAGGTATAGAAATACGTATATATAGGATAGTTTCATGATACAATAATATAAGGCTTATTAGGTATATGGAAACAATACCGTTTATTTGGTGACGGGTCCGTATCTGCTTTTATTTTGTGTTACTTCTTCTCCTCCTTTGGTTCTTTCGGTTTTTTTTTTTCCTTTTACTCTTTTGTTATCGTTTTTATTCTCTCCATTGGCTGTGGTAAGGGTAGTCGTCCTAAAAAGAAACAGGTTGCTTCGCTTTAGGATTTGATCGAGATATACATATATATCTATAGGGTCGACATCTACCAACACTGTACAAACCACGAGACAAAAATAAAATTACAACACAAAATCTCTGTCGGAAAGAAGAGTAAATAGCGTAAATCTGGCGTGAATGTGTGTCCCAGCATCAATGATCGTGTCGTACCATCTAGAATTCAAATAGGCAAGAGCACGATGATTGACTACTAAACACTAAGACCGGGGCGCTGGTCGCGAGAATCTTAACAAGATACTTACCTTCGGCGTAAGATCGAATACAGAAACCAAAATCGGGTCGTGGACTGCTGCGGCGATTAGAATCCGAAAGGTACCGGGAGTCATAGGGGCGCGCGCGATTCGCGGTCACATCGTCAATTAACGCCTCCTTAGGCAGAAAGTAAGACAAGAATTCCGTAGTAATTCTCTGGGGAAGGGGGAGATGTGACGCCAACGAAGTAGTGAGGATCGAATTGTAAATAAGTAGGGAATTTATTAGTAATTGAATGTAATGAAATGATAGAATTGATTAGTTATAAAATAAATAGTAGCAAGTAGATTAGTAGTAAACAGATGTTGTACAAATGAGGTAATTAAATAGTACTCGGGTATCCCACCGACGAGGACGGGCACTCCCCACCGGGACAAGGCACCGCCGGCGAATCAAAATAAACGGCCAACGGTTACCCGGGCCCGGGAACGAGCGACCTTTGACGCAGCGGAAGAGCTGAAATTGGGACGCAGGGACGCTGTCCTGCCGCCAGATAGAATTCGAAGCAAACACTAACCGTATCAAACAGACGACCGACAAAAAACACCACCCGTGTCAAACAAACAGCCGACGAAAACACTACCCGTATCAAGCAAACAACCGACGAAAAAAACTACCCGTATCATGCAAACAACCGACGAAAACACGACCCGCACCAAATGAACAACCGAATTAAATTTGCAATCAAGCCATATCGTTCGATGACAGGGCTATGATAAACATTAATGAAGTGATGCACGAGACGTCAACAAACGACCGAACCGCCATCACGCGGCAAAACGGCGGAGACGACGAAGTTAAGCTGCAGGAAAATGCACTGGAGAATGCGCGTGCAGCGAGTACATGGGGCCATCGCACCCGAATACATACACGCCAACTGTTAGCTAAGATACCGCAGAAGCGGGATCGAGTCCACTAGCCGAGGTTTAGTGGTAAGTGGACGAGGCAGGAAGCCTTCTTCTGGATCTGATACTTGGTGAGATACGGTTGAGTCAAGGAAAACAACGAAAATTAATTACTTTTCCTTTTTCTGGGATATTGGTCGACTGTTGGAGAATCGTTGAGGTGGCGACTGCGGTAATTGGGCCAACGTGTCGAAAAACTACAAAAAGCTGGAGGCGAGTTGTGACGGAAAATTGGAAAGCGAAACGCGCGACTTCTAGCGTAACGAAGGTATTGGGAGTTAAGTGGATTGTATCAAGAGCGCAAGTTCGAAGGCGAATCGAGAAAAATCCAAATCAGGTAGTAACGAGTAATAGACGCCGCGATAGCAGGTGTGAAAGCAGTTTCGAAGTGGACAAAACGAATGGATGACAAAACGGCTTAGCGTGGGGATCCCCGAATAAACGATCGACGGCAGCGGAGAACGATACCAGGTTAGATGATATTGAATCTTTGTCATAAAATTTAGATCTAAGTGTAGTAGCGATTTAGACTAAGTTCTATAGTATTGTGTAGCGCGGCGCCGTCTTTCCTTAAGTGAAAATATAATTGAAATAGAAGTGTGAAATCAAATGTAACGTTGGTGTTGATTTTGAGCCCTTCTGGTCGGATCGCGTAGGAAAGTCCGATTTGCTTCAATCGGAGAATTAGAAATCGTGATAATATAGTACGCCGCCGTCAATTTCTCGCTTCGAGACGGTGGCATCGCAGACAGTTTCGGTCGTAAATTTAAAGCGAGTGGCGCCTAAAATTGACCCACCCCGATTTCCGCGGGAGTTAGCTGACCGAAACAGTCCCCTTTTCACTCCATCGGGAGGCGAAGGGCTTTTGGCGTATTGCAGGAGGAAGTAACGTAACAAATTGGCCAAAACCTGATTAAGTATAAGAATTGAAATGTTGACGGAAATGAAAGCAAGTGCTTCAAGTCTCGAGAAGAGTTCTAAAACGAGTATGCAAAAGAATGACTGTAAGATTTGTAAAGCTAACCAAATGGGATGCAAAGAAGTATAAGAGTATATCCTTTTGAAAATAGGAATAATAGAAAATAATTATTGATATTCCAAACAATAAAATATTAAAATAGTGATCTTTGTGTTGGCCTGATTATTAGGCTCGACCCGATCAGAACCCTCTCATCAGGTCCGCTGGCTGGCTGGCTGAATCAAACAAATGAAGTAATAAGTTACGTTATAGGAAGTTTAATGAAATGTAATCAAGGGTCGCTTCCTAAATGGAAACGCCCATTCGGAGGTCTGTCCGCCTCCTCCGAAATTCCTAAGAAAAGAGAGGAGCTAGGAGATAAAAACAAAAGTTGCAGTTGTCCAACACATGACAATCCCTCAAAGTACCGGTCGAACTGACGGGACGCAATAGTGGCCACACGCCAACCACACGTATTCCAAACATCAGTTCAAACCAGACCCGAAGAAATTGCCCTATGCCAGACAACTTCAAGACACAAGATGGCGTAGCTTCTAACATAAAAAGGGGCAGGGGCCCTTCGGATAACTCGAACTGGTGACTGGCGAAACTACCAGACCCAGTAAAATCCAGAGTGGTTGCACCCAGAGCCTAAAGCTCAAAAAGACAACACATAAGAAGCTAACGCAAAAGGTATACTAATAAGGATTGAAGTTAAAAGGATAGGATTGCGTAGGATGTTTGCGGCTAAAGGAAAGAGCGAGCAATGCATGTCTTAACAAAAGGGGTTTGTTCTCTCGAACGAAGTAATATCGAATCGCAAAGGATGCGATTCTAAGACCTGCTAGTGAGAGTGGCGGAGCACGAAATACATACTGATACTGGCCAGTATCAGTATGTATTTCGATAAAAAGGCCACTCATCATTTTGACGGGAAACAAATTTATATCTATCAATATGCTCATGATGCAGGTATTCGTTGTTTTGTCTTGTAACAAATGCGCGTATTCATACTTACAGCATCTGCTAACATTCATTTTGATCAATTTCTAGCCCGCTTAGCATAGCCATTCGAAGCTGCGCTGCAAAAGCATCTGGATCCTCTACTTCTATTTTGTAAAGCCATCCTACTGTAGTCTCCAACAATGTTCTGGATGTTGTTTCGTATTGAGTCGATAGCCCCCACGAGGTTTTTCTTTTTTCTTTTTTCTTCGCATTTATTGTTCGGGCCAAGTAAGACACCTATATGACCGCCGCATGTTGTCACACCGATTGCCACGTGAGAGGATTTCTTGGCAACACTAATCTCGGCACACCTAAGGCTGAAAAAGGTCATCAGCTGCACACTTAGCATTCAGGAATATTCCGTTGAAATATCGATGAAACTCCAAGACGCACCAAAAGAAAAAAGATCCAAATAATATCGTTTTAACTTCATGCTCACAAGAAAAATTCTACACGCATGCACAGCTACACACTGCAGATAGTAGCGATCGCGATTTCTTTAAGAAATTCAATTGTCACGTGCTCCAAAATATAAATAGGTTGGTATCCTTCGACATACGCATCTCTGTCTCTCCGACTAAGCACATACGGGTTAAGGCGATACTATCGCTTATGGAAATTCACTTTAACTGATTGAAGAATTTTTCACTCCCCAACGCACTTTCAAAGCACTTGCTTCAATCACCACGACCGCTCTCCACCGACCTTTCAAGCGACCCTCCCCACAACGATCTGTCCATCAACTCTCTTGAGCTCTGATTTCATACTCGAGGCGAAGGTAAAATCCCGTTACCGGTTCTCGCCTTCGACTCGAGCATCATGCAAAGTCAAATCGAACTAGCTGCACTTGTTATTGTTCAAATCGAACAACAAGATACCGTTAATCCGATTTGAAAGAAAGGTAGCAATTTCGAGCAGGGTACAGTGTGCGTCGAAATAATTGGTCCAGTAATTTCAATTGAAATTACTGGATGCTACAACACAGGTCTTTCCACAAGGGCAAGTGCGTGGAAAGAGCTGAAGGATGGATGTAATCTGGGAATGGGCAATGACGTGAACGAGTGATCATGCCTTTTACTATCCAATCCTTTCTGAAAAAAAAACTTGAACTAGGTGAACAGAGTAATTTGAAATGAACAATAATAGAGAACCTAGTGAACAACGTGTACAAAAAAAAGATAAACTGAAATATCTTGAAGGAAGATGTAGTGAACTATGTGATCCTTTTTCAAGATACTAAGGGAGGAGAGGAATTAAGAAGTTGTTGGGGAATGGAGGTGCGTGAACTAGTGAACGGGGTCACCTCGGGGTTTCTTCTTATTCTGCAACCTCCTCAAGAGCTCTTCAATGGCCCAAAAAGCGTTTTCCACCTTATGAAACCTATTCCGCAGATCAGGGAATTTCACCGGGAATAGGCTGAAGTTTTGGGACATAGAATGAATTGTTTGAGGAGGCGCATTTGAAGGGATTTTAGGGATAGTGCTCTTCTGGAGCGTAATCTGCAGTCCCTTCAAAACAGAATTACGCTGACTGGAACGACGTCCGTATAGGACCTTCTTCCAAAAGAGGCGAAGTCGAAGGGTGGAGCGTTTCGGTTTGTGAGTGACTGCTGGAAGAGGATCGACGGTTGGTCTCACTTTCTGACGTGGGGGTGTTGGTGCTGCATCTGAGGGGAGTCCGAGCATTTTAGGTGGAGATAGATGAGATGCAGTAGCAGGGGTGGCGTAAGGCGGGTGCCCAGTACCCACATCGGGAGCTTGGTGATCGGGGAACCCGAGCATCTCGTCGGCATATGCCTCACGTCCGCCGATCTCCACCTCAAAATTTTCTCTGAGGACGGCTTGGCGAAGCAACCTAACAGTGGGAAGGTCCAAGAATAATATGCGCCGTTGCACGCTGGGTAGCAGGTTGCGGCGAAGGATTCTCACCAGCTCGCCATCCTCCATTGGCCGGACCATGCGGTCGACTAGCCGGAGCACCTCGGAGTGGAAGGTGTCAAATGACTCGCCAGGTAGTTGGGAACGGTCTCTTATCTGCTCCAGGATATCCTCATCGCTGAAGAGGTCCCAGAACCGCTCTTTAAGAGCCCCGCGTAGCAGAGGCCATTCGACACCTCCTTTGCGCCGATGGTATCTCCAGAACCAGTCGGACGCAGGCCCAACAAACAGAAGATGAGCGTGCTGGCAGAGAAGATGGAAGTAACCATCGAGTGTTTGGCGCGTGAGTGCTTCCACTCGAAACACAAACAGCTCAATGAGCATTGAACCTTTCAGCCCAGAATATCTCAAATTCCAACAGTTGATAACGTTGGGGACCCAGTCATTGAGTGGTGTCATTAAATAGCTTGTAGAGCTGTTCGGGAGTCTGCCAGAATCTCGGCTCGGAAACATGACTTTTGTTTCTTTTTACTCTATTAGGCAACAAGATAGATAAGTAATGAAGACTGTGACGGAAAACCTGATTAAGTATAAGAATTGAAATGTTGACGGAAATGAAAGCAAGTGCTTCAAGTCTCGAGAAGAGTTCTAAAACGAGTATGCAAAAGAATGACTGTAAGATTTGTAAAGCTAACCAAATGGGATGCAAAGAAGTATAAGAGTATAGCCTTTTGAAAATAGGAATAATAGAAAATAATTATTGATATTCCAAACAATAAAATATTAAAATAGTGATCTTTGTGTTGGCCTGATTATTAGGCTCGACCCGATCAGAACCCTCTCATCAGGTCCGCTGGCTGGCTGGCTGAATCAAACAAATGAAGTAATAAGTTACGTTATAGGAAGTTTAATGAAATGTAATATAGGGTCGCTTCCTAAATGGAAACGCCCATTCGGAGGTCTGTCCGCTTCCTCCGAAATTCCTTAGAAAAGAGAGGAGCTAGGAGATAAAAACAAAAGTTGCAGTTGTCCAACACATGACAATCCCTCAAAGTACCGGTCGAACTGACGGGACGCAATAGTGGCCACACGCCAACCACACGTATTCCAAACATCAGTTCAAACCAGACCCGAAGAAATTGCCCTATGCCAGACAACTTCAAGACACAAGATGGCGTAGCTTCTAACATAAAAAGGGGCAGGGGCCCTTCGGATAACTCGGACTGGTGACTGGCGAAACTACCAGACCCAGTAAAATCCAGAGTGGTTGCACCCAGAGCCTAAAGCTCAAAAAGACAACACATAAGAAGCTAACGCAAAAGGTATACTAATAAGGATTGAAGTTAAAAGGATAGGATTGGGTAGGATGTTTGCGGCTAAAGGAAAGAGCGAGCAATGCATGTCTTAACAAAAGGGGTTTGTTCTCTCGAACGAAGTAATATCGAATCGCAAAGGATGCGATTCTAAGACCTGCTAGTGAGAATGGAATTTTTGGGATTGAAGACGTAAAGTCTTAAGGGGAGTATGAGTCGAAGCTCATAACTTTTTCTCACTCTTGTGGGTTGCCCAAAAACAAGTTCCGGGCCCCACCATTGGGCGCCATTTGTAGCGGTTGTAATGATTGGGAATGGCCTTGGCACAACTTAGAACCAGACCGAAGTCCAGAACCAAGAGTGCTTAGGTCTAAAAGTGGAATGGCTAGTGCCATTCAAGAGGCAAAACAAAAAAAAAGAATTGCCCCGAGAGCAGGGTACCCTAGAAATGGCCGTGAAGGCCCCTCGTCCGCATTAGCGGAGCACCCTTTAGCCAACCCCGACGGATGCTGGTTTGCCGCTTTGCTAGCTCGCTGCGGCTGGGGTGGGTTCATGAAAAATGGGGATGGTTTGCTCTCTAAGAAACGGAATCCTACGTGATATTCATCCGTCATAAATTCGTAGCCGCAAACTGGTATATAAAATACCCAGGGACAAAAGGGGGCATAGTTCCGTAAAGGAAACCACCCAGGCTCTGCATCATGGGCTGACTACGCAGACCCAGTGCTCGTGACAAAGCACGGAGCCAGAAAATTGAAAAATCTAAACGGGAAAAGGAAAACGCGCTACCTCTCTTTTCAGAGGAACCCGGGCGAGGCAGACAGCCCCGGGCCCCCGATGGTAGTGGAGCCCTGACCCCAATGGTTTGGGGTCCTCCACCCTCTGATACGGGCCATAATACAAACAAATTCAAATCGCTAATAAAAAAAACCAGAAACTATCATTATGGGTGGCCAGTATCCCTCCCTTGAAAGAGCTGGAAATGCCGAAAAATCACGAAAAGCTAATCTATCATAGGCCAGCCAGGCCATTCGCGGACCCTGAAACGCAGAAGAACTTCTTGGGCTTTCGCCCAATAAGAAGGCCGTGGTTTAGAAATTAACAGTTCATTGTGGTTTATTGACCAAGGTTGAACTTAAATTCTTAGTATTTATTCACACTAGTGTTTATGCAAACGCTTAGAGAACTAAACTAACCATGTTAGCCTTACATGCCTATGAAGAGTGTAGGGTATTGTTTCGGCTCAGAAATAGTTTTTCGAAATACATAATTTTTCTGCTCTGTTGGAGGACTCACGGCCCTAACTCCACAGCATTCATTCTCATTTACTACCTTCTACTAGAGCAGCCATCATTCTTTTACTCTTTCTTCTTTTTTTTTTTTAGTTTATTTAAAGATCTTTACCGAGGTGTGTTGAGATTAAATTAACGATTAAATTAAGAGTTTTGAAAGATGATATGCATTGAAAAATAGTAATGTCGAGCAGTGAGCGTGTTCAATTACACGGTGTCAGTATGATCACACAACTTCAACAAACACAAAAAAATTTAAAGTAGAGTACCCGCCACCTGACATATAACTCCATAAAGTTCTTTCAATAGGGCTTAATTAAAAATTCTACTACGAAAAACTTTCCTCCAAGACTTTTTTTCTTTCTTTTCTTTGTTATCGGGCTCAATTGCCAATGCTTCGCCCATCGCCGAAATATTTGTTGTTAAAAGAAAGTCAGAAATTCTTTTTCCCTAAAAGCTCAGAATAATGTTAATTTCATGCGCCTGTGAGAATAGAAGCATAGGTAACCAGCGATTATATTTAATCGAGTGGTGTGGAAACAAAAATAATTATCAATTTCTGGTCAACTCTTCGAACATTTCCATCTTATGAGTAACCCTTCACCAAACAAAAAAACGGACATTCTCACGCATAAGAGCTAATTTAACGAAACGTCGCTCAGTTGTTGCTTGTAAAGTAATAATGTATGTATATGAGAAACAAAAAAATATTAAATCCAATACAGTTGTTACCAACATAAACACAACCTCTTCTTGAAAAATTATCGAAATCATTCTTCAGTAAACAGGAAGCTGAACAAATTCTATTTTCCTTTTCCTTTGAAAAAATTCTATTTTGTCACACCGATTGCCACGTGAGAGGATTTCTCGGCACCAGTAATCTGTACAGCACCTAAGGCTGAAAAAGGTCATCAGCTGCACACTTAGCATTCAGGAATATTCCGTTGAAATATCGATGAAACTCCAAGACGAACCAAAAGAAAAAAGATCCAAATAATATCGTTTTAACTTCAGGCTCACAAGAAAACTGCTACACGCACGCACAGCTACACACTGCAGATAGTAGCGATCGCTGTTTCTTTAAGAAATGCAATTGTCACGTGCTCCAAAATATAAATAGGTTGGTATCCTTCGACATACGCATCTCTGTCTCTCCGACTAAGCACATACGGGTTAAACCGATACTATCGCTAATGGAAATTCACTTTAACTGATTGAAGACTTTTTCACTCCCCAACGCACTTTCAAAGCACTTGCTTCAATCACCACGACCACTCTCCACCGACTTTTCAAGCGACCCTCCCCACAACGATCTGCCCATCAACTCTCTTGAGCTCTGATTTCATACTCGAGGCGAAGGAAAAATCCCGTTACCGGTTCTCGCCTTCGACTCGAGCATCATGCAAAGTCAAATCGAACTAGCTGCACTTGTTATTGTTCAAATCGAACAACAAGATACCGTTAATCCGATTTGAAAGAAAGGTAACAATTTCGAGCACGGTACAGTGTGCGTCGAAATAATTGGTCCAGTAATTTCAATTGAAATGCTACAATATATATATATATATATCTAAATATATATATACATATATATATATATATATATATATATATATATATATATATATATATATATATATATATATATATATAAATATTTATGTATAAATGTATATATATATATATATATATATATATATATATATATATATATACAGGAATCCCTCGACTTACGTCGCCCTTGTTATACGTTTTTTCGACTTACGTCGTTCATTACTTTGAGACCAAACCCTTGAAATTACGTCGTCCTTCCCTTGACTTACGTCGCCGTTTTCATAGAGCAGATGTTTGTTCATATGAAAACTTTTCCCCCGGTAAAAGGGAATTCCCAAAATGTGTAAGCGCGATTTTCGTATGAAAGTTTTCGTGTTTGGCGTTCATACATTATAGACCGAGGTTGTGTTGAGGTGTTTTTGATTACATTAGTACATACATTTCGAAAGAAATTCGTGTTTGGTTGGTGTTTTAATAATTGATCGCGTTTTGTGCTGTTTTATATTACATACATATACATACATGTCTTAGTACAAACAGTATTTTGAATTATGTAAGGTACGTAATGGCATTCAGATAAAATTGTATATGTATTTATCTATGTACATATGTCTTCTATTTGGATACGTATATACATATTTTATTGCATTAAGTACAATTCGAGTTTTATATTTATAGCAATGAAATGGATAGAACCAAGCGACAACATTCTGCTGTGAAACCATATCTGAAGAAAATACGAAAAACAGTGACTATTGGCAAGAAACTAGAAATTTTAAAACGTTTCGATGAAGGTGAAAAATCTACGGCTATAGGAAGTGCTATGGGACTTCCCCCAACAACTGTTCGAACCATTATCAGCAATAGAATAAAAATTAGTGAATCAGCTAAAGCAGGGGCATCCACAAGTGGTACAATTATTACCAAAAAAAGAGCCCCTGCATTGGAAAAAATGGAAGAAATGTTGATTATTTGGATCAAAGACCTGAATCATAAAAATATGCCGGTGAGTACGTTAACTATTAAGGCGAAGGCAAAAAGCTTATTCGAACAAGTAAACTTGAATCGAGAATACACTTTTGTTGCCAGCAATGGATGGTTTGAAAACTTCAAGAAAAGAAATAAAATTCACAATGTAAAAGTAACAGGTGAAGCGGCTAGTGCGGACTACGACGCAGTGAAGATCTTTCCAAGCACTTTACATGATATTATTGAAAATGGAGGGTATTGCGCACAGCAGGTGTTTAATGTTGACGAGACAGGCCTGTATTGGAAACGCATGCCCTCAAGAACATTTCTTTTGATTGAAGAAAGAAGAGCTCCTGGCTTTAAGGCAGAAAAATCCAGGATTACTTTGCTTCTTGGAGGGAATGCATCATGTGATTTGAAACTGAAGCCTCTTGCTGTTTATCAATCAGAAAATCCAAGGGCTTTCAAAAATGTATGCAAGCAAAATCTACCGGTTATTTGGAGGTTCAACAAAAAGGCCTGGATTACTTCTAATATATTTCGTGATTGGTTTGATCAATATTTCTGTCCGACAATAAAGAAATATTTGGAAGCCAATAATCTTTCTCACAAAGCATTACTTATCATAGATAACGCTCCAAGTCATCCCATAAATCTCAGCAATGATGCCATTAAGGTGATTTTTTGCCTTTTAATACGACCGCGATTCTTCAACCAATAGATCAAGGTGTTATAGCATCCTTTAAAGCCTATTATTTGCGACGTACATTTCACCAATTAATTGAAGCTACTGAGTCGGGGGACAACAATAAAATGTCAATAAAAAAATTTTGGAGCAAGTACGATATTGCAAAGGCAATCAGCAATATGAAAAGGATATTCTTGAATTAGCCAGACAAATAGGATTTACAACAGTTGATCAAACCGACATTCAAGAATTATTGAGCTGTGGAGACGAGCCACTAAGTAATGAGGAGCTTGAACAAATTCTGGCAAAAGAGAATGAAACACCAGCAATATCAAAGGAACAAAGTGTAAACAAGCAAAAAACATTGAAATTAAAAGATTTGGCCGAAGCATTCGAACACTTAGATAAAGCGCTAAAAATCTTCAAAGAAAATTATCCCGATGAATTAAGAAGTGCAGAAATTTCAAACGAAGTCTACACTTCTGTCAACGATTACAAGCAGGTGCTCGAAGAAAAAAGAAAGCAAACTTTGTCCCAAACACAAATTTCGACCTTCTTCGCCAGTAAACCAGTGAGCCCACAAACAGGAGATGTAGAAGCTATTTTTTCTAAAGATGATAACAATTAATGTATTGCTTTTTAGTGCTTTATGCAATTATATACGACGAATGCAATTGTATACGATAATAAAACTGATTTAGACGAAAACAAACGACTTTCTTTAAAAACATGAATAATGCACAAACTTTTAAAAAAATACATTGATATTCACATAATGAAAGTTTACACATTTATCGCCTCTCTTCTACTCTCGAGTTACGTCGTTTTCGACTTACGTCGCGAATTTTCGGAACCTAACTCCGACGTAAGTCGAGGGACTACTGTATATATATATATATATATATATATATATATATATATATATATATATATATATATATATATATATATATATATATAAATATATATATATATAAATATATATATATTTATTTATGTATATATATATATATAATATATATATATATATATATATATATATATATATATATATATATATATATATATATTTATGTATATATATATATATATATATATATATATATATATATATATATATATATATATATTTATGTATATATATATATATATATATATATATATATATATATATATATATATATTTATATATATATATATATGTACATATATATATATATATATATATATATATATATATATATATATTTATATATATATATATATATATATATATATATATATATATATATATATATATATATATATATATATATATATATACATAGTCGTGCCATAAGTTCTGTCACACGTATATGGGCAATTTTTGTATAAATAGAAAAGAGTTTTTGACAAAGGAAAATATATTTTATTTTGGCATACTAGTGGAAGTAAAATAAGCAATAAATTATTCAAAGTCGCCAACTTTAGCCTTTACACAGCTCTTTAATCTGTTGGGCCAGTCATCGATAGCAGTACGCACTGTTTCTAGCGGAAAATTAGCTACTGCTTCTGTCAAAGATCGCTTAAGGCTCTAGATATTTGGGTGTCGTCTCGTGCACACCATGGACTCTAACTCCGCCCACAGTTTGTAGTCCAGGGGACTCAAATTTGGGCTCCCAGAAGGCCATTTCGTCGCCCATATAAACTCTGGAATATTGGTTTCCAACCACGCTTGTGTGGTTCGAGCTTTGTGGGCTGGCGCAGAATCTTGCTGGAAAACCCAATGTCGGTTGTTGAATAGCGTAGAGCTCAGCGGCTTCACACATTCCTCCAGGATGTCCGTTTGATAATTTTTCGCTGCAGTTTTTACGCCTTTTTCGCAAAAATGAAGCTCGGTGACCCCTTCGTAGCTGACACCCCACCATACCATGACTGATGCTGGATGATGTCCTCGCTGTACCCTAGTGGCAACTTCTCGGGCTTCTCTGGAGCTGTGGGCATACACCTTATCATTTTGGCGGTTGAAATGTTCCTCCACCGTAAAAATTTTTTCATCGGTTAATAAAATTTCTCGATGTTTGTTGTTGCCGTACCGCCGAAGGAGCTCTTTCGATCTGGTGCTCCTAATTTGCTTCAACTGCTCAGTCAGCAAATGTCCCGTTGATCGTCGAAAGGCACTCATCCCGAGGTCCGATTTTATGATACGAGACATACTTCGGGTGGAGATGTTCATCTCTCGAGCCATGATTCGTTGTTTACGAAGCGGATTTCGACGAATTCGATTCTCGACCGCTTTGATGGCAGCAGAAGAACGTACATCACGCGGACGTCCAGAACGAGGTCGATCTTCAATAGTCTGGATTTCGTTATATCTCTGGATCGCACGATACACAAATCTTTGCGTTATTTTTAACGGGCACAACAACTTGAAAATTTCACTCGCAGATTTTCCACACTTATGTAGTGCACTCACTGCAATTCGGTTTTCTATTACACCCCATTCCATCTTCACACGTTAACGAACAAACTTTAAATGACCATCAACTGTCAACAACATTATGACGTTTATAAAACTGGCCAATATTGAAATGTCACTCATAAAATAAAGTTGTTGCCAATGTGAGAAATTATGTGACAGAACTTATGGCAGGACTAAGTATATATGTTTATATATATATATATATACATATATATACAAAGACATACATATATATATATATATATATATATATATATATATATATATATATATATATATATATATATATATATATATATATATATATATATATATATATATATATATATATATATATATATATATATACATATATATTTATATATATATATATATATATATATATATATATATATATATATATATATATATATAAGTATATACATAAATATATATAGATATAAATATATATATATATATATATATATATATATATATATATATATATATATATATATATATATATATATATCTATATACATATATATATATTTATATATATATATATATATATATATATATATATATATATATATATATATATATATATATATATATATATTTATGTATATATATATATATATATATATATATATATATATATATATATATATATATATATATATATATATATATATATATATATATATATATATATATATATATATAGATATAGATATAGATATATATATATATATATATATATATACATATATATATATATATATATATATATATATATATATATATATATATATATATATATATATATATATATATATATATATGCATATATATACATATATGTGCATATATATACATATATGTGCATATATATTGGCCGACGTGATTTCAAAACTTATGTTCTTCGAACGTTAGTAAAAAAAAAACTCTAGCGCACCGGAACCGCTAGAAAACTAATTTTCGAAGAAATTGTCATTGAGTGACAATGTGGAAAGACGTAATACACTTTTTTGTAGAATCATATCAACCATTTTTTGTTCAAAGCAACAGAACTCAGCTATAACACAAATGATGAAAATGTTCAGTGCTGGCAACATTTTCCCAACGAAGCAACATGAAGTTAACTTTCACAAGCTCATACTCAAATCAACTTATCTTTTGAATTTCGTTCTCATCAGAGGATTTCATCGAAAGCTTTAGCGGTTAACGTTGTTTGAAGCTGCCATCCAAAAATTGTTCAAAACTCGGAAAATTGAAAAATTTGTTTCTTAGTTTTATTGCAAATGTTTTGCATACGTGTATGTAATTTGAAGCATCTGTTGATGCAATAGTTACGAAAATGGCTAAAGCTCGTTACCCTGTGTCAGCAGCAAAGCAAAGTATATACCAAATCTGCTTCACGTTAAACTAAACCCAACCAATAAATTTCGTTTCGATTGAATCACTGCGCTAGAAGTTATACGGGTGAAAATTTTTTTATGGTAACCACCCTCAAAAATTTTAAAATTTTTAAAGCGTTAATATTTGTTGTGAATTTTCATTGCAGGATCGTTCCCATTTGCAAATCTAATGACATTATCGCGCAGTAAAGAAATTCCAAAAAATTACAAAAACGTTCTTAGCTGGCAGCCCTTTCATGATTTTTGTACGAAATTCCTATGACATTTGGCTCACATCAAAATCTATTTACTGCATAAACTTCATTTTGATATCATGACTGCATCGGAAGTTATAGGGAAAAAAGCTTTATTTCGCTGAGCAAATTTGCAAGATTTAGGAGACAAAAATCACCATAGCTAGCAACCCTATTCAGCCAAATTTTCATCAAATGTTACCTTAAGTAAGATCTAAATATTGTGTGAATTTCGTTTAAATCTGATTAAATCGGAAGTTATAGGCCAAAAAGCCGTTTTTTTTCTCAGTGATTTTTCAAGGTGGCACCACAGCCACAGAGTTGCCCACGTTTCCAAATCATTTCTATCAGATCTGGTCTTAGTTAATACCAACATTCTCTGTGAATTTAATTATGATCGGATAATCTGGTCGTCAGTTCTCGTGAACAGAACTTTCGAGTGCTGAAAATAGAGGTAGTTTGGTGATAGGTTGCCGTTCTTGTGCAAATAGGAATTTAAAAAATTTCAAATTGACATGATGCACAAACGTTAAAATTTATCAATGATTTGATTTTTTTGTCAAAAATCAAAAATTTTCAGCATGTTCAATGATTTGAAGGATTTTTTTCAATAGCCTGCCGCAGCTACAGCGTAACCCGCACTTCCTTGGAAATCCATGCGTATTAAACCTTAGTCAACATCAATACGCTCTGCAAATTTCACGATGATCCAATGTTTTTGTCAGAAGTAATGGCAAATCAAAATTTGAAAAAAAATCCTGGCCTACTTTTAGGCACGCTGCATCCACACACGGCTCAAAATTTCAAATTCTGTACCAGCAACAAGCTTTTAACATACTAAGTTTTCATTCTCAATCCAATTTTTAAACTAAAATTCACGCTGCTGTGAAATATAGGAGTACCTCAAAATTCACTAAAACGCTCGCAGCCGCCAAAATATTTATGATATCTGAATTTTGGCAAGTCGTGGACCTACCTACTAAATACATCTATGTTCTCATAAAGGTTATTGATTTGTGATCACGGTTCCGTTCTTGTCTATAATCGCATAGACAACGTATATCGTCTCTAAAGCTTATCAAAGCAGAGAATAATTGATACGAGAAACTCGATCGCTTAGCGGAATAAGCCTCCGAAAGTAGAATCAAATTGGAATTGTTTTTGCGGAATGATTAAAATTGAAAAAAATTTTATCTATCTTGAAAATTTTTATTTGACAAAATTGTTTCGAAAGCATGCACTGATTCTCATCAGACACCAGCACACAGTGCATACTTGACTGGTGTGGCCACTTGCAGTTGGAAATCATTAATTGTTATTAACGCTGGTTGTGACAAATTTTAACATCTCAGACTTATATCCATGGAAATAATTTACTCATAAAGGTTATTGATTTGTGATCACGGTTCTCTTCTTGTCTATAATCGCATAGACAACGTATATCGTCTCTAAAGCTTATCAAAGCAGAGAATAATTGATACGAGAAACTCGATCGTTTTGCGGAATAAGCCTCCGAAAGCAGAATCAAATTGGAATTGTTTTTGCGGGATGATTAAAATTGAAAAAAAATTTATTTATCTTGAAAATTTTTATTTGACAAAGTGGTTTCGAAAGCATGCACTGATTCTCATCAGACACCAGCACACAGTGCATACTTGACTGGTGTGGCCACTTGCAGTTGGAAATCATTAATTGTTATTTACGCTGGTTGTGACAAATTTTAACATCTCCGACTTATATCCATGAAAATAATTTACTCATAAAGGTTATTGATTTGTGATCACGGTTCCCTTCTTGTTTATAATCGCATTTTATATATATCTATATATATATATATATATATATATATATATATATATATATATATATATATATATATATATATATATATATATATATATATATATAAGTATATATATATATATATATATATATATATATATATATATATATATATATATATATAGATATATTAGATATTTATATTAGATATTTATATTTATATTAGATATATTAGATATTTATATATATTTATATATATATATATATATATATATATATATATATATATATATATATATATATATATATATATATATATATATATATATATAGGTATATATATATATATATATATATATATATATATATATATATATATATATATATATATATACATATATATATAGATATATATATATATATATATATATATATATATATATATATATATATATATATATATATATATATATATACATAAATATATATATATATATATATATATATATATATATATATATATATATATATATATATATTTATATATATATATATATATATATATATATATATATATATATATATATATAAATAAATATATAAATATATATATATATATATATATATATATATATATATATATATATATATATATATATATATATATATGACGGCACTTGAACCGTAACAAGTTATCAATAATCTGTTGTTGATCTATTTGTTGCAACAACGGCACTTAAACCGTGATGCTACTTATCAAACACCTCAAGTGAATACACAAAAGATCGATTGAAAAGTGATTTATTTTTCTTAGCATAGTCTAATTTATAGTATAATGAAAATCTTACTTTCTACAAGGTAAGCATAACTCACTGACACGAATCTTATACGCAGTTACAAAACATGCAGGTAATTAGAACACTATTTCAGCAATAATAATTCGTAAGCATGACTTAATCATAACATTTGCAAACTTATTAAAATGCAACAATTGATGACAACATGAACTGCTTTACGTACATATGCTATGTAAACAAAAACGAATTTATTCTTTGTAACCTACTTATGATTTTACAATGAACATGACATTTTTATTGGTAATCAATCATATGTAAACGAACTTGATGTAGAACATTGAACATTGCATATTTATTAATATTCAATAATGTGTAATTCAACCTAATATTAAACATACTCCCCGCGTTGAGTGAGAATTCAATCCTTAAACGTCAACCATGAAATTTGGAATGTTTCGCAGTCGTGGACTTGGTGTTGGCTTCTTTCGACACTTAAAGAATCTGGAACTGTTTCTCCATACAAAACATCCTGTCAGAACGATACCCAATGATAGTGCTGCATACCCAATCGTTAGATGATGAATTCGGTGGTTCAAAAATTTGTTCGGCAATTCAGCAAGTCGTTGGGTTTTAATGATGTTTTGGAGCTCGTCTACATGCGAATTATAGACAGTTGTATTTGTAATCAACATTTTAGCTGCTTCGGTTCCATAATATCGTCTAACTTAGCGAAGCCTGAATAAGAAGTAGAAACATTACTAGTAAAAGTCCGCTGTCCTTGATTAGTATATGTTTCCTGCTTGAGGATACAATCTGCTCGAAGTTTTAGGAGACCTGATCCGTCTAAAATCAACTAAGACACCTCCTTCCCGCAAATTAAGTTTATTCGAGTAGGGGTTTTATTGCATACAGCCACTGGTTTCCGGATTGTAATTGTATCCATTGTTCGTTAACTCTGGTGAGAACACAGCTTCTCCGGGTCTCATTAATGAATAGCTCTACTTCACATGAACAGATTTGAGATCCCTTGTGATAAACAGGACTTGCACGTTTACATGAGTATGCGTAATCTTTTATTGTTACGCATTTCGCAAGTTCGTCTTGAGTCAGAGGTAGGTACTGATCACGGTGCAATTAACGGCGAGATAAGTCGAACATGGATTGATTGCCAAAAGAGAGTTGTTGATGACTGTAGGAATTGGCACCATTTTCAGAACGTCGAATTTATGTTCATCCATAAGAGGTAACTTTATTTCGAAAATCAGTTGATCTTCTAGAAATCCGCTTTTTACCGTCATAATTTCATATAATTGAACGAGATTATCTTCCGTCATCGGTAATCGGGTGGATTCTGGTAAATGGAGCTTGATTGTCGCTATTTCCCGTTGAAGCTGCTGAGGCGAAAATAACATCAGGTTAATAGTTCCATGATGTGTGTCCGTTAAAGTGGCAATAATCGCAGATTGAGTTTTACGTAAATTGGATGCGATCATAGTCATTTGAATCGATAAGGAAGGCATAACCTGGTATATTTTTATGCGATGAGCTTCCTCTCCATTATTTCTTATTCGATTAAGTATCTCGTTGACTTGTTTACTAAACTCTTTAAATTTCACCTCACTTTCTTGCTGGCCTTTTTTCATTATATTCATAGTAGAATCGATGACCGATGTTTGGTTTTTAACTAGCTGGCTCCGTTGATCAATGAATTATATTCTAGCCAGTATGGCTTCAAATCATAATAGATTATAAGTTTCCATTCTGTAGTTTCGAAGTTAATTTCTCCTACATTTTCAAAATACAATCCAACTTGTTTTGAAAACTGTATCACTTCCGCTTTTTCGGTTTTTTGAGCTGTCGACGGAAAAATTGTGCACGTAAGACAAAGTAGCGTGACAACAATAGAACTTAATGAATGGCGCGAGCTCTTCTTTGGAGGTGCTTCTGACCGCTCCGGTGGTATGGCCTTCCGAATTCGGGTAGAACGATCTTCAGTCGTAATAACTTTGATTTGCTGTTTATCATCATCACATAATCCATGCTCGTCCTGGATTTCAATAGGAAGAAGTGCAATTTTATGTATGGGCCTCTTCAAAATATTTCCTGCTGTTTTAACCTCTGCTACTCGAACGAAACCGTCTTTACCCTTGAACGTTTGTACTATTGTTCCCAAGGGCCACTTTTGAGGTGGAGTGTTGTCATCATGGATAACGACTACCGTACCAGGTTGGATATTCTTACACTCGACCTTCCATTTGTATCGGTGTTGCAGCTCATTTAAATATTCTCTCGACCACCGTTTCCAAAATCCAGCCTTTATATCTGCCACAATGTTCCATCGCTTAAGAGCTGTTGTTTTTAATGGAGTAGCGTTGGGATTTATTGACGTAGTTAGAGGCTCTCCGATAAGAAAATGTCCTGGAGTAAGCGCAGCAGGGTCATTTGGATCAGATGGCAAACATATCAAAGGCCTAGAATTTAGAATGGCCTCAATCTCGATGACTAGCGTTTCTAGTTCTTCGAAGGTAAGAGAAGCATTAGCGAGCGATCTTTCTAATAAATATTTTGCGGATTTCACTGCAGCTTCCCACAAACCACCAAAATGAGGTGCTCGAGGTGGTATGAATTTGAAATCAATCCCCTTTTCGCAGCATTTTTTGGTGATCAATTCTTTAGCTACATGTCCGAAAAGAGTATTCTTGGCGCCAACGAAATTGGTAGCGTTATCGCAGTATAACGTCCTACAATTTCCCCGTCTACTAACAAATCGCTTCAAGCACCCTATAAAGGCATCTGTAGACAGATTGCTTACCACCTCGAGATGAACTGCTTTTGTCGAAAAACAGCAAAATACTGCTATATACGCCTTGCTAGGTCGTTTGCCTCGCAGAGAGTAATGTACCCAGATAGGTCCACAAAAATCTACTCCAGAAATTATAAACAGGCGAGCAGGTTGCACACGGTGACTGGGCAGATTTCCCATTAATTGGTTTAACATCTTGGGCCGTGCTCGTGTGCAACGCACACAATGTTGTACGATAGAGCGTACAATGGCTTTTCCTTTAATTGGCCAAAATTGCTGCCTCGTTACTGCCAAAAGCGTCTGCGGTCCCACATGTTTATTTTCTATGTGGATATCGGTCATTAGCATTTTAGTGAATGGATGCGAGTAAGGCAGTAATATAGGGTGTTTTGCGTCAAATGATAATGCAGCATCCTCTAGTCTGCCCCCAACTCGAAGAATCTTGTATTCATCTAAGAAAGGACTAAGAGTTATTATTTGACTCGAATTTCCAATCTGTTTGTGGAGCGTTAACTGCTTTATTTCTTCATTGAACTCTTGTTCTTGCATCAATTTCACGATAACGTGCAGTCCCTCACGCAATTCGGTCGTTGTCAAACTTTCAAAACCCACGTTTTTACTGGATTTGCTCTTAAGGTTTTTTACGAAACGCAAAACATATGTTGTGATGCGTTGAAGTGACCTGAATGAATTCCGATGATTTACTCTGTATAAGAAATGCATTGTATCATCATCCTGAGCCGAGCTTTGCGATTTATTTGCCTCTGCTATATTTGATTGAGAGAGTGATGAAGTTGCAGCCATCACTTGCTGCACCTTTTCAGATTCACATGATCTGTATTTCTGACACACTGAATTTAAGACTGTTCGTCTTCTTTCTAGCTCACATTTTCCACCTTGTTGATAAGGTTGTGGCCAGATTGATTCTGCTCCATGGAGAAAGTGTGGACCGTAGAACCACATTGTTGATTCCTTTAGCTTGTTTGGCGCTAAACCTCGAGACAATATATCGGCAAGATTATCTTGTGATCCAACGTGTCTCCACTGCTGCGGTGTAGACAACTCCTGTATAGATGCTATGCGATTGGCCACGAAAGTGTGGAATGAGGACGAGCGTGAATAAATCCAATCGAGCACTGTTCGTGAGTTAGTCCAAAAAAATGTCTGAACATTTTCTAGTTTTAAATCATGGTGCACTCTTTTAGCGAGCTCAGCGAGTAACTTGGCAGCACATAACTCTAGCCTGGGTAAAGTTAATTGCTTCAAAGGTGCAACTTTTGATTTTGAGCATAATAGTCTTACTACCGCCATATTTTGACTATTAATGGACCGGATGTATATCACACCTCCATAGGTTTTTTCGGAAGCGTCCACAAAATCGTGAATCTGTATACTGCGCGAAACATCCTGTCCGAAAATATGCCTTGGTATTTTTAGATCTTTGAGAGCTAATAAATTTTCTCGGAATAATGACCATTTTTCTTGCAACTCAGATGGCAATACATCATCCCAATCTAAATTGCAAAGCCAAAGCTGTTGCAGAATCATCTTTGCTGTCACCACTACTGGTCCAATCATGCCTAGAGGGTCAAACAGCCGGGCCATATCAGACGACATGTTTCTTTTTGTATATTGACGAGCAGAAGTAATGTTCGTTCTTATCGAAAATATATCAGTTTTTGGGATCCATACGAACCCCAGTGTTTTCACTTGTTCTTCTGTCTCGTTCGCGATATCAAGTTGAATAGCTCTATGCTCTATTGGAATGTTCTGTAACAGTGACAGACCATTTTCTCAATTTGAACCCGCCTTTCGCAAGTAATTCATTTAGCTGGTGCTGAATGCTTAAGGCTGTGGACAACTTGTCCGCGCCCGTCAGAATATCATCCACGTAAAAATCACGAACAATTACTTCTGCTGCTTGTGGATATTGTGACGCTTCCAACTGGGCCAACTTTTGTAGGCACTTGGTGGCCAAATAAGATGCCGGCGTTGTTCCGTAAGTCACGGTATTCAGTTGATAAGTCTTAACCGGAAGTTTAGGGTCACATCTCCACAAGATTAGCTGATCCTGCCTATCTTCTTTATGGACTAATATTTGGCGATAAATTTTTTCAATTTCCGCCGAGAAAACGTATTTGTGCAGCCGAAAACGTACTAAAATTGAAAACAAGTAATGCTGTTTTGTTGGTCCCGTAAACAAAATATCATTCAACGAAACGTTTGATGATGTTTTGGCTGAAGCATCAAATACAACTCTTAATGTGGTGGTCAAACTGTCTGGTTTTATGACACCATGATGTGGCAAACAATAGCCTCTGCCTGATGTAATTTCGGGCCTAACTTCTGACATATGTCCCAGTTGAATATATTCATTAATAAAGCTCTTGTATTGCTCTTTTAATATGGCTTCTTTGCCTAATTTTTTTTTCGATTGAGAAAAATCTTCTAAGAGCAATATCTTTAGAGCAGCCAAGTTGGTCAGGATTATCTCTAAAAGCCAGACGCACGATAAATCTTCCTGATGCGTCTCTTTGATGAGTTTGATAGAAATGTTGCTTGCATTTTTCTTGATCTGGTGTCAAGATTTTATTGCTTGCTTCCACTTCTTCCATTTTCCAACATTTTTCAATATCGAAGTTGTCATGTCGACAAAGCACTCCACAAACTGGTTTTTCCATTTCTACACTCGCGATTTTTCCCGATACAATCCAACCAAGCACAATTATTTAAAATCGGTAGCTTATCACTAAACTTCACTTTTTCAGAGCACAACAAACTATGGTAAAATTCTGCGCCTAGTAGTACATCAATACGACTCGGTATATTGAATTTTGGATCAGCTAGAATTATATTTTGTGGTATATTCCACTCGGAAATTTTTAGTTGTTGTATTGGCTGATCAGCAATTATTTGCGGAAGAACAATAGCTTCGACTCTGGCAGAGTAAGCGCTATGTTTTGAGCTCATTAAAACATTGACCCTTCGATGTACATTCTGAACTGATTGGCCAATACCTTCTATTTTTATTCGTTGTGATGAGCTTGACAATCCAAGTTTTTTGATGACTCGTTCAGTAATGAAATTTACTTTACTAATATTGCTCGGCATTCAATGGTCATTCCCTTAGCGTTGGTAAATTTTACTATTGCTGTGCTAAGTAAAACATAACCTGCCTCAAATTTTGGTTGTTGTGCTTTTATTGAAGCGGTAGTAAGCGCAATATATCTGCTTTCTGTAGATATTGTTGTATCTATAGCAGCTTGGTTGCTTTGCGGTCAATGTGTAAGAGAGTGTTATGCTTCTTATTGCATTTGGTACATGCTTTGGATATGCAGTTTGAAGGTCTGTGACCTACTTTCAAACAGTTAAAGCAAAGTTTATGCTCCTTTACGAGTTCAAGCCTTTCATCGGCTGTGAGTTGTAAAAATTTTCTACAAGAGTATAATGGGTGATTCCCCTTGCAAGAAATGCAATTATTCAATATCGACGCTGTTTAAGTGGAGGTCTTTGAGTGTCTATTATTATATAGTTTGCTCGTATAAGCGATGCGTTGTGACATCTAATCTCTTTATCAGCAGGTGCAATAGAATTGGATCCCAACCGTCTGTTGATATTCCTTGACTTTCTAATCCAAGAATACATTCTTGAGTCGTATCGTGTAGTGATTTTATCGACTGAGCGCTTTCAATAACGATGATAGGCTGAGATAATAGTTTATTAATCTGCGCGCTAACTAACAATCTGGGATTCTCATAGCGATCTTTAAGCATGTTCCATGCAGTAATATAATTTCCTTCGGAAACACTTAAGTGTCGAATTAATTTTTCAGCTTCTCCAATTAAATTGGTTTTTAAGTACCACATTTTCTGACATGGTGCAATTGATTGCTTGTGAATCATTTCACTAAACAAGTCATAGAATTGCCTCCAATGTAAGTGATTCCCATCAAATTTAGGAATAGTTATCTTTGGTAAATTCGCCATGGTTTCTACATTGCTAGTTGATACTGCATTTGCATTGGGTTTATAATCTCTTTTTTCAGTTAATTTTAAGAGAGCTTCTTGGACTGTTTCTTCTAATTTCAGATACTCGTCAGTGTCATAATTAATTTTAGCTGGTTCATCAACTAATTCCCAGATTGCTTGATTTAAATCTTCAATCTGTGCCCAATAGTCATTTATTTGTCTTAGCTTGAGCTCGTAATAACTTTTGGATTGTTGTTCAAAATTTAATACAGCTAATATTCTTTGAATTGTTTTTATAATCTCCTTTTGTCGACGTAACTTTCGAATGGCGTCCATATTTGGAGATCTATTTTCAGTAGCGACTGATGCTTCTTTCTCTTCGAAGGTGTTTTTTGCATTAGATCTAGCAAATTCTGGTTCAAAAATTTTTTTTTCCAAGGAAAAATAGCTTTTGTATTCCTTATAGAGTTCGGCAATAGTATCATAATATTGCGTTGTAAAATATGGATGGTTTGTTGCTGTTCCAGGTAATTCTCTTATTTCAGTGTCCGTGGCATCGAAATTTTTCCATGCCTCCTCAAGACCCAGTAGTCTTTTTTTAAAATATGTGCGAGTTTTCCTGGAAGCTGTGTCCTTTTTGAAATTTTTAATAATTTCTTGAAGAACCTTTCCTAACTCGTCTTGCTTATGTGCGAGTTCTTCCATGTTGCTTGCCATGGGAACAATGATTTCTGTCGATTCCACCAAGTATAATAATTTACTTTGACTGTGAGGCTCGGTTATGGTACTCTGATTCGATACTTTAACTGCCTATACATAATAAGTCAGAATTCCGAGATATTAAAATCTCGATGGAAATTTTATGACATCAAATCGTGTGTTTATTTGAATCAGCTACTTATTGTCGGGGCCACCAATGTTAAGATGTAACATAAGTTTCCACCTAAGCTGTATCCGTCGGCACATTAACCGGGATACACGAAGAATCTAATGTCCTCGGCACTTTTACCGATACACTAGCTTGTTTTAAAACAGAAGAAATCTGCTTTAAGGAACAAGCAACTGATTAGGATAAAGTAT
Source organism: Nemotelus pantherinus (assembly GCA_963978885.1). Taxonomy (NCBI): domain Eukaryota; kingdom Metazoa; phylum Arthropoda; class Insecta; order Diptera; family Stratiomyidae; genus Nemotelus; species Nemotelus pantherinus. Next base: position 141,066,778 of record OZ022264.1, on the reverse strand, counting down.
TGACGGCACTTGAACCGTAACAAGTTATCAATAATCTGTTGTTGATATATTTATTTATTTTTATTTATTTATTTATTTTGTTGCAACAACGGCACTTAAACCGTGATGCTACTTATCAAACACCTCAAGTGAATACACAAAAGATCGACTGAAAATTGATTTATTTTCCTTAGCATAGTCTAATTTATAGTATAATGAAAATCTTACTTTCTACAAGGTAAGCATAACTCACTGACACGAATTTTATACGCAGTTACAAAACATGCAGGTAATTAGAACACTATTTCAGCAATAATAATTCGTAAGCATGACTTAATCATAACATTTGCAAACTTATTAAAATGCAACAATTGATGACAACATGAACTGCTTTACGTACATATGCTATGTAAACAAAAACGAATTTATTCTGTTACCGTTTCAAGATCAAAACGTACCGCAAACCCTCCACCCCCGACTGAGGTGCTAGGGCTGTAGATCCGGGCGCCTCTGCTTGCGAAGAAAGGGGTGGGTTGAGCGCCACTCGCTTTAATTAACCCGAATCTTCTAGGACTCCGTCGCTCCAAAGCGAGAAATGAGTGACGAGTTTGCTCTTTATCTACGTATACCTATCTCCTTCGCTGACGGAATCACTTCACCAGATTAAAAGAAAAACGTTCTTCAATGTTCGTTATAACACTTCTACAGATTTTAATCAGAATTCAAGATATGAATTAAAAAAAGAAAATTAACACTAATCTCGAACTTAACGTTATGCGGCCGCGAACTACTTACAAACTAACTACTACTAACAATGTATTATCAAATATAGAAACTAAGATTGAAGTCAAATTCGTACAAAAAAAATAAACATGACTAACCCTGTCTAAAATCCCTCGCTGGGGCCCTGATGATTTCGTCGCTGATGATTTCGTCGCTGCCGCTCAAAATTCGCTCCTTCTCCGTAATTTCGATATCATTCAATTCGCCAAGGTTTTTCGATTCGTCGCTGCTATCGCGCCTTCGCGTATATATTTCCTTCCGTCTGAGTCGCCGCCTTACCGATGGTCAGATCAAAAACGCCAATTCCTCGTCGCCGACATGCAAAAATAAATTCCGATATAGATTTCCCAATTTCTCGCCACACGTCCACGTCCTTACCCAGATCTCCATCGAAAGAAAGAAAGCCTTTCACTTTCCCGGATCGTGGCCCAACATTTTCAAAAACTATCGGGACTTCCCTAGTCCGCTTAGTCTGTTCACCCCATTCTCAGTTCCCCTTGAGTTGGGTTTTAATTTCCACCACGGGTTACACTCATTTGGGACAACCCGATTTCCCCTTCTTTCTAATCCGTCAGATGTCGTGTCATTTTGGACTGTCAAATCGCGACTTAGTTTAGTGTCGGTTGTTTTGATAACTTTTCATTTCTGGAATGTAAAACTAATCCTCAGGTAAGTAATACATTTTATATCTCGTGCCGTTCCATCAGGAAGATACACAATTTCCTATCACTGGTGTTACGCCTCCTTCATCTGTTCATCCAGTTTCGTTTGAATAACTATTTGCCGGCGGTAGTGAGCGTAGTTTCTTTCGTCCGTGCGCGACAGTTTTCCATTGAATTGCTTCCTCCGATTCAATTCGAGTGCCCATCCGAGTTGCATAAATCATTTTAATGGTCGAGTCGCTTGTTTGCAACCCAAGTTCACGCGACCATAACATGCTCGTCATATCTGGGCCAGATGTTGGCCCAGGTCAGGAGCCGCCGACACGAACAATTTCAATTGAGCGTTGCCCCACGTTTTCGTGCGTCGATCTGGGTGTACGATATTGATCGGTCGTGATCTTACTTGTGCTAAGTATCTTGTCGATCTAAGTGCTGCGGATGATTTTTGTGGTGTTCCGAATCATTAGTATGTCACCGTAGACTGTAGTCGTAAATCATTGTTAAATGTATAGCCGGGAATCTAGTTGCATGTGTCGATTGTAACGTCGCATAGTTGTTTGAAAGTTTCGCTTACTAAGCTTTTGCCTATTTTCGTATTCGTTACATTCATGGAAACATTTTTAACTTAGTTTAACGAATTGAAACTCAGTAAAGATAGAGAATTCCTTGGTGAAAGCGACTCAATCTCCATCGACCTTACTGCCGAAGGTCGGTGGAGATTTTTTTTTGTTTTTTTTATATACATATATATATCTATATATATATATATATATATATATATATATATATATATATATATATATATATATATATATATATATATATATATATATATATATATATATATATATATATATATATATATATATATATATTATTAAAACAAAACTCGGTACAATACTTGCGACCGTGACACCCCCCTCTTCTCAGAGAATTGCGTAGAAATTCTCGACGACATTTCTCGTGAACGGCACCTAAAGTTAATTTTGGTTTGATGTCCGAGATTTAGATACGGCTTTGAGATTTAGATACGATTTTCGTAAGAAGTTATTTAGCTCGTTAGTGTTAACTATTTGAACTCTGGATTTCACCTCACGCTGACCATGATCACACTATGCCCTTTCACGCTACTATTCCCGTATACTCTCTCGTGCATGCTTATGTGCTATGTCTTAGAGAATTTCGTCTGGTTGTGGTATCTATACCCTTGAAATGCCACAAACTAATGCAAACTGATTTCGTTTTTAGGATACAACTCGACCCTCTATAAACAGGGACGCTAACCAACGCTTAAAAGCCAACGAAGGAAAGGAAACAACAAAAAACCGAAAACAAACGCAAAAATGGGACTCACATCACTCTCACGGTATTCTTTTCTATTTGTAACACTAACTTAACAATAATTATTAGTATTAATAACTCACTCACACATTATCTACATATTAACTCAAACTACCTAGTCCTATCGCTCGAGGTGCATCCTAATTATCGATACTCCTTTCGCCTACCTAAGATACCCTCCACCGGATATTTCGATTTATTTTAGCCCGCCACCACTCTCCAATTGCGTTTCTATATCTTAACCCTATGCCTCTTATCATTTAGACCCACCACCATTTACTAGAATCGCGATTGAGAAAATGCCAAACTGTATAACAAAACAACTAGAAAAACCACATCTGATTGGCCTGTATCTACTCTTAAAAGATAATTTAGATTTCGGCTGATTATTCTTCACACCACGTAACGTTTAAAGTCCTTGGCATGCCACACCCCCATGGCTTTCTGGTTAGAATCCTCCAGCTCATACGTCCATCCGGACTCCCTTCTTTTCACCGAAAACAGTCCTATGTATTCCGGGGCCAGTTTGGTGGAAAAATACCTTGCCGCGTCTGACAGGACATAATTACGGCGCCACACTAGATCTCCTAGTAGAAATTGATCGTCAGTAGGTATAGGGGCGGTTGCGGCAGACAGTCGTGACGTCACAGGCGCCACAAACCGGTTTCGAGGCAAGGGTAATAATTCACGTTATGATCCTGCATACACGCCAATGCATAACACCACAGACGCAAGTTACAGACACCAGTAATTGACCTTGTACGAGGTCATTTACCTTTTGTCACACACACACACGAAAGATTTTTGCCTAGACCGGGTAGCGGTTAAAGTCCAATGGCCTGAATAAGTGTAACTCTGTATGATTATTAAAAATTTGGTCATTTTGCGTAATTCGAAATTTCATTAAAAAGCCCAGAAGCCCCTGAAACTTGCCATATTTAAAAATATTTTACAAGTCGCCGAACAAGCACAGTAAAGTTTATAAATTTGCACTACCAGGCAATCAGATATCGAAAACACAAAATATTGCTTAAGATCTTATGCAACTAGAACAGCGTGCATCGTTGTTTTCATATCTTCGGTTGCTGTGCATATTTAGAATGAAACCAAAACAGATTGGACAAAAGTAATACAAAAAAAACTTGTTGCTACAAGCAAGATGCAATCTTTGAATGAATAGCAAGAACGTATTATATAGTTATATGTTTTCTTGATGTATTCGATCTAGATCGGCGATTTTTAACCCTAGACTCATAAATATCCATTGGAGTTACACTATTCATAAACATTCGTCTCTCAGACGAACATATTATATTGATGATTTTTATTTTAAAGAACACAAAAAGCAATGAAACACACTTAAAATCTTTCAATATGGTTATTAATCATGAATTTTCTGCAATGAAAATAAACACAATGCTTATTGTCAGCAATCGGCACATAATAAATCGTGTTGATCCATACACATGAATGATACATATATGTATGTGTTTTGCGTGGTCTCTGGCTACTCTGACTGCCATGAGGCTAATGATAAAATAAAATATGTACATAATACTATTGTTGTCTTCTTTTTAGTATCAAATGTACTTGAAAGCATCCAAAAATTTACTGTACCATTCTAGGGTTAAACACGTTGTATGTTTTCAGTCTGTGACGATCGATCAGGTGGTTGATTAGCACATGTATTTCTGTTAGTAAACAAACCAGCTCACGATGATTCAACAGAACGGCCGTGAAATGGCAACAATATATGCATGAATCTTTTTTATTTCATTTAAGCTACGTAAGCTGATTGCCGCGAATGCATATGCAATTTTTTTTTGTACTTGCATATTCGATGAGAAGGCACAGTTTCATTCATTCATCTGTGAGAACTAGTTTTTTTTGGTAACCTGATATTCGGTGAACGTAAATCACATTTTACTACGTCCAAAATACAAATCGTAGCTATATTACACATGATTCTTCAATTCAAACATACGCTATTTGTATATAAATTTTAATTGTATATAATAAATCGTTCGAAAAAAGAGGAGAATAATTTATTTTTAAAATAAATTAACACAGATATAAAAATTGTATTGAATTGAATTGCAAATTCTAATTATGTACATCAACTCATGACTTAATTAAACAGTAGTTGAATTCAAGTCTATCTTTCAACTTTCAAAATCTTTTATGTTTAAAATGAAACAAACCAATAACTGTTTAAGATAAATTGTTATTTATTATTTGGAATCGAAATATATTATTTATGTTAAGGGTTTCTTATGAAAATGAAATAAAAAAAAAACATTTTAAATTATTTTTAATTTTATTTTGAAGAACATAATATTATTTTTACATTTACAAAAGCGTGCAAAACATTCAGTTAACATTTTTTATAAATTAAGCACTTATATAATTATTGTTAAAATTATTTTGTGTTTTTTCTTGTAAGCTTATTTTATAAACAACGTCTTTTGAATCCATAGGGTACTGAACTACCATCCTCTAAAAATCTGCGTTTTTCGCTTTTGGGTCTATATTTCTTAATTTCGGGGGTTGTAACAACCTCATGATCGGCGGTTCGGCGTATATTTTGAGAAAGTATGGAGATGCTATCTCTTTCGATAGGGTTCAAAATCATGTTTTTCATTGTTTCGAAATTATAAAAACTTTCTTGAAAATGAGGGAATAAAACTTGAATTCTCTGAAATTATAAACAATCCAGAACTAAGATCTCTAGCCAAGTTGATTCTAAACTCCTTTTGGGGAAAGTTCGGTCAGCGTGAAAATCAGCCAAAAACAAGCATAGTAAATAATCCAGGCGAGCTATATAGTTTGTTAACAAATTCTGCAATAGAAGTGCATCATCTACTCCCTGTCAACGAAGAAACATTAATCGTCAATTGGTGTTATAAAAAAGAAGTCGTCGAACCTTTATCCACCGTCAATGTTTGTATAGCAGCTTATACTACTGCACAGGCTCGACTGAAACTATACAGCTACCTAGAACAGCTCGGTGATAGAGTTTTGTATTATGACACCGATTCTGTCATTTATGTGAGTCGCGAAGGCGAGTATGATCCACCAACAGGTGAACTTGTTGGAGATATGACAGATGAACTTGAATGCCACGGACCGGGAAGCTATATAACAAAATTTGTGTGCGGTGGCCCAAAAAATTATGCCTATGAGTACTTTAGAACGACGGATAACTCTATTAAAACTGAATGCAAAGTGAAAGGCATCCGTTTGACTTATGAAGCCTCCAAAAAAATAAATTTCGAAACAATGAAAAACATGATTTTGAACCCTATCGAAAGAGATAGCATCTCCATACTTTCTCAATATATACGCCGAACTGCCGATCATGAGGTTGTTACAACCCCCGAAATTAAGAAATATAAACCCAAAAGCGAAAAACGCAGATTTTTAGAGAATGGTAGTTCAGTACCCTATGGATTCAAAAGACGTTGTTTATAAAGTAAGCTTACAAGAAAAAACACAAAATAATTTTAACAATAATTATATAAGTGCTTAATTTATAAAAAATGTTAACTGAATGTTTTGCACGCTTTTGTAAATGTAAAAATAATATTATGTTCTTCGAAATAAAATTAAAAATAATTTAAAATGTTCTTTTTATTTCATTTTCATAAGAAACCCTTAACATAAATAATATATTTCGATTCCAAATAATAAATAACAATTTATCTTAAACAGTTATTGGTTTGTTTCATTTTAAACATAAAAGATTTTGAAAGTTAAAAGATAGACTTGAATTCAACTACTGTTTAATTAAGTCATGAGTTGATGTACATAATTAGAATTTTTTTATAATGGAATCATATGCACCTTCAATGCAATTTTTATATCTGTGTTAATTTATTTTAAAAATAAATTATTCTCCTCTTTTTTCGAACGATTTATTATATACAATTAAAATTTATATACAAATAGCGTATGTTTGAATTGAAGAATCATGTGTAATATAGCTACGATTTGTATTTTGGACGTAGTAAAATGTGATTTACGTTCACCGAATATCAGGTTACCAAAAAAAACTAGTTCTCACAGATGAATGAATGAAACTGTGCCTCCTCATCGAATATGCAAGTACAAAAAAAAATTGCATATGCATTCGCGGCAATCAGCTTACGTAGCTTAAATGAAATAAAAAAGATTCATGCATATATTGTTGCCATTTCACGGCCGTTCTGTTGAATCATCGTGAGCTGGTTTGTTTACTAACAGAAATACATGTGCTAATCAACCACCTGATCGATCGTCACAGACTGAAAACATACAACGTGTTTAACCCTAGAATGGTACAGTAAATTTTTGGATGCTTTCAGGTACATTTGATACTAAAAAGAAGACAACAATAGTATTATGTACATGTTTTATTTTATCATTAGCCGCATGGCAGTCAGAGTGGCCAGAGACCACGCAAAACACATACATATATGTATCATTCATGTGTATGGATCAACACGATTTATTATGTGTCGATTGCTGACAATAACCATTGTGTTTATTTTCATTGCAGAAAATTCATGATTAATAACCATATTGAAAGATTTTAAGTGTGTTTCATTGCTTTTTGTGTTCTTTAAAATAAAAATCATCAATATAATATGTTCGTCTGAGAGACGAATGTTTATGAATAGTGTAACTCCAATGGATATTTTTGAGTCTAGGGTTAAAAATCGCCGATCTAGATCGAATACATCAAGAAAACATATAACTATATAATACGTTCTTGCTATTCATTCAAAGATTGCATCTTGCTTGTAGCAACAAGTTTTTTTTGTATTACTTTTGTCCAATCTGTTTTGGTTTCATTCTAAATATGCACAGCAACCGAAGATATGAAAACAACGATGCACGCTGTTCTAGTTGCATAAGATCTTAAGCAATATTTTGTGTTTTCGATATCTGATTGCCTGGTAGTGCAAATTTATAAACTTTACTGTGCTTGTTCGGCGACTTGTAAAATATTTTTAAATATGGCAAGTTTCAGGAGCTTCTGGGCTTTTTAATGAAATTTCGAATTACGCAAAATGACCAAATTTTTAATAATCATACAGAGTTACACTTATTCAGGCCATTGGACTTTAACCGCTACCCGGTCTAGGCAAAAATCTTTCGTGTGTGTGTGTGACAAAAGGTAAATGACCTCGTACAAGGTCAATTACTGGTGTCTGTAACTTGCGTCTGTGGTGTTATGCATTGGCGTGTATGCAGGATCATAACGTGAATTATTACCCTTGCCTCGAAACCGGTTTGTGGCGCCTGTGACGTCACGACTGACTGTTTGGCTCAACCGGCCCTATACCTACTATCGTCTCGTCACCGCAGATCATAGCGCGACTTTGACTCACGTGCCGCTATCTTTAGTCGTTCGTGAACTTCTTCCCGCACCTTCTGTAGTAGGTTTGCTTTCTTGGTTCCGTCCTCACATTCATTTCCATTCTTGCGCGCATTCGGACCTTTAATAGTCTTAGGATGGATAGTCATCTCCCTTCCAAAATTCAGGAAGTAAGGGGTTACCTTCATGTTTTCATGCGTTGAGGACCTCAACGCACAGCCTATCTTCGGTAGCTCCTTGTCCCATTCCCGATGATTCTCGGATGCGTAAGTTCGGAGTAGGCGCTTGACGTTTTGATTCACGCGTTCCGCGGAATTCGCCTGAGGGTGATACAACGCGGTAAATCTCAACTTAATCCCATACGTTTCGACCATCCGTGCGAACTCTCTAGAGCGGAACTGCACCCCATTATCACACACTATTACCCGTGGCACCCCAAACAAAAATAAGACGTGATCCTCCAGTAGGCGTACCACAGCCGCCCCGGTCGCCTTCCTTAGGCGAAATAGCAATGGCATCTTGGTGACATAATCCACCACGGTTAGAATATAAGAGTTTCCCTGAAGGGATCGTGGTAGAGGCCCTACGAGATCCACGCATATCATCTCTCAGGGCGAAGTGGCCTCCCCAATCCTTGACACCATTTGACCACTGGGCAGCCTCCGCTCTACTTTCACCGCCTGGCAAATTTTACATCTCTGGACGTATTTCCTCACCTCCACCTTCATCTTAGGCCAATAAAACTCATGCGCCAGTCGATCGAAGGTTTTTTGAACCCCCATGTGTCCCGCTGTCGGGTCGTCGTGACATTGGACCAAAATTCTTGGCCGATCGTAGGAAGGAATTACTCTTTTCCAACGATTGGCTTCTTGGAGCTCGGGATACCTACCCTCCATCCGCTTCCACAACACGTTCTCAGCCACCTTCCACTTTGGGTACTTACCAGGGTTCTTCCGCACCTTCCCCATCATAGTCTGATACCACTTATCCGTCCCCGTGGTGGTGGAAACGCAATCAACGTCCGTGACAGCCGTCGTGAGTGCGTCTGGCACCAGATGATCCTTCCCTTTCCTGTGAATAATCTCGAAATCAAACTGCTGGAGCCGGACGGCCCACCTCGCCAGCCGGCCAGTCGGGTCCCTCAATTTATTGAGCCAGATCAGAGAGTGATGATCGGTGATAACTACAAAACGTGTTCCCTCAATGTATGGCCGAAGTTTTTCTATGGCCCAGACCACCCCCAAACACTCCTTCTCGGTAGTGGAATAGTTTCTCTCTTGCTTGGACAACGCCCGACTCAGATAACAGACAACCTTCTCCCCGGATGGGTGCGCCTGACTCAAGACAGCTCCAAGCCCTACATCGGACGCGTCAGTCTGGACCTTGAATGAAAGTCCAAAATCAGGACAGGCTAATATCGGTGCTGCCGTAAGTTTTTGTTTGCAAGAAACGAACGCCTCCTCGCATTTGTCGGACCATACAAACTTTCGCCCTTTCTTTAACAGGTCACTCATTGGCGCTACCAAAGTGGCGTGATCATACCTGCAGAATTGACACTTTTCTTTTGAATCTTGAAGGCCTGCCTGCCTTAATCGGGAGAGAACCTCTCGCAACACCTCCAAATGTCGATCGAAAGTTTCCGTTACGATAATAATATCGTCCAGGTAGGTGAATACCACTGGTTTGAGATCAGGCCCCAAAACCGTATCGATCAATCTTTGCCAGGTGGCCCCGGAGTTATGAAGGCCGAACGGCATCCGGAGGAAGTGAAATAACCCCCTCCCCGGTACGGTAAAAGCCGTGTATTTACGCGATTCTTCTGCCATTGGCACTTGCCAGTATGTCGATTTTATATCCAACGTCGACAAATATTTCGCGTTCCGAAGCTTGTCGAGCGTCGCGGAGATATATGGCAACGGATACGCGTCTCTCTCGGATACTGCGTTTACTTTCCAAAAATTGACACAAAATCTGAATGTGCCATCCTTCTTGCGCACTAATAATATTGGAGAGGACCAGGTGCTCGTCGAGGGCTCGACAACCCCCATTTTCAACATCTCATCCAGCTCCACATTAATCTGTTTTTGTACGATGGGTGAAACAGGATAGTATCGCTGCTTGATAGGGTCCGACTGAGTTTTTATAATCTGACTGACAGTTTTGGCACAACCCAGCCCCTCTCCCATTAGTTCGAACTGCTCCCTCAGCAGCTCCGTCAGAGCCTCTGTTTCACCTTCCGACAAATGAGAACGGCTTTGCAACGATTTCACACCTTCTGCCTCTACAGTGGCTACAGATGTCCACTGTTGCCCCTTCAGGTCGAGTATGACTCCAAAACATTTCCAGAAATCAACTCCTAGAATCAACTCGTGAGGAATAGTCGAAATTACCAACACATCCAGTTCATGCTTGCGTCCCGCCAGGGTAAAATTCAACCTCGCTACTCCATCTACAACGCACGTCTCTCCGTTCGCTAATCGCACTTCCTCCACTATGTCTCGGCTCATTGTCGCTCCTCCTGACTCTAATCGTGACCATCCTCTCTTTCCCAGTATCGTTCGGCTAGCCCCAGAGTCCAGCAGCCCTTCCATCTCCATATCCTCTATATGGACCTGGATGTGTGGACGACTATCTCCGTCGTTCTTCACTAAGGCATAATCCACCTCCGATGTATGACCTAGTCGCTGCGGCCTTGATCTCGTGCCCGCTCTGCCGCTTAGTGAGCACGCCGACCGCTTGCCTTCGCCCCCCCCCCCGGCTCTTTCGCCCTGGACCGACATGAGAAGCATGCGGATCGCACGACTCCCTGACGACCACATCCAAAACAACATCGCGGTTCAGGACACTCCCGGGACATGTGTCCTTCCTTTCTACAGTTCCAGCACTGCACCATACGTGGCCCTGTCAGCACTGAAACTCGTTCCGTCCTCGTTTCTGACCCTATATAAGCTAAATCGGGCTCTAAACAATGTCGAGATCGCGTGTGTATGATCGTGTCAACACCCCACACGGTCGATCACCTATCGACATTGCACGCGTTTCCGGTGCGCCCATCACCTGCAGATGCATGCAGGTCAATTTAATGTTAATCAAGTAAATTTAATGTTTAGTCAATTTAATGCTAACTACTGCACAGTTCAATGCGATCGTTTACCTGTACGCGCATCCGGCGTACTGGTCAATGTAGCAATACATCAATTTGTCGACGCACATTTTCATTAGCATAATTGTACAATAAAAGAAGTTAAAATAAAAATTGTTATTCATTCGGATCAATTAAGCCTTTTAATCAAGTTCAGCGTGAGGCTGCGTTGGACACCAGTTTAGTAATTATAAAAAGTTTGAATTTCAGAAGACGAAGTTTATACATTTTGGTGACCCCAATTACAACATGTATACCATTTGTTTGATGGAGACGATTGCTAAGGAGCAAACGAAGCTTGGCAGGGCCATCGAGCGGCGCCAAGAAAACCATTTTAAGGCACCCAGGAGCAGGAGAACTCTAAGGTACTTTCAAACCCAGTTGAAGGGCCTAGAGGAGCAATGGGCGCAGTTTGAGGCACGTCATTTGGAGCTACGACCATTTGAAACAAGCATGGCTTCGCATCCATACTTCGAAGAAGACTTCTATGGCCAAGTAGAAGCCATGTGCCAGGATTTAAGGCTAGAGTTGGAAGAAGGTCTGCAGAAGGCTGAAGAAAGTCTTCTAAGATCGGAAGAAGGGGCATTGGTAGATGGAGCATCGAAAATGTCTCAAGGTTCTTTCGAACGGCGCGAAGATATAGTTGCACGACAGATTAAAACACAACAAGCACTGTTGTGTTCTTTCGAACGTGCAATACAAATCGTGGAGGATGGATCTGCAACCCCACAATCAAAAGCATATTGTGCACAGCACCTTAGTACGCTACATAGCTATTGGGAGGCTATAAGCACCAATCATCATGAGTTAGTGGCGGAGGATTTGGCGCTATCATATACGGAAGAAAGGTTCATCGAGTTGGGTGAGCGGTATCAGGCGCTGGCAATCAAGTTCATGGAATTATCTGAAGGCAGTATAAGTGGACACCAAGCTTCCAGGCCACCGTTACAGGAAACATCGGTAAATTTACCAAAAATAACAATTCCGATTTTTTCAGGGGATTATTCTAAGTGGAAACAGTTCCACGATCTGTTTTCCCATTTGATTCACAGCCAACCTATGGGAGACGCCCAGAAGATGTTTTATTTGAAGTCGAATTTAGCAGGAGAGCCAAGTGGACTGATACAACATCTATAAGTTTCTGAGGCAAACTACACTACAGCATGGGAAATACTGAAGGCAAGATACGACAACAGACGGCTGATAGTGTCAGCATTTTTGAATACGATGTTTTCGATCGCCCCTACAAGCACAGAATCCGCCACTTCACTGAAACGGCTTCACGATAGTGCGAACGAAGCCATACTCGGAATAAACAGTCAAGGAGTAGATACTAGCAACTGGGATGCGTTGCTCCTACATCTAATCATGCAGAAGGTCGATCGGGAAACCCATTGTTTATTTGAGCAAAGCTTGGAAACACCTCGGGAGATTCCGACAGTAAAAAGTTTTCTCAATTTCATTGAAGCTAGGCTTCAGCTGCTCGAAACTCTGGGCACTAAGAAGGAGAAGACTCATTTCCGGGAAAAAGAGATGAAGAGGAATTCCACGTTCTTGACAACTAAAAATTCCGAAAACTGTCAGCTTTGTGGAAAAGCACATCTCAACCTACGCAATTGTGAAGCGTTCGTAAAGCTCCCGATAGTTGAACGAGCTCGGGCCGCAAGAAAGCTTCAATGCTGTTTCAACTGCTTAAAACCAGGTCATAAGCTCTCAGAATGTCAATCCAGAAGTTGCTTTAAATGCAACGGGCGTCACCACACGCTCCTACACCGAGAAGTTTCCATGACCAAACAATGCAACCAATCTCAGCCCCAGGATCCAAACCACTTTTCTCAACCAGAGAAAACACACGCAGTGCACTCTGCCTGTTCCGATCCGTCGGAGACTTCAACTTACGTGTTCCTTGGAACCGTCTTAATCGACATCCGCAATTCTAGAGGTGGACTGACAACATGTAGAGCGATCTTAGACTCAGGTTCACAAATGAACTTGGTCTCCGAGCGCATTGTTAAACGATTAAGATTCCACTTGGATCTTAAAAAACAACAAATAAATGGTATCGGTCAAGCACAGCTTCAAACACAAGGCCGAGTGAACCTTAACATCATGTCAAAGGTAAATAACTTCTCAGCAAGAATTGAAGCGTTAATACTTCCAGAAATTACGACCATACAACCGAGTCAACTGATCGATATAACATCATGGCCCATACCAAAGCACATTCAACTGGCAGATCCAGATTTTCATACGCCGAGGCGAGTGGATATGCTGCTAGGAGCAGACATATACAGTGAGCTAATGCTTACTGGACAAATAAAGCTCTCGGACAACCTTCCCACTTTGCAGAATTCAGTATGGGGCTGGTTTGTACTAGGTCGAGTGCAAAGAGCCAACAACGCAGAAAAACTATTTTGTGGAATAAGTACTGTTTCAATACAAGATCAGTTAGAAAAGTTTTGGAGTATAGAGGAGACCGAGTCTAAAGACACATTCACAGAATTAGAACGACTATGTGATTTACACTTTGAGGAAAATACATATAGAAATCATCAGGGTAGGTTCGTTGTGAAGCTTCCATTTAAAAGTACTCCTACGTCATTAGGCGACTCTAGAGGAATTGCCATCCGCAGGTTCTTTGCGTTAGAGAAGCGATTGCAAAAGGATCCGGAAATCATGACGCAGTATTGTGCATTTATGAAGGAACTCGAAGACTTAAAGCACATGGAAGTAGTTACTAAAATTCCCAAGTATAACTATTTTCTGCCACACCATTGCGTTTTGAAATCGGAGAGTTAAACAACCAAACTTAGGGTTGTTTTCGACACTTCCTGCAAAACCTCCAGCAACACTTCGCTAAATGATTTGCTATTACTCGGTCCTGCAATACAAAATGACTTGTATGCGATTCTAATACGCTTTAGATTACATCGGTATGTGTTTACAGCCGATATAGCCCAGATATACCGGCAAGGACTCCTCGATGAAGAGGATCGCAATTTTCAACTCTTGGTATGGAGATATTCACCATCGCAACCGCTTCAATATTACCGTCTGAATACGGTCACCTATGGAACTGCCAGTGCCCCATATCTTGCTATAAAATGTTTTCATCGATTAGCCGAAGACAATAAGAGCACTCATCCAGTCGGATCAAACATACTACTCCGAGATTTTTATGTGGATGACGTCATCACTGGGGCTGACAATATAGAAGAAGCGCTTACCATTCAATCAGAACTACGAGAGGTGCTCCAAAGTGCAGGCTTTCATTTGAGGAAATGGTCTTCGAACCACAAGAAATTACTTCAAGTCATTCCTCAAGAGGATGTCGAAACAACAACTTATTTGGGTTACAAAGATAACCATATCCAAACACTAGGGCTTAGGTGGCAGCCACAAGCGGACAAACTGTCCATCAAGACGAACTTACGTGAATTCAAAACAGTCACGAAAAGAACCATCCTTGCGGACATTGCTTCGATCTATGATCCACTGAGACTAGTCAACCCAGTTGTGACGTTAGCAAAAATATATATGCAAGTGCTTTGGCAATCAAAATTAGACTGGGATGAGGCTATTCCTGAGGAGCAACTGACAAAATGGCTCTCATTTCGGGAAGGACTTAATACACTTAATACATTTGTTGTGCCAAGACACATTCTACCCAGCGATAAGGTAAGAAAAGTTGAGATTCATGCCTTTTCAGACGCAAGCGAAAGGGCATACGGAGTAGCAGTGTATGTTCGGACTATCAGCTATACAGACAAGGTAATGACAAACTTACTAACCGCTAAGTCGAAGGTGGCTCCCGTAAAAAGAGTTACATTGCCAAGACTAGAACTCTGTGCCGCACATTTAATGATAAAATTGGTAAAACGGCTGAAAGAAGTTTTTCACTTTCCAATCCACAGCACGCACTACTGGACCGATTCGGCTATAACTCTGTCCTGGATCCGATCCAGAAGCTCCTCATTCAAAACCTTCGTCGCCAACCGAGTAGCATATATTCAAGAGCACAGCAAGATTGCGGAATGGCGCCACATACCCAACAATTTGAACCCGGCAGATATGATATCTCGAGGACTCACAAGCGCCCAGTTAAAGTCATCGAAAACATGGTTTTCCGGACCAAGGTTTCTTCTAGAAAAACCATCCGCGTGGCCGAACAAAATCATAGCTCCAACAGAATTCAATGAAGAATTGCGGAATCAAAAGACAATTCTGACTACTACTCAGCAAATGTCCAGTATTTCAGCATCCATTGATCATAGAAACTCATTCAGAACTCTGCAACACATTGTTGCTTATGTGTTACGATTTGCGAGAAAAAGGCAAGAGAAAGGAATCAGTTTACATCCATATAAACTTGAAGAGGCACTCATCTTCATATTCAAACAAGTACAACAACGTGCATTTGAGTATGAATTGAAACAACTAACGACAAAGAAGACTGCGAATCTAAGTGACAGGGTAAAGTCGCTCACACCATGGTTAGATGACAAAGGGTTAATACGTGTCAGTGGAAGGATACAAGCTGCTGATGTACCATACGAAGCAAAACATCAAATTTTACTGCCAGACAAAGATGACATCGTCAAATTACTGCTAGCGCATCTTCACGTTAAACATCTGCATGCTGGACCTCAAGCTTTATTAGCAATAACACGCCAACGATTCTGGCCAATAAATGGCAAAGCAATGGCAAGAGCAACGGTCAGACAATGCATACGCTGTTCCCGGCTGAGGCCAAGATTCTACAAGCAGATAATGGGAAATCTTCCAGCAGAGCGCGTACAATTCACCACTCCATTTCTTAACGTGGGGGTCGACTTTGGTGGACCATTTCAAATTCATTATAAGATTCGAGGCAAAAGACCAACAAAGGCATATATTTCTATTTTTATCTACTTTGTCACAAAGGCAATACATTAAGAATTACTAAGGAACTAAGGAAGCATTTATTGCAGCCCTTAAACGCTTTATTGGGAGAAGAGGGAAGCCATTAAAAATATTTTGTGACAACGCGACAAACTTTGTGGGGGCAAAAAACGAATTGAAAGATGTTCGTGAATTATTCACCGACAAACCATTTCAAGAGGAATTAGTAAGTTTCTGTTCAGATGAATATATTCAATGGAATTTTATTCCCCCCAGGACACCACATTTTGGAGGTCTGTGGGAGGCTGCAGTAAAGTCAGCCAAATACCACATTCGGCGCACGATTCTGAGTGTATCACTTACATACGAAGAGCTCAATACTCTGATAATTGAGATAGGAGCAGTGCTCAATTCACGCCCACTAACTCCACTATCATCCGATCCGAACGATTTGCAGGCACTTACACCAGGGCATTTCTTGACCGGATCACCACTAACAGCGCTGGCAAACCCTCGAGAAGCAGACCGCCACACAACCTTGCTTAAAAGTTGGGAGGTCATCAAAGCAAAGCAAAACGAATTTTGGTATCGATGGAGCACCGAATATCCACAGCAGCTGCAAGAACGACAAAAATGGAAAAACCAGAAAGACGACGTGAAGGTCGGAGCTATGGTGCTTATCAAAACTGACACTATTTCACCTTTAAAGTGGCCACTTGAAAGAATCATAGCAGTCAATACCGGACCTGACGGGTGTGTTAGAGTGGCAGCAATCAAAACAGAAAAGGGAATCATCAAACGAGCGATACACAATCTTTGCATACTTCCAGTGGAAGAGAAGGTAGCTGAAGAAAAATCTACTGAGCTACCGTCTGCATCACCAAAACGATTGCCAGCAGCCACTTTGTTAGCAACAACTAACCCAAGCACACCTACACTACCCATACTCCCAGTTGAAGCTAGCCAGAAGAAATTAACTGAAGAGAGATCTACTGAGCTACAACCAACATCATCAGAACGATTACCAGCGGTACCACTAACAAGTCAACCAAAAGTGGATCCGAAAAAGGTAATCCGTAAAAGAACAAAGGGAACTCGATTTCTACCAATAAATCCAGCATGGCTTCAGGCTCCTTTCAAACCTCGCTCAGAAATCGTAAGATACTTACAACGCGCACAATCAGATGGTCCTGCAGCCAAACATCCAAGAACGGAAGGCACCAAGAGGAATCCCTCTATTAAGAATGTTGTAAGTTTCTTGATATGTGTCTGTATAACACTACTTACACTGGCGCAGGCAAACAAAACAAACCACTTTGTGGAAATCACACCATGGACGAGACCACCAATCGTGTACTTCGAAGATATAGCACGACTGTCAATGCTAACAGACCAGTGGAATCTCATGGTATACTATAATTTAGAGGGATACTGGAAGGAAGAACACATGTTACAGCAACAACTCGCTCAACTCCAAACTATTTGCGATGGGAGGACATTTGCTAGATACGACAACTCCTGCAATACACTTATTCGACAATTCCGGCGGCATCTGGATACTATAGCAGTCACCAATAGAATCATATGGCAAAGGAATGGTAACCACGCCAGAAACAAAGGATCTCCATATGACATCATCGGGACAGTATCAAATAAACTGTTCGGGATCCTTGACCAAGAATATGCCCAACACATGACTGCCACGATTAAGAAAATAGCCGATAATGAGAACCATCTTCTAAACTTAATTAAAAATCAGACCTCCGTTATTGATTCCACCGAAAACATCATCCAAGCCGATCGAGAATTTTCAGACAAGCAGTTCTCTATAATCAATGACACGTTAACGGCACTGAAAGAACGAATAAAAATCACGAATCAGGTTATATCCGAGCGGGAAATTCAAGAAAAATTTAATACCTTATCGATTCACACTACTTTAGTGATGATGCGATACCAGAGGACTCAAGACACACTTATCGAAATTTTAACTGAATGCCACCACCGAAAAATTCACCCACTATTACTCACACCAACACAGTTGCAGCAAGAATTATCACTTATTCGAGAAAACCTACCTCCTGACGTGACTATACCAGGAACCCCCTCGCACGAAAATCTGTTACAGCTCTATAGCCTTATGACCGTCATAGCCAGAGTGACACGAGAATATATACTATTCGACATAACCCTTCCTCTGGAAAACAAAGAAACACTTCAACTAGTAAAAACTGTACCACTTCCAATCAAGGTCAACGCTCATGATATGCAAATCGTGACTGCATCCGAATTCCTTGCTGTAAACCTTCATCGTGATCAGTACTACCTTATAAGTTCTGAAGAATTCTCAAAATGCACATTTACCGCAAACGGAACCCTGTTATGCAAAAAAAAACATCAGCTATTCAGCAAGGAGAAGGGACCCGCAATATGTGAGCTAGCAATTATCAACCAGCAATCAACATTGTCCGAAGAATGTGTACTAGAACCTGCATCATCAAAGTCTTGGATTCAGCTTCACGATCCAAACCAGTGGATGTACGTTTTACAGCAAGAAAATGTTCTCAACATCGTTTGTGGTACTCACTCATTTCAGAGAATGTTATCTGGAATCGGACTATTAAAATTCAAATCACAATGTGTCATTAAGCACGATTTTACAACTATAGCTGCCCACAGTCACTTCATCAATCGACTAGAAGTCTCTTTCACTTCATCAACAGAGTTTAATCTTTCATTGGTAGAAAGTAATCTCAATCAACTCCAGTCCGTAGGATCGTTCGGTACGTTAACAACAAGAAACCACACCGATGACATTTACTCCATAAAGCAAAGGCTCCAGCACATACAAGACCAACAGCAGCTACGAACAATTGAAGCTAAATCCACTAACGCTCATCAATACATCATAAGCTACCTGGCATTAGCTTCCATCTGTGTGTTTACTACAATCTACATCTTGAAACACAAATACAGCCATCGAAACTCACCTCATGCAGACCTACCACCAGAACCAACACCAAGGAGGTCAAATTACCAGTTAAGAGCACAACACCTTGAAAGTGCTTTCAACGGGCGGGAGAATGTATGATCGTGTCAACACCCCACACGGTTGATCACCTATCGACATTGCACGCGTTTCCGGTGCGCCCATCACCTGCAGATGCATGCAGGTCAATTTAATGTTAATCAAGTAAATTTAATGCTTAGTCAATTTAATGCTAACTATTGCACAGTGCAATGCGATCGTTTACCTGCACGCGCATCCGGCGTACTGGTCAATGTAGCAATACATCAATTTGTCGATGCACATTTTCATCAGCATAATTGTACAATAAAAGAAGTTAAAAAAAGATTGTTATTCATTCGGATCAATTAAGCCTTTTAATCAAGTTCAGCGTGAGGCTGCGTTGGACACCAGTTTAGTAATTATAAAAAGTTTGAATTTCAGAAGACGAAGTTTAAACAGCGTGTTAGGAGGCACAAAAGCCCCAACTGATGCCCTAGTGGCGTCTAGTGTCCTGCCCATTTTTACCAGTTCGGCGATAGACGTCACCGGCGTCAAACTCAGCTGCTGCTGGTAAAATGGGGCAATATTTCGACGTAACAAGCGTAGCTTCTCTTCCTGGGTGCAACTCGCCCTCAAATGACTAAAAAGGAGTTCCATGATGGCCACGTAGACCCCCATTGATCCCCCTCACACTGGGTTCGTCTTCGAATTTCCTCCCATAATCGATCCTCGTAATCTGATGGTAGAAATTCCGCCTTGAGCTCCTTCACCAGCTCGTCCCAACTCCCCACTAGACCTCGGTTGGCTCGAAACCAAATCAGGGCTCGGGAGTCGAAAAGGTCTACCGCCGCCTTAAAGAGCTGCTGTTTAGTTAGCCCCCTAGCCCGTCGCAACTCTTCCACCCGTTCCAAAAACGCATTAACCGAACCCGATGAATCTCCGCTAAACTTGAGACCCCATTTCGCCACCTCCGCTCCCTTCGACAGTTTCACCTCCGACGGAGTGGTCATACCTTGTCCGCCAACAGCAAGTTCCACCTCGTCATCGCTAATCTCTTCCGTCTTGGACACCATGGTCCCCATCGCAATTATGAATCGATTGCGAAGTTTCATCGATCTGTTCCGGAGTGACTGCCTGAATATTGCTCAGTCGCCGAAAAGCGAACTCGATTTTCACTCTCGTTTTCAACAAGTCAGACGCGGCTTTTTCCCCCAACGCCCTCGACACTAACTCCTCAACCTCCAAAGCCTTGGTCGACAATTCTGTGTAGTCAGTTTGGAAATCAAATGGATACGCTGCTTCCACGTATGAGGTGTCTAACGCAGACTCCGCTTTCAGCGTGGCTCGCAGCGTCTTCCTCATATTCTCCACCGTGTCCGCCGGAAAACCACGGATGGCAAGCTCATAGGTGAGCTCATCTTTACTTAATCTGTCTACTAGGATCTTCATCTCGCCTGATCCGCTGAATAGAAAAAGAAGGAAAAAGGGTTTAACAAAGAGTCTGCACTCGCCTAAGCTACAACTCTATTAAAATCACTTCACTACACCTGAAGTATGTAAAAGAGTAGTAAAAGAGGTTGCTTTTAGTAAAAGAGGTTAAATCTCGTTCTGTACGTAAATACAATCGACTTTCACAGCACTGTCCGTAA
Source organism: Nemotelus pantherinus (assembly GCA_963978885.1). Lineage (NCBI taxonomy): Eukaryota > Metazoa > Arthropoda > Insecta > Diptera > Stratiomyidae > Nemotelus > Nemotelus pantherinus. The sequence goes on along the minus strand of OZ022264.1, from coordinate 141,045,972 downwards.
ACTCCCAACTTCTAGTTCATAGACACACACCTTCGACTTAGAATTGATCGCCAATCTTCTTCGCTCGACACTGGATAACCACCTCAAGCAGCCAGTCTTCTACCTACTCCCCTCAATACCATAAATATGTATCTGAAAACTTGCTATTTAAAACTAATATTCAATTTTCCACGGTATATCCTACAAAATAACCACTATACCGCATCTGCCGATATTACCACCATTTGAATCTGGCCGTTCTACTCCTCACCTTGCCAAAACACTAGTAGCTCGGCCATACTGTGATACGAGTAGTGTAAAGCTACGATCAGCGGAGTACCCCGAATAGTACAGAACCAACACTCTACTGTTTCTAGCAATCGTTTTCCTTATTCACTAAAATCACTCACACCTTCCAATTTCAATTTTTACTATATGCTCTCAAACACACACACTCAAATCGAAATTTTTTTTCCATTCAAGACCACACGCTATAATTCCAGAATTCAAAATGTTAACTTATGAACTATAATATGAAATATGAGATGAAGCCGAATAACTCCGATATAACCTATTTCGTCAATCTCCACCGTTTCCCGACTAAAATCAATTGAAATACGAACGACCTCCGAAAAACAGAAACGGATTTTCGCGCCTATCCACCGTAACACCGCTCAAAACGAAACGGTTCTAACTTCCTCTTATCCGTACTACTAGAGGCCGTTATGAAAGTTATGACCGTAAGCCGGCTATGGCCGTTATGCCAGTTAAGACCGCTTCCAAATAATACTATATTCGACGAGCGGTATTGACACGTTTTCGAACCCGCAATTTAATTCAATTCTACAATTCCACTAACTCGATTCTGAATTCACTTATATCTTCAATTTTTAACCCTTAACACGTTGGGTGCCAATTTGTTACCGTTTCAAGATGAAAACGTACCGCAAACACTCCACCGCCGACTGGGGTGCTAGGGCCACGATCCGGGAAAGTGAAAGGCTTTCTTTCTTTCTATGGAGATCTGGGTAAGGACGTGGACGTGTGGCGAGAAATTGGGAAATCTATATCGGAATTTATTTTTGCATGTCGGCGACGAGGAATTGGCGTTTTTTATCTGACCATCGGTAAGGCGGCGACTCAGACGGAAGGAAATATATACGCGAAGGCGCGATAGCAGCGACGAATCGAAAAACCTTGGCGAATTGAATGATATCGAAATTACGGAGAAGGAGCGAATTTTGAGCGGCAGCGACGAAATCATCAGCGACGAAATCATCAGGGCCCCAGCGAGGGATTTTAGACAGGGTTAGTCATGTTTATTTTTTTTGTACGAATTTGAATTTAATCTTAGTTTCTATATTTGATAATACATTGTTTGTAGTAGTTAGTTTGTAAGTAGTTCGCGGCCGCATAACGTTAAGTTCGAGATTAGTGTTAATTTTCTTTTTTTAATTCATATCTTGAATTCGGATTAAAATCTGTAGAAGTGTTATAACGAACATTGAAGAACGTTTTTCTTTTAATCTGGTGAAGTGATTCCGTCGGTGAAGGAGATAGGTATACGTAGATAAAGAGCAAACTCGTCACTCATATCTCGCTTTGGAGCGACGGAGTCCAAGTAGATTCGGGTTAATTAAAGCGAGTGGCGCTCAACCCACCCCTTTCTTCGCAAGCAGAGGCGCCCGAATCTACGGCCCTAGCACCCCAGTTGGGGGTGGAGGGTTTGCGGTACGTTTTCATCTTGAAACGGTAACAATTCTTTGTAACCTACTTGTGATTTAACAATGAACCTGACATTTTTAGTAGTAATCAATCATATGTAAACGAACTTGATGTAGAACATTGTACATTGCATGTTTATTAATATTCAATAATGTGTAATTCAACCTAATATTAAACAATATATATATATATATATATATATATATATATATATATATATATATATATATATATATATGTCAAGTAGGAAGGTCCATGACTTGCTAAAATTATGATATCCTCAACCCTTTAGGGGCGGCGGGCATCTTAGTGAATTTTCCAGTACTCCTTTTTTTTCAAATTTTGGTTTGTCATAACTTTTGACAAAATATTGGATCGTAATATATAGCTTAACAACACACATGAAATTTGAAGACTGTGCCGGAGACCCTGTAACTTTGACAGGCACGTGAAAAAAATTCTTCAAATCATCGATCCTCCTGAAAATCGATCGCTTTTTGACACCAAATACAAATCATTGATAAATTTTAACCTTTTTCAACAGGTCAATCCTCAATTTGCTAAATTCCAAGTTGCACAAAAACGGCAACATATCACCAAACTTCCTTAATTTTGAGCATTCAAAACTTCTGTTCACGAGACCTGACGATCGGATGATCCGATAATTAGATGATTTACAGGTCGTGTTGTTAGTAACTAGGACCAGGTCTGATAGAAGTAATTCTGAAATGCTCCTACTTTTGAATTTGCTCAACAAAATAAAGTTTTTACTAATGTTCGAAGAACAATAGTATTAAACTCGTTTCGCCGAAAATTCATATTTCTTTATATATATATATATATATATATATATATATATATATATATATATATATTTATATATATATATATATATATATATATATATATATATATATATATATATATGTATATATATATATATATATATATATATATATATATATATATATATATATATATATATATATATATATATATATATATATATATATATATATATATATATATATATATATATATATATATATATATATATATATATATATATATATATATATATATATATATATATATATATATATATATAAAGAAATATGAATTTTCGGCGAAACGAGTTTAATACTATTGTTCTTCGAACATTAGTAAAAACTTTATTTTGTTGAGCAAATTCAAAAGATTTAGGAGCATTTCAGAATTACTTCTATCAGACCTGGTCCTAGTTACTAACAACACAACCTGTAAATCATCTAATTATCGGATCATCCGATCGTCAGGTCTCGTGAACAGAAGTTTTGAATGCTCAAAATTAAGGAAGTTTGGTGATATGTTGCCGTTTTTGTGCAACTTGGAATTTAGCAAATTGAGGATTGACCTGTTGAAAAAGGTTAAAATTTATCAATGATTTGTATTTGGTGTCAAAAAGCGATCGATTTTCAGGAGGATCGATGATTTGAAGAATTTTTTTCACGTGCCTGTCAAAGTTACAGGGTCTCCGGCACAGTCTTCAAATTTCATGTGTGTTGTTAAGCTATATATTACGATCCAATATTTTGTCAAAAGTTATGACAAACCAAAATTTGAAAAAAAAGGAGTACTGGAAAATTCACTAAAATGCCCGCCGCCCCTAAAGGGTTGAGGATATCATAATTTTAGCAAGTCATGGACCTTCCTACTTGACATATATATATATATATATATATAAATATATATATATATATATGTATATATATATATATATATATATATATATATATATATATATATATATATATATATATTGTTTAATATTAGGTTGAATTACACATTATTGAATATTAATAAACATGCAATGTACAATGTTCTACATCAAGTTCGTTTACATATGATTGATTACTACTAAAAATGTCAGGTTCATTGTTAAATCACAAGTACGTTACAAAGAATTGTTACCGTTTCAAGATGAAAACGTACCGCAAACCCTCCACCCCCGACTGGGGTGCTAGGGCCGTAGATTCGGGCGCCTCTGCTTGCGAAGAAAGGGGTGGGTTGAGCGCCACTCGCTTTAATTAACCCGAATCTACTAGGACTCCGTCGCTCCAAAGCGAGATATGAGTGACGAGTTTGCTCTTTATCTACGTATACCTATCTCCTTCACCGACGGAATCACTTCACCAGATTAAAAGAAAAACGTTCTTCAATGTTCGTTATAACACTTCTACAGATTTTAATCCGAATTCAAGATATGAATTAAAAAAAGAAAATTAACACTAATCTCGAACTTAACGTTATGCGGCCGCGAACTACTTACAAACTAACTACTACAAACAATGTATTATCAAATATAGAAACTAAGATTAAATTCAAATTCGTACAAAAAAAATAAACATGACTAACCCTGTCTAAAATCCCTCGCTGGGGCCCTGATGATTTCGTCGCTGATGATTTCGTCGCTGCCGCTCAAAATTCGCTCCTTCTCCGTAATTTCGATATCATTCAATTCGCCAAGGTTTTTCGATTCGTCGCTGCTATCGCGCCTTCGCGTATATATTTCCTTCCGTCTGAGTCGCCGCCTTACCGATGGTCAGATCAAAAACGCCAATTCCTCGTCGCCGACATGCAAAAATAAATTCCGATATAGATTTCCCAATTTCTCGCCACACGTCCACGTCCTTACCCAGATCTCCATAGAAAGAAAGAAAGCCTTTCACTTTCCCGGATCGTGGCCCTAGCACCCCAGTCGGCGGTGGAGTGTTTGCGGTACGTTTTCATCTTGAAACGGTAACAAATTGGCGCCCAACGTGTTAAGGGTTAAAAATTGAAGATATAAGTGAATTCAGAATCGAGTTAGTGGAATTGTAGAATTGAATTAAATTGCGGGTTCGAAAACGTGTCAATACCGCTCGTCGAATATAGTATTATTTGGAAGCGGTCTTAACTGGCATAACGGCCATAGCCGGCTTACGGTCATAACTTTCATAACGGCCTCTAGTAGTACGGATAAGAGGAAGTTAGAACCGTTTCGTTTTGAGCGGTGTTACGGTGGATAGGCGCGAAAATCCGTTTCTGTTTTTCGGAGGTCGTTCGTATTTCAATTGATTTTAGTCGGGAAACGGTGGAGATTGACGAAATAGGTTATATCGGAGTTATTCGGCTTCATCTCATATTTCATATTATAGTTCATAAGTTAACATTTTGAATTCTGGAATTATAGCGTGTGGTCTTGAATGGAAAAAAAATTTCGATTTGAGTGTGTGTGTTTGAGAGCATATAGTAAAAATTGAAATTGGAAGGTGTGAGTGATTTTAGTGAATAAGGAAAACGATTGCTAGAAACAGTAGAGTGTTGGTTCTGTACTATTCGGGGTACTCCGCTGATCGTAGCTTTACACTACTCGTATCACAGTATGGCCGAGCTACTAGTGTTTTGGCAAGGTGAGGAGTAGAACGGCCAGATTCAAATGGTGGTAATATCGGCAGATGCGGTATAGTGGTTATTTTGTAGGATATACCGTGGAAAATTGAATATTAGTTTTAAATAGCAAGTTTTCAGATACATATTTATGGTATTGAGGGGAGTAGGTAGAAGACTGGCTGCTTGAGGTGGTTATCCAGTGTCGAGCGAAGAAGATTGGCGATCAATTCTAAGTCGAAGGTGTGTGTCTATGAACTAGAAGTTGGGAGTTTACGGACAGTGCTGTGAAAGTCGATTGTATTTACGTACAGAACGAGATTTAACCTCTTTTACTAAAAGCAACCTCTTTTACTACTCTTTTACATACTTCAGGTGTAGTGAAGTGATTTTAATAGAGTTGTAGCTTAGGCGAGTGCAGACTCTTTGTTAAACCCTTTTTCCTTCTTTTTCTATTCAGCGGATCAGGCGAGATGAAGATCCTAGTAGACAGATTAAGTAAAGATGAGCTCACCTATGAGCTTGCCATCCGTGGTTTTCCGGCGGACACGGTGGAGAATATGAGGAAGACGCTGCGAGCCACGCTGAAAGCGGAGTCTGCGTTAGACACCTCATACGTGGAAGCAGCGTATCCATTTGATTTCCAAACTGACTACACAGAATTGTCGACCAAGGCTTTGGAGGTTGAGGAGTTAGTGTCGAGGGCGTTGGGGGAAAAAGCCGCGTCTGACTTGTTGAAAACGAGAGTGAAAATCGAGTTCGCTTTTCGGCGACTGAGCAATATTCAGGCAGTCACTCCGGAACAGATCGATGAAACTTCGCAATCGATTCATAATTGCGATGGGGACCATGGTGTCCAAGACGGAAGAGATTAGCGATGACGAGGTGGAACTTGCTGTTGGCGGACAAGGTATGACCACTCCGTCGGAGGTGAAACTGTCGAAGGGAGCGGAGGTGGCGAAATGGGGTCTCAAGTTTAGCGGAGATTCATCGGGTTCGGTTAATGCGTTTTTGGAACGGGTGGAAGAGTTGCGACGGGCTAGGGGGCTAACTAAACAGCAGCTCTTTAAGGCGGCGGTAGACCTTTTCGACTCCCGAGCCCTGATTTGGTTTCGAGCCAACCGAGGTCTAGTGGGGAGTTGGGACGATCTGGTGAAGGAGCTCAAGGCGGAATTTCTACCATCAGATTACGAGGATCGATTATGGGAGGAAATTCGAAGACGAACCCAGTGTGAGGGGGATCAATGGGGGTCTACGTGGCCATCATGGAACTCCTTTTTAGTCATTTGAGGGCGAGTTGCACCCAGGAAGAGAAGCTACGCTTGTTACGTCGAAATATTGCCCCATTTTACCAGCAGCAGCTGAGTTTGACGCCGGTGACGTCTATCGCCGAACTGGTAAAAATGGGCAGGACACTAGACGCCACTAGGGCATCAGTTGGGGCTTTTGTGCCTCCTAACACGCTGTTTAAACTTCGTCTTCTGAAATTCAAACTTTTTATAATTACTAAACTGGTGTCCAACGCAGCCTCACGCTGAACTTGATTAAAAGGCTTAATTGATCCGAATGAATAACAATCTTTTTTTAACTTCTTTTATTGTACAATTATGCTGATGAAAATGTGCATCGACAAATTGATGTATTGCTACATTGACCAGTACGCCGGATGCGCGTGCAGGTAAACGATCGCATTGCACTGTGCAGTAGTTAGCATTAAATTGACTAAGCATTAAATTTACTTGATTAACATTAAATTGACCTGCATGCATCTGCAGGTGATGGGCGCACCGGAAACGCGTGCAATGTCGATAGGTGATCAACCGTGTGGGGTGTTGACACGATCATACATTCTCCCGCCCGTTGAAAGCACTTTCAAGGTGTTGTGCTCTTAACTGGTAATTTGACCTCCTTGGTGTTGGTTCTGGTGGTAGGTCTGCATGAGGTGAGTTTCGATGGCTGTATTTGTGTTTCAAGATGTAGATTGTAGTAAACACACAGATGGAAGCTAATGCCAGGTAGCTTATGATGTATTGATGAGCGTTAGTGGATTTAGCTTCAATTGTTCGTAGCTGCTGTTGGTCTTGTATGTGCTGGAGCCTTTGCTTTATGGAGTAAATGTCATCGGTGTGGTTTCTTGTTGTTAACGTACCGAACGATCCTACGGACTGGAGTTGATTGAGATTACTTTCTACCAATGAAAGATTAAACTCTGTTGATGAAGTGAAAGAGACTTCTAGTCGATTGATGAAGTGACTGTGGGCAGCTATAGTTGTAAAATCGTGCTTAATGACACATTGTGATTTGAATTTTAATAGTCCGATTCCAGATAACATTCTCTGAAATGAGTGAGTACCACAAACGATGTTGAGAACATTTTCTTGCTGTAAAACGTACATCCACTGGTTTGGATCGTGAAGCTGAATCCAAGACTTTGATGATGCAGGTTCTAGTACACATTCTTCGGACAATGTTGATTGCTGGTTGATAATTGCTAGCTCACATATTGCGGGTCCCTTCTCCTTGCTGAATAGCTGATGTTTTTTTTTGCATAACAGGGTTCCGTTTGCGGTAAATGTGCATTTTGAGAATTCTTCAGAACTTATAAGGTAGTACTGATCACGATGAAGGTTTACAGCAAGGAATTCGGATGCAGTCACGATTTGCATATCATGAGCGTTGACCTTGATTGGAAGTGGTACAGTTTTTACTAGTTGAAGTGTTTCTTTGTTTTCCAGAGGAAGGGTTATGTCGAATAGTATATATTCTCGTGTCACTCTGGCTATGACGGTCATAAGGCTATAGAGCTGTAACAGATTTTCGTGCGAGGGGGTTCCTGGTATAGTCACGTCAGGAGGTAGGTTTTCTCGAATAAGTGATAATTCTTGCTGCAACTGTGTTGGTGTGAGTAATAGTGGGTGAATTTTTCGGTGGTGGCATTCAGTTAAAATTTCGATAAGTGTGTCTTGAGTCCTCTGGTATCGCATCATCACTAAAGTAGTGTGAATCGATAAGGTATTAAATTTTTCTTGAATTTCCCGCTCGGATATAACCTGATTCGTGATTTTTATTCGTTCTTTCAGTGCCGTTAACGTGTCATTGATTATAGAGAACTGCTTGTCTGAAAATTCTCGATCGGCTTGGATGATGTTTTCGGTGGAATCAATAACGGAGGTCTGATTTTTAATTAAGTTTAGAAGATGGTTCTCATTATCGGCTATTTTCTTAATCGTGGCAGTCATGTGTTGGGCATATTCTTGGTCAAGGATCCCGAACAGTTTATTTGATACTGTCCCGATGATGTCATATGGAGATCCTTTGTTTCTGGCGTGGTTACCATTCCTTTGCCATATGATTCTATTGGTGACTGCTATAGTATCCAGATGCCGCCGGAATTGTCGAATAAGTGTATTGCAGGAGTTGTCGTATCTAGCAAATGTCCTCCCATCGCAAATAGTTTGGAGTTGAGCGAGTTGTTGCTGTAACATGTGTTCTTCCTTCCAGTATCCCTCTAAATTATAGTATACCATGAGATTCCACTGGTCTGTTAGCATTGACAGTCGTGCTATATCTTCGAAGTACACGATTGGTGGTCTCGTCCATGGTGTGATTTCCACAAAGTGGTTTGTTTTGTTTGCCTGCGCCAGTGTAAGTAGTGTTATACAGACACATATCAAGAAACTTACAACATTCTTAATAGAGGGATTCCTCTTGGTGCCTTCCGTTCTTGGATGTTTGGCTGCAGGACCATCTGATTGTGCGCGTTGTAAGTATCTTACGATTTCTGAGCGAGGTTTGAAAGGAGCCTGAAGCCATGCTGGATTTATTGGTAGAAATCGAGTTCCCTTTGTTCTTTTACGGATTACCTTTTTCGGATCCACTTTTGGTTGACTTGTTAGTGGTACCGCTGGTAATCGTTCTGATGATGTTGGTTGTAGCTCAGTAGATCTCTCTTCAGTTAATTTCTTCTGGCTAGCTTCAACTGGGAGTATGGGTAGTGTAGGTGTGCTTGGGTTAGTTGTTGCTAACAAAGTGGCTGCTGGCAATCGTTTTGGTGATGCAGACGGTAGCTCAGTAGATTTTTCTTCAGCTACCTTCTCTTCCACTGGAAGTATGCAAAGATTGTGTATCGCTCGTTTGATGATTCCCTTTTCTGTTTTGATTGCTGCCACTCTAACACACCCGTCAGGTCCGGTATTGACTGCTATGATTCTTTCAAGTGGCCACTTTAAAGGTGAAATAGTGTCAGTTTTGATAAGCACCATAGCTCCGACCTTCACGTCGTCTTTCTGGTTTTTCCATTTTTGTCGTTCTTGCAGCTGCTGTGGATATTCGGTGCTCCATCGATACCAAAATTCGTTTTGCTTTGCTTTGATGACCTCCCAACTTTTAAGCAAGGTTGTGTGGCGGTCTGCTTCTCGAGGGTTTGCCAGCGCTGTTAGTGGTGATCCGGTCAAGAAATGCCCTGGTGTAAGTGCCTGCAAATCGTTCGGATCGGATGATAGTGGAGTTAGTGGGCGTGAATTGAGCACTGCTCCTATCTCAATTATCAGAGTATTGAGCTCTTCGTATGTAAGTGATACACTCAGAATCGTGCGCCGAATGTGGTATTTGGCTGACTTTACTGCAGACCTCCAAAATGTGGTGTCCTGGGGGGAATAAAATTCCATTGAATATATTCATCTGAACAGAAACTTACTAATTCCTCTTGAAATGGTTTGTCGGTGAATAATTCACGAACATCTTTCAATTCGTTTTTTGCCCCCACAAAGTTTGTCGCGTTGTCACAAAATATTTTTAATGGCTTCCCTCTTCTCCCAATAAAGCGTTTAAGGGCTGCAATAAATGCTTCCTTAGTTCCTTAGTAATTCTTAATGTATTGCCTTTGTGACAAAGTAGATAAAAATAGAAATATATGCCTTTGTTGGTCTTTTGCCTCGAATCTTATAATGAATTTGAAATGGTCCACCAAAGTCGACCCCCACGTTAAGAAATGGAGTGGTGAATTGTACGCGCTCTGCTGGAAGATTTCCCATTATCTGCTTGTAGAATCTTGGCCTCAGCCGGGAACAGCGTATGCATTGTCTGACCGTTGCTCTTGCCATTGCTTTGCCATTTATTGGCCAGAATCGTTGGCGTGTTATTGCTAATAAAGCTTGAGGTCCAGCATGCAGATGTTTAACGTGAAGATGCGCTAGCAGTAATTTGACGATGTCATCTTTGTCTGGCAGTAAAATTTGATGTTTTGCTTCGTATGGTACATCAGCAGCTTGTATTCTTCCACTGACACGTATTAACCCTTTGTCATCTAACCATGGTGTGAGCGACTTTACCCTGTCACTTAGATTCGCAGTCTTCTTTGTCGTTAGTTGTTTCAATTCATACTCAAATGCACGTTGTTGTACTTGTTTGAATATGAAGATGAGTGCCTCTTCAAGTTTATATGGATGTAAACTGATTCCTTTCTCTTGCCTTTTTCTCGCAAATCGTAACACATAAGCAACAATGTGTTGCAGAGTTCTGAATGAGTTTCTATGATCAATGGATGCTGAAATACTGGACATTTGCTGAGTAGTAGTCAGAATTGTCTTTTGATTCCGCAATTCTTCATTGAATTCTGTTGGAGCTATGATTTTGTTCGGCCACGCGGATGGTTTTTCTAGAAGAAACCTTGGTCCGGAAAACCATGTTTTCGATGACTTTAACTGGGCGCTTGTGAGTCCTCGAGATATCATATCTGCCGGGTTCAAATTGTTGGGTATGTGGCGCCATTCCGCAATCTTGCTGTGCTCTTGAATATATGCTACTCGGTTGGCGACGAAGGTTTTGAATGAGGAGCTTCTGGATCGGATCCAGGACAGAGTTATAGCCGAATCGGTCCAGTAGTGCGTGCTGTGGATTGGAAAGTGAAAAACTTCTTTCAGCCGTTTTACCAATTTTATCATTAAATGTGCGGCACAGAGTTCTAGTCTTGGCAATGTAACTCTTTTTACGGGAGCCACCTTCGACTTAGCGGTTAGTAAGTTTGTCATTACCTTGTCTGTATAGCTGATAGTCCGAACATACACTGCTACTCCGTATGCCCTTTCGCTTGCGTCTGAAAAGGCATGAATCTCAACTTTTCTTACCTTATCGCTGGGTAGAATGTGTCTTGGCACAACAAATGTATTAAGTGTATTAAGTCCTTCCCGAAATGAGAGCCATTTTGTCAGTTGCTCCTCAGGAATAGCCTCATCCCAGTCTAATTTTGATTGCCAAAGCACTTGCATATATATTTTTGCTAACGTCACAACTGGGTTGACTAGTCTCAGTGGATCATAGATCGAAGCAATGTCCGCAAGGATGGTTCTTTTCGTGACTGTTTTGAATTCACGTAAGTTCGTCTTGATGGACAGTTTGTCCGCTTGTGGCTGCCACCTAAGCCCTAGTGTTTGGATATGGTTATCTTTGTCACCCAAATAAGTTGTTGTTTTGACATCCTCTTGAGGAATGACTTGAAGTAATTTCTTGTGGTTCGAAGACCATTTCCTCAAATGAAAGCCTGCACTTTGGAGCACCTCTCGTAGTTCTGATTGAATGGTAAGCGCTTCTTCTATATTGTCAGCCCCAGTGATGACGTCATCCACATAAAAATCTCGGAGTAGTATGTTTGATCCGACTGGATGAGTGCTCTTATTGTCTTCGGCTAATCGATGAAAACATTTTATAGCAAGATATGGGGCACTGGCAGTTCCATAGGTGACCGTATTCAGACAAAAAAAAATCCTTCAAATCATTGACCTTCCTGAAAAATTTTTGATTTTTGACAAAAAATTCAAATCTTTAATAAATTTTATCTTTTGTCCTTCATCTCAAGAAAAAATTTTCAAAATTCCGTTTAGCACAAGAACGGCAACCCATCACCAAATTACCTCTATTTTCAGCACTCAAAAGTTCTGTTCACGAGAACTGACGACCGGATAATCCGATCATAATCAAATTTACAGGATATGTTGGTATTATCTAGGACCAGGTCTGATAGAAGTGATTTTGAAATGCGGGCAACCCTGTGGCAGTGGTGCCATCTTGAAAAATAGGTGAGAAAAAAAAAACTGGTTTTAGGCCTATAACTTCCGATTTAGCCATCAGATTTGGACAAGATTCATACAGTACCTGGATCTTACCTTAGATAACATTTGATAAAAATTTGGTTGAAAAATAAGAATAGAGTTGCCAGCTATGGTGATTTTTGTCTCCAAAATCTTGCAACTTTGCTCAGCAAAATAAAGCTTTTTTCCCTATAACTTCCGGTCCAGTGCAGAAATCAAAACGAAGATCACGCAGTAAATGGACCTTAATGTGAACCAAATGTCGTAGAAATTTCGTACCAAAATCATGAAAGGGCTGCCAGCTATGATCATTTTTGTAATTTTGTGAAATTTCTTTACAGAGCGATTATGTCATTAGATTTGCAAAAGAAAATGATCCTGCAATGATAATTAACCACAAATATTAACGCTTTAAAAATTTGAAAAGTTTTGAGGGTGGTAACCCGAAAATTCTTTTCACCCGTATAACTTCCAGCGCAGTGATTCAATCGAAACGAAATTTACTGGTTGGGTTTAACTTAACGTAAAGCAGATTTTGTATGTATTTTGCTTTGCTGCTGACACAGGCTAACCAGCATTAGCCATTTCCGTAAATATTGCACCAACAAATGCTTCAAATTACGTTCTCATATGCAAAGCATTTGCAATAAAAATAAGGAATCAATTTTTAAATTTTCCGAGTTTTGAACGTTTTTCGGATGGCAGCCTCAAACAACGTTTAACCGCTGAAACTTTCGATGAAATACTGCGATGAGAACGAAATTCAAAGGATAAGTTGATTTGAGTATGAGCTTGTTATGGTAAACTTATTACTGCTTCGTTCGGAAAGTGTTGCCAGCACTGAACATTTACATCATTTGTGTTAGAGTTGAGTTTTGTTGCTTTGGATAAAAAATGGTTGATATGATCCTACAAAAAAGTGTATTACGTCTTTCCACACTTTTTTGTCACTCAAAGACAATTTCTTCGAAAATTAGTTTTCTAGCGGTTCAGATGCGCTAGAGTTTTTTTTCCCTTTATCGTCCGATCTAGTCATGAAAACTAAACGAAATTCATTCAGTAAATGGATTTAATCTTAGACCAGCTTTCGTAGGAACTTCCTAGAAAATCTTGAAAGTGCTGCCAGCTATGGTAATTTGAATATTTTAACTAATGTTCGAAGAATATTAGTATTAAAACCAATTCGGCCAAAAATTCATATTTCCATATACATATGTATATATATATATATATATATATATATATATATATATATATATATATATATATATATATATATATATATATATATATATATATATATATATATATATATATATATATATATATATATATATATATATATATATATATATATATATATATATATATATATATATATATATATATATATATATATATATATATATATATATATATATATATATATATCAATATGTATATATATATATATCAAAAAATTTCAGTGAATTAATCTCGGGAACGCGCCATAAGATTGAGCTGAAATTTTCAGGATACATTGGTGTATATGCAGAATAGGTCCAGGTCTCACTAAATATCAATTATTGCTAACACTTTGGTGCCGGCGGCCATTTAAGTGATATTTTTAATATACCTATTATTCCGTACACAGATAATTTTTGCAAAAACAAAGTTGACGGAATAAATTTCGAACGTGTTTCAAAAGCGAATCGGATAATATTTTGGAATTGTTTAACCCCATGTGTGCGCTAGGTGCCTAAAAAGATAACGAGAAAATTTGAAAATTTTTATATTGGGATAACTTTTGGAAAAGCTATTCATTTATTACGAAATTATCAGAACATTAGTATTATTTGGTTGTGAATTTGTGTAGCTTTTAATGAGCGTGCTGATAATCCTACAGCTAGGGCAGGCAGTTTTGAAGTGTTAAAGTTTCATAAATCTTGAATTTCATGCAAGTAGTAGCCCTGAAAGCCTTTCCACTCTATAAGTTTCAATGCATTGGTGAAATCAAAGCGGTTTTGTCCCTCAAAATAGGTATGAGCACGTGTAGTAGAATATGCACTCAAAATCTACATAATTCTTCTAATTTTCATCGAACATTAGTATTTCTAACGGTTCTGGTGCGCTAGAGTTCTTTCCTTATAGATTCCGATACAGTGGTTAAAGAAAAAGGAAATTCATGGAACTTAGTTCAGACCAAATTTTGTGATAATTTGGTTGAAAAATCTTCAAAAAGCTGCCAGCTACGGAATATTTGATATCATTTCTTGTCATTAAATTTGGAAATGGGAATGATCCTGGAATGAAAATTTACACCAAATATTGTAATTTCTTAAATTTGAAAAAAATTTGCGGACGGTTTCTCCGAAATACTTTTCGCCACCATAACATCCAGTGCAGTAATTCAACCGAAACGAAATTCAAAGGTTGAGTCAAACTTATCGCGAAGTAGATTAAGTATATTTTTGGCAATGCTGCTAAGATAGGGTTTCCAGCACCAAAAATTTTCATAAATATTGCACTTACAGATGCTTTCGATATATATTCATTTGCAAAGCATTAACAATAAAAAAATAAGGAACCATCGTTTATATTTTCCAAGTTTTGAAAATTTTCCGAATTGTAGTGTCATCCACCGCATACTTACTGAAACTTTCTATAAATTACGATACTAACGAAATTCAAAGAATAGCATGATAATTACCATACCATGATAATGATCACTTTTATCATTTATGCCATAGGAGATGCTGTCGAGCATTGGTTTTATTTGCTTTGAGTAAGAAATGGTTGATATGATACTACAAAGAGTGTAATACGTCTTTCCATACATTTTGGTTGCTCAAAGACAATTTCTTCGAAAATCAGTTTTCTAGCGACTCTGATGCGCTACATTTTTTACAAATTTTCGAAGAAAATTAGTATTAAACTCGTTTCGCCGAAAATTCATATTTCTTTATATATATATATTTATATATATATATATATATATATATATATATATATATATATATATATATATATATATATATATATATATATATATATATATATATATATATATATATATACTATATATATACTATATATATATATATATATATATATATATATATATATATATATATATATATATATATATATATATATAGATATATATATATGGTATATATATATATATATAATATATATATATATATATATATATATATACATACATATATATATATATATATATATATATATATATATATATATATATATATATATATATATATATATCAGCAAAATGATTTTCCAAGATAATCTCTGGAGTGGCCGAACCGATTGAGCTGAAATTTTTGGAAAACGTAGATGTTTAAAATAGGTAGGTCCATGACTTGCTAGACTTCCGATATCCTAGACCTTTTGGCGGTGGCGAGCGTTTAAGTGAATTTTCAGGTACTCTAGGTCCAAGCAGTGTAAATTTTTGTTAAAATAAATGTTTGGGAATGAAAACTTACTATTTTTTTTAGCTTGTTTATGTTCAAATGTTGGCAATTTTGAGCCGTGTGTGCATGCCTAAAAGTAGGCAAGGTTTTTTTTTCAAATTTTGATTTGTCATTATTTTTAAGAAAAACAATGGATCATCGTGAAATTTGCAGAGCGTATTAAGGTTAACTAAAATTTAGCACATGTGGATTTTCAAGATAGTGCGGGTAACCCTATAGCTACGGCAGGCTCCTGAAAAAAAAACCTTCCTGGAAATTTTTTGATTTTTGACAAAAAAATCAAATCACTGATAAATTTTAACCTTTGTCCATCGTGTCAAATTGAACTTTTCGAAACTCCGATTTGCAGAAGAACGGCAACCCATCATCAAATTACCTCTATTTTCAGCACTTGAAAGTTCTGTTCACGAGAACTGATGACCGGAATATCCGATCATAGTGAAATTGACAGGACATGTTGATATTAACCAGGACCAGGTCTGATAAAAGTGATTTTGGGGCAGCGGTACCATCTTGAAAAATCACTGAGAAAAAAACCGGTTTTTGACCTATAACTTCCTATTCAAACATCCGATTTTGACAAGATTCATACAGTATTTGGTATTTTACCTTAAGCAACATTTGATAAAAATTTGGTTGAAAAATTAGAATAGAGTTGCCAGTTATGGTAATTTTTGTCTCCTAAATCCTGCAAATTTGCTCAGCAAAATAAAGCATTTTTCCCTATAACTTCCGGTCCAGTGTAGAAGTAAATGGACCTTAATGTGAACTAAATGTCGTAGAAATTTCGTACCAAAATCATGAAAGGGCTGCCAGTTATGACCATTTTTGTAATTTTGTTTAATTTCCTTACTGAGCGATTATGTCATTAGATATCCAAATGGAAATGATCCTGCAATGAAAATTAATAACAAATATTAACGCTTGATAAATTGGAAAAGTTTTTAGGGTGGTAACCCTAAAATTTTTTTCACCCGTATAACTTCCAGCGCGGTGATCCAATCGAAACGAAATTTACTGGTTGGGTTAAGTTAACTAACGTGAAGCAGATTTGGTATGTATTTTGCTTTGCTGCTGACACAGGCTAACCAGCACTAGCCATTTCCGTAAATATTGCACCAACAGATGCTTCAAATTACGTTCTCATATGCAAAGCATTTGCAATAAAAATAAGGAATCAATTTTTAAATTTTCCGAGTTTTGAACATTTTTCGGATGGCAGCCTCAAACGTCGTTTAACCGCTGAAACTTTCGATGAAATCCTACGATGAGAACGAAATTGAAAGGATAAGTTGATTTAAGTATGAGCTTGTTATCGTAAACTTATTGCTGCTTCGTTGGGAAAATGTTGCCAGCACTGAACATTTTCATCATTTGTGTTATAGTTGAGTTTCGTTGCTTTGGATAAAGAATGGTTGATATGATTCTACAAAAAAGTGTATTACGTCTTTCCACACTTTTTTGTCACTCAAAGACAATTTCTTCGAAAATTAGTCTTCTAGCGGTTCTGATGCGCTAGTTTTTTTTGCTCTTTACTTACTTTCGAAAAACATTAATTTTGAAACTTATTTATATATTTATATATATATATATATATATATATATATATATATATATATATATATATATATATGTATATATATATATATATATATATATATATATATATACATATATATATATATATATATATATATATGTATATATATATATATATATATATATATATATATATATATATATATATATATATATATATATATATATATATATATATATATATATATATATATATATATATATATATATATATATATATATATATATATATATATATATATATATATATATATATATGTAGGTAGGAATTTTTGGTCAAACTGATTTTAATACTAATCTTTTTCGAACAGTTATAAAAATCCCCATTGTCCTCCAGTTGGGAGGTCACATTCAAAACCGATACAAGAAAGAAATAAAGACGGAACGCAGGATTTGGCGTTTTGTTAGTAGTTCCTTAAGTGAGTTTAAGTTTAGACTATGGGAGTTAGAATAAGTCAGTATTTAGGGACAGATAACGGGAATCAACTGACTGTAACGTCACGACAGGAAGAATAACAATTAATGTTATGAAATCGATATCAACCTACGCCTAGATTAAAACACACTCCAACATCAAACGTGAGAGCATAAGAGATACGATGTTGGTATGCATCGTAGACTGACGCATAGATATGCATAGCAGAGCAGCGCACAGTTCAAGTCACTGATACCTGACCAATCTACCAATGGCTTGAAGTGGACAAACTTAGTGTAAGTGCTTATACACGACCAAAATAAAGACACGTCTGTGACTTCGACAGTCAAAACGAGGAAACTTCCGCGCGTAGACTCACTGACAAGAATGCACCACCAAAGGCGACCAGCTAATACCAAGTAAACTGAATGGAGTAAACTACAAGGCATACATACCTGGGACAAAATCCTCGGGGTTTGAGCTGATCGAATTAAAATCATCACTGAATGGAGCCTTCTCTAACACGCGTTCGAGCGATCGCGCCAATAGTAGTTCGACAAAATGTTTCACGCGTAAACAACACAATGAATACAATAGGCGTGTTTTTTGCTCCTCTATCCAGTAGGTTAGGTTAGGTTCAACATGCTGGCCAGGGCCACATATAGACCCATTGGTCCGTAATGGTACCAGATAAATGGACCCGGAGAAGGAAAGTTCAGTTCAAACGGCCATCGAAGGCCCCGGACTTTTTTGCGAACTGAAGTATGTCCTTCAGCCTCTGCTCAGCTACATGTGAGAGATCCACCAGCCAGGGCTCACCGAAGCAGCGCTACCTGGTTCTCCCCAGTGCCGGGCAGCGGCACAGAAGGTGTTGGATTGTTTCCGAGACTTCTGGCTCTTGACACTTCCTACAGGTGTCGCTGGTGAGGAGCCTCATTTTCATGGCATGAGCTGCTACAAGACAGTGGCCGGTAATGATGCCGACCAGCCGTCTGCAGGCAGTTTGCGTCAATTCAAGTAGTTACTTAATAGCTACGATATTGTACGACCCCCACATGATTTTGGTTAGCTTGCAGGTCTAAGTTGCACGCCATCTGCACGTCGCAACTTGCATCATATTGGAGTCAATTGAGTATTCAATTGTCTGGATTGGAGTAGGAATATCAACCGATCCTGACAGGGGAAGGCTAGCCCCGTGCTTGGCTAACGCGTCTGCCCTCTCGTTTCCTTCAATGCCCTTGTGCCCAGGAATCCAGAAAATTCTGACTCTTCTGTTGTTGCCCAGTCTATTACACACCTATAACACACTAGTACACACTTCGATTTGTATGTGTAAGACATCAGAGCTTTAACCGCGGCTTGACTGTCTGTAAAGATGTTGATTTCCACACTTGTGGTATCTCTGGCGTATGCTAGGTCTGCGGCTTTACGTATCGCAAAAACCTCCGCCTGAAAAATACTACAGTGATTAGGAAGCCTGAAAGCTGCTTCCAAAGTTGCTTCTGCGGAAAATGTTGCAGCACCCACTCCGGCAGACGTTTTAGAGCCGTCAGTGTAGATGCTAAGAGTTGCTGCGCCCATTTGCCGATTCTAGTCTTGCCCATCCCCCACAATCGCCTGGAATCCACGCTCGAAGTACAGAGTGGGGACCAAGTAGTCGGTGCTACCCGCGTACCCCCGCTCAATACTGCTGTGACCGAAGGATCGTGACTCGAAGTGCCCCGATTCCCTAAGCCTGACAGCAGCTTTTGCGGCAGCGCTCCTAACGAAGAGGTCAAGCGGAGGGAGATGGAGCAGGACATTGAGAGCAGACGAAGGAGCCGAGGCTAATGCACCTGTGGTGCAGAGAGCCGCCAGCCGCTGAACTCTGTTCGCCATGCTAGCAAAGGTAGTCTTGTTCACTGCTGGCCACCAGACCAAGCATCCGTAAGCAAGGATAGGCCTGGCTATCGCCAAATAGAGCCAGTGCGTTAAGGCAAGGCTTAGACCCCACGTTTTACCCAGCACTCTCCTGCTGGCGTAAATCGCATTGCTAGCCCGTTTTACTCTCTCCTCCAAATTTGCCTTCCAGGTGAGCTCGCTGTCCAGAACAAGGCCTAAGTACTTAGTTTGTGACTTGAGGCTTAACTTGGCGCCACTAAACCTGATTGGAGGTAATTCAGGAGCTTTGTACTTTCTTGTGAAAAGTACGAGATCAGTTTTATTAATGTTGATGCCGAGGCCCACGGTGTTCGCCCATTCCTCAACCAGCCCCAGAGCATACTCGATGAGCTGGTCGACTGTGTGTGGAAGTCTGCCCGAGATTAAAATGGCAATGTCATCGGCATAGGCCACAACCGTGAGTCCTTTGCGTTCTAGCCTATCCAAAATTGTATTTACAACCAGGTTCCATAAGAGAGGGGATAGAACTCCACCTTGCGGTGTGCCTCTATGGACCTTCCTAGTGATTCGTGACCCCGCCCACTCAGCTGTTATGAGCCTTTGCTTAAGCATATTGCTTATCCAGCTACAAATAGAAGGGTGGGTATTGGTTGCGTAGAGGCTCTCGAGAATGGCTGTAGTGTGCACATTATTGAAGGCGCCTTTAATATCTAGAAAAGCCCCCAAGGTGTATTCTTTGTAGCGGAGTGCCTTTTCTAGTTCAAGAACTACCCTATGGAGAGCCGTTTCAACGGATTTCCCTTTTATGTAAGCGTTTTGTGCACCCAATAGAGCTTGAGATCCAAGTCTTTGCTTTATGTAGAGATCCAGTAATCTTTCAAAGACTTTAAGGAGGAAGGAAGTCAGGCTAATTGGCCTGTAGTCCTTTGGGTAAGCATGGCTGATTCTACCTGCCTTATGTATAAATACAACCTTAGCAATCCTCCAGGCTGCAGGCACATGGCTTAGTGCTAGGCAACACTTGTAAATTTGCATGAGCCAAGGAACGTGAGCATACCTGACTTTTGGAGCATGTTCGGCAGAACCACATACGGACCTGGAGACTTGAAGGGCTTAAAGGTGTCAATTGCCCAGGCAAGCTTCGGCCTGGTGACAACCTCGCCAATGCCTTCGAATTCGTGCAGATCAGACGTCTGCTGACAAGTGAAGGGGGAGGGTTCATCCAGACAGCCCGGGAAGTGAGTATCTACTAGGACCCTCAGCGTTTCCGAGCCGCTGCTTGTCCACTCCCCGTCCGGCTTACAAACCAGGCTAGGCATGACAGAGCGTTTTGCCAGCAGATTTCTAAGTCTCGCCGTTTCCGATATGGCCTCGATCCTACCGCACAGCTCTTTCCAAGAGTTCCATTTGGCTTTCCTAATTTCTGATTTATAAAGCTTAAGAACGTCCTTGTATTCGTCCCAGCATTCCCTGCAGTCAGCTGCTATGGCTAACTTGAACAGTTCACGAACCTGCCGTCTGCGACAACCCAGGTCCCTGTTCCACCAGGGTGGCCTGGGTTTGCGCCTCGGGCGGACTTGGGGACAGGACCGTACAAAAGCTTTAATGAGTTTACCCGTGAGTGTGTTGACCTCAGCCTCCAAGTCAGCTACACAGCCAATCCTCGGAAGAGGGCCTAAGTCATTAGTCACTTCCCGTTCGAATGTTGCCCAGTTAGTATTCCTGGGATTGCGAAACGGTCGGTACTTGCGAGCTACATTGAATTTTAAGTAATAACTGATATAGCAGTGGTTAGAGAACGATGGGCCTTGAAGAACCCTCCAGTTCTCTATCAACTGCTCGTTTGAGTCATTGTGTAGAGTAAAATCTAGCACGTTTTCACTGCGAGGTCCCCTATAGGTTGGAATATTACCTCGGTTTGCTATGACTAGATTATAATTGATTATAAAGCTGAGTAGACCCTCACCTCTGTCGTTAATATCCTTGCTGCCCCATACTGTGTGGTGCGCGTTCGCATCCGCTCCCACGAGCAGCCGTTCGTTTCTTTTCAGTGCCTCCGTGGTGCGTTTTACGACCTCCTCCGGCGGAGCAGCTCTGTTGTGAGCCATGTAGGCGGATACAAGGAGTACATGCCCCTCTTCGTCCCCCTCGCATGCCACCACTGTCATGTCGTCCGTGCTGAAATTAGATAGAAGATAAGCATGGATATTCTTCCTCACCATAATAGCCGTTCTTGTTCTTGCTACTGTGGAGGGGAAGAAAAGATTGAAAAACTGTGACCCTAGTCCCACAACCCGGTTCTCTGCAGAGATCCACGGTTCCTGGACCAGCGTCATGTCAAACTTACCTTCTTCGAGCGTTAGCAGCAACTCGGCCGAGGCCAACTTACTGCGGTGCAAGTTGATTTGCAGTAGTCTGAGTCTTGGCCTCGGCATCCTCCTTAGTCTGCGCCTCGTCCAATTAGGGATCGGCCGTTGTACCCTGCAGGTCAACAGTGCCAAGGTCCCTCTCGATCTCGCCGACCTCCAGGGTATTGATGTTATCATCCTTCGGGTGGTGTTTCTTCAGGCGCAGGTAGACACTGCCTACGCCCCAAGCCATTTTTCCAAAGCGCGGATAGAGCAGGTCGTCAGCCTCCTTGTTAATTTGGAGGATGTAGACCTGCCCTCCATCTTGTTCTACTGGGTTTTTGACGTCCAGGACTTTTCAATCTTGAGTTGGAACATCTGGATTCTGCCTTTGGAGAAGTTTTAGG
Organism: Nemotelus pantherinus; assembly: GCA_963978885.1. Taxonomy (NCBI): domain Eukaryota; kingdom Metazoa; phylum Arthropoda; class Insecta; order Diptera; family Stratiomyidae; genus Nemotelus; species Nemotelus pantherinus. Next base: position 141,023,649 of record OZ022264.1, on the reverse strand, counting down.
GCCACCTCCGGTTCCACTACCCGCGGTATTGTCACCTTCGCTCTAGGTAGAGTTGGGATGCTCCCTCTGTCCACGATTTCCAATCGAGCTCCTTCCCATAGACCTGGTAGCTCCGGGACTACGAATGTGCACCAGCGCAACGTGAGCTCATCGTTGCACTTAATGATCTTTACACCTCTGAACCAGCCTGCCCCGTCAAACGAAAGCATAGCCAGCTCAGGGTGCTTCTCTGTGCGGTCAATCATCGCGTTGAGCAGGCCTGACTCTACAGTCTTCCACTTCTCGAGCGACAATTGACCCAAAGGATTGCTGCGATTGATAAGAGCCACGATGAGGTGCTGTTTTGCCACATCGCTGGCCTTCATGGCCTTCTTCGGCTTCGAGCTGGAGGGTTGTTGAACCCCTTGTCGACTGGTCGCATTTCTTGGCCTCTTGGACGCCGGTTTTTTGTCCTCGGTCGACCTCTGCCTTTTATCTGCCAGCCTCTTGGACAAGCTCTGCTCCACTTTGTTGTGGAAAACAGAGTCCTTGAGAACCAGCTTTTCCTTCCCAGCGAAGTGCTCCCCGCCTTTTGCTACCGTCGTCCGAGCCCAACTTAGCCGATCCTTCTCCTCCGCGGACAGGGTTGATTTGTCGCTGAGCCTGTCGACGATGCGCAGTACCGACTTGTACTCCGTCAGTGCTTTCTTGCCCTCTTTGCTGGGCTTGGGCCTGATCCTCTTGTGGGGACCAGAACCTTTGCCTCGCTCAGGTGATTTGAGCAGCTCTTCCTCCGCTTCGGTCGAAACCATGCTCTCCGAGTCCGAGTCTGCGAGTACTCTGGCACCCGAGCGCATTAGTTTCGTGCGAGTTGAATGGCAGCCTGCGGAGGTGCTAGCTTCCAAATTGGTTGTTGTTCGAGGTGGGGATCGTTGTAGCTTAAAGCTCCTCCTAAAAGGGTCCGCCACCGATTCCACCACCTCTGCGTGTTGTGTAGAACCACTTGTAATTAGATCTGCTACTGTGGCCAAGTGGTCAACCTCCATAGCATTGCAGTCGATGGATAACGACGACCCGGAGCCTGCTCGCTCACCCCTGACGGCCGCCGGTACTGGGTATCCGACTCCCTGTACCGTCACTTTTTCTAATTTGTCTTCGTCCATATTTGGTTTTCTGTTCGGGGTCTCCTTCCCCTAAGGTCCTTTTAGCAAGGCAGCAACCCATCTGGCTGATGAGCCACTGCCCTGAGCCCCCTCATCGCGGCAAGGTCGGACCGTTGAGGGGGCCTCTATCCAGTAGAGAATAGAGTATGTTGAAGCAAGAGTTGCAAGCACGTTTCCGTACTTCCAAGCTCAGTTTAAACTTTAATTAATGAAACGCGTTTGCTCGATGGTTACCAAAGAACAACAACTTTATTGAATCAATTACTTTCTTTTATGCGAAATTAATGCTGATGTTAAGTGTACATTGATCAATTCATAAAAAGCTGATGCATACATGAAGTGTTCTTTTATCGTGCAAGTACAATGAATAGTGTAAATTGCTGAATTGCGAAATTGACTGTATCGACAATTGATTGAGTTTATGCTTTTTTTTAAAGTACTACAATTTGTATACAAAGAAAGCTCTATGCACGTAATATATAATAAATGATTACAACAAATGAAATGAAGTTAAATTAAGTTAATTATGATTAAATGATTACATTGAACATACATTTGATCGAAAAACTAATCCTTCTGGACATCTTCGCGCCTCTTGAAGTCTCGTACTTCGAATGTGAAGTCAATGCTTGCTGCTCGACGTATTCGGGGTGCTGAAATTGGACGGACTCCTACAGACTTAAATTTGAAGTATAGATACGCCACACCTATCGTTATAGCGATGGTAAAAGCGGTGATGAGTATCCGACCAGATACTGGTGAAGGTCATGCAGTTGAAATTGAAGATCGACCATTTGGTCCTCGGATTTATGGATGTTGGAAATTGCAGCATGAAGATCTTCCAATTCAGCTGAGTGGTTCTGGTAGGAGATGGTGTACCGGCCAGTGCTTGGTATCGTCAACTCTTGCAGCTTCGAAAAGTCACTGTGAGGTTGAACTGAAATGACATAAAATTAGGTGTTGCTTTGAGCGTTGTTTTACTCGTAGAGTGAGCGATAATAGTTAAGTCATCGTCCTTCATATGGCAGTTGGGTTTAAGAGTTAATACTCCCGTTCCATTAAAGGTCCCGCGAAACACGTATTGATTTAAATTATCAGGTACACGTATTGCTTAACAAGTGAAAACATCGACTGATTTACACCTTTTAGATAACTCCATTTGTTAGATGGGGCCTTGATCTCAAGATCGCATCCATCTGATAGTTGGTGCTTGGTTATCATGTCTGTTTCACATTGTTTCACCCTGGAAAGTCTGGAATACATGGAATGTAGCTGGTTACATATACACTCTGAAGTATCGATGTTTAAACAGTCGGAAAATTCCGTCGATGAAAGCATATAATATGATGTCCGCTGTATGTCAACCAGAAGTAATTCCGTAGAAGGCTTGATAATTACTGTAGTATTGCCAATGCGAGTTGGAATTGGAATGAGATGATAAGTTTCAAATTGGATATTGAGGACCAACGGCAATTGTACCACAAATATTGTGTAGGTCTCGTTGACGGTGACCTTCACGTTCATTAGATGGTATAGCTTCGTGACATCTTTGGTAGGTAAAGATATAGATCGTGGAAGATGCTCAGTAATGATGGATTTTTGACGTCTTAAAGTTTCGGGTGACATTATTAACGTATTCATCTGACCATGATGTATATCCGTGACAATGTCCAATAGCTTCTCTTGAACTCGCCGATAGTCAGTAATGAGGAGTGATAACATCGTCGCTACCGTCAAAAATGTTTGAATGACTTGTTGCTGCTTTTGAATGAGAGTCATATTCGATATGTATTGGAGTATATTGTTGAATTGTAGCTCTATCGATTTCATTTGATTACTTCTGTCTATATCGGATTGTTTAAGGGGGAAGATACATGTAACTGCTAAAACAAAAACGATTTTTTTATTGCATCAAAGTGTTCCAAATACTCTTTAAATATACCAAAAAAAGTTTTGAAGCGATATTCGTATTAGTTCTTGAGTTATAGCCAGTTATAGACAGCGCGGCGTTCCCCAGGTCGGTGGAGCTTTAGAACTTTAAACGCGTTTTTCTCAAGGTAGTACTTTTTCAATTTCCGTACAAGATATCTCAAAAAATATTGAACCTATTCGGCTCAAATTTATATCACATGTACAAAAGAGTATTATCTCATCGTTGAACCTACATTTTCTTGTAATTTCAGAAAAATAATTAGTTTACCAATGTTTAAAACGTGTTTTTTTTTTTAAATCGATTTTTTTTAACCTAATATTAACGTAAAAATTTGATTTTTTTTTCTAAATTTTATTGGTTCACCTATGAATTATAGATCTCATTAGCATATTTTTTTTTCTCTGAACGTTGCAAGTTTCTCGGAAAAGGCGTTAAGTTGTACGAGGCTGTTTATGATGTGTTTTTTTCATTTGCTCGCATCGCCTCCATTTTGTGTTAAAAAGTTATTAAAAAAATATTTTCATTTACTATAAGATATTTACTTTGAGGATTTAATATTAAAAATTTTCTGAATAAACAATATATATATTTTAAGTCAATCTGAAATTTTGAAACACCATTTATTAACCCTCTTTTAGATCTTTGTCTTAATTTGAACCCTTAATGATGCAGAATAATCTCATTGACCTCAGAAATTTCCATCAAGCTTGACTTATATTGGTTCACCATAATATCAAAGTGGGTATTGACTTTCCATTTTCTGAGTTTTTCCAATTTGAAGACAGTTGCTTCAATATCTTTACCCATTTTCCAGTATGGGATCATATCAAAGTATACAAGCCACTGCCATTTGTGTGATGTGATTTGCGATTGTCCCAATTTCCGAAAATACAGGCCCGGTTGATTTTGAAACTGTTTTACTTCAAAGGGAAGACTTTGCTGATTCGGCTGTCTGGCTTGTATTGTGACTGGAAAAACCACGAGAGCAAGCAGCGCGGTGACTAATGCACTTGGGGCAGCTTTTTTCTTCCGCCGCTTTGATTTCTGGGATGATTCATTGTTTTCTGCTCTGGTTTTTCTGAACTCCTTAGCTGATGACTGTGGATTCGATGAAGATGGCATGATTGGTGTTGGCTGAGATGATGATGTAAAAACTGGGGAAAACGGTTGCTCGGACGGAGTCTTACTTATCTCGACTGGAAGGAACATAGCCCATGAAAAGCTCTGGCAAATATGCCCGATCCTGTCTTTACTTTAACTCCTCGTACTAATCCATCTGGTCCAGGAATTATCTCCACAATGTGGCCCATTGCCCATTCAAGTGGTGAGAGGTTATTATCTTTTAGGACAACCAGAGTGCCCACCTTGATGTTTGCCTGTTCGTCAGTCCACTTCACCCTTTTTTGAAGTTCGTTAAGATATTCAGTTTTCCACCTTTTCCAGAATTCCTGCTGTACACCGTTCACTAGTTTCCACCGGGATGCTGCTGACATCTTCTCTATTGTATATTGGTCTGGTAAAGAATTCAGTAGTTCTTTTATCAAAAAATGTCCTGGTGTAAGAGCAGCCAGATCGCTTGGATCTGACGACAATGGTGTTAAAGGCAGCGAGTTTAAAACTGCTTCAACCTCTGCAGTTACAGTAGCTAACTCTTCGTAAGTTAACGCTGCTGAGCCTACTGTCTTAGTATATAATGTATTGAATGACTTCACAGCCACCTCCCAAATTCCTCCGAAGTGCAGTGATCTAGGTGGTGAAAAATGAAACTGGATTCTTTGTGATGAACAGGTGTCTACTATTTTCTGTTTTGCGCTTTTTTCATGGAGCATATTATAAATTTCCTCGAGCTTGTTTTTGGCTCCGACAAAATTGGTTCCATTATCACAGAATATGTTTCGCCATAATCCACGACGGGCAACAAATCGTTTTAGTGCTCCAAGAAATTCACCAGTCAAAAGATCGGAGACCACCTCTAGATGTACTGCTTTAGTGGTGCGGCAGCTAAATACGGCAATGTATGTCTGTTGAAGTCTTTTACCGTAGATCTTATAATGTGTCATAATTGGTCCACAAAAGTCCACCCCAGTTGACGAAAACGGTCTACTAGGTATAATTCTTTCTGAAGGCAGTCGACCCATTAATTGTTTCATCAGTTGTGGTATTCACTGAATTGTATGAATTCCGGAATCGAGTCTTTCATTAGCTCTTTTTTGAATATATTTACTGCACGAATAATTAGAGCTGTTACACGTTGCAATCTTAGAAAGGAATTCTGATGGTTAATTCTCTGTACAAAATGGTCTTCTCTATTGACTTGATTGCAGTTTAACACAATTTTCGTAATTTTTTCTTCTTCCAGTGCTCGGATGTGTTCGTTAAATGTTTTTGGCCAATTTGACTCTTCTTTTTGCAAAAACGTTGGCCCAAAGAACCAAAACTCGGATACTGTTAAGTGATCAGCAGTAGTTCTCCGTGATACAAGGTCAGCTGGATTTTCCTTCGTTGGAACGTACCTCCACTGGTTGGGCTTTGTTTTGTTGAGTATCTGTTGAACTCGATTACCGACGAAGCCATGACAATACTATTTGAGAGTCTGACCAATATATCACTCTTTCAAACTGTATAATAATGTTTCGAAGGATGTTTTCACCTAATTGTGTGGGAAGCCTTGCAGCGCCAAGTTCTTGCCTTGGTTACGTGGTCACTTTTATAGGTGCTACTCTTAATTTGGCACAAAAAAACCATTCCATCGTACAACATACGTTCCGTTCGGTCGTGTCAAAAAGTTCTCGTTCAACCTCCCAGTTTTCTGCATACTTTAGTACTCCTGCGACTTAGTGAAAGTTTTGACCGGCCCCTTACGACCTTTCGTGTAGTTGATATTGATAGTGGAAGTGTGCGAAAGCTTCCTTAATTCCCAAGACATAATTTTACAATTTTCTTCTGTGAACGGTTCTTGTTGCTGTTTACTACATACCAATCCGACGCGCTTTTCAAGTTATTCTTGATCAATAACTTGAAGTGGTGTGAAGCTGTGCTCTCATAGACTATAGTTAAGACACTTACCTATGCTTCCATTACTTTAGAACTTCTAAGCTTTTAGTGATCACTCGATCCTTACTTTATTCTATTTTCTTACCGGCTCGCTATTGTTGTGCTTTTAAACCGCGGTGTGGAGTCTGGACACTCACCTAACTTTTGTCGGAGTGCTGCCACAATTGTGCATCCTGTTTGCGAAGTGCTACCACATCTACATTTTACTGCTGGTTTTCGATTTTAATTTGAACTTTTCGATTTTAATTTGAGAATTTAACTATTCTTATTATATTCTTTTTTCTTTTTTTTCCTGCAATACTATCATCAACCCTGTCTCTTTGTTCCGCTAACTCCAGTTGCGACAAAGCCGAAAAAACTCCACTAATTACTTGTTTTGTGTTTTGCGGCTTATCGTTTCACGCGAAGTGTGCAGGTCTCACTGCACCTAGGGGGGTTTGTATCAATCGTGCGGATTCGGGTATACATTACTACTGTGAAAAATGCAGGAAACATTCGATTCTTACTTACGTGGATAGACTTCGTGCCAATTTACGGAATTTTACTGTGCTTGAGGTCTCTTTCAACGCATTACATAAGCAGCTGGAGGATTCCCGCAAGGAGACCGAAAAGCTCCTAAAGTTTGCTTTGACTGAGCGTCCATCTACTTCCGCGTCGCAAGATGCGCTGGCTATCAGTGATGCAATCGTACCTCCCACCTCACCTGTCGGTCCTGCGCCTTCTCTTCCTGGTGGAATCTGCACTCGAAGTCAGAAGCATCAAATTTCAATTCAGGCCCAGCTGCAACAGCCTTCTAATCAAGCTCAGCCTGTTCGTACTTCTGCGGAGCCGATGCCACATACGGATCTTCAAATAATAATTAATTCACCGAGTATACAGATTCAGCCTAAAACTCTTTCCAAGCCTCAGGCTCAGCGTAAGTGACAAACGCCGCATCGTGTCGTTAACCTCCACGCGCCCAACATCCAGATGCGTTCGGATGATAAGACTGAGCCTGTTACTGTTCCTGATAACCAGGTTGTTACTTTGTGCGATGCTCCGCCAATACCTGTGGCATTGCCTCCTCTCCAAATTTTTGTCAGTCGGGTAACCTACGGAGTTTCTGCAGAGGATATAACAAACTTCATCACATCTAGGCTTGGTTTATCGCCTAGCATCTTATCATGTGTTAAACTCACGCCTGATAACTTACCGGATAGAGCTATTGCCTCTTTTAAAATCATCGTATCTGCTGGCTTGAATATCGTTCTTGCGCCGGAGTTTTGGCCAGCTGGCATCCTTGTTAAAGAATTTCAACAACGCCAACGGAAAAATTTTCTGAACAACGCCAAACGAGTCTTACACACCTAACAAGTAGATCTACTTCACTTTGTATCTTCTACCAGAATGTTCGTGGTTTGAGGACTAAACTTAAGGAAGTTCTGCTCGCGTCTACTTTAGACTTACATCACGTTATCTGTTTCACTGAGACATGGCTTAATGGCAATATTTTGAACAGAGAATTCCTTCCATGTGATACTGTTTTCCGGAGAGATCGTGATCGGGTTGCTTCTTGCAAAGCCGATGGCGGAGGGGTCTTAATTGCTATGCATAACACTCTTCGTGGAGCAATCTATGCCGAGTTTGTTCCTTCTCCTCCTGTTGAGTGTATTGTTACGTGCTATCCTTTCCCCATCTTCCGACCTACTTGTCTGCTGTGTTTATATACCATGTAACTTGTCTGTCACTGCCTACGAACGTTTTTACGCTGAGCTTTCCAGCTTCATCCTCTCTCGATTTCCTTTAACTCCCCTCCTAATTTTAGGTGACTTTAACATGCCCACTGTGGAGTGGGACACCAAAAACCTTAGTTTACTATCCAACAACCACCTCTCTGTTGCGACTTAGTCCTTTCTTTCACTTTGTTCTTGTTCCCAAATTAACCACCTTCGTAACACTAATAACAGAATCCTCGACTTAGTCCTTACTAACGTTCCTTTAGACTCCCTGTCTCTCTCTCCTGCTCCTTTTGCTTATGTGCAACCTGATTCTCATCACCCTCCTCTCCTGCTTGATGTTGACCTGAACTTCCAGGTAAAGAATAAATGTCCTTCTTTTCAGCGTTACAATTTCTTCAAAGCTGACTTTCAAAAAATGTCCTCCGAAATCAGTCTTATCAATTGGTTTTCATTTTTCAAGGGATTGCATGTTGATTGTGCATTGTCCAAGTTCTACTCTTTCTTTTCTAACCTTATCTTTCGTTTTACTCCCATTAAACGTCCTCTCAAACCTAATGATGTCCCTTGGTTCACTTTGAAAGTCTCTGATGCTCTTAAGGCTAAGGATAAAGCTCGTGAAAAGCTGAAGTAGACGGGTTCACCCTTTGACCTTCAGGAATTCCGTAGTTTGCGTTCTAACGCTAAAAAAGTGCTCAAGCAGGCAATGCGTGATTACTTTTCGAACATCGAGGCTTCAATCTGTTCCAATCAATCTAAATCCTTTTGGTCCTACATCCGTTCCCTCAAATCCAATTCTTCAGTTCCTGATTCTATGTTTCTTGATGATGTTACTGCTTCCACTCCTCAGGCTATTTGTGATTTGTTTGCTGCCTTTTTTTCCTCCTCCTTTAAAAAAAACCCACTAAATCCTCTATAGCTCCCACTGTCTCTTGTACCTCTCCTGCATAACCTATGTTTAGTACTAATCCTTTGGAAGTTGAAATCCTTTTGCATACCTTAAATTCGAATGCCAGTTCCGGTCCTGATGGTATTCCTAACATCCTTGTCAAATCCCTCTCATCCTCGCTCTGTGTTCCTTTAGCTATCCTTTTCAACATTAGCCTTACATCTGGTGTATTCCCTTCTTTATGGAAATCCGCCAATATTTTCCCAATCTTCAAATGTGGTGATCCTTCCATTGTTTCCAACTATCGTCCTATATCCCTCCTATGCTGTTTCAGTAAATTCCTTGAACGTCTTGTCTACAATAGAATTTATCCTTTTCTACAGCCCTTACTTGCTCCTGAGCAGCATGGTTTCTTCAAGGGTCGCTCTACATCGACCAATCTTATGGAGTTCACTAATTTTGTAGCCTCTGCCTTCGATTGTCAACTTCAAGTTGATGTAATCTACACAGACTTTTCGAAGGCTTTTGATTCTGTGAACCATAACCTGCTGCTCCTTAAACTTAATGGTTTTGGTGTTTTTGGTCCCCTCCTCTCCTGGTTTTCCTCTTATCTTCATAGTCGTCCCTGCAGTGTTACTTTTAATGGTTCCATTTCTTCTCCTATTTTTCCCACATCCGGAGTTCCACAAGGTTCTATTCTTGGCCCCTTACTTTTTATCTTGTTTGTCAATGACCTTCCTTCTGTAATCAATTCTCCTTGTCTTTTATATGCGGATGACTTAAAATTATACAGAGCAATCAGGTCCGCGAACGATTTTCACCAGTTGCAAGCTGATTTGTTTGCTCTTAATCTCTGGTGTCAAGACAACTTTTTGCCTCTGAACATTTCGCAGTGCCACCAGATGTCTTTCGCATATAAAAATACTCCACATGTGTTCTCTTATTCTTTGTCTGGTATTTCCCTGTCAGTTGTCCAGCATTTTAGAGACCTGGGTGTGGTGTTTGATTCGAAATTAAGATTTGATATTCACGTTATGAATATGACGTCTAGGGCCTCTAGGATTGCTGGATTTGTTTTGCGTTCTTCCTATATGTTTACCAACATTTCCTCCTGTATTCATTTATATGTCTCCTTAGTACGCAGTATTCTAGAATATGCGTGCCAAATCTGGTCTCCGCTAGAGATGGGTAACACGTGAGTGAAGCAATCGCGATGAAGCAATCACTAGCCCCCAACACGTGTGTCGACACACTCTATACTGAGCGAGCTGCTTCACAGGTGAAGCAATCACTACAGTATGAGCGAGCTGAGCGTTAGGTGAAGCAATCACTTGCACTCAACAAGTGTCGGCCGACAAGAACGAGGCAATCAGTTGATGTGCTTATGAGCTTGTAATGAGCTCGTCGGAGTTGAGCGTTTTGTGAAGCAATCACTAGCCCCAACACGTATGTTGGCCGACACGTTTGTATACACACAGTAGAGCTAGAGATGAGCAGCACATGAACGAGGCAATCAGTTGATGTGCTTATGAGTTTGTTTATGAGCTCGAACTTGATTATGAGCTCGACACTTTTGCACAGGAGCAAGTCAATCGGTGCCGCGATATGAATTTCGTAAAGGTTGTAGGTAATGCGTACAGTGCAAGCATGCCGTGGCTGGTTGTGATGATCGAAACTGACCGTCGCGGAAGAACATATGTGCACTTAATATGTGCATATGATGAAGATTTTGATTGATTTTGATTTGTAGACTTTCTCAATTTTTTTGTGATTGGATGCAGTGAGATTATCTCAGGAATGCGATGTCCGATCGAAATGAAATTTTTTAAGGATATTGATGAAGTATAAGAGGTTTAGATATTCGATAGGGATATTCGAGCAAATTTTCAGAAACAATTATATTTTGATGAAGAAAAAACCTCAAAATACGAGAATGGGCGAAATGAAAATGGTTGGGTTTGCCCGCTTTTTTTTGGATGATTATCTCTGTAATTATTTGTTATATCTGGGAGTTGAAGTGGGTTCATAATTCAAATAAAAAAGTTTTTGATTTTCATTATCTCTTGAAAAGTATATTGAAATCAGTGTGCATTTCACACAATTCGATGCATGAAGTTCAGCGTATTTAGATAAGATACTTGTGAAAATTTGTTTCTAATTGATCATTAGTCTATAAATTCATTTACCATTGATAAATTTAAAGTGGTAAACTTTTCAATTATATACCGTTTCGAAAAAAGTTTCTATGAGTGATTTTTTCTTCGCTGAGGTAACGTTTTAGAATAATGTGAGTGGGGAGTACTTCAAAGAAAGCAAATATTTTCCTCATTTACGTTGTAGGAAATGCGGCCATAAAATGTTCATGTGATTAGCATCATATATGTATAACAAGTAGCAATGTTTATTATTCACAAATTTTGGAATTTAGACATAGTTAGGTTATAATTAGAGATTAAGCGTATATACTGGAACAGGTATTCTTTTGGGACGATCAGTACTTAGTATGAAATTCAAAAATACTAGGATCGAGAGTTTTCGTATTTGTGAGTATTTTCGTACTTGCAAGTATTTTATTCAAATATTCAAAAAGTTTCTAGGGCAAAGGTAGCTGAAATCGGACAAAATCGGCCAATTTTGGGTGAGAGTGATTTGGGATATAACGGGCCAAGGTCTATTTCTGCGATACAAAAATTTCAGTTTTGTAGGGGAATAAGGCGTTTTTTGGCCATAGTTTGGCAAAAACTGCCTATACGGCACTTTCGATGATTGAAAATGGTCGGAGAGTACAATAGTGATATTTTAGGGGCGAGAAAAAATTTTGATAGGGGAAATTGGGTGATAACGTCCTTTTTTACCAGAATAATTTTTTTGGTCTAGCATGAATTCGGGGACCTTTCTGAGTTGTTTCGGGTCAAATTTTCATACAAGTCTGTGAAAAAGCGGCCTAGTTTCGAAGATACGGCAAAATGAAATCCGCCGGAAAACCGTCTGGAAAAACTGAAAGTAGCACTTAAAGTGCTAAGGAAGAAAAGGTTGAGATCCTTTTTGGTTCGCCAGTTGGCTTCTCCGGCTGTGCTGATTCTCTCTTCGTGACTGTAGGTCGCCACGAGGGTGTCTCCAACCCTACCGGGGTTGTAAAATTTACAAGACCGCGGGAGCTAAGATGCCCCTGGATTCATATCCAGCCTTACCGAAGAGGTTGGCCCCCTAGTGGGTGCATGTTTAACAGGCGAAACATTTTGTTTTTATCATTTCTTAGTAAAATTTTCGTTTAACTTCATGCTTCAGTGAGGCAAAGTGGAAAACCGGCTGTTTTAGATTAGCCAAGAAAAGTTTGGTATCAGAGATCGATCGATGAAAAGCCATATAGATGGCAATATGATTAGTTTGTTCTATCTTAGTAAATTTTTTGACTTTGGTAATTTGAACGAATACAGGAGATGTTTTGTGCATATAATAAAATGAAAATCAAATTAAATTGATTGAATTTCATCGTTTTTCTTTAGGCGAAAGGATTTGCCAAATAAATGGCCGACCATTGGAAAGTTACGGACAAGCTACGCGGACTAATGACTCAGTATCCTTTGAAGATTATCTTGCACCATCACCATTCTGGCTTGGGAACCTTGTGTTTGGAGGGTGGGGGAGGGCATATCATACCTTTTCATTACATCACTGCAAATCGTATGTATAGTATATATAGCATACTTCAACAAATACTTGCTAGTATTTTTGGAACATGTATTTTTTTGTACTTGTACTAGTTATACCTAGTATGTGAAAATCCTAGTACGACCCGACTCTAGTTATAATATGGACCAAAACATGCATTGAAGACCTACATACATATTTCCTCTACTTTTCTACGAAAATAGGATTTTCTGACGGACTAGAGTTTTTTAATTTGTAATTCAAATCAACTATAGTTAACTAAGCTATCAGACACTTTCTTTACACTTTAAAATCTTTTTAATATGTACAAAACAAAAAAAGGACACTTATTAAAATAAATACTAGGAAATTTTCTGTGCGTTTAATTTTCTTTGTCGCATTTTCATGGCCATTTATAAGCGGTAAATAGAAAAAATACTAATCATATGCATAATCCTTTTTCATAACTACATTTTACATCAATCAAAAACGAATTGACACAATTGATTGACTCACACTGATTGACTCATCCAAATGAGTGAGTCGAAGTGTGTCGACACACTAAACTGAGTCGTTTTTCCCATCTCTAGTCTCCGCGCTTTCAGTACTTATCTGATAAAGGTAATTGAATTTGATCACGGTTCCCTTCTTGTCTATAAATCAGCATAGACAACGTATATCATTTCTACAGCATCGAAGCCGAGCATATTGAAACGGGAAACTTCGATCGTTTTGCGGAATCAGCCTCCGAAAGCAGAATCAAATTGGAAATGTTTTTGCGGGATGATTAAAATTGAACAACTTTTTATTAACATTAAAAATTTTAATCTACATTGAAAATTCTATTTTGACAAAGTGGTTTCGAAAGTATGCACTGCTTCTCATCAGTCACCAGCACACAGTGCATACTTGACTGGCGTGACCACTTGCAGGTGGAAATCATTACATTTTTATTTTATGCTAGTTGTGACAAATTTTAACATCTCCGACTTATATCCATGGATATAATTTTACTTAGTAAAGGTAATTGAATTTGATCACGGTTCCCTTCTTGTCTATAAATCAGCATAGACAACGTATATCATTTCTACAGCATCGAAGCCGAGCATATTGAAACGGGAAACTTCGATCGTTTTGCGGAATCAGCCTCCGAAAGCAGAATCAAAGTGGAAATGTTTTTGCGGGATGATTAAAATTGAACAACTTTTTATTAACATTAAAAATTTTAATCTACATTGAAAATTCTATTTTGACAAAGAGGTTTCGAAAGTATGCACTGCTTCTCATCAGACACCAGCACACAGTGCATACTTGACTGGCGTGACCACTTGCAGGTGGAAATCATTACATTTTTATTTTATGCTAGTTGTGACAAATTTTAACATCTCCGACTTATATCCATGGATATAATTTTACTTAGTAAAGGTAATTGAATTTGATCACGGTTCCCTTCTTGTCTATAAATCAGCATAGACAACGTATATCATTTCTACAGCATCGAAGCCGAGCATATTGAAACGGGAAACTTCGATCGTTTTGCGGAATCAGCCTCCGAAAGCAGAATCAAATTGGAAATGTTTTTGCGGGATGATTAAAATTGAACAACTTTTTATTAACATTAAAAATTTTAATCTACATTGAAAATTCTATTTTGACGCAGTGGTTTCGAAAGTATGCACTGCTTCTCATCAGACACCAGCACACAGTGCATACTTGACTGGCGTGACCACTTGCAGGTGGAAATCATTACATTTTTATTTTATGCTAGTTGTGACAAATTTTAACATCTCCGACTTATATCCATGGATATAATTTTACTTAGTAAAGGTAATTGAATTTGATCACGGTTCCCTTCTTGTCTATAAATCAGCATAGACAACGTATATCATTTCTACAGCATCGAAGCCGAGCATATTGAAACGGGAAACTTCGATCGTTTTGCGGAATCAGCCTCCGAAAGCAGAATCAAAGTGGAAATGTTTTTGCGGGATGATTAAAATTGAACAACTTTTTATTAACATTAAAAATTTTAATCTACATTGAAAATTCTATTTTGACAAAGTGGTTTCGAAAGTATGCACTGCTTCTCTCTAAAAATGTAATGATTTCCACTTGCAAGTGGTCACGCCAGTCAAGTATGCACTATGTGCTGGTGTCTGATGAGAAGCAGTGCATACTTTCGAAACCACTTTGTCAAAATAGAATTTTCAATGTAGATTAAAATTTTTAATGTTAATAAAAAGTTGTTCAATTTTAATCATCCCGCAAAAACATTTCCAATTTGATTCTGCTTTCGGAGGCTGATTCCGCAAAACGATCGAAGTTTCCCGTTTCAATATGCTCGGCTTCGATGCTGTAGAAATGATATACGTTGTCTATGCTGATTTATAGACAAGAAGGGAACCGTGATCAAATTCAATTACCTTTAATAAGTAAAATTATATCCATGGATATAAGTCGGAGATGTTAAAATTTATCACAACTAGCATAAAATAAAAATGTAATGATTTCCACCTGCAAGTGGTCACGCCAGTCAAGTATGCACTGTGTGCTGGTGTCTGATGAGAAGCAGTGCATACTTTCGAAACCACTTTGTCAAAATAGAATTTTCAATGTAGATTAAAATTTTTAATGTTAATAAAAAGTTGTTCAATTTTAATCATCCCGCAAAAACATTTCCAATTTGATTCTGCTTTCGGAGGCTGATTCCTCAAAACGATCGAAGTTTCCCGTTTCAATATGCTCGGCTTCGATGCTGTAGAAATGATATACGTTGTCTATGCTGATTTATAGACAAGAAGGGAACTGTGATCAAATTCAATTACCTTTACTAAGTAAAATTATATCCATGGATATAAGTCGGAGATGTTAAAATTTGTCACAACTAGCATAAAATAAAAATGTAATGATTTCCACCTGCAAGTGGTCACGCCAGTCAAGTATGCACTGTGTGCTGGTGTCTGATGAGAAGCAGTGCATACTTTCGAAACCACTTTGTCAAAATAGAATTTTCAATGTAGATTAAAATTTTTAATGTTAATAAAAAGTTGTTCAATTTTAATCATCCCGCAAAAACATTTCCAATTTGATTCTGCTTTCGGAGGCTGATTCCGCAAAACGATCGAAGTTTCCCGTTTCAATATGCTCGGCTTCGATGCTGTAGAAATGATATACGTTGTCTATGCTGATTTATAGACAAGAAGGGAACCGTGATCAAATTCAATTACCTTTACTAAGTAAAATTATATCCATGGATATAAGTCGGAGATGTTAAAATTTGTCACAACTAGCATAAAATAAAAATGTAATGATTTCCACCTGCAAGTGGTCACGCCAGTCAAGTATGCACTGTGTGCTGGTGTCTGATGAGAAGCAGTGCATACTTTCGAAACCACTTTGTCAAAATAGAATTTTCAATGTAGATTAAAATTTTTAATGTTAATAAAAAGTTGTTCAATTTTAATCATCCCGCAAAAACATTTCCAATTTGATTCTGCTTTCGGAGGCTGATTCCGCAAAACGATCGAAGTTTCCCGTTTCAATATGCTCGGCTTCGATGCTGTAGAAATGATATACGTTGTCTATGCTGATTTATAGACAAGAAGGGAACCGTGATCAAATTCAATTACCTTTAATAAGTAAAATTATATCCATGGATATAAGTCGGAGATGTTAAAATTTGTCACAACTAGCATAAAATAAAAATGTAATGATTTCCACCTGCAAGTGGTCACGCCAGTCAAGTATGCACTGTGTGCTGGTGTCTGATGAGAAGCAGTGCATACTTTCGAAACCACTTTGTCAAAATAGAATTTTCAATGTAGATTAAAATTTTTAATGTTAATAAAAAGTTGTTCAATTTTAATCATCCCGCAAAAACATTTCCAATTTGATTCTGCTTTCGGAGGCTGATTCCGCAAAACGATCGAAGTTTCCCGTTTCAATATGCTCGGCTTCGATGCTGTAGAAATGATATACGTTGTCTATGCTGATTTATAGACAAGAAGGGAACTGTGATCAAATTCAATTACCTTTACTAAGTAAAATTATATCCATGGATATAAGTCGGAGATGTTAAAATTTGTCACAACTAGCATAAAATAAAAATGTAATGATTTCCACCTGCAAGTGGTCACGCCAGTCAAGTATGCACTGTGTGCTGGTGTCTGATGAGAAGCAGTGCATACTTTCGAAACCACTTTGTCAAAATAGAATTTTCAATGTAGATTAAAATTTTTAATGTTAATAAAAAGTTGTTCAATTTTAATCATCCCGCAAAAACATTTCCAATTTGATTCTGCTTTCGGAGGCTGATTCCGCAAAACGATCGAAGTTTCCCGTTTCAATATGCTCGGCTTCGATGCTGTAGAAATGATATACGTTGTCTATGCTGATTTATAGACAAGAAGGGAACCGTGATCAAATTCAATTACCTTTACTAAGTAAAATTATATCCATGGATATAAGTCGGAGATGTTAAAATTTGTCACAACTAGCATAAAATAAAAATGTAATGATTTCCACCTGCAAGTGGTCACGCCAGTCAAGTATGCACTGTGTGCTGGTGTCTGATGAGAAGCAGTGCATACTTTCGAAACCACTTTGTCAAAATAGAATTTTCAATGTAGATTAAAATTTTTAATGTTAATAAAAAGTTGTTCAATTTTAATCATCCCGCAACAACATTTCCAATTTGATGCTACTTTCGGAGGCTGATTCCGCAAAACGATCGAAGTTTCCCGTTTCAATATGCTCGGCTTCAATGCTGTAGAAATGATATACGTTGTCTATGCTGATTTATAGACAAGAAGGGAACCGTGATCAAATTCAATTACCTTTACTAAGTAAAATTATATCCATGGATATAAGTCGGAGATGTTAAAATTTGTCACAACTAGCATAAAATAAAAATGTAATGATTTCCACCTGCAAGTGGTCACGCCAGTCAAGTATGCACTGTGTGCTGGTGTCTGATGAGAAGCAGTGCATACTTTCGAAACCACTTTGTCAAAATAGAATTTTCAATGTAGATTAAAATTTTTAATATTAATAAAAAGTTGTTCAATTTTAATCATCCCGCAAAAACATTTCCAACTTATCTGATGCTATTGAATCTATTCAGCGCAGGTTTACTCGCTCACTTCTTTTTAAATTTAATATCCCCTATTGTCCCTACTCCTCTCGTCTTTCCCTCTTTCGTATGTCCTCGTTGCAATCACGGAGGTTGTTCCTCGATGGGTGTTTCCTCTTCAAACTTTGCCAAGGCATTTTCTTGACAGATCTCGGTTCACAGATAACCAGACGTGTATCCAGCCGTCCAAGTCGTTCTTCTGAAGTTTTCTCTGTTCCTTTTGCACGTACGGAAGTCTACTTCCATTCGCCTTTGCTGCGCCTACCCAGAACGCACAATGCCCTTAAGCTTGGTCCTCTCCCCGAATCTTTTTTACAATTCAAGCACGTTTTAAAAATGTTACCTTGAATTGCTACTTACCTTGGTCCTCATTTTAGTTTTTAGTTTTCTAATTTTAGTGTTTAGTTTTCTAATTTTTAATTATTTTAGTTATTTCTTTTCCTTTTTCATATTTCTTTTTTTGTTATTTTTGCTTTCTTGTTGCTGTAATTGGAATTATATCTGTAGCGCAAGGGATTAATAAATAAATAAATAAATAAAAAAGCTTGACAAGAACGTTGTCTTTCTTGTCAATAGATTTAATGTATGCTACGGTTCCGTACGCCTTTTCGCTTGCATCAGCAAATATATGTAGCTCAATTTTTCATGGAACCGATCCCATTATTACTTGTGTGGAAACCTTTTAATTGTTCAAGGTGCTTAGTCCTTGTCTCATCACAACGGGTCTCTTTTGTGCCCATGTGTGCCGGTCGGCAGACCTCCGTGGATCGGCAGCCACTTTAGCCTAATCGTTGTCTGAATTGTAGCCAGCTATCACGCAATTCAGCTGATAGCTCTTCATCCCACTCTATCTTTGCCCTCCATAGTTGTTGTAAAAATATTTTCCCAATTAGGTCTACGGGATTCACTAGTCCCAAAGGGTCGAACAAGTGGGCCATATCTGACAAAACAGACCGTTTGGTTATTTTTGCACATTCCAGCCAGGTACTAGTTATTACAAAACAGTCCCTGGATGGATTTCACATTAACCCAAGAGTTTTAATATGCCCTTCTGGACTCTCCGAAAAACTTATTTGTTTCTCGATATCTTCTTCTGAAAATTGAGATATCAGTGCTGGGTGATTTGAGCACCACGTTCGAAGCTTGAAGCCTCCTGAGTTTAGCATCTTAATCCATTCAGATTGGATGACAAGAGCTTTACCCAAGTTATTATGACCTAGTTTGCACCGGGATGCTGCTGAGATCTTCTCTATTGTATGTTGGTCTGGTAAAGAATTCAGTGGTTCTCCTATCAAAAAATGTCCTGGTGTAAGAGCAGTCAGATCGCTTGGATCTGACGACAATGGTGTTAAAGGCAGCGAGTTTAAAACTGCTTCAACCTCTGCAGTTACAGTAGCTAATTCTTCGTTAACTAAAGCTGCTTAGCGTACTGTCTTAGTATATAATGTATTGAATGACTTCACAGCCGCCTCCTAAATTCCTCCGAAGTGCAGTGATAGAGGTGGTGAAAAATGAAACTGGATTCTTTGTGATGAACAGGTGTCTGCAATTTTTTGTTTTGCGCTTTTTTCATGGAGCATATTATAAATTTCCTCGAGCTTGTTTTTGGCTCCGACAAAATTGGTTCTGTTATCACAGAATAAGTTTCGACATAATCCACGACGGGCAACAAATCGTTTTAGTGCTCCAAGAAATTCGTCAGTCAAAAGATCGGAGACCACCTCTAGATGTACTACTTTAGTGGTGCGGCAGCAAAATACAGCAATGTATGTCTGTTGAGGTCTTTTACCGTAGATCTTATAATATGTCATAATTGGTCCACAAAAGTCCACCCCAGTTGACGAAAACGGTCTACTAGGTATAATTCTTTCTGAAGGCAGTCGACCCATTAATTGTTTCATCAGTTGTGGTATGGCCCGGGTACATGGTACACAGTTATTGACGATCGATCTAGATAGGTTTCTACCTTGAAGAATTCAGTATTCTTGGCGAGAGAATGCAAGCAGAGCCTGAGGTCATGCATGCAGATGCTTTTGGTGTGAATGGTTCATCAGCAACTTTGAAATAGTACTATCACCTGCCAGAAGATTGAGATGCTTGGCTTCACAAGACAATTCGGATGCCTGTAATCGTCCATTGACTCGTATTAGTCCCATTTGATCAATAAATGGTGTAAGAGACGCGAGTCGGCTACCATTTATGACCTTCCCTTCTTTTGTCAAGGTGGTCATCTTTTCGTCAAATTCCATGCGCTGATCTTCTTTTAAAATTACTACCGTAGCTTGCTTTATTTCATTGACTTGTATGAATTCTGGAATCAAGTCTTTCGTTAGCTCTTTTTTGAATATCTTTGCTGCACGAATAATTAAAGCTGTTACACGTTGCAATCTTAGAAAAGAATTCTGATGGTTAATTCTCTGTACAAAATGGTCTTCTCTATTGACTTGATTGCAGTTTAACACAATTTTCGTAATTTTTTCTTCTTCCAGTGCTCGGATGTGTTCGTTAAATGTTTTTGGCCAATTTGACTCTTCTTTTTGCAAAAACGTTGGCCCAAAGAACCAAAACTCGGTTAAGTGATCAGCAGTAGTTCTCCGTGATACAAGGTCAGCTGGATTTTCCTTCGTTGGAACGTACCTCCACTGGTTGGGCTTTGTTTTGTTGAGTATCTGTTGAACTCGATTACCGACGAAGCCATGACAATACTATTTGAGAGTCTGACCTATACATAACTCTTTCAAACGGTATATTAATGTTTCGAAGGATGTTTTCACCTAATTGTGTGGGAAGCCTTGCAGCGCAAAGTTCTAGCCTTGGTAACGTGGTCACTTTGATAGGTGCTACTCTTGATTTGGCACAAAAAAGCTTGACAAGAACGTTGTGTTCCTTGTCAATAGATTTAATATATGCTACGGTTTTGTACGCCTTTTCGCTTGCATCAGCAAATATATGTAGCTCAATTTTCCATGGAACCGGCCCCATTATTACTTGTGTGGAAACCTTTTAATTGTTCAAGGTGCTTAGTCCTTGTCTCATCACAACGGGTCTCTTTTGTGCCCATTTCATCTGTGGACCGGCAGCCACTTTAACCAAGTCCTTGTCTGAATTGTAGCCAGTTATCACGCAATTCATCTGATAGCTCTTCATCCCACTCTTTCTTTGCCTTCCATAGTTGTTGTAAAAATATTTTCCCAATTAGGACTACGGGATTCACTAGTCCCAAAGGGTCGAACAAGTGGGCCATATCTGACAAAACAGACCGTTTGGTTATTTTTGCACATTCCGGCCAGGTAGTAGTTATTACAAAACAGTCCCTGAATGGATTCCACATTAGCCCAAGAGTTTTAATATGCCCTTCTGGACTCTCCGAAAAAATTATTTATTTCTCGATATCTTCTTCTTAAAATTGAGCTATCAGTGCTGGGTGATTTGAGCACCACGTTCGAAGCTTGAAACCTCCTGAGTTTAGCATCTTGATAAATTCAGATTGGATGACAAGAGCTTCAGCCAAGCTTTTATGACCTGATGTTATGTCGTCTACATAAAAGTCTTTGATAGCCTGAGATCCTTTAGGATATCGGATGGATTCATCTTCCGCCAATTGTTTCAAACATCGAGTGGCTTAATATGGTGCTGACTTGTTTCCATATGTGACTGCACACAGTCGAAAGTAGCGAAGTTTTTCAAATGGGTTTTTTCTCCAAATTATAAGCTGCAATTTTCGGGCTTCTTCGTCAACTTATATTTGACGGTACATTTGAGCGATGTCTACGGAGTAGTTGTATGTTCGAAATCATAATATTACATCGAAAAGTTCATCTTGTATTCTAGGGCCAGCAATCATCAAGTCATTCAATGACAGTTGCGTGGTTGTCTTCGCAGAAGCATCAAAAACCACTTTCGGTTTTGCTGTACTAATG
This sequence comes from Nemotelus pantherinus, assembly GCA_963978885.1. Lineage (NCBI taxonomy): Eukaryota > Metazoa > Arthropoda > Insecta > Diptera > Stratiomyidae > Nemotelus > Nemotelus pantherinus. Next base: position 141,002,214 of record OZ022264.1, on the reverse strand, counting down.
TGTGGCCTCAATTCATGATGATGTGGTATGAAATAGTGTGAGCCTGAAGTTTGCTCTTTTTGTATTTCTTGCATGTGCCCTAGCCATAAATATTCATCCAGAAAATATCTGCATATTGTTTGTGTAGCTCTGAATCTCTTAACAGCTTTCGTTCCATGCTCATGAACCGTCTCATTGATATTTTCCAAGAATCACCGAGTAAATTTGGGCTTCAAAACAATGGTAATGCAACTTCATGTCTACCTTGGCTGTTTCTTATGGTCGTTGCTTGGAAGAACTCTTCGCATCTTTGTTCAGCGTTTGTAAATTCTATTTTCCCTGAACACTCTTCAAGCTCCCAAAATTTCTTTAGTTGGTCGGCGAGCTCACCATTGGTCATTCCACAAAAACGTGTTTTATAAAATTTCCCAGCAAACCCAATACATCGTAATTAATTAATAAAAGAGTCATATTTTACGAATGTTTTTTTCATTAACGAGCTCGCAAATGAATCGAAAACGATTCATTGGTCCTACTAAAATGGCCATCCAAGAAGAATCATTTTTAACGATTCATAAATGAGTTAGAAAATATGTGGTTTTAGCGAGTATATACTGAAATTTTTTTGGGATAACGCGGCCAGCAAACTAGGGAAAAAATCTATGTAAAATCTGCTACTGAGCCGCATAGGCCATAGGGCACACACACATGGCTTGCATTATCTATTGCGTCGGTCATCCTAAGCAAAATTATTGCTGCGTATCGTTTTACGAACAGGCTCGGTTTCGTATGAGGAATATGTCTGTTGATCGTCGAGAAACTATCATTTTAAGTGAACGCTCACTAAATTGTTTGCTGGGTTGCTGGACACCTTTCCCAATACATTCCATCCCAATGTTGTATTTTGCAATGTCGGCAGGTCTTTATGGAGTTTGTATTGCCCCATTAGCATCAACTCCCCATACAACTCTGCGCCAATCAACATGTCAATACCTCCTGGTTTGTTGAATAGAGGATCTGCTAGGCCCATATCGGATGGAATACTCAATTCTTCTATGTTCACGAATTCAAGAAATTGATATGAAGTTATTTCAAGAATGACATAAGCTTCAATATTCGTTTGATATTTCGTAACTCTGGATTTGACAACAACGCTGATTCAATCCTTAGATTTCAAACTTGATTCTCCAATACCACTTATTCTTAGCTCGTCTTGAATTCCGGCAAGCTTTAATATATTTCTCAATCTTTCTGTTATTAAATTTATTTGAGAACCGGAATCGAGAAGAATCCGGCACTTGACTTGATTGCCATGATTGTCAGTGACGGTTGCATCGGCTGTGCCTAAGAATACATAACTGCTTCGTTCATTGCCTTCTATAGAGCCCACGTGAACTGCTGCATCACTGCTGAATTTTATTGATGCCGTATATTCCGTCCTTTTTCCGCCTTCCGGGCTTCATGAAGCAACGAATTATTGTTATTATCAAAATGAAGCAACGAATTATGTCTCTTTTGGCATGATGAGCAGCTCCTTGTAGTGCAACTACTTGTTTTATTGCCACTTTTTAAACAATTTATGCATAATTCCAATCTTTTGGCAGTTGCTTGAAGTTCTGGAGGAGTGAGTTTTAGGCTGACCACTACTGCATAACTCACATTTGTTGCTGTGAGTCATCGTATAAGCATGTGCAATCTTACTATGCCTATCTTTATTCATCGTTTTTATTGGTGTCAATGCTTCTAGTGACTGGAACCCTAATTCCAAATAGCCTAAAAACTCTTCAAGTGACTGTAGTTCTCTGGGGAATTTCAAAGACTGTTCATACAATGTATGTGTGTCTCGATCTAATTTTTTTTACTAAGATTTGTAGTAAAATTGGATCCCATTGGTCGCGCACATTCAACCCAAGGTTCTATAGACCAAGAACGCATTCTTTGATCGTATCATGCATTGTTTTGATTGATGATGCTGATTCTGATGATAAAGTCGACTGTGCTAATATTTTGTCAATAAGTGCAGCCACTAATAGTCTTTTGTTATTATATCCGGTGGTAAGGATTTCCCAAGCAGTTTTATAATTCTGCTCACTTACTGTGATATGTCGAATGAACTTTTCCGCTTCACCAGATGATTGGGATTTTAAATAGAAGAATTTTTGAGCGTTCCCCATCGCTTGTGAGTGGACAATTTGGCTAAATAAATTATAGAATTGTTGCCATTTCAAATAATTTCCATCGAATTTCGGTAGCTCTATTTTTGGCAACTTGACCATCGGCTGCAATAAGTGTAGCTCATTTCGAGTCAGGGCACTATTGTTATCAACAACACTTCGTGCATGCGTTACCAATTTTTTATGCAGTTCTTGGATAACGAAATATTTATTAAAATCATATCCGTGCTCACCCGGATCATCCAACGTTTCCCACAAAAGATTGTGAGTGGCCACTAGCTCTTGATACTGGTCATTGATCAAATCCTTCATTATGTTGTATTCTTCTAGAATTCGAAATCCAGTTTCTGATAAAATTTTCGTTAAAATTCTTTGTAGAGAGCTTATAATTTGTTTTTGATGGTCCAGCATTAGCCACAGTTTCCTTGGTTTGCTGCTCCTTATCGTGGGACTCGATACTCTCAATGAGTATATTAATTTCACTTATTACCTTTTCATGAGCCATACGGACTCTATTGTAATAATCTTCTGTGAAATATTTACTATCCCTTGCATCACTGAAACTGTCTCTTATCTCTGTGCATACAGTTTCGAACTCATTCCAGAGTTGAGTTAATACGATATGCTTTTCGCTTAAGTAAATTATCGTTTTTTTGTCCGGCGACTCTCTGTACTAGGCATTCGTGATCTTCTCGATTTCTTTACCTACGATTGTCTGCCGTAATACTTAGCCTGCCATATTGGCTTTTGTTGTTGACAAAACTTCGGTGCGATTGTTCACAAGAACAATGTAAGCGTACGCGCACAAGAATCAGAATTTGTTATGTTATTAATTATTAAATGTTAAAGCAAGAGTTGCAAGCAGGTTTCCTTACTTTCAACTCAGGTTTAACTTGCTAAACTTTGTTCCACGAAACACAAACCAACCTTTTATATCGAACTATTTTCAATAAACTTTGAAATCACTCAACGGCAAAATTTCGCGATTATTCAAACTCAGGGGTCACTAAATGTTAAAGCAAGAGTTGCAAGCAGGTTTCCGTACTTCCAAGCTCAGGTTTAACTTTAATTAATGAAACGCGTTTGTTCGATGGTTACCAAAGAACAACAACTTAATTGAATCAATTACTTTCTTTAATGCGAAATTAATGCTGATGTTAAGTGTACATTGATCAATTCATAAAAAGCTGATGCAAACATGAAATGTTCTTTTATCTTACAAGTACAATGAATAGTGTAAATTGCTGAATTGCGAAATTGACTGTATCGATAATTGATTGAGTTTATGCTTGTTTTTAAAATATTTCAATATGTATACAAAGAAAGCTCTATGCTTGTAATTAATAATAAATGATTACAACAAATGAAATGAAGTTAAATTAAGTTAATTAAGATTGAATGATTACATTGGACATAAATTTGATCTAAAAACTAATCCTTCTGAACAGAGTTTATGCATTGGAAACAACAACACTCCTGTACCAGTGAATTCACTAGTACAGAAATTATATTCCCCATTTGTAGTTCACGTGCTGAACTATAGAATGTGCTGATAGAAAAAACAAAAGCTCAAGAGAATTAATATGTTTTGCTGTGAGATGGCTTTGGTTTTTTCAAGGTTATGTTGAATGTTTTGGTAGTTAGAAAATTTAAAAAAAAAATACCTCATAACATGTAGAAAGTTATAAGAGGTAATTTTCTGTTAAGTTTTTGTTTTGTTTTCGATCGATTGTGGTAGTGTATACTCGTTATTTTCTCCCTTTGTTTTCAGCTCTTTTGTGCTACCACAGCGAATACAGCAACCTATGTCAGTCCTAGCGAATGCACTGCTGTTTTGTGCTAGATCATTGTTTTTGCGGCTTAGTTATATTCTGTTCTGCATCGGAGCAAAAAAAACACGCCTAATGTCTCACCCACACGTCACAGACAACAGTCGGGTGACAGATGAAATGGTGAAATCGAAATCGGGAGGAGAAATCGTGCTGTTCCAAAGTGGATCGCGTTGTGAAACTACTAGCAAAAATTACTTTTTCTCAGTTGAGTGAAATTGAACTCGGTTGAGTGCAACCAACGGGTTAAAAAATCCCGCTGCCGCTAGGAAAATTTTCCTGGGTACTGCGAAAGCAAGAAATGGTATCTTTTATCTACGAACCTGATGAGTGACAAAAGACCGGCAGGATATTCAAAAAAGTTTTATTTCTTTCCATTTGTTCAGGAACGTCTGAGAAAACCGCCAAATGGATTGAACGTCATTAGCAATTGATCTGGATGAGAATTTTGAAATTGAGCGCCAGAAAGTTATTCACGTCCGCTTTACGGGAACTCATCGGCCAAAATGGTGTTCTACAGGAAGTCAAGAAAGCAAAACGACTCTCGAACCACAAAATAGTAAGCAGAGGAGACTACGAAAGGGGTCCTAGCGAGGCAGCAGCCAGACTAGAGTGTGACTCATTGATATATAAAGTAGTGTGTACACTAGAATGCTAATTAGTTGCCTTTAATTTAACTGAGAATATTCAATGTAGCGATAGTGTCGATGCGAAATGAAGTAAACAGAATGTTCAATAACTGATTTTAACGCATTTCTTGGTAAAAAGAAAAAAAATCTTGTATCGGAAGTGATCTGCGTCAGCGGAGCTAGCTCTTCTGGTGTTCCCAATTGAACAATTTTTGTACACATAGGAAATGGTCGTCAACTTCTCGCTTCAGAGTAGCAGCTTAGTGATAGTTTCAGGGTTTAAGGCAAGCGGTGCCCGACCCACCAAATCCCGAAATTATTCTTCCTTAGTTCCATACGGGAACAAAGGAGTTTTAAACGCGTTTCGACGTGGAACGGTAACATTTTGTAAAACAAAAACCCTAATGCATCAGAGCTGCTAAAAATACTAATGTTCGAAGAACAGTAGAGGATTTGTGGAGATTTTGAGTACGTATTCTAACACTAGCTATAAAAAGTGACCTTAAGTAATAATAGACCCTAAACCATTTTAATTTCGATGACTTCATTGAAAAATACAGCAATAGAAAGTTGTTTGGGACTGTCATCTCAAAAATGTCCAAACCTTATAAAATTTGAACATTCGTAACTTATTCTCATTGCAAATTTTCGCGAAGTGAATACTAAATGTAAGCATTTATTGATACCAAAATAATAAAACGGCTCGTGCTGGCAGCCCTTTGTAGGCACCAAATTCAAAAATGTGTCACATCTGCCTCAAAATTAAGTCAACCTACTCTGTCAATTTTGTATTCATCCGATGACTATATTGGAAGTTATAAGGATCCAAAGAAAGTTAGGGCTACCACCGGTAAAAGTTTTCAAATTTTCTAATATGTAATATTGGTTGTTTATATTCACAACAAGATCACTACGGTTTGAAAATTTTATGCTAAGATCGTTCGCTAAAGAAATGCATAAAAATCTTAAACAAACCATAGCTGGTAACGCTATCATTTTCGATTCAACTAGATTTCTATTAAAAATTGTCTACAATACGTTTTATTTCCCATATAAATTTCGTTATGATTCCATGACTGCACTGGAAGCTATAGGGCAAAGAGCCTTATTTTCTTGAGCGAATTTTCAAAATTTAAGACACCAAAATTATCATAAGCTGGCAGATTCAACCTATGTTTTCAACAAAATTTCTATTAAACGTGCTTCAAAGTAAGGTTCAGCATTTGAGTGAGTTTCGTTAAAATCTGGTGACTGAATAAGAATTTACAGAGCCGAAGGCAATTATTTTTCTTGGTGATTTTTCAGGATGGCGCCACTAGCACAGAATTGCCTAAATTTCTAAATCGCTTCCATCAGACCTGTTTCTATTTAAGACTAATACATTCTTTTAATATCAACTGTTTCTGATTATCGAGTCCTGAGTTTCCGTGAACAGAAGTTTTGGATGTCCAAAATATAAATAGATTGGGGAATGGCTACCGTTTTTTGTCCGATATGAAATTTCCAAAGTTTTACTTTGGCTGTGTAGACAAAGCAAAGGATTTGTATATGAGTTACTTTTGTTTCTGAAAAGCGAAGTTCTTTGAGGAGAGACGATGATTTGAAGGTTTTCAATTTCAGAGCCTGCTGCAGCTACAGGGTTGCCAGCTTGTTCATACAAAACAATTAAAGAATACAACTTGGTAACATTAATATGTTCTGTAAGTTTTGCAACGATTCAATAGCTTTGTCAAAAAAATTCGCCATTAAAAAAATTTCAAATTTTCCCGGTCTCATTTAAGGCACCTAGCGCACACACAGGACTAAACATTTCCAAAATCTCATCATATCTATTTCGCTCTCACGCTTGATGTTCGGATGTGTTTTAACCTAGGCGTAAGTTGATATTGATTTTGTAATATTAATTGTTATTCTTTCTGTCATGACGTTGCAGTCAGTTGATTCCCGTTATATGTCCCTAAATACAAACTTATTCTAACTCCCATAGTCTAAACTTAAACTAACTTAAGGAACTACTGACAAAACACTATATCCTGCGTTCCGTCTTTATTTCTTTCTTGTATCAGTTTTGAATGTGACTCAATCTCCATCGTTCTCCCAACTGGAGGACAATGGAGATTTTTACCACTGGTCGAAGAAGATTAGTATTAAAATCAATTTGACCAAAAATTCAAATATATATATATATATATATATATATATATATATATATATATATATATATATATATATATATATATATATATATATATATATATATATAATATATATATATATATATATATATATATATATATATATATATATATATATATATATACACGGTTAGAAATTTTCGGATAAATTTGATAAATTTTGGAATGCATATAGGTCCAAACGAAAGCTAGTATCAATCCAATAAGTTTGTTTAAGATCAAACAATTTAATCTGATAAGATAAATTTTATCTGATAAGATAAAATCAATACCAATTATTCATATAAATTGAATAAGACGCTTTTATAAACGGTATCCGAATCGCATATAAGTGAATACACCACATTCTTATTAAATGTACACCATTTAGAATAAGAAATATATCTCTCTGTTAATAAAAAAAGTTTTGGAAATTTGGTCGGATTATATTTTTATTTTAGAATGTCGTACGGAAGATAAAAATTATAAAGAACATCGTTTTTGAGGAAGCGTTATGAGAAGGAAAGGAAAATGAGACCCGCAGAACATGATCATCCATTTTTTTTTTTTTGTTAAATGACGTTGTGAAATATTTGTCGAGGTTTGGATAAAACATTTTCTACAGATCTAAGTAAATAAAAAAATTGATCTCTGCGACTGTGAACTTTTATTGATTTTCGCACGGCTTTAGTACATACGTCCAGTAAAATGTACAATTTAAAATCGTAAATGGTCTGGGGGTTGGTGAGCGAAGCGAGCAGGGGACAAAGCCTCCTAGTTATTCTAATTTCGAGGTCACACGATAAATTTATCCCATTTTCGAAAACCCAAAATCATTTAACCCAAAATCTTGTTCTGGTTTTTTCCCCTCCTTTTTATTATGAATATTTATATATTTCGAACAATTATCCATTATGATGAAAAAAGAATGAAAACAATTGAATATTTATGCATTCAAAGATAAAAGTAGGTGTTGTTAAAACACTTGACATAGTACACCAAGTAAAACTTTCGAGCATTAAATTCAATTATGTACTGTGAGATGGAAAACGATTATTTGTTTTATTATTTGAAAAAAAAATCGATAGATTTTATTTATATATACTTTATTCACCAAATTCAAAGTTTTACAATATTCCTGTACTGATTAAAGTTGTTCTTTATGGCTACCAAATAATTTTCACAAATAACTTTAATAAAAACTTTAATAAACACTTCCAATTAACTTCACTTACTAACTCGAAACGCTAATTGCACGACTTGCGACTCAAAAGTAATTCTAAACAATCCGTTTCACGAAAACACTCCCGAGTAAATTTTTGCGTCCAATGCAGTTCACTTACAAACTTTAAATACGAACTTTACAACTTGCGACGCAAAAGTAACTCTAAATAATTCGTTTTATTTTTTATGAATTTTTAATATGAATTTATGATAAATATTATCCGATCTTGGTATAAACCACCCGTTTATACGAAACTCGTACAAAAATTATTCCAAAATAGGATAGAACAATTTTATCCAACGTCAACATATATAATCTATACGAATATTAGGATACATAATAGTACACCATTGTGAAGATGAATTTTATCCGAATATTTTTCACCGTGTATATACATATATGTATATATATATATATATATATATATATATATATATATATATATATATATATATATATATATATATATATATATACATATATATATATATATATATATATATATATATATATATATATATATATATATATGTATATATATATATATATATATATATATATATATATATATATATATATATATCAGTGGCGTGGCGTGACAATTTACCGAATGGAAGCAATTGGTTGATGTCCATGGTTGATTACGCTTTCCGCGAATTCGTTACGTGTAATAGAACCTCTCTATAAAAGCACCCAGGAATTACTAACGGGGACGTGAGAGAAGACATTCTGTGTTCTTATGGAAATAAAAGTTCACAGTCCTTCACACAATAAGAAACCATATCAATATTTATCAGTAAAATAATAACATTCCCAGAACTATAAATATAATATTTTTGAAAGTGGCCAAACTTCGAAGAATTGAAAAGGTTTAAAAATATGAAACCTTAAGTTTATTTTAACGATTATTCTACCAAATATTTCGAAATAAGCACTTGTAAAGAATGGTACAACATTCTCATTGTTGTCAATTATGCACCTTGCTGTTTTACGTGGTTGTGCTGTTTTGTAAAACGACCATAATTCGTTCCCAATTTCCGTGAAACTGTTTCTTACAGATTGTATTAGACCTGAATATGACACAGTATATTACTTTGTTAGGACTGAAATATATCGATACTATTCGGCTTTTTTTTTAGAAAAAAACATTAAACAAAAAAATCAACTAAGCATCTTTAAGTAAAATAAAAAGCCCACTCTCACTTTTAACGATCTCTCCGTCTCAATTAGCACTATCATTTTCAGTTATATATTCTACGAGCTATTGTAATTGCTCCTTATTATAGAAATTTTTTTAAAAATAACCGACCATTAAAAGTCCAACGTTTTGGAGCTACTTTTGGAAGCATTTATTGACGAATAAATACAAAGCACATAAACTCATTGTCTTTGTTGAAAAACTAGTAGTAGATTGGGATTACTATTACTATTTATCACCATTGAACGATTTAGATAAAATCAAAATTAGTCGATGTTCGAAGAAATGAATAATTTTTCCGTGTCTATGCATTTTTTTTGTACATGTTTGCAACCCAGTTATTTTGGCAGGTATTACAGAGGCTCCTCGAGACTTTAAACTTTCGGACAGTATGCAAAACAAGGTTATATGAACGGGAGGCAGTTTGGTTATCAGAAACATCTGTGAGATTAATGAAAGTTTCTTTAACTGCACCGGAAGAAGTAATATAACCAAAGGTTGTTGAAAGTTGTGATCGATATGATATATCGGTTGTTTTTTCTAATATTATTGCTATGAATCTGCTTTTCTAAATTTCATTACAAATATCTTTCAATATTTTTTTTTTAAATCAACTTACGAGATCCTTTTGAATATAATTTGCTGCTCCGGAAGAAACACTTGCTTGGTCCAAGTCACCTGGCAATTATCGATTACGCTCTGTCAAAAGATTTATTGTCTTTAGGTGATTTACCCCTATTGCAAGAATACACATTTTCATTATGACTATGTAATGCTTCTTCTTGACATCCTAAATGACACACAATGTTTATTAGAATCTTCATTGTTTCTCAATTTCTCCTAACTGTGAGCAATATCACTGAATATTTGTATTGACTACTCAGCGATTCTTCAAACCACCGGAATCAAACTTGGAAAGTAAAAGAACTGAATTGAAACGATCAATGCTATTTCTACCATGCCTGTTCACAGCTTTAACATTATTTAAATTACAAAATCCGATATTTCGCCAAATGTCTGAAACGCTTGAAAATAGCACACATGACCAGCAAAACTATTTGTGTTTAATATTACAACCGATAATCCGTTCCGAGTTTTTCATTTATTAATTTTGCGATCAAACTGTCGAGTAGGTATACTTCTTTGTTATAGAGAACATTTTCAAATTCGGTTTTGATCGGTCCTGGTTGATGATGTCCAATTTTTCAGCAAATTACCGAGATCCAATATAATAAAATTTAAATAAGTAGACGAATTCTAAAATTTTGACCCACAGAACAAGTGAACACATTCACCTATTTCAATCTTTCACTATTTCAAATATCAATTAAAAGTATCATGCAATTTTACACAGTAATTTTACACATTCAATCCTGTACAATTCTAATCTACAATTTCACCTATTACTACCAAATCCTATAAGCTATAAGTGACTAAAAGTCTTCGCCAATTGAACATACAAAAAAATAATTTCATAATATAAATCATAAATAAAATACATAAAATAACGACTTATTGAATCCACAGCCTGTAGCAACGCTCTTCACATATCGTAACTCAAACTCGCTCACAGCAAGTATTCTTCATTCACAAAAATCTGTACAAGCAAAGTAAAATGATAGCAATAACAATTTACCCTGCTATTAGTGAGGGGAACGCAGGAATATATTCCACCAATAGTCAGGCGTTTGCAGCTCCGCTCTGAGTCTCATGAGAAGATAATTTCCCCTAGGAAGCAACATTTTCATTGGTTCCAAATAGATCATATGAAGACATTTTTTTTTAATGACGTCACAATCTAGTCTATATGGGGTCAAATAAGTGGTCGTAGATGCAATTTTTACGTTGCTTCCAACCCGTGGTTGTGCTTTCATTATTTTCATTCTGTGGCGCTACCAGATCCACTGTGTGAGATGTTAACAATTTGATTTGAGAAATTTTATTTAATAAATACCAATACGCGATTATTTCACGATTTCGAAAAAAAATAATTTAAAATCTATGTCAGCCAAATGTAAGGGAAGCAATGCTTCCCTTGCTTCCATGAACGCCACGCCGCTGATATATATATATATATATATATATATATATATATATATATATATATATATAAATATATATATATATATATACGAGTATATATATATATATATATATATATATATATATATATATATATATATATATATATATATATATATATATATAAATATATATATATACGAGTATATATATATATATATATATATATATATATATATATATATATATATATATATATATATATATATATATATTCGGTTGTTGAGTTTTCAGCAGTGCCCTCAGACCGGGGAACCGAACGCGTCCCCAGGTTGCGGATAGGGGATGACCCGCAGTTTGAGGGTTTACTGTAAATAAGCAGTCGCGGGCAGTGGTCGGCAGTAAAGAGAGAGTCTCAGGGGTGACTTGTGTCGCCACAAATACCTGAGTGCCAATGATCTTTGCTGTGACATGACGAGTCTGTGGGGTCATCAATTAACCACACAACCTGGCGGTAGGTAAAAAACGCTTTGGGCAGGAAGCCCGAAAAAAAACCAAACATGGCAGTGGAGAGAAGAAACGATTTTGCGGTGCAGGGACTCGGAAACCCAGTGCTGGCGGCAGAGGGGAGTGAGCAAGCAGGCTCCCGGCCGTCGATATCAAGTAACTGCAATGTTGTGGAAGTGGTGAACTTGGCTTCTATAACAGATACCCCGACAAGCAAACCGAAAGGTGATTTGGAAAACCCTTTCACTCGGAAATCGCTGCTGGCTCGAGCACCACCAAGAGTAGCAACTGAACGAGGGAAAATTTCAGATGACCCCAGAACCACGATGCAGCAAATGTTTGTAGCACCAACGGAGGAAAAACTCGATGCCTTTTCCAAACTAGGCGAAATGATTAGAGCCCTAGCAGATTTTACGGAATCGCGAACCAATCTGCACCAGGCGATTAGGGATCAGGTTAGGACCATCCGAGCGGCGTATCATAAAGCTCGAGTAGAAAGGGGACAGCGCAAGCCTGGACGAATGGAAGTGGCAACGCAGGTGACACCAACATTAGTACCATGTGAAAATGCTGACCGGAGTAGACCAAGGGGCAGCGACGCAGCTGGCGAAACTCCAGGACCATCCGAGGTCAAAATGCAGAAGCGATCTAGAGAAGCGGAATCCGAAGTACAAACCTTTGGACAGATCCCCAAAAAGAAGATGGATATGACGCCAACCAAAATCGCCGCGCAGAAGGAGTACTTGCAAGAAAAGGCCCAGGACCCATGGATTAAGGTGACCAAGAAAGGGGAAAAGATGCCCCCTGTAAAGAGAAATCGTCCGGACGTCATGATTATTTCCACGAAAGGTGACGTGACATATGCAGTGTCACGGGCACCCATATCACGCGATGAGCCGGTTTTTTTTCTATTGAAAAAAAAAGACCTCCACCGCCCTCCGGAAGAAGGTCGATGGAGGTGAAACATAAACAGTTACGATTAATCCAATTAGAAATTTATTCATGAATGTGTAAAAATAAAACTAGTAGAGTAGTCATGAACTTGTGAAGGTAGAGTAAATACGTAGGTAAATAGTTATTAGATTAGGAAAAGGCAAAAAAAGAACGAAATGCACCGACCCAATGATCTTCTGGTACAAATCGAGCCACTGCTGCCGTTTAGCCGCCACGAAAGAAAAACAGCCAGAAGTCACGACACATAAACACCTACAAAACTGTCGGACGTACTAACACGCAGAGCAGCGCATGGATCGACGTGCTCTCACCCAGCAATACCTGACCACGGTCAATATTTGACTTACATCAGGATGTGATCGATTCTACACCCGAATGAATACACAAATTAACTTTGGTTTAGCCAACTCGGAGTTAACTAGTAACCAATATGCGATGCAAATGCAGGAAAGAAACATAAACAGTAACGATTAATCCAATTAGAAATTTATTCATGAATGTGTAAAAGTAAAGCTAGTAGAGTAGTCATGAACTTGTGAAGGTAGAGTAAATACGTAGGTAAATAGTTATTAGATTAGGAAAAGGCAAAAAAAGAACGAAATGCACCTACCCAACGATCTTCTGGTACAAATCGAGCCACTGCTGCCGTTTAGCCGCCACGAAAGAAAAACAATCAGAAGTCACGACACATAAACACCTACAAAACTGTCGGACGTACTAACACGCAGAGCAGCGCATGGATCGACGTGCTCTCACCCAGCAATACCTGGCCTCGGTCAATATTTGACCTACATCAGGATGTGATCGATTCTACACCCGAATGAATACACAAATTAACTTTGGTTTAGCAAACTCGGAGTTAACTGGTAACCAATGTGCAAATGAAGGCGGTATTGACGCGACATTATCAAGCGTGCCGGATTTAACTAATAGAATTGAATTCGCGGCTGCTCTCCAATGGGCACAAGATCGCGATCGGAGGAGCGGATTACATCAGTGCATCTCGCGAATGCGGAAATATAAATGACAGCGGAGGAACGTACACTGTAGAAGTAAGATAATTACATACCTGGTGATTATGGGCTGCTGTTCAGGAATAGGCTGCTATTTGGTGTACGACACAAATAATTCAGACTCGATACATGTCACTGACTTGAGGGCTCGGAATTGTCATAACCAGTCAGATGGCGTAAGATCGGGGAATTTGTTGTCCCAACTTGGGACATGCAGACGTCAAGTGGATTCGATGTTCCACTCGAGCGAATTGAAACGCTGGTTAATGCACCCAACGGGTCAGAGAAGTCCCGATAAGTATAAAAATTTTGGGGCACGAGCGCTGAAATTGATGGCGGGACTTTTTTTCGAATACGACTGGGTAAGCAGATGGTCGTGTCGAGTCGAGATTGGTAAATTAACTTGGGAATTCTATCTTTTTACATATCGAGCATCGAGGGATTTTGTGACGAGTGTTGGCGATATAGTTGAAAGCTCAGCGAAGTATTTTTTTGCGTCGGCGGGAATAAAATTTAACTCCACGGAAAACGGCGACGGAGAATAAAGGAAAATTTTTGCAAGAAATTGAGCTGGCGGCGGAATTGTTTAATAAGTGTCGGCGATAGTCTCGGCGGGAAGGAGAAACGCGACGAAGTCGAATTGCATCAGGGCCCCAGCGCGGGGTTTAGCGGGTGCATTTCATTAATATCTTTATTTTTTTTTATATATATATGCTGTTGCTATTTCTAGTGTTGTTTGAATCTACAAACATATACGTTTGAATCTACAAACATACGGTATTAACGGTGAAAAACTTTACTCGTGAATATTTGGCGAGCCAAGTCCCAAATTGTGGGAAGGATGTTAGGCGCGGAATTTCGCATATAAAAAAGATCCTTAAGGTGTATTTGTAAAGATTATATTCGAAAATCGGTCAACTGAGCACAGATTGAGCAAACAATTTAATTGTTGGATGGCTTAAATGATGAATTGATTATTTAAGTAAATATATATTGTAACATAGTTGAGTTTATAATCTGCATGGAAATTTGTTTTGGATATACATATACATTGATATTAGTGATATTTACTACGAATATTTGTCACTATTTGAATTCTGGATTTTATTACGAGACATAGTGTATGTTGTGAGTAGTGGAACGGATGTGAGTGAATGTAGTGAATATATATATATATATATATATATATATATATATATATATATATATATATATATATATATATATATATATATATATATATATATATATATATATATATATATATATATATATATATATATACATATATATATATATATATATATATATATATATATATATATATATATATATATGTATGAAAGTGGTTCGAATTCGGTGTGCATGATAGTGTTGGCTAGCAAGTAAGTGGCCTTTCTTTGTCAGGGGTAGATAATAAGTGCTGTGGGTCCATTTTGATTGTCGGGATATTGGGGTGCGTTTTCTCGAGAGGGCGGTTTTGATTCCAACCGAGTTTGATTCTACGTTCGGGAAATATTACGAAGGGTCATTTGTTGTTACCTAAGAGTAGTGTGGGTCTTTGTTCCAGTGGTGAAATCAGGTTCGGCGATAAGAAGATGAAGATCTTAGTGGACCGCCTGGGCAACGATGAGCTCATTTACGAACTAGCCATCCGAGGTTTGGCCGTAGATACGGTGGAGAACATGCGCAAGTCTCTGCGGGCAACGTTGAAAGCAGAGTTAGCACTAGACACTTCGTATGTCGAAACAGAGTACCCGTTAGACTACGACACCGACTATTCCGAGCTATCCGCGAAGGCAGTTGAGATAGAGGAACTGGTAGCCAGAGTTTCAGGAGATAGGACGTCGTCGGACTTCATCGAGGCTAAGGTGAAGGTTGAATTTGGATTCCGTCGTTTAGCAAATTTACAGGCGATTACCAGTTAGCAAAAAGAAGCTGCAAAAAGTCTTCGGAATAGGTTGATTCAGGCGATGGGATCGTTGGTCGTCTATGCCGTCATCGACTCTTTGATGGTGCCAGCGACAACGAAGAAGTTCAATCAAATGCAGATCAAGGGGCGTCCTTGTCCCAGTCGGTTAGGGGCGCTAGTCTGGCGGAGGTTGCCAAGAGGGGGCTCAAATTCAGCGGGGATTCGTCCGGGTCAGTGAATGCCTTCCTGGAACGCGTCGAGGAACTACGTCAAGCAAGAGGACTTAGTAAGCAACAGCTTTTTAGGACGGCGGTCGACCTTTTTGATTCTCGGGCCTTGATCTGGTTTAGGGCCAACCGAAACATAGTCGGATGCTGGGACGAGTTGGTAGAGGAATTGAAGGCAGAGTTTTTGCCCTCGGATTACGAGGATCGCCTCTGGAAGGAGATCCGGAAGCGAACTCAAGGGGAGAATGAGTCGATGGGGGTGTACGTTGTGATAATGGAGCGCCTTTTTAGTAGATTGAGGAAGGGTTGCTCGGAGGAGGAGAAGATGCGAACATTAAGAAGGAACATAGCGCCTTTCTATCATCTATCTCTGAACTCGTGAAGATGGAACGCACTTTGGATGCCACCAGGGCTTCAGTGGCAGCATTTGTACCGCCCACCACGTGAAACAGACGATGCTTGGAACCAGATTTGGCGTACGTGGGAACGGAAGGCACTGAGCGAGTCGCTGCGATATCAAATGCAGGCCGGATTCAATGTTGGAACTGTAAGCGAGACGGGCATATGTCGAGAGAGTGCCCGGAGCCACGGCGGTGTTTTGGTTGCGGTCGCCAGGGGGTAATGAGGTCGGCATGCCCAACTTGCTGGGCAAGGGCTACTGGTGGGGAGTCTCGATTCCGATCAAACCAACAGGTTTCGGGAAACGAGCAACGTGCTTCCTAAGTGGCCAGGCAAGCACGGGGACTACCGAGGACACAACGGTCAGTCGTGCACTACGCCCTTATGGAGAGTAGTAGTGATAGTCGTCCGCACATACAAGTGGATATTGAGGACGTAACTATGGAGGGGCTGCTAGACTCAGGGGCGAGCCGTACGATACTAGGAGAAAAAGGATGGTCTCGTTTGGCGGATAAAGGCTTGGTACTGGGTCATGAGCAGATTGAAGAGGTGCGATTAGCCAACGGCGTAGCCTGTGTGGTGTCTGGGGTAGTACGCTTGAATTATACCTTAAACGGCCGAAAACACGACATAGACACATTAGTCATCCCGTCAGTTCCCGAAGAGGTGATTTTGGGGATCGTCTTCTGGCAACGATTTGGAGTGGTGTGGATATGAAGGGTCAGCAGTGGCATTCTTTGGCTGCGACGACGGTGGTTGCTGGAGGGGCTCTGCGAGACCGGTTGCTTTTATCTGAGCAAGAAAAGCGCATACTGTCAGATTTGTTGGAGAAACAGTTTAGCTTGATGGGAGATGGATTAGGTTGTGCAACGGCGATTGAGCATACCATCAGGACCAGTGCCACTCCAATCAAACAGAGATACTTTACTGTTTCAATGGCGGTACAACGTCAGATTAACACCGAGTTAGACGAAATGTTGAAGTTAGGAGTGGTGGAACCTTCCTCTAGCCCTTGGTCGTCGCCTATCCTCCTGGTGCGTAAAAAAGATGGGTCCTACCATTTTTGTGTAGATTTCAGAAAGGTGAATGCGGTATCCGAGAAGGATGCGTATCCTCTACCATATATTTCCGCCACTCTTGACAAACTACGGAACGCTAGATACCTATCCACGTTAGACGTGAAGTCAGCATACTGGCAGGTTCCAATGGCGAAGGAGTCACGACAGTGCACAACCTTCACAGTACCGGGACGGGGGCTTTTTCATTTTCTGAGGATGCCGTTTGGGCTACACAATTCGGATGCGACGTGGCAGCGACTAATCGACACCGTACTTGGTCCTTCTTTGGAACCGTTCGTCTTCACCTACCTTGATGATATTATCGTGGTGACAGAGTCTTTCGAGCGACATTTGAAGGTTCTCCGGGAAGTTTTCGAGCGTCTGAGAGTTGCAGGCTTGAGGGTTTCGAAAGAGAAGTGTCAGTTTTGTAGGGCGCAACTCAAGTACTTGGGATATCTGGTGAATGTGGAGGGTCTTAGGGTCGAGTCCGAGAAGGTTCAAGCTGTGAACGAGTTCCCTCGCCCAACTTCTGTAAGGCAAGTTCGTCAGCTTCTCGGAATGGTATCGTGGTACCGTTAATTTATTCCCAGTCACGCGACAATGGTAGCCCCCTTAAGCGACCTATTACCTATTAAACAAGGGTCGAAAACTTTTGTGGTCCGAGGAGTGCGAACAGGCGTTCGCAATATGTAAGCGTAAGCTCACGTCAGCGCCTGTACTAGCCGGTCCAGATTTCGACCTCCCATTTAAAGTTCATGCCTTGGATGTGGGCATAGGCGCAGTACTCAGCCAGGTGCACCCGGATGGCGAAAATGTTATCTGTTACCTCAGCAGGGCTCTTTCCAAACAGGAAAGGAGGTATTCGGTGACTGAAAAGGAGTGCTTAGGAGTATTATGGGCAGTGGAGAAGCTGCGGCCCTATATAGAAGGGACGCGATTCGTTGTGATTACGGACCATCATTCTCAGGTTTGGCTGAATAGCCTCAGGGACCCTACGGGCAAATTGGCTAGATGGGCAGTGAGATTACAACAATTCAACTTTGAGGTAATCCACCGAAAGGGGAAAGACCATTTCGTGCCCGATGCACTCTCGAGGGCTGTCGCAAACCTAGGCTGCGTCTCTGCCACACAGACGACGGATGAGTGGTACCAAAGTATGATGAGGAAGGTGCAAAAGGACCCCAGCAATTACCTGAAATGGAAGGTGGTGGAGAACATGTTGTGGAAGCGGGTAAAAGGTCGGTATTCTGAGTTCCAAGAAGACAATCAGTGGAAAAAAGTAATTCCGAAATACTAGCGGCCAAAGGTGTTGGTCCAGTGCCATGACGAACCTACTGCGGAGCACATGGGGGTTCAGAAAACCTTTGATTGATTGGCAGAAGAGTTCTATTGGCCAAAGATGAAGGCGAAGGTGAGAAACTATGTCCAAAGATGTAAGATTTGCCAGGCGGTAAAGGTTGATCGAAAGCTTCCCAGTGGACTGATGGTGTCAAGGAGTCGAGAGGCCACTTCCCCCTGGGAGATGATATGTGTGGACCTTGTGGGGCCTCTACCACGGTCCCTGCGGGGACACTCCTATATTCTGACCGTGGTGGATTATGCGACCAAGATGCCATTGTTATTCCTCCTAAGGAAGGCAACCGGAGCGGCCGTGGTACGTTTACTGGAGGAACACGTTCTGTTTTTGTTCGGAGTGCCACGAATAATTGTGTGCGATAATGGCGTACAATTTCGCTCCAGAGAATTCGCACGGATGGCCGAAACGCATGGGGTTACGCTGAGGTTTACCGCATTATAGGCGAATCCAGCAAAACTTCAGGCGAATCCAGCAAAACGAGTGAGCAAGAATGTCAAACGTCTACTCCGAACGTATGCATCCGAGAATCATCGGGAATGGGACAGGGATTTATCGAAGATTGGTTGTGCGTTGAGAACCTCAACGCACGAAGACATGAACGTTACTCCGTACTTCTTAAATTTCGGGCGAGAAATGACCATTCACCCCAAGAGTTACCAAGGCCCAGAGGTACAAGGAAGGAGAGATGGACAGGATGAGGGAATTGAAAACGCGAAGTGGCTGCAAAAAGTCCGTGAAGAAGTTCACGAACGATTGAAGACAGCTGCTTGGGAATCAAAGTCACGTTACGACCTGCGGCATCGGGATGAGCAGTTTTTACCGAAGGATTTAGTATGGCGTCGAAATTTCGTTCTGTCGGACGCGGCAAAGTATTTCTCCGCCAAACTGGCTCCCGAGTATGTAGGGCCGTTCTCAGTGAAGAGAAGGGTGTCCGGTTGGACATATGAACTGGAAGACTCCAACGGGAAAGCTGTGGGAGTGTGGCACGCTAAGGACCTCAAGAGGTATGTGGGATGAGGCAACGTAGGCAGTGTCACAAATTCGCCACAGGTGTATTAATAATAAGTCAATTACCAGTGAATTTCCGATTTGTGTTGCTCTTATACTAGGGAATGGTGATGGTACGAGAGGATAAGATGGTGTAAATTAATGGTGGCGGGTTAAAATCCATAATCATTTGTGTTACAACTATAGTACTGTTTAGAAGTGATGGCGGGGTTAAGCAATAAGAGTGGTAGCGTAGGTTAGATGTAGTAAACTAGAATTTGCCTAAGTCGGTGGTGGTAGATATAAAGTTTTGAGTAGTATGGGGTGAGGAATTACTTAGAATTAAGTCCAGGTTAAGTTTAGGGGACTATTTAGGGGATTTAGGGGATTACCACCCACGAAAAAGCCAGCTCGTCGTATTCCAATGGCATTAACAGAACGGGTACAAAATTATTTAGGGAAACTTGAAAGAAACAATATAATAGAGAGGGTAAAGCATCCCACAAGCTGGATAAGCAACATAGTTATAGTAAAGAAGCCAAATGGCGACATCCGACTATGTTTAGATCCAAAGGATCTCAACTCGGTTCTCATAAGCGAGAAATTTTTAATACCAAAACTCGAGGAATTGACCTCTAAACTAAGTCATATGAGATATTTTAGTGTACTAGATTTACAGGATGGATTCTGGCAGGTAGCCCTTGATGAAGAGTCCAGTAATCTGTGTACGTTCAGCACACCTTTTGGCAGCTACAAATTCAAAAGACTACCCTTTGGCTTGAATGTAGCACCTGAAATTTTTCAACGATATACGTCAAATGCTTTCTGTGATCTTCCGGGAACATTTGTTTATATGGACGACTTGCTAGTGTTCTGTAAAACAGAGGCAGAGCATGACGAAAATTCGAGAAATGTCTTCGCACGAGCAAGAAAACTCAACATAAAATTTAATCCGGAAAAATTTCAACATAAAGTTAAAAGTGTAAAATATATTGGACAGGTTTTTTCTGAAGAAGGAATAAGACCTGCCCAAGATCGAGTTAAGGCAATTTTGAACCTAGAGTGTCCCAAAGACAAAAAGGGACTACAATGTATTATGGGTATGATCAATTACTTACGGAATTTTATTCCAAATTTGTCATCAGAAACTACAAAAATGCGGGAACTTTTAAAAAATAATATCGAATTTCAATGGTTACAGGAGCACACAAGCGAACTGCAGAGAATTAAAAATATTATTGCAAATGCTCCAACTTTACAAAATTTTGATGAAAGTAAAGATATAGTTATTGAGTGTGACGCATCACAAAATGGGTTACGGGCATGTTTAATGCAAAACAATAAACCAGTTTGTTTTACATCACGGAGTTTAAGTGCAGCTGAACAAAATTATGCACAAATAGAAAAGGAGCTTCTAGCTATAACTTTCGCGGTGAAAAAATTTCACTACTACATATACGGAAGACCAGTTACAGTTCACTCTGATCACAAACCTCTAATATCTATATTTCAAAAAGAATTAAATAAGCTATACAGCACAAGACTACAAAGAATGAGGCTCAAATTGTTGCGTTATCAAATTACCATAAAATTTATTCCAGGGAAATATCTATACCTAGCTGACCCGTTATCGCGGTTTTATCACAAAACAGAAAAAAAATAATGAAGAAGAAAATTTTAACGAAATAGTACGTTAATGTTAGCCATTCTAGGAAGATACAAATAGAGGAGGAAACAAAAAAAGACCCAATTCTTAGACAGATAATAAAATATTGCAAGGAAGGCTGGCCCAACCATAAAAGTAAGGTGCCAGACTAAGTAAAATTACATTATAAAAATAGAAATGATATATTTTTGGAGGATGAACTACTCCTTTTTCACGATAGAATTATCATACCGATTTCTATGAGAAAAGAGATCCTACAAATTTTACATAAGCCACATTTAGGTATACAAAAAACTAAAGCGCGCGCGCGTGAAGTTGTCTATTGGCCAAATATTGATAGGCATATCGAGAATTTAGTATCAGGTTGCGACACATGTCAAAAATATATGGCAAAAAAGTGCAAGGAACCCATTATTTTTCATAATATCCCACCATTCAGATTTTCGAAATTGGGAATGGATTTAATGGAGTATGCGAATACAAATTATTTAGTTATTGGGGACTATTTTTCAAAATGGATTGAGATATTAGAACTAAAAACAAAAACAGTTAGTGAAATAATACAAAATTTAAAAATAATTTTTTCGACTCATGGGTTACCTATAGAAGTAGTTTGCGATAATAACCCATTCAATGCTAGTGCATTTAAAGAGTTCGCTGATGTTTGCGGGTTTAAAATACAGTATAGTAGTCCTTATTATCCAAAATCCAATGGGTTTGCCGAAAAATGTGTCGGCATAGCAAAAAACTTAGTTAAGAAATGCAGCGACAATAGAAAAGAATTTTTCCTAGCTTTGCTAGAATTACGAAATACTCCCATTAGCAGTTTAGGGGCATCTCCAGCACAAATTTTATTTAGTAGAAGACGTCGAACACTTTTACCGCTTACCAAAGATAAGCTTGAACCAAAAATAGTTGAAAATATTCCGGAAAAGATTAGTAAGTACCAAAAAAAGATAAGAACGTATTATAACAAAAATGCGATATATCGTCCAGATTTCACGATAGGTGAGAAAATATGGTTTAAAAAACTGAACTCCCTTTGGTATCCTGGTAGAATATGTGCTAGTCCTAGGTCTTACATCGTTGAAAATAAGAGAGGAGAGAGATATAGGAAAAATCAGAATCATATTAGAAAGCGACAAGATTCGGGGAGTGAAGACATAAGTCAGGAATTGTTTAAAACCGGTAATACGTCTACAAAACCAAGTTTATGTACTGAAGGCCATCTGCAGTCAGTTTCTCCGGTTAATGAAGGTCAAAGAAGCTATACAACCAGATATGGGCGCACTATTAAAATACCTAATAGATTTTCTTCAACTAATTATTAAAAGAACAGTTGACGCCTTCATCCTGGATGCCATGAAACAAACAGTATTAAATACAATTTCCTTTATTAAAAATATACTTTAATTTTTTTCAGTATAAATGAATGTCGATAATTACATAGTAAATAACTAAAATGTTATGATAGAATACATGGCAATAATAATATTTAGAGCTTGAAAATATCTGAGAACATTAAACGTTATTGTATGGAAACAAGAATCTATAGAACTTTGAATTAAATATAGGCTTTGCAAATATGAAGAACAAATTTTAAAATAAATCAGAGAGTTTGAAATTAAATTCAGAATGTTGAAGTCATAATATTAATATGGAGAAATAAATTTGAATTTAATCAAAGGATTTGTAGTAGATACGGAATATTGAAAAATTAAAATCTAGACATGGATATAAACTCAAAGATTTCAATTACAAAGGTAATAATAGGGAACAAATTTTGTACACTTTAAACATCTGATTCTAACTTTTGAGAGTTATCTTAAACTATTAGAATGAGGGAAGGTTGTTGTGAATGTACCTTTAGTTTAGCCATGATCTACTACTGTCATTGTATTTAGAGCTAGTACTACATTTGTTATGTAATCCACTGTGTAACAGTCAGTCGTCACTCAACCCACTTAGAAGTAAGTCTCAATAAATTATCATTCGTAATAAAAGTTGACTATTATTTAAACAAAAACCAAACAGTCTGTCTTGTTTTCTTGTTTAAGCGTTCCTCGGTCGCAATGTGCGAGTGCGATTCTGGTCTCAAGCCCAATCAATGCTTTTGGTTGGTCGTGAAATGAAAGATTTACGCGTACAAGCCTGTTGCAAATGTGTCATAACTGACCTATGTCGCTATGAATGAATGGGTTTACGAGGGATTTTACTTTTGTTATTACTAATGTTCGAAGAACATTAGTATTAAAATTGATTCGGCCAAAAATTCTTATTTCCATACACATATGTATATATATATATATATATATATATATATATATATATATATATATATATATATATATATATATATATATATATATATATATATATATATATATATATATATATATATATATATATAATATATATATTATATATATATATATATATATATATATATATATATAATATATATATATATATATATATATATATGTATATATATATATATATATATATATATATATATATATATATATATATATATATATATATATATATATATATATATATATATATATAAATATAAATATATATATATATATATATATATATATATATATATATATATATATATATATATCTATATATATATATATATATATATATATATATATATATATTTATATATATATATATATATATATATATATATATATATATATATATATATATATATATATATATATATATATATATATACATATATATATCATCATCATCGTGGCACAACAGCCCGACGTCGGGCCTTGGCCGCCTGGATCGTGCTCCTCCAATTGTCTCGGTCACGTGACCGCGTCCTCCAGTCTTGGAGCCCCAAAAAATGCTTGGCGTCCGTATACACTGAGCTCTCCCAACGAGCTCTTGGTCTTCCTTTTGGCCTCGCTCCGTCGACTCGTCTTGCGTTCATGACAAGTTTTGGCATGCGATCGTCATTCATGCGTTGCACGTGCCCAGCCCACTGTAAACGTTGTAATTTGACGATCTTGGAGACTTCCAGCTCATCATAAAGTTCGTACAACTCATTGTTGTACCGGATGCGCCATCCATCTCGGTCGCGAACAGCCCCGAAAATCCGCCGTAGAACTTTCCGTTCGAAGGTGTCGATTCTATTTTCGGAGGCTTGGGTCAAGGTCCATGTTTCGCAACCTTAGCACAGCACAGGTCGTATGATAGTTTTGTAAACGCGGAGCTTAGTTTTTGTGTGCACATATTTCGATTTCATAATGGGGAGGACCGAGAAGAATGTCTTATTTGCTAGTTGTATCCGTCGCTTTATTTCGTCAGTTTCGTTGGCGTCACTCGATAGATTGCTACCCAGGTAAACGAAGTTGTCCACAAATTTGATGCAAATATCCCCTACGTTGATGGTCGTGTGCGCTGGCATCCTTGTCCTAGATTGCATCATAACTTTCGTTTTGTCCTCGTTAATTCGTAGTCCAACTTCCTTTGCTGCGGTGTCAAGTCTAAGCAGAAGTTCTTCTGCATCGGTCAGTTTTCGAGCCATGATGTTAATGTCATCCGCGTACGCTGCCAATTGTGTCGACTTAAAAAGAAGCGTGCCGCTGGTGTTCAGGTTCATTGCCCGTATAGCGAACTCAAGTGCCAGGTTGAAGAGCGAAGGCGCTATATCATCGCCCTGCTTCAAGCCGCCCAGAGTTTCAAAAGGATCCGTCAATCTGTTCTGGATCCGGACTTGCGAGACGGAGTTGGTTATCGTCATCTTTACAAGTCTCACTAATTTGGCCGGTATACCAAATTGCAGCATGATGCTATGTAGAGCTCCTCGATTGATGCTGTCATATGCTTGTTTAAAGTCGACAAAGATTTGGTATACGTCGACGTCGTATTCCCAGCACTTTTGCTGAATTAGCTTGACCGTGAAGAGCTGGTCGATTGTGGAGCGACCAGATCTGAAACCGCCTTGATACTCACCAATGATTTCTTCCGCGAACGGTTAAATCTATACTCCAGGATTTTTGACAGAATTTTGTAGGCCGTACAGACTAAGGAGATGCCTCTGTAATTCTCACACCGCAGTTTATCTCCCTTTTTATGTATGGGACAGATGATGCTGATGGATCACCTCAGTCTCCCATATTCGCAGCAGTAGTTGATGTAGCGCACTTAATAGACCCACCCCCCAGACTTGAGTAGCTCAGCTGGTATTTCGTCAGCGCCCGGCGCTTTGTTGCTTTTCAGTGAACGCAAGGCGAGATCAACTTCTTCTACTGTAGGGGATTGTGTGGATGGCGGTTGACCAACGGTATCACCATGGAGCTCAGCTTCTGTTGCCAGGATGTTTGAAGGCGGATTCAGAAGCTCTTCGAAGTAGGACGCCCATCGTTTGCTAATATTTTCGGTGTCGCTGATAATATTTCCATCCTTGTCCTTACAGAGGCTAGTCCTGGGTTGGTAGCCGTTTTTGATAAAGTTTACTAATCTGTACGCTTGTCTGGTGTTCTTACTAACTAGGTTTACATTAATGTTCAGCAACTGCTCGTCAAAGTATTTTCGTTTCTTACGCCTAATTATTCTATTGGATATTCGCCGTAGCTCGTCATATTTTTCCTTCTTGGCTCTGGTTGCACGTTGGACCCATTGTCTGTAGGCCTCGTTCTTTGCGTCAAGTGAGTTTTCGCATTCTTCGTCAAACCATTCATTTCGTGCTCGTCGGGCTTTGTATCCCACAACGTTTTCTGCCACATTCTTGATTGTATTTTTGAGCTCTTCCCAGAACCCATGGACACCTACGTTGCTGGAGTCGCGCAGCATTGGTGAAATTCTTTCCTGAAGCGCGGTCGTATATACCTGAGCTGTATAATCGTTCAGCATCTGTATATATATATATATATATATATATATATATATATATATATATATATATATATATATATATATATATATATATATATATATATACATATATATATATATATATATATATATATATATATATATATATATATATATATATATATATATATATATATATATATATATATATATATATATATATATATATATATATATATATATATATATATATATATATATATATATATATATATATATGGTCCTTGTGTGGCAATTAAACAAAACGTCGTAGATTTAATAACAACTATTTTATTTAAAGATAAATACGAAGTTTAATACAATGGATCCGGAATGTTCGTTGTTCGAAGAAAACGTTTTTTCCAATGTCGAATGTCGAATATCGAATGTTGACTGTGTGTTGTCGCCGCCTGCGGGCCACTTATGAAGGTCATAAGTGCTGACCACGCAGGCGTAAGCTTCTCTTCATCCAGACACACATAAATGCTTCGTCAGCAATTGTGTGTCCGGACGGAGCTCGATTTTCTGTCCAGACGTACACAAATGCCTCGTCAGCACTTGTGCGTCTGTACAGAGCTCGAGCCAGAAACATAAACACAAATGCCTCGTCGGCACTTGTGTACATGTACAGAGCTCGAATATGAGCTCGAGTCGCACATTGTAAACATGCGATGGATCATGACATTCCGACCGAGACGATAGCTATGCGTATCAGATTACGTGCAAAGCTATCGCGACGGGAGGAATGCCACGCTCGCACTTATGCTGGCGCGGTCGTTTAGTTGTGGACAATGTAACGATACATTGCCGCCACAGTACTCCCCCCGCAGTGGGTTTGACCACGATAATTTCACTATACGTTGAAACGTACGGGTGGTCGAACTCTGCGTCCTGTGCGGGTTCTTGTGTATGTCGTGGAGTCGTTGTCTGTTCCCATTGTCGTAACTGATTCCGAAAGTAAAAATGCGGGCTTCAGTCTTCAGTCTATAATGAGGCTGGGCGTCCATTGATGTCCACCTTGAAATATTTTTCCTTCCTGCTTAGAACAGGGAACGGACCGTCGTAAGGTGGCGTTAGGGATGGTTTCACCTTGTCGTTCCGTACAAAGACGTGAGTGCTGGTGCGTAAATCTTTGTGGACGAAGGTTGAGGTTGGTGAGTGGTGCGCTGTATCGTGTGGTCGCAATTTCGCCATGCGTGACCTTAAATCGCGCAGGAAGTCGGTGTCGTTCGTGCCTGGTGGTGATGAGGCGAAGAATTCTCCGGGAAGTCGTAAGCTGGTGCCATATACCATGTCAGCGGGCGTGGCATTGATGTCCTCCTTCAATGCAGTGCGCAGGCCTAATAGGACGAGTGGGAGAGCTTTCATTCATTCAAGCGTGTCATGGCAGCGGATGGCGGCTTTGACTGTTCGGTGCCATCGCTCGATGATGGAACAGGATGGTATGGTGTTGTCCGCAGATGGTTTGTCCCCAGAATCCTTGTCAGCTCAGCAAAGATTTGGCTCTCGAACTGGCGTCCCAGGTCGGTAGTGATCCGTGCTGGTACTCCGAAGCGGCTAATACATGCGTTGACTAGTGCTTCGGCGACTGATGTTGCGGTGATGTTCTGGAGTGGGACAGCTTCAGGCCAACGCGTGAACCTGTCGATGATGGTCAAGCAGTATCGGTATCTCTCATTTGGAGATAGTGGTCCGATGAGGTCAACGTTGATGTGCTCGAACCTGGCATCTGGAAGCGTGTAGCGTTGAAGTGTAGACTTCACGTGGCGTCCAACCTTGTTTCGTTGGCAGGCGATACAACTTCGGACGAAGTTGTTTATGTCGACGTTCATGGCTGGCCAGAAAAAACGGTCGGTGATGAGTCTTCTCGTCGCGCGGATACCGGGATGCGCGAGGCCATGGATCATGTGCATGATCGTTCTCCTGAACTGTTGCGGTGCATATGGTCGAACCTTGTTGTTCGTGACGATGCAGTGTAGCGGTGCGTTTGAGCCTGTCAACTCCTGTTTCTTCCACTCAAGCTGTTGCGTTTGGTCTTCAACCAGGTGCTGAAGTTCCTGATCGTGTTGTTGAGCTGAAGCGAGAGAAAAGAAGTCGATGGTGTTGATAGCACTTACCCGAGACAAGTAATCCGCGATAGCGTTATCCCGGCCCGGAATGTGGCGGATGTCAACCGTGAACTGGGAGATGAGGTCCAGTTGACGTTGTTGCCTCGGTGATGCTTTCTCCGGTCGTTGTTGGAAGGCGAATTGTAGTGGTTTGTGGTCCGAAAATACGGTGAAAACTCTACCTTCGAGCATGTGTCGGAAGTGCTTGATCGCTTCGTGGATTGCCAGTAGTTCCCTATCGTAGGTACTGTATCGTCGCTGGGTGTCGGTCAGCTTGCGTGAAAAGAATCCTAGAGGTGATGTACCAGACTTCGTAGTCTGATGTAGTACGGCTCCGATTCTTTCGTCTGAAGCGTCTACGGAAAGTGACCAAGTTGCTGATGGATCTGGATGCGCTAGCGATGATGCATTGCTTAAATCTGCTTTGCACTTCTCGAATGCTGTTACTGCTTCTTCAGTCCATTCCAGCGCTGTCTTATCCCGCTTCCGATTCCCGATTATAAGTTTCTGCAGCGGGCGTTGGTTCTGTGCAGCATTTGGCAGGAACCGCCGGTAAAAATTGAGCATGCCAAGAAAAGATTTCAGTTGATGGACCGTGCTGGGCTTTGGAGTCGCGGATATGCCTTCCGTTTTTTCTGGAAGAGGAATCAATCCGTGCGATGTTACCGTGTGTCCCAAAAAGCGTACTTCAGATTGGCCGAACTGGCATTTGTCTGTGTTGATTGTAAGGGCGTACTTCCGGAGTCGATCGAATGTTTCTGCGAGGTGCTGTCTATGTGTTCGTTCGTCTGGCGAAAATACCAGGATGTCGTCGATATAGACGAATACGTGGTCTAGTCCTCGTAGTACCTCGTGCATAAACCGTTGGAAAGTTTGCCCAGCGTTACATAATCCAAACGTCATGTATACGAACTCGTACAAGCCGAATGGTGTAATAATGGCTGTCTTCGGAATGTCTATAGGTTCGACTGGGATGTGGTGGAACGCTCGTTGAAGATCGATGACAGAGAAGACTGTCATGCCATGCAGTGCTGCTGTGCAATCCTGGAGAAATCCAATAGGATATCGGTCTGGGACGGTGCAGGCGTTGAGCGCTCGGTAATCCCCACATGGTCGCCAATCGCCATTGGCCTTTCGTACCATGTGCAAGGGACTACTCCACGGACTTTTGGATGGTCGACAGATTCCTAGTTGCTGTAAGTAGTCGAATTCAGCTTTGGCAGCCGTGAGCTTGTCGGGTGGTAGTCGTCGTACTTTTGCGCAAACTGGAGGACCTTTTGTTTCGATGTGGTGCGTCGTCGTGCAATCGAATTTACGGCGTGGGGCTGCTACTGTAATGTCCTGGTATTCGTTCAGTAAGGCAGCGTACTCGATGTTGACTCTTAGTGGCTGGTCCTTATTCAAGGCTTTCGCCACGGCTGAGACGTTAGTCGTACGTTCGATGATTTTACGTCCTCTTAGGTCTACGAGCAGTCCGTAGTGCTCAAGCAAGTCAGCTCCGATGATGGGTGAGCTGACGTCTGCGATGACAAATGTCCAAGTGATTGACTTCGGCAGTCCAAGATCGAGAGTTAATTTCCGTTTACCAAACGTTCGTATAGCCGAGCCGTTGGCTGCAAGTAGCTGCGTGCCAGGATCGGGGCTGTAGCGTTCTCGGATGGTTGGCGGTATAACGGAAATGTCGGCGCCGGTGTCTATTAAGAATGCGCATGATGTTCTGCCGTCGCGGATGTTGAGGCGCTGGATGGTGCGCGCCTTTGTCGTCACTTGTGGAGAGGACGAAATTAGTTTTTTTGCTGTTTGCCAAGAGTGCACGGTGGCCTGCAGTTCTTGGCGCCTGGACCGTAGTGTTCGTGATACCAGCAAATTCCGGTGCTCTCCTTGGTCGGAGTACGCGTTCTTGATGGGGTCCTCGCTCGTTGCGGTGACCTTGATGGTGTTCGTCGGCTCGTGTGCCCATAGTCGTGGCACGAACAGGAACAATTTTGCGTTGCTTGTTGCAGCTGAAGCTCGTCAATTCGTTTTCCAAGTCTCAGTACTTCTCCCGTGAGTTTGCTTAGCTCGGAAGAGATCCTCAGTGCTGGTGGAAAGGCTTCTGGTGCAACTTGCTCGGTGACAGTAGCGATGGTGTATGGTCTGGATCCTCGTGTCACTTCGTGGACTCGGTCTGCGATTGTGGCTAAGTCCGAAAGTGTGGCATCGTTTGCGGAGAGAATGCTCCTCAGCGTGAGGTCAAGTCGATTGAGCCACATCTGTTTTAGCATCGTTTCGTTGATGCTCGTCCCCGCAAGTGCTCGCATTTGGTTGAGCAGCTGTGAAGGTCTCTGGTCGCCAAGCTCGACTTCTGATAGGAGCTTCTGGATTCGCTGTTGTAACGATTCCGTGAAGGCAGTGATAATATCTCGCTTGAGATTATCGTACTTGCCTTCGGCCGGCGGGTTGGTTACGGCGCTTCTAACTTGTCGGATGATGCGGATCTCGAGGCTGGCGATGATGTTTTGGAACTTGGTCAAGTCGCTGGTGATGCGGCTTGACGCAAAGTAAGCCTCGACTTGCTCGAACCAAAATTCCACGTCTTCTTCCCAAAAAGGCGGGACTCGAAGTGCTATGCGCCTGACCTCTGGTGTCTGAACGTCTGCGGGCTGCTCGGCGTCGTGGGCAATGCTCGCAGACTCGTCCATTGTTGGGTTTTGCTTCGGTGGCTCGTTGTCCGTCATCGTGGTTGTTAAACCGATGGGCTGGTTGGTGTTTGGGCTCGCCTTTTAACGCCTCGGACGTGGTCCCTGTACAATATGTACAGCAGGGACGCGGTGTTTATTATAAGAATGCAGACCAGCAGATACTCGAGTCGCTGGCTCTCGACTGTCAATGCCGAATTGACAATGAGCGTGTTGGTGACGTCTCCCTGAAGCGGTTTCGTCTCGGTGTTTCCCATTCGTGGGAGGTCCTGTCGTCGGTTGTTTTATCCGCTCGAAAAAGCGTGGATCGAGATCGTTCGTCGGCTCAGATGAGCGATTTTCGTCGGCTCGGATGAGCGATGTTCGTCGTCGTTTTTAGGCAGGATCGCCAATTATGGTCCTTGTGTGGCAATTAAACAAAACGTCGTAGATTTAATAACAACTATTTTATTTAAAGATAAATACGAAGTTTAATACAATGGATCCGGAATGTTCGTTGTTCGAAGAAAACGTTTCTTCCAATGTCGAATGTCGAATATCGAATGTTGACTATCGAATGTTGACTGTGTGTTATCGCCGCCTGCGGGCCACTTATGAAGGTCATAAGTGCTGACCACGCAGGCGTAAGCTTCTCTTCATCCAGACACACATAAATGCTTCGTCAGCAATTGTGTGTCCGGACGGAGCTCGATTTTCTGTCCAGACGTACACAAATGCCTCGTCAGCACTTGTGCGTCTGTACAGAGCTCGAGCCAGAAACATAAACACAAATGCCTCGTCGGCACTTGTGTACATGTACAGAGCTCGAATATGAGCTCGAGTCGCACATTGTAAACATGCGATGGATCATGACATTCCGACCGAGACGATAGCTATGCGTATCAGATTACGTGCAAAGCTATCGCGACGGGAGGAATGCCACGCTCGCACTTATGCTGGCGCGGTCGTTTAGTTGTGGACAATGTAACGATACATTGCCGCCACATATATATATATATATATATATATATATATATATATATATATATATATATATATATATATATATATATATATATATATATATATATATATATATATATATATAGATATATATATATATATAAATATATATATATATATATATATATATATATATATATATATATATATATATATATATATATATATATATATATATATATATATATATCATTAAAAAATTTCAGTGAGGTAATCTCGGGAACGCGCCCTTCGATTAAGCTGAAACTTTCATGATACATTTGTGCATATGCAAAATAGGTCCAGGTTTCACTAAATGTCAACTATTATTAACTCTTTGGCGCCGGCGGCCATTTTAGTTATATTTTTAATATACCTATTATTCTGTATACAAATAATTTTTGCTCAAATCAAACTGACGAAATAAATTTCGAACGTGTTTTAAATACGAATCAGATAATGTTTTGAAATTTTTTAACCCCATGTGTGCGCTAGGTGCCTAAAAAGAAAACGGGAAAATTTGAAAGTTTTTGAATTGGGATAACTTTCGACAGCTATTCAATTATAACGAAAGTTTCCGGACATTTTGGTATTATTTAGTTGTGAATTTGTGTAGCTTTTAATGAGCGTGCTGGCAACCCTGTAGCTAGGGCAGGCACTGAAAGTGAAAACCTCCAAATCAACGACTCTCTTGACAAAATGCCGCTTCTTCAAAAAAAGCCACTCATATGTAAATCTTATGCTTTGTTTACATAACCAAAGTAACAAATTTGATATGGTACAACGAACACGCCTGGTAACCCTTTCCCAATTTACTAAATTTAATTTTAGCATCAAAAATTTCTGTTCACGGAAACTCACGATCTAATTAGCAGAATTATTTGAAATTCACAGAATGTATTGGTCTTTAATAGGATCAGGTCTGGTAGAAGTGATTTTGAAATGCAAGCGATTCTGTGCCAGTGGTGCCATCTTGAAAAATCACTAAAACAGATAACTGCTTTAAACCGTATATTCGTTCGATTTTTCACACAGAAATTCACACAGTAGCTGAACCTTAATTTAAGCCACGTTCGATAGAAATTTGGTCTTAAAATTCGGTTGGAGCTGCCAGCTATGATAATTTTGGTGTCTTAGAAAATAAAAATTTTAAAGTGAAAACATTCAAACCATCGAATATCCCAAAAAATGTCCGTTTCTTACAATAAAACCAATCTGTATACAAATCTTTTGCTTTATCTACATGTTCAAAGTAAAATTTTGCAAATTTCATGTCGGACAAGAACGGTAACCCTTTCCCAGTTAACCTATATTTTTAGCATCAAAAACCTCTGTTCACGAGAACTCACGAACCAATAATCAGATACAGCTGAACTTTACAGAATGCATTGGACTTTAATAGGATCAGGTCTTATAAAAGCGATTTTGAATTGTGGACAACTCTGTGCCAGTGGTGCCATCTTGAAAAATTACAAAGAAAAAAACTGCTATTTGCCCTATGAAATGTGAATTAGTTACCAGATTTTCATGAAATTGACACAGTAGCTGAACCTTACTCTAAACCCTGTTTGATAGAAATTTGGATTAAAAATTCGATTCGATTCGATTAAAAATTCGAATTTTCATGTCTTTGGTTTTGAAAATTCGCTCAGGAAAATAAAACTGTTTGCCCTATAGCTTCCAGTGCATTCATGAAATCAATACGAATTTCATACAATTAATGGTACCTATTATAGACATTATTCAGGCCAAATTTTGTTGAAAAGCCACAATAGGGTTGCCAGCTATTGTTTGTTTTGTGCTTAATTGCAATATCTTAATTA
Source organism: Nemotelus pantherinus (assembly GCA_963978885.1). NCBI lineage: Eukaryota > Metazoa > Arthropoda > Insecta > Diptera > Stratiomyidae > Nemotelus > Nemotelus pantherinus. The sequence goes on along the minus strand of OZ022264.1, from coordinate 140,968,430 downwards.
AGCAATTTCATCGTAGAATTTTCAAATTGTAATGATATTGTAGTGACAATAAACAGCAAATATTATGTTTTCGATTATTTGAAAAAACTCGCTGCAGGTGACCCTAACTTTCTTTATACTCCTATACCTTCGAATGTAATATAACAACGTGAAGCAGATGTGATATATTCTTGGTTTTAATACTGGCAAAAGGTTGCCAGCACGAGTCGGTTGTGCTACTTTTGTATCAATAAATGCTTACAGTTAGTATTCATACCGGAAACATTGACAATGAACATAAATAACCAATGTTTCAATTCCCAAAGTTCTGCAAATTTTTCGGATCACAGCCCCAAAAACCAACTTCAGTTACAGTGCTGTAGGCACTGAGCTTGTTCTTCATTGATGTTATATGAGATGCTGCTTTCAAAATTTTGTGAAATAAGCAACTGATAACGAATATAATTAACCCGTGTTTTGCTCTCGTAAACGTTGAAATTCATGCCAGTGGTAATATCTGAAACCTTTTCACCACATGAGTTATAATGCATTCTTGGGACCGAAGTAAAACTTGGCGTTTGAAACAGTTTTGCCGTAATATGCACTCAAAACCTGCACGATTCTTCTACTGTTTTTCGAACGTAAGTGTTTCTAGCGGTTCAGGTGCGCTAGAGTTTTCTTGTTTATCATATCATTCGCCATGTGCGTTTCTGGTTTTAAACTCAATCATTGCATTTGGTAGATAATACATTGAACTTGATTACACCTGTATCGCAAGCATGTGCAGATACAATGTCATGTTCTCCTGATTATCTTCCCTCATTCGGCATGTGCGTGTCTGGTCTCAAACTTGATCAATGGATTAAGCGTATCGTATGCATGTGCGATATATTGTTAATGGATGGATCTGAGCAATTTGGGCTGTCGTTAATACAAGATGTAGACTGGTTGTACAAACCTGGTGTGTCATAACTGACCTATGTTAAGTGAGAATGAATGGTGATTTTACGTGCTGCAGAGATTGTGTCATGAATGGGTGAATGATTTTGTGATGTTTCCGAGTGGTTTTATTTAGATGAAAACAGAGACGTTATTCGCTGTTTGCAGAAGATTGGGTCAGTGTTCAGGTGTTATTAAACATGTTGTATTTTCTTTGTGGTATTTAGATGGTACGTGGGGCTGGAAATTTGAGGTTAATAAAAACATTTGTTTGTATAAGTGGTAATAAGCTTAATTGGTTTTGTATTTATACAAATTTATATTGAAATAAAATTGTTGATATTTTACTGTGAAAAATAATTGTATATTGAAACAGCTTCACATATAAGTCCACCAACGAAAAATCCGAGATAAACACATTTTAATAGGCTGCAGAGGCAGTTGCATCTTTTATTGAAAAAAATTCAGTGGACCAGTTTGGTATGTAGTCTTTTTCAAATATGTGCTTATGTTTACTTATACGTACAAATTCACCTTTTTTGAATTTAGGTTTTGACGTTACCTTAACTTTTCCATAAACAACTGAAAGTATTTGAACTTCATTGAAGGCATTCACGTCAATAAGATGCATCTTAATAACACTGTGTTTAGTTCTATTATACTGATCAACTAGTTTCGATACTAGGCTGATCCAGTGGTAATTACCATTCATGCGGAATTCTTTCCACATTATCCCTTTTAAAGTTCGATTGAAGCATTCAACAATCAATGCTTTCAAAGCACTAAATGTTGATTTCATACTTTTTCATAAGATGGTGAAATGTTTTATTGAAAAACTCCTTCCCGTCATCAGTTTGCAGATTTCTGGGGACACGTCTTCGTTCGAGAATTGTTTCCATTGCCTTCCCCACTTCATAAGCGCTTTTATTTTTGACTGGTTATGCCCAAGCGTACTTGGAAAAAGCGTCAATTATTGTGAGAAAAAATTTGTAGCCTCGATTCAGTGATGAGTATGCACTCATATCAACCAAATCAGCCTGCCATAAATCATCGATACCTCTGGTGGTTTAAAATTTTTACGAGCAGGTCTGTGTAACTCGTTAACAATTTGTCTTCTACTCATAGTGATGGAATGTCTAAATATAAGCCGTTTACGTGTTTTTATTTTGAAAATTAATGAAAAAATGGTGCAATTTATTCATCCATTTACAATGATGGTTGCCGGACCATCTGGGTGCGAAAAACGAGTTTTATAGAGACACTTCTTAGAAACGACACTATGATACAACCGCGGGTGAAGAAGGCTATTTGGTGTAATGCTGAAACTCAAGCCGTTCCAGCAAAAGTAGGTTTAAAGAATATCGAATATTTAAGCACGATTCCCGAGGAGCTTGTGAATAATGCGAATGAGCCAACACAGATTGTTTTGGACGATATGATGTTAAATGCGTTTTCAAGACAAGCTTTTTACCAAAGGATCACATCATAGAAATTTTTCGGTTATATTAGTAACAAAAAATGTATCTCATCAGGGAAAATTTTGCCGTCACATATCATTGAACTGTAAATATCTGGTATGCTTCAAGAATCCGCATGATACAAGTCAATTTCATCATCTTCATCAAATTTACCCTGAAAATAGCAAGGAGCTTGTAAAAATGTATAAAGAAATCACTCAGGCGCCACATAGCTATTTATTAATAGACCTGGCTTAGAACACAAATGATAAATAACGTTTCCGTACTAATTTATTTAACAAAAACTTTGTAACGTGTTATTGCTCAAAAGATAGTTTAAAAGAGAGAACTGTGTCACAAATGAAGCGATTAAAGGGCAACAAGCATATGTTATACGTGCTTAGACATGCTCGACCGGGTTTGAAAAACGCTATACTTAAGAATGCCGACACAGAAGTAATTAAAACACTTTGCGAAATCACCTTGAATACGCTGAATGGAAACCACAGACCTCGTGGAAAGTTATATAACCATCTCTGTAAATATGAAAAGTGTATGCGCAAGCTAGTTGATGCTAAACGATCAGTTCCGCGACAACGTAAAGTATTTATTCAACAAGGCGGATTTTTACCCATACTGTTGGGAAGTGTGCTTTAAGGGTGATTGGTTCACTAATAGAGAACTATGTATAGGAACAGTAATCTGAATAAAATGCTACTTCTGTCAACTGAAGTATATGCAAATTTGAAAGACACTATTGAAAGTTCTAATAACCAGAGCTTGTTCGATATGGCAATGAATAAGATATTGAAAAGTGAAAAATTCAGCGATAAAGACAAATGGTATCATTATCGAAACGAACTTATAGCATTTTTAAACACACGTCATAGAAGTAAAGGGTTTCTAGAAAGAAAAACTCAATCGCCTTCATTGAGCGAGCATATACGCAAGCAACAGAAAAGCTTGCGAGTCAACACGACACAAATTAAATATGTTTTTAGAGATGAGAAGCCTACGCAAATTACACCAGTACGAGTGGAAAAATTGTTTGAATCAATAGGTGAAATCACACCTCCAAAGAGTGTACTATCGGCTGCAGCTAAGCGTCGTCTTCCGGCAAGCGGAATAGCAAAAAGTCTAAAGCCACCATCGAAATTTAGGAAAACTTCAAGTGACAAAGATTCTAGGATAATAACTGGTGATGACGGAATAATACAATACACAGTACCTGCTGATATGAGCCCTGATGAAGTAGAAGACGTTCTAGGTGAGATAGATAATCTTGATGATGAAGGTTCTAATGTTTTTAAAATGGAAAAAGAAGGCGAAGAAGATTCTGAAAGTATCGCGGACGTGGAAATGCAGGAACTGCCTAGTCACTCTATATTAATACCCTCTCGGTTTGATCCTAATCAATACACGTCTGATCATCCCGTCAGAAAACATCTTGTTCGACAGAGTGAGAGACTAAAAGAAAAAAAAACTCTAGCGCACCTGAACCGCTAGAAAACTAATTTTCGAAGAAATTGTCTTTGAGTGACAAAAAAGTGTGGAAAGACGTAATACACTGTTTTGTTGAATCATATCAACCATTCCTTATCCAAAGTAACAAAACTCAACTATAACACAAATGATGAAAATGTTCAGTGCTGGTAACACTTTCCGAACGAAGCAGCAATAATTTTACCATAACAAGCTCATACTAAAATCAACTTATCCTTTGAATTTCGTTCTCATCGCAGGATTTCATCGAAAGTTTCAGCGGTTAAACATTGTTTGAAGCTGCCATCCGAAAAATGTTCAAAACTCGGAAAATTTAAAAATTGATTCCTTATTTTTATTGCAAATGCTTTGCATATGAGAACGTAATTTGAAGCATCTGTTGGTGCAATATTAACGGAAATGGCACATTGCTGGTTAGCCTGTGTCAGCAGCAAAGCAAAATACATACCAAATCTGCTTAAACCCAACCAGTAAATTTCGTTTCGATTGAATCACTGCGCTGGAAGGTATACGGGTGAACTTTTCAAATTTTTAAAACGTTAATATTTGTTGCTAATTTTCATTGCAGGATCATTCTCAATTGGAAATCTAATGACATAATCGCTCAGTAAAGAAATTCCACAAAATTACAAAAATGGTCATAGCTGGCAGCCCTTTAATGATTTTTGTACGACATTCCTACGACATTTATTTCACATTAAGGTCCATTAACTGCATGAACTTCGTTTTGATTTCTACACTGGACCGGAAGTTATGGGGAAAAAAGCTTTATTTTGCTGAGCAATTTTGCAAGATTTGTGAGACAAAAATCACCACAGCTGCCAGCTCTATACTAATTTTTCAACCAAATTTTAACGGAATGTTACATAGAGTAACATCCAAGTATTGTGTAAATTTTGTTAAAATTTGATGCCTGAATCGGAAGTTATAGGCCAAAAAGATGTTTTTTTTCCTCAGTAGTTTTTCAAGATGGTACCACAGCCACAGGGTTGCCCGCATTTCAAAATCAGACCTGGTCCTAGCTAATACCAACATATCCTGTAAATTTCATTATGATCGGATTATCCGGTCGTCAGTTCTCGTGAACATAACTTTCGAGTGCTGAAAATAGAGGTAATTTGGTGATGGGTTGCCGCTCTTATGCAAATCGGAATTTTGAAAATTTTTTTCTTGAGATAAAGGACAAAGGATAAAATTTATCAAAGATTTGAAATTTTTGTCAAAAATCAAAAATTTTTCAGGAAGGTCAATGATTTGAAGGATTTTTTTCAGCAGCCTGCCACAGCTACAGGGTTACCCGCTTTATGCTGAAAATCTTTATGTGCCAAATTTTAGTCAATCATACGCTCTGTAATTTTCACGTTGATCCATTGTTTTTCTTACAAGTAATGACAAATCAAAATTTGAAAAAAAATCCTTTGCCTACTTTTAGGCACCCTGCACCCACACACGGCTCAAAATTTCCAATTCTTTATCATAGACAAGCTTAGAACAAAATTAGTTTTCATTCTCAATACTTTTCTTTAACAAGAATTTACACTGCTTGGAAATATAGGAGTTTCTCAAAATTCACTAAAACGCTCGCCGCCGCCAAAAAGTTTAGGATATCTAAATTTGACAAAATCATGGATCTACCTACTATATACATCTACAATCTCCGAAAATTTCAGCTCAATCGGATCGGTCACTCCAGAGATTATCTCCCTTAATCATTTTGCTGATATATATATATATATATATATATATATATATATATATATATATATATATATATGTATATATATATATATATATATATATATATATATAGATATATATATATATATATATATATATATATATATATATATATATATATGTATATATATATACATATATATATATATATATATATATATATATATATATATATATATATACATATATATATATATATATATATATATATATATATATATATATATATATATATATATATATATATATATATATATATATATATATATATATATATATATATATATATATATATATATATATATATATATATATTTATATATATGTATTTCTATATATATATATATATATATATATATATATATATATATATATATATATAGATATATATTTATATATATATATATAAATATATACATATATATATATATATATATATATATATATATATATATATATATATATATATATATATATATATATATATAGATATATATATATATATATATATATATATATATATATATATATATATATATGTATATATATATACATATATATATATATATATATATATATATATATATATATATATATATATTTATATATACCATGTATATATATATATATATATATATATATATATATATATATATATATATATATATATATATACATATATATATATATATATATATATATATATATATATATATATATATATATTATATATATTTATATATATATATTTCTATATATATATATATATATATATATATATATATATATATATATATATATATATATATATATATATATATATATATATATATATATATATATATAAAGAAAAATGAATTTTCGGCGAAACGAGTTTAATACTATTGTTTTTCGAACATTAGGGGCATTCCACGTGAAGCGGACAGGTAAAAAATTTTGAGGTTTCCGATTTTAGTTATATTTGATTATGTTATACCTATATATGCTCTCGATCCAGATGCAAAATATTTTTACAGTAATAAGTCTGGTTAGATAGCTAGAGAACTTTAAAAATTTGACTAATCGGCAGGTATACGCTATTTCGAATCAAATTATCCACTTTAAAAAAGTAGCAATAAAATAAATAAAGCACTCGAGCTGATGTGTCATATACTGGGCTTATTAAATGCAGTTTAAAGTATTTAAAAAAAAAATTTTTGGGGGAAAAAAATATATTTAAATTTTTGAAACTTGAATTTCACAAAGTTCGATCATTTAATTTTTTTTTAATTTTTTTCTAAAAATATCGCCAAATTTTATAATGGGCGTAGAAGTCGTTTAGGAGCTAGACCAGTTTCAGATTCGAAGCTTAACGGCCGGCGCCGAGTTCGCACCTACCGCCCCCTAATGCCAGATTACAGAAACTTTCAATCATACAAAATGCGTTAAGTCCGAATGTTAGATCCTATTTTGCAAAGCTTTAATGCATAATTTACATTGGTGTGTACAATTGAATTGAATATTATATCAAAACATAATTTACATCATTAAAGCTTCACAAAATATGATCTTATATTCGGACTAAAGGCATTTTATTTGATTGATAGTTTCCATAATCTGGCGTTAGGGGGCGTTAGGTGCGAACCGGGCGCCGGCCGTTTTACATCGAGACTGTAATTGGTCTAGCTCGATTTCAATATCGATAAAAATTGAAACGTTTACTCGAGTCTATAAAAAAGTGTATAAAGAGGTTCAACACTACTGTATTTACTATTTATCTGAGCGTTTGCTGGAGATAACTAGAGGATTTTTCAGAAGGGCACTTTACCTTCTTTAAAAAACTTGCGTTTGCAGGCTTTATGTCACCAGATAAAGTGTATACAAAGTAGATCGTCTACATATATCCTACATCAGCAGCTTGCATCACAGATTATACTGGTGTGTCTGGAAACCTTGAACTTAAGCGTCTGGATGAGGATCTTATAAAAATCCTCGCAAAGTTTTCAACAATTTTTGTACATGAAGAGCCAACAAAGAAATTCCTCCAGAGCTACGTTACGTCTCGTACTAAGATCATTAACCTTGAAGTAATCACCTCTAAAGACCAGGAAAGAACACGATCGAGCTTGGTAGTTCTTTAAAGCGAAATTATGTTACTAAAAGATTTTTCAAAGGCGATTTTCCGTGCGATCACTTACCCCGTCAAATAAAGAATCCTGCTTGTACTATTCCGGATACAGATTCAGCTCATAAAAGTAGAACGCATTGGGTGGCCTTTTACATTCCTAGAAAAGGACCTATCGAGTACTTTGACTCTTTCGGTAAATATCCTACTAACAAGTACTTCAAAAGATTTCTTCGGATCAATGGTAAAGTTTTCGTAAATAATAAGCAGAGGCTACAGAGTGCGTTTTCAACCACATGCGGACAGTATTGTGGTGTTTTTCTTTATTTTCTTTGCAGTGGCATGAGCTTCAAAACATTTCTGATGCGGTTCTCCTCTACAGATTATAATTTCAATGATGGTGAAATAGTTGTTTTATTCCGGAAAATTTATTTGAAGACCTCTCTGCAAAATGGTGGGGAGTGTTTCAATCAGACTTGCAGACAGGAGGTCAGAGATATAAAAGCAGCGTGATCAAACCATCGAAACCATAGTTGTGTCTTTAACAATTTAAAAGGATGTCATCAGTTGCTGCAAAGTCCGCTAATAGCAAACACAAACCTCTAACCGAGCCGGCCGCGTTGTTCACAAGAAGAAAAAAGTTGCACAATCACCCCAAGTCGAACCTTCTAGCAACTTTGAAAACATCATTTCAAACTGCAAAGAGAAGAAGTCAGGAACAAAAACGACTCCCAAATCATAAGTTCCGTGCAATGAAGACGCCTTCCTGAATTACACTTACTATCTAGATTGATGCCATAGCCGTAGGGTCACACTCGGATTTGACCCGCAGACATTTCAGGCAAAGGCAATCTTCCACTACCATGGACGTTTCCCACTGGCAATTGACTACAGTCAATGGATTTCACCTCACCGATTTGAAGGCTTCAGCAGCCAAGGAATATCCGGAATATCAAATGAGTCTTTTAAAACGGTATCAGATTCCTGTAGGCGGTGACAACTTAACACTGAAACATCTGGAGCTATTCAAGCTGTTCGACATGGTGGAATTTTTTAACATTGTCATGCACCACAACAACCTGACCTCGAAATACGTGAAGGAATATCACGAGCAGTACTGCAATAGATACAGAGAGAAGGATCTACTGAAGCTGAAAAACGAGGACTTTTTTATACCATCTCGTACGTCTTATATGCATATTAATTATTCTAGGCTTTTTTATGAATTTTCAATACTGTGTAGCTGTAGCCTTCTTTTTGATGTAATGAAATAAATTGGCGTTATAAGAAAACAACATGTTTTCATTTCATTAATATTTAGTATTCATTAGAGAATACATATAAAGATTTATACAGTTTTGTACTGCACACCTGGTGATTGCATGCGTATCGTGAATATTGCAGAACATTTTGATGTTTCGAAGTTCACTCAACTTGGTTGTTTGCATCTGTATAATGTTGGCTCCCGGTATATATTTCCTTATAAACTTCTCCTTCACAACACCTTTCAGATATATGGTACAGTCATTGAACCTTTCTAGAATCTCCGGTAAACACAAATTGGTTCTTCCTCATCTGGACCGATTACTAGGGATTTCAGTCTTTTGAAACTAACAATTTTAGAATTTTCAAAGTTTAATGTTATTCCTTTACATTTAATTATATAGCCAATAATGCGTTCAACTTCGGGGTGTAATGTTGGGCCGCCTCCTCGCGGTGCACCCCGGGTATTGCCAAATGGCCCAGCAACAACCGGTACGACTCGGCTTTTCCCATGGCTTTACGATTTGACTGATGATTGGCATTTTGGCAATGGCAGGAACGATATATATGTTATGAATTGGCTTAGTTTAAACGGTTCTAGGCACGACCAACGATTAAGAATCACGCATTTGGGCTGGCAGTTATGGCATTCTGGACCTAGTCGTTTTATGCGCGGTAACGCCGGAGTGAAATCCGAGCGTGAACGGCTCCAGGCTAATGTCATGCCATCTCCGTCCCGTTAAAACCAGGCAGGTCTCAGAGTACGTTCGAAGCCCGCACCGTTGAGTTGGTGGTGCAGGTTCGGTTGACATTGTTCCCGATTAGCGCTGACCTGGCTCTGAGATCCAGCCCCATGAAGGCTAGTGATCAACCCTCGCGTCGGCCTCCCTGCTTAGCATAGATTACCACGAGGTCATTAAGGCGACTGCACATCCGGTTGGAGATAGCGGTTCTGAGTTGGGACCCAATAAAACAGATGACACAAACAACAACAAAACTAACAGACAAGACAGATGGACAACAAGACGTGAGGACGATAACGGTGACGCAGGGCGGAACAAGCGCTGCCATTGACCGTTTCGCGTTTGCGAGAAGGCCGAGGGTCCAGAGGACACCTCCACCATCGAACAATGAAACGCGAGCTGAGGGAGCAATCGGTTCCGGGGGCGCAGGGGATGCACAAGAAACCAAAACAGCTGAATCCGGCAGCAGTAGTGCTCTAGAGACTCCGAAGAGACATCAACAGGAGAACACCGACACGAGAACATCGGACCAATACACAGCGCCAGCACGTGTTTCCCCTAGAAAAGAATATATCAAGCGCGAACGAGTGGCCGAGGAGGATATGTTGAAGAAGTGCCAACATATCCTTCGTAAAATGCTTCAAGCAGCCAACGCTCTGAGAAATATTTCGAAGCACGTGAAGGACGGAATGCTGGAACTGGAGGAGGCCTTTGAGGTCATACTCACCTGCCGGACCAACTGGCAGAAGGCAGAGATGGGCTACCACTGGGCCTTGAAAGCACAGACCCCTGAACCGGCCACTCCTGCAGGGGTCCCGGGAGTAGATCAGCCACGGCAGAAGAAGCGCGTGGCTGAATCCAACCCTGAGGATACTCAGGAAGTCCGGGTGAGGAAGAAGGTGCCAGTTTCTGACCTCAGGAAGTGGGTGACGGTTACCCACAAAAAGAGGAAGAGAAGTGTCGTTAAAACACCTGCGGCATCTGCTGGGCCGGAAATAGCTCATGTTAAGTTAGAGCTCTTTTGCTCAAACTAGCTAGCCCAGGTACTAGACCTGTGCTTGGTGCGATGAACGATGAATTAGAACTCCTTTGCTCTAATTGCCTAGTCCAGGTACTAAACCTGTGCTAGGTTCGCGGAAATATAGAATTAGAGCTCTTATGCTCTAATTGGCTAGCCCAGGTACTAGATCTGTTCTAGATTCGCAGAATTGTAGAATTAGAGCTCTTGTGCTCTAATTGGCTAGCCTAGGTACTAGACCTATGCTTGCTAGTTGATCAGGATAAAGTTCAATAGTTGCTATACGATTATCTTTTTATCTCTAGCCCAAGTTCTTAAACCTGTGCTAGACTTTACGATCGCTCAAAGGAAACACACGAGTAGATGGCTAGAATAATACTGAACTACTTTATTTCAATCATCTTACTTGTGTAATACTTAATTGTACTTCATATTCCATGTATGTACAACGTGAACTACAGACTCATATATCGTGAGACACAAGTTCTGATCACGTTGTACATACACAGCGAATTTGTGATCTAGAATTTCATGACTGCAATCTCGGTCCAGTGTAACATGATCATCGCCTTCACACCGTGAGACCGAAATTGCAGTCACAAATTCTTTACAATTTGTTGTCTGGCAATTGTAGACAAAACTTCACTTGCATACACCCAAGCGTGCAAATATCAAATTTTGCTTGCCTGGTATATGCATGTGTGGGAATTGTTTTAGTGTTATATGCTAATCGTATTCTAAGGCGGCTTTAGATATGCGGTGTTTGTCAAATACCGAGCACCTAGTTTGGCAAACTTCGCATGTGTGGTTGGGTTGCTCGCCTAGTGCTTACCCTAGGCCAAGCACAAACATTCGGGTGCTCGCTATTCCCGTAGTTTGTCGAACTTTCAACAAACATCAAAGTAGACGAGCACTGTGTTTGGGTATGTTCAGATCCCCGCTTTACACATTCGGTATTTATAATTACATATAATGTCAACTGAATCTGCTGAATCAACATCCATATTTAAATCCATGTTTAAAGATATAAATATAATTAATTATTAATGCTCAGAGATGCAGCAAATATTTCGTTTTTTCTCAAAAAAATTGCGGGAGGGAACAACGATGAGCAGCTCGTACATGTTCCAGTTTTGGCAAACATTCGGCAATCCCCGAATATCTAACTCACTGTGCTTGTCATTCCGCAAGCACCAAGCCAAATGACTTGACTAGGTGTTCGGTATTTGGCGAATAGGAGGTGTTTGACAAACACCGCATATCTAAAGCCGCCTTTATGTTGAATTTGAACAGCTCAGAAAGAGGATAAGGGCGAAAAGAAAGAAGTGAAGAAAAAAAAGAAAAATAAGAGTAGACGAAGACAGCGAGGAAAAAAAATAGAAGCTGTCATCGTAAAACCGGCTCCGGGAAAAACTTACGTGGAGGTTTTGAGGGCCATCCGTCAAAGTGTTTCCCCAGATGAAACTGGTACGCTAGTAAGGCGTATCAGAAAGACAGTAGAAGGGGGGGGGGGGGTTCTTTTGGAAATCGCTCGCTGCGATAACCGCACAAAATTACAGAACTCGATCCGGGCTGCCGTAGATGGCCAAGGGGACGTGAACCTTCTCACGCAGCTAGTCTGCGAGCATAGGCGATTGCAAAGAGAAGAAGTCAGGAACGAAAACGACTCCCAAATCATAAGTTCCGTGCAATGAAGACGCCTTTCCGAATTGCACTTACTATCTACATTGATACCATAGCCGTAGGGTCACACTCGGATTTGACCCGCAGACATTTCAAGCAAAGGCAATGTTCCACTACCATGGACGTTTCCCACTGGCAATTGACTACAGTCAATGGATTTCACCTCACCGATTTGAAGGCTTCAGCAGCCAAGGAATATCCGGAAAATCAAATGGGTCTTTTAAAACGGTATCAGATTCCTGTAGGCGGTGAGAACATAACACTGAAACATCTGGAGCTATTCAAGCTATTCGGCATGATGGAATTTTTTAACATTGTCATGCACCACAACAACCTGACCTCGAAATACGTGAAGGAATATCACGAGCAGTACTGCAATAGATGCAGAGAGAAGGATCTACTGAAGCTGAAAAACGAGGACTTTTTTATACCATCTCGTACGTCTTACATGCATATTAATTATTCTAGGGTTTTTTATGAATTTTCAATACTGTGTAGCTGTAGCCTTCTTTTTGATGTAATGAAATAAATTGGCGTTAGAAGAAAAAAATTCTAGCGCACCTGAACCGCTAGAAACACTAATGTTCGAAGAACAGTAGAAGAATCGTGCAGGTTTTGAGTGCATATTCCACCACATGTGCTGCTTATTACGGCCAAACTGTTTCAAACGCCACGTTTTACGTTGGTCTCAAGAATGCATTATAGCTCTTATGGTGGAAGGTTTCAGATATTAAAACTGGCATGAATTTCAACGTTTATGAGAGCAAAACACGGGTTAGTTATATTCGTTATCAGTTGCTTATTTCACAAAATTTTGAAAGCAGCATCTCAAATAACATCAATCTGGAAAATGCTCAGTACCTGCAGCAGTGTAACTGAAGTTGGTGTTTGGGGCTGCGATCCGAAAAATTTGCAGAGCTTTGGGAATTGAAACATTGGTTATTTATTTTCATTGTAAATGTTTCCGATAGGAATACTAACTGTAAGCATTTATTGATACAAAAGTAGCACTACCGACTCGTGCTGGCAACCTTTTGCCAGTATCAAAGCCAAGAATATATTACATCTGCTTCACGTTGTTATATTACATTCGAAGTTATAGGAGTATAAAGAAATTGAGGGTTACCTGCAAAGAGTTTTTTCAAATAATAGAAAAATTAATATTTGCTGTTTATTGCCAATACAATATCATTACCATTTGAAAATTCTACGATAAAACCGCTTAATAAAGATATTGCAATAACCAACAATAGCTGGCAGCCCTATCGTGGCTTTTCAACCAAATTTGGCCTGAATATTGTTTATAATAGGTTCCATTAATTGTTATAAATTCGAATTGATTTCATGACTGCACTGGAAGTTATAGGGCTAAAAGTTTTATGTTCCTGAGCGAATTTTCAAAACCAAAGACACAAATATTACCGTAGCTGGCAGCACCAATCAAATTTTTCAACCGAATTTCCACCAAACAGAGATTAGAGTAAAGTTCAGCTACTGTGTCAATTTCATGAAAATTTGGTAACTAATTCACATTTCATAGGGCAAAAAGTAAAAGATGGCACCACTGGCATAGAGTTGCTTACAATTCAAAATCGCTTCTATCAAATCTGGTCCTACTTAAGTCCAATGCATTCTGTTAATTTCAGTTGCATCTGATTATAGGTTCGTGAGTTCCCGTGAACAGAAGTTTTTGATCCGATAATATTTATTTATTTATTTATTTACCAAGCAAGGTGTACATGTACAGAAGAACAAATAATATAGTACATGGATAAAATTACGAAACAAAATAAAATAAAATAATATACGAAACAAAGTAAAAAACAAAACTATCTATGAATACAAGATTAATAAATAACGCAAAAATAAACTAGTTACAAATAGATAACAAATAAAGTAATAGCTATATGACAAATTACTAAATGAATAACAAATGACAAATAGCTAAGTGAATTTAAATTTACAATACATATATATATATATATATATATATATATATATATATATATATATATATATATATATATATATATATATATATATATATATATATATATATATATATATATATCTATATATATATATATATATATATATATATATATATATATATATATATATATAATTATATATATATATATATATATATATATATATATATATATATTTATATATATATATATATATATATATATATATATATATATATATATATATATATATATATATATATATTTATATATATATATATATATATATATATATATATATATATATATATATATATATATATATATATATATATATATATATATATATATATATATATATATATATATATTAGTATGGCGGGGGAAAGGGAGAGACTATGAAGAGAGAGCCCTCATAATATTTTTTTTAAAAGTTGCCTTAGATATCGTAGGGGAAAAGTTCTCGCTCATGCTATTGAATAGCCTGCAGCACCTATTTATTGGCTGGTTTGCTGCATAAGTTGTGTTGTGCTGCTATTCAATAAGCAATCGTTGGGATCTAATGACTCTCATGGGCTGATTGAGCACAAATTTTTCTTTCAAGTGGACGGCATTAACCACGTCTCTGATGACATCGAAGCTGAAGCAGGCAGATAACATTATTCTTCTCGATGCAAGGGGTAACAAATTACTACATTTAAGGCGATATTCGTATGGTGGTAGATTACTGAAATCATAAGGGTTAAAAAGATCTCTCAGAGCGAACAGTAAAAACTGCTTCTGAACAGACTCAAATCTTTGGCTGTGAATATCGGAAGCCGGGTTCCAGATAGTGCACGCATATTCGAGAAGCGGACGCACGAGTGAAATATATAAGGATTTAGTAACCCAAAGATTCTCAAACTCTTTGGCCCGTCGCTTAATGAAACCAAATTGTTTATTTGCTCGGGAAAGCACTCCATCGTAATGTAGATATGTTACGTTGTTACAAATTGGGTCACCGGATCTCAATCAAAAGCTTATAACTCGTTCCAAGATTCATAATTTTTCTCATAATTACGTACCCACCACTCACTTTGTTAGGTTTCCGAATGTAACACCACTCGTAGGGCAGTAGGCGTTGTAGTACCTGCCTTGTGTATTTTACGTGGCGGATATTGTAAGATAAAATTTAAGCTAGTAACGTAGGTTATACGTCAAGTCATCAGAGTCGGCAGGCTGAAGCGACCGAAAACATTCATGTATAGAATGTTGGCGACCGTCGGCTATCGGAATGGTAATAAGTTGGCATGACCGCTGATATCATCGTGCTAATAAACACCAGTCAACAGATCAATTACAATGAGTTACGTGGAGCAGTTGATGGAGAACAGGGCTGTCACGGCAAAGTTGCGGGTTCGAAGCCGATCAGCGTAGCTATTATTTGCATCGACCGGAATTTATTTTTTCCCTTTTATTTTTTAATACAATGGTAGCCTTAAAGTCAAAAAGAAACATTAGAAAAATCGACGTCAGGACATTTCAGCAATTAGTAATATGATATAATTTAATATAAGCATCCACCATACTGTCAACACACCCACCCAGTCACATCACAGGCCGTCGTCGTGAGGGTATATCATGCTGCAAGACGAGCGAAGGATGAACAACACGACCGGCAGCGTTTGGCATCTGTGCATCCGAACGCAGCTACACTACCGACCGAGGACAAGGCGTCGGGTAGACGTCTTCAAGCTGATAAGCCGTCAACCTATTATCAACATCGACATGGAGTAGTGCGTTGAGACACGAGGGTGCTACGGAATAATCAGTGGTTCATGGCTTGGTGGCGCCGCTTTGATTTTATTTTTTTTTTGTGCGTATTTATTCTGTTCAGGGGTTGTTACCGAAAGAAGATGAGCCCATACCGAGCTGGAATTTTCAAACTAATTTAATCCGGCAATAATAAAATCGACAATATTATGGCGGAATCCGAAAAGAGGATATTCCTTTAAACCGAGGAATGCAGCCAAGCAAAAATATGCTCCAGTGGTGGAATGGATTGACAGGGTCGGATTGGAACCGGTTCGGATGGCTACCCCATCGAAACCTCGAACTTGGATGAGTCGAGAGTCGAAAGTGAAAAATTGGAAAGCAGATTGATGATGTGGATCCCGGACGGTCACAGGAGTGACAAGATCGTTGCTCCTAACTGGAGTAGCGGGATAGCCTGCAGTTAGGCGGAAGCGGCGGCACTAGGAAAATTTTCCGTCGAAGTCATTCGAAGTTGAGCCCTGAAGTGAAGAAGTAGTGCTTCGCCAGAATTAAAATAAATGAAAAATTAATTTATTACTGCAGGTAATTGTCGACATTTTTATTTGAAGGGCGATTCGAAGTTGAACCCTGAAGTGAAGAAGTAGTGCATCCTTGGAACTAAATTAAATGAAAAATTTATTTATTACTGCAGATACGGAGGAGGAGACGCATTTGGCCTTGCAGCGGAAGTAGAAAAAGTCTAAGTCGAATGGTAAATCAATTCATTGGGCGGAAGAAAACGGAGCGACGCAACGGGTGACTCGCGGAATGTATTTATCGAGTCGGAGTAGAGATGGAACCAGCAATTAATCAGCGGCAAAAGAAACTTACGAGTTTTAAACGGCTAGACAGCGTAGGCAGAAGAGACGTTGACTATCACGCTCGAGGCGACGGTTCGGTGCTGGTGAGCACCGTTAGATTTTGGATTTTCTCTTTTTTTCATTACTTGATTCATCTGATTAACACCTGATCGTCGTGGAAAATAATTAATTACTCTGTATCTGAATATCTCGAAAAAGCACGAGTAGCCGACTGCCGATCCAGAATATTGAGGTAAGTTTATTTAAGAAGATTAAAATTCATTTCATTAGAATTAAGAAAATGTGCGAAGAGAATATTTACTAAATATGTAAAAAAGTGAGTGGTGGTGAGGAATTCAGGAAGAAACCCGAATGTTGCCGGGATCGCATGGTAAAAACGGCAAATTCAGATAGCTGATGAACTTGCGGTTCTAGTACGGTTTGGTAGTGCATGTGAAATCAAACAAGTGAAAGTAAGAGAATTCACCGTTGTGTACCGTGTGAGTTAACGTAGAGAAAATTTATCTAACAGCCTGTGGAGCTGGAACCTACTGTGTAGTGATAAATAAGTTCTTGAATTCGAACTTCAGTGGATCTTGTAAATGCTCGAAGGAAAAGAAATTTCGACAGGCGGAAGTAGATTCTTTTGTTCCATCTAGTAGGTTTTTTTTTCTCTTTGTCGAATTAAAGTAGTTGCGGGTGCAGTCCAGTTGTGAGGTCTCTGGACGCGATTGGTGAGATGGATCGGGTGTTACCCGAACTAGAAACTGACTTGTGCCGGTACTGCGTGCGTATATTTGGTGAGCCGAAGCTCGCTCAGCGGCTCGAGGCTCGATTAATTGGAGAGCGAGTGGCGCCCACCCTCGACCCGGCTCCGACGAGTTAGCGAATATATCCAACAGGAGCCTAACCAGGTATCTTGCTCACCCTAGACCGGGTGGGTGACAAATTGGCGCCCAACGTGGGTCCTTTGAAAATTATCGCGGCGGGAAGTACATGAAAAGAATACTCGTTGTCCGGCGTAGTCAAAAGTGTTCAATTTGCAGCAAAACAAGACGAACCAATAGCGAGATATCTGTCCACATCTGAGGAGATTTCGGAGAGATCAGTTGGAAACCGAGGTCAGGCGATAGTAGAGTAACCTTATCCCGGGTGAAATCGGAGCCGACTATAGGCCAGCGGCGATTTAAACAGTAGTTTATATATTTAAGGTTTGAAGTTGTATTTATAACAAAAAAAAAAAACAACAATTGAATTCTGAATCAAATCAAATTGTGTTTTATTTGCAACCTAGCCAAGTAGGTTAAATCTTTGTACTAGGTATACCAGTCGACAAAGAGAGTCCAGGATGTCAGCAAAAGCCAAGGTGCTAATAGACAGGCTGAGCAAGGATGAGTTGACGTACGAGCTGTAGATTCGCGGTCAACCCACCGGAACAGTAGAAGCCATGAGGAAAACGCTTCGGGTGGCGCTGAGAGCAGAAGCCTCCATGGACACCTCGCGGATTTTGGTGCGGGACTACCCATACACGCTAGAGGAGGATTTGGAGGCAGTCCAAGCGAAATTAGCAGAAATACAGGGACTGATCGCGGTTTTCCATGGCAACACCCAGACGTCGGAGTTTTTAAAATTAAAAACGAAGATTGAATTTGGAATGCGGCGACTCAAGAACGCGCCACATGAACAACAGAAAATGGGTGAACAGGCTCACAGATTAAGGACCCGCCTCATAATGGCGATGGGGGAACTCCTGGTGAAAGCTGAGGGCGGAGATGAGGATGCTGAGTCGGTACCCAATGAAGAGCAGGTTTGTGAGCAGGACATTGTTCAGGACGCGGGCTTCGATTTGGCGAGATTAGTGGTGGGGCCATCACAGCCCGTAAAAGAGCCGGAAGTACACGTTAACCCTTTATTTTCTACGCCCCAAGCGGCAACCGTTACCAGCAAAGGCCAAGATGTGTCCAAATGGGGACTTCATTTCAGTGGCGATTCTGGCTCGCTGAGTGCCTTCTTAGAACGGGTGGAGGAGTTACGTGAAGCAAGAGGCGTTTCGCCGCGTCAGCTATTTCAGGCGGCGGTGGAAATATTCGAAGGGAAAGCACTGGTGTGGTTCCGGGCAAATCGGTATCGGGTTAGCTCATGGTCGGAACTGGTCTCAGAGTTGCGTGCCGAATTTTTACCACCTGACTATGATGACCGGTTGCTCGCAGAGATTGGGAGACGAACGCAGGGACCGGAGGAGTCGATGGGAGTTTACGTGTTCGCGATGGAGGGTTTGTTCCGACGCCGGGCCATTCCATGTACTGAGGAGGAGAAGCTGAGGATAATACGGAAAAACATCGCACCCTTTTATCAAACCCAATTGGCTCTCACCCCAGTTCGAACAATTGCGGATCTCATCCATGTGGGCCGTTCCCTGGAGGCGACGCGAGTATCCGTAGAGGCCTATTTACCGCCACCAACCAGGAAGTCCCAACGACTTTTGGAGCCAGACCTGGCCTATGCGAGTTGCTCAGTCGAAGGTGACCTGGCAACCATTCAGCTGCAGTGCTGTAACTGCAGAGCAAATGGACATACGTCTCGGAATTGTCCAGAACCTCAACGGTGCTTTGGCTGTGGTCGAAGGGGGGGTCCAAAAGGCATCCTGTCCGAATTGTCATGGGTCCCGAGAAGGAAACCCGAATTCACCGCAAAAATCCAGCACGTTTCCGCCTGGTTATCCCCCTCAACGAGGTATGTCATCGGGTGAGCGACCAAGACAACCTTCGGGAAACGGGCACTGTGTCCAGTAGGCGGCTGCCTGGACACTAGGGAGGAGGAAGCCAGGGCCACGACAGAAGCTCAGCTCACCTATTTGCTGGCGCAGAGGGACGGGGATAACCGACCGCACTTAGAGGTGGATAAATTTGGACGGAAGTTCCTGGGACTCCTCGACTCTGGGGCTACCCACACGGCAGGTTCTGGAGGAACTAGGAGTAGAGCTGGTGAGCTCCAACCAGCGAGTAATCCGGATGGCCAACAGTCAAGGCTGTGTAATTGCGGGATATATTACAGTGCCCGTGAAGCTAAAAGAGAAGGTGGTGTGGCTACGAGTGCTGGTGGTGCCGTCATTACCGCAAGTACTTATTCTCGGTGCTGATTTCGTACGCCAGTTCGGGTTGGTCCTAACGTTGAGAGACGAGAGCTGGAGTTTTCTGAGTGCACTTCAAGGAGACGCGGGGGAACAACTGAAACCACGCAGCCGACTGACACGAATAGAAGAGGCCGCCCTTAGTCGCTTATTGCAGGAAGAATTCGAACTCATGGGAGATGGGGTCGGATGCACGAATCGTGTGGAACACGTGATTAAGGCTAATTCTTTGCCCATCAAGCAGAGATATTATCCGGTGTCACCGGCCGTGCAGAAACACATTGACAAAGAGTTGAACGAGATGCTGGAACAAGGGATAGTTGAACCATCCTCGAGTCCATGGGCGTCGCCGGTTTAATTGGTCAAGAAAAAGGATAGCACGTACCGTTTCTGTGTAGATTACCGAAAGCTCAACCAGGTCACCGAACATGACGCGTACCCGCTACCATATATTTCGGCTACGCTGGACAAGCTGCGCGAGGCTAAATACCTGTCATTTCTGGACATGAAGTCGGCGTATTGGCAGGTTCCCATGGCAGAACAGTCAAAAAAATTCACGGCTTTCATGGTGTCTCATCGCGGTCTTTTCTAATTCTGCCGAATGCCTTTCGGTCTGCAGAATGCTCCTGCAACGTGGCAACGTTTGATTGATCAGGTGCTGGGCCCTGACCTCCAGCCATATGTCTTCACTTATCTAGATGACATTGTTGTGATGACTCAAGATTTCGGCAAACACCTGGAAATCTTACGGGAGGTTTTTGGTTGCCTCAGGCAGGCCGGATTAAGGGTCTTTATTATCTGCCGTTGCCAACTCAAATATCTGGGATACGTCGTTGATGAACAGGGCTTGAATGTAGATCCGGACAAAGTAAAGTCATTGATAGAAATCCCTCCGCTTACGAATGTGAAGGGAGTGAGGCAGTTCATGGGAATGGCCTCGTGGTAAAGAAGGTTCATCCCTGATTTTGCCACGATGGCGGCGCCATTGACGAACCTTCTCAGGAAAAACCAGAAGTTTGTCTGGACCCAAGAATGCGATGCTGCCTCCACACAAGTAAAGGTGAAACTGACCACGGCTCCAATTCTTACCTGCCCGGACTATGACTTGCCTTTCTACATCCAGACAGACGCGTCAGATCGGGGTTTAGGGGCAGTGCTTTCTCAGAAGCATCCCGATGGAGAAAAGGTGGTTTGCTACCTGAGTCGGTCTTTGACGAAAGCCGAAAGAAAATACTCAACCACTGAGAAAGAGTGCCTCGCAGTGCTATGGGCGGTGGCGAAGCTGCGACCTTACGTAGAGGGTGCAAAATTCGCGGTAATTACGGACCACCACTCTCTCGTGTGGCTGAGTAATCTCAAAGGCCCATCGGGACGACTGGCCAGGTGGGCGGTCAGACTACAGCAATACCCATTCGAGATCATACACCGGAAAGGGAAGGAGCACCTCGTACCAGATGCATTGTCTAGGATGTTGCCTCGGGAAGAAGTGGCAACGCTAGAGACCAAAGGCGATCCCTGGTATGAGAAGATGTGCAAGAAGGTTGAGGAAGCACCAGGAAGCTACGGTGATTGGCGGCTAAAGGATTTAGTGCTGTGGAAGCATGTGGCCGGACGTTATCCGAGTCTGGAGGAGAATACTTCGTGGAAAAGGGTATTGACCAAGTCGGAAAGGATGGATATTCTGCGCAGATGTCACGATTACCCAACTGCGGGACATATGGGGTCCAGTCGCACCCTATCACGAGTGGCAGCGTGGTACTACTGGCCGAAAATGTCGGTCGACGTGAGTGATTATGTAAAAAAATGTACTATTTGCCAAGCCAACAAAGTGGAGAGGCGGGCCGCAGGGGGCTTGATGGTATCTCGGAGTAATGCACCCCAGGACCCATGGAAAATGGTCTGCGTGGATCTAATAGGACCCTTGCCACGCTCGAAACAGGGATATACTGTGATTCTCACGGTGCTGGATTATGTAACAAAGTTCACGTTAGTATTTCCTTTGCGCCAGGCGACGGCTGCCGCTGTTTGTCGCATACTGGAAGAACATGTGTTTTTATTGTTAGGAGCCCCAAGGTGGCTTGTATGCGACAACGGGGTTCAGTTCCAAAGTCGACAGATGCAACAACTGGCTGAATCTTTTGGCACGGAAATCAAGTACACCGCGCTGTACTACCCCCAAGCTAATCCCGCGGAAAGAAGGAACCAGGACATTAAACGCATGCTACGATCCTACGTGGCCAACAACCATCGCGAGTGGGACAGGAACCTTGCCAAGGCAGCGTGTGCACTGAGAACCTACAAGCATGAGGTGACCCAGGTCACGCCGTACTTTTTTAATTTCGGGCGTAAGATGGTGATATTTCACGAGCAGAAAGAGTCACCTGGCGGGATTCAAGATATACCGGGACCCGAGGCTAGGGCGAGCGAACTCTCGAAGGTGCGGGAGGATGTATTGGAGCGAATAAGGCAAGCCACTCGACAAAGTACGCAAAGATATAACTTGCCGAAGCGGGATGTAAAGTTTGACGAGGGAGAGACCGTGTGGCGGAAAAATTATACTCTCTCCGATGCGACGAAATATTACTCAGCAAAGCTGGCGCCGGAATATATCGGTCCTTTCTGGGTAGATAAGCGCGTGTCCGGATGGACATATCGCTTGCGGGATGAGAGAGGACAGGAAGCGAGCGTATGGCACGCAAAAGACTTGAAACCGTATGTCAAGTAAGGAGGCATCCGAACCTACGGAAGAAGGTAGAACCTGGGTTCGATATTGGGTAACGTTAGGCTTGGGAAAACAACTTATCACTAAGAAACCAAAGGATACACATATCCGCTTCACCTGTGCAGCCAGTACCGGGCCCCGGCTGGATATGTACGCATACATGTAGTAGGAAGGATCTTAGACCCCCAGAGAACCCACCTTCAGGAAGAATATTTTAATGTGGTTAGGCTCATTTTTTCTTGGTTATTTCCCTCAATCTCCCTCCTCGCTAGTGGTCAGGACAGAAACGATCTAAGTGGAAACAAAATTGGAATTTTTAATTAGAATAGATTAATGTCAGAACGTATTAGGCTCCAAAAGGAGTATGTTATAGGAATAGGCTGCAAAAGGAGTATGTTATAGGAATAGGGCTAGTAGATAATAAATGAGTTTATTCGTACCTTTAGCGTTAGACTTAAAATTAATACGGTGGAGGAATATAACAAGTGTACTATAAGGTGTTAGATGGTAAAAGTCGTAGGATAGAGGAAAAAATTAATAATTTCTTGAAATCAGAATTCGTATCTTTAGAGTTAGCCTTGAATTAATGTGTTGGAGAATTAGTATTATCTTATTATTTGGGGATAGGAGGTAAAACAATTACTGTGGAAGATTAGGATTATAATTAGGTGTGTTCATTAGGATAAATCGGGTTAATTATGAGTTAGATTATCAGGTGCGTTTAAGGGTCAATCGTATTATTGTGAGCAAGATTATAAAGTATTGAGTACCAGTAATAAATTGGGAAGAGGGATCTCCGGAGGTGGAAAAATTGGAGTAGCCTTAGCTAGAGGAGTGTTGAAGAGAGAAGTGTGGATTAGGCAAAACAGAGGCTGAGTTCGACTGAAAGAATACGTACTATCAAACGACAATTTTCTTTTACTTTTGTTCCATTTAACCAAACGACCATGAATCAAGTGTAAATCCAACGTCGTTGTTAGGATTTCGGGGAAATCCTCCCAAGGTAAGGGGGGAGTTGTTACGTTGTAACAAATTGGGTCACCGGATCTCAATCAAAAGTTTATAACTTGTTCCAAGATTCATAATTCTTCTCATAATTACGTACCCACCACTCACTTTGTTAGGTTTGCGAATGTAACACCACTCGTAGGGCAGTAGGCGTTGTAGTAAGATATTGTAAGATAAAATTTAAGCTAGTAATGTAGGTTAAACGTCAAGTCATCAGAGTCGGCAGGCTGAAGCGATAAAAAACATTCATGTATAGAATGTTGGCGACCGTCGGCTATCGGAATGGTAATAAGTTGGCATGACCGCTGATATCATCGTGCTAATAAACACCAGTCAACAGATCAATTACAATGAGTTACGTGGAGCAGTTGATGGAGAACAGGGCTGTCACGACAAAGTTGCGGGTTCGAAGCCGATCAGCGTCGCTATTATTTGCATCGACCGGAATTTATTTTTTCCTATTTTTTTTTTAATACAATGGCAGCCTAAAAGTCAAAAAGAAACATTAGAAAAATTAGGTTAGTTTATTTAAGAAGATTAAAATTCATTTCATTAGAATTAAGAAAATGTGCGAAGAGAATATTTACTAAATGTGTAAAAAAGTGAGTGGTGGTGAGGAATTCAGGAAGAAACCCGAATGTTGCCGGGATCGCATGGTAAAAACGGCAAATTCAGATAGCTGAGGAACTTGCGGTTCTAGTACGGTTTGGTAGTGCATGTGAAATCAAACAAGTGAAAGTAAGAGAATTCACCGTTGTGTACCGTGTGAGTTAACGTAGAGAAAATTTATCTAACAGCCTGTGGAGCTGGAACCTACTGTGTAGTGATAAATAAGTTCTTGAATTCGAACTTCAGTGGATCTTGTAAATGCTCGAAGGAAAAGAAATTTCGACAGGCGGAAGTAGATTCTTTTGTTCCATCTAGTAGGTTTTTTTTCTCTTTGTTTGTCGAATTAAAGTAGTTGCGGGTGCAGTCCAGTTGTGAGGTCTCTGGACACGATTGGTGAGATGGATCGGGTGTTACCTGAACTAGAAACTGACTTGTGCCGGTACTGCGTGCGTATATTTGGTGAGCCGAAGCTCGCTCAGCGGCTCGAGGCTCGAATAATTGGAGAGCGAGTGGCGCCCACCCTCGACCCGGCTCCGACGAGTTAGCGAATATATCCAACAGGAGCCTAACCAGGTATCTTGCTCACCCTAGACCGGGTGGGTGACAAATTGGCGCCCAACGTGGGTCCTTTGAAAATTATCGCGGCGGGAAGTACATGAAAAGAATACTCGTTGTCCGGCGTAGTGAAAAGTGTTCAATTTGCAGCAAAACAAGACGAACCAATAGCGAGATATCTGTCCACATCTGAGGAGATTTCGGAGAGATCAGTTGGAAACCGAGGTCAGGCGATAGTAGAGTAACCTTATCCCGGGTGAAATCGGAGCCGACTATAGGCCAGCGGCGATTTAAACAGTAGTTTATATATTTAAGGTTTGAAGTTGTATTTATAACACAAAAAAAAAAAAACAACAATTGAATTCTGAATCAAATCAAATTGTGTTTTATTTGCAACCTAGCCAAGTAGGTTAAATCTTTGTACTAGGTATACCAGTCGACAAAGAGAGTCCAGGATGTCAGCAAAAGCCAAGGTGCTAAAAGACAGGCTGAGCAAGGATGAGTTGACGTACGAGCTGTAGATTCGCGGTCAACCCACCGGAACAGTAGAAGCCATGAGGAAAACGCTTCGGGTGGCGCTGAGAGCAGAAGCCTCCATGGACACCTCGCGGATTTTGGTGCGGGACTACCCATACACGCTAGAGGAGGATTTGGAGGCAGTCCAAGCGAAATTAGCAGAAATACAGGGACTGATCGCGGTTTTCCATGGCAACACCCAGACGTCGGAGTTTTTAAAATTAAAAACGAAGATTGAATTTGGAATGCGGCGACTCAAGAACGCGCCACATGAACAACAGAAAATGGGTGAACAGACTCACAGATTAAGGACCCGCCTCATAATGGCGATGGGGGAACTCCTGGTGAAAGCTGAGGGCGGAGATGAGGATGCTGAGTCGGTACCCAATAAAGAGCAGGTTTGTGAGCAGGACATTGTTCAGGACGCGGGCTTCGATTTGGCGAGATTAGTGGTGGGGCCATCACAGCCCATACAAGAGCTGGAAGTACACGTTAACCCTTTATTTTCTACGCCCCAAGCGGCAACCGTTACCAGCAAAGGCCAAGATGTGTCCAAATGGGGACTTCATTTCAGTGGCGATTCTGGCTCGCTGAGTGCCTTCTTAGAACGGGTGGAGGAGTTACGTGAAGCAAGAGGCGTTTCGCCGCGTCAGCTATTTCAGGCGGCGGTGGAAATATTCGAAGGGAAAGCACTGGTGTGGTTCCGGGCAAATCGGTATCGGGTTAGCTCATGGTCGGAACTGGTCTCAGAGTTGCGTGCCGAATTTTTACCACCTGACTATGATGACTGGTTGCTCGCAGAGATTGGGAGACGAACGCAGGGACCGGAGGAGTCGATGGGAGTTTACGTGTTCGCGATGGAGGGTTTGTTCCGACGCCGGGCCATTCCATGTACTGAGGAGGAGAAGCTGAGGATAATACGGAAAAACATCGCACCCTTTTATCAAACCCAATTGGCTCTCACCCCAGTTCGAACAATTGCGGATCTCATCCATGTGGGCCGTTCCCTGGAGGCGACGCGAGTATCCGTAGAGGCCTATTTACCGCCACCAACCAGGAAGTCCCAACGACTTTTGGAGCCAGACCTGGCCTATGCGAGTTGCTCAGTCGAAGGTGACCTGGCAACCATTCAGCTGCAGTGCTGTAACTGCAGAGCAAATGGACATACGTCTCGGAATTGTCCAGAACCTCAACGGTGCTTTGGCTGTGGTCGAAGGGGGGGTCCAAAAGGCATCCTGTCCGAATTGTCATGGGTCCCGAGAAGGAAACCCGAATTCACCGCAAAAATCCAGCACGTTTCCGCCTGGTAATCCCCCTCAACGAGGTATGTCATCGGGTGAGCGACCAAGACAACCTTCGGGAAACGGGCACTGTGTCCAGTAGGCGGCTGCCTGGACACTAGGGAGGAGGAAGCCAGGGCCGCGACAGAAGCTCAGCTCACCTATTTGCTGGCGCAGAGGGACGGGGATAACCGACCGCACTTAGAGGTGGATAAATTTGGACGGAAGTTCCTGGGACTCCTCGACTCTGGGGCTACCCACACGGCAGGTTCTGGGGGAACTAGGAGTAGAGCTGGTGAGCTCCAACCAGCGAGTAATCCGGATGGCCAACAGTCAAGGCTGTGTAATTGCGGGATATATTACAGTGCCCGTGAAGCTAAAAGAGAAGGTGGAGTGGCTACGAGTGCTGGTGGTGCCGTCATTACCGCAAGCACTTATTCTCGGTGTTGATTTCGTACGCCAGTTCGGGTTGGTCCTAACGTTGAGAGACGAGAGCTGGAGTTTTCTGAGTGCACTTCAAGGAGACGCGGGGGAACAACTGAAGCCGCGCAGCCGACTGACACGAATAGAAGAGGCCGCCCTTAGTCGCTTATTGCAGGAAGAATTCGAACTCATGGGAGATGGGGTCGGATGCACGAATCGTGTGGAACACGTGATTAAGGCTAATTCTTTGCCCATCAAGCAGAGATATTATCCGGTGTCACCGGCCGTGCAGAAACACATTGACAAAGAGTTGAACGAGATGCTGGAACAAGGGATAGTTGAACCATCCTCGAGTCCATGGGCGTCGCCGGTTTAATTGGTCAAGAAAAAGGATAGCACGTACCGTTTCTGTGTAGATTACCGAAAGCTCAACCAGGTCACCGAACATGACGCGTACCCGCTACCATATATTTCGGCTACGCTGGACAAGCTGCGCGAGGCTAAATACCTGTCTTTTCTGGACGTGAAGTCGGCGTATTGGCAGGTTCCCATGGCAGAACAGTCAAAAAAATTCACGGCTTTCATGGTGTCTCATCGCGGTCTTTTCTAATTCTGCCGAATGCCTTTCGGTCTGCAGAATGCTCCTGCAACGTGGCAACGTTTGATTGATCAGGTGCTGGGCCCTGACCTCCAGCCATATGTCTTCACTTATCTAGATGACATTGTTGTGATGACTCAAGATTTCGGCAAACACCTGGAAATCTTACGGGAAGTTTTTGGTTGCCTCAGGCAGGCCGGATTAAGGGTCTCCCGCGACAAGTGCGAATTCTGCCGTTGCCAACTCAAATATCTGGGATACGTCGTTGATGAACAGAGCTTGAATGTAGATCCGGACAAAGTAAAGTCATTGATAGAAATCCCTCCGCTTACGAATGTGAAGGGAGTGAGGCAGTTCATGGGAATGGCCTCGTGGTAAAGAAGGTTCATCCCTGATTTTGCCACGATGGCGGCGCCATTGACGAACCTTCTCAGGAAAAACCAGAAGTTTGTCTGGACCCAAGAATGCGATGCTGCCTCCACACAAGTAAAGGTGAAACTGACCACGGCTCCAATTCTTACCTGCCCGGACTATGACTTGCCTTTCTACATCCAGACAGACGCGTCAGATCGGGGTTTAGGGGCAGTGCTTTCTCAGAAGCATCCCGATGGAGAAAAGGTGGTTTGCTACCTGAGTCGGTCTTTGACGAAAGCCGAAAGAAAATACTCAACCACTGAGAAAGAGTGCCTCGCAGTGCTATGGGCGGTGGCGAAGCTGCGACCTTACGTAGAGGGTGCGAAATTCGCGGTTATTACGGACCACCACTCTCTCGTGTGGCTGAGTAATCTCAAAGGCCCATCGGGACGACTGGCCAGGTGGGCGGTCAGACTACAGCAATACCCATTCGAGATCATACACCGGAAAGGGAAGGAGCACCTCGTACCAGATGCATTGTCTAGGATGTTGCCTCGGGAAGAAGTGGCAACGCTAGAGACCAAAGGCGATCCCTGGTATGAGAAGATGTGCAAGAAGGTTGAGGAAGCACCAGGAAGCTACGGTGATTGGCGGCTAAAGGATTTAGTGCTGTGGAAGCATGTGGCCGGACGTTATCCGAGTCTGGAGGAGAATACATCGTGGAAAAGGGTATTGACCAAGTCGGAAAGGATGGATATTCTGCGCAGATGTCACGATTACCCAACTGCGGGACATATGGGGTCCAGTCGCACCCTATCACGAGTGGCAGCGTGGTACTACTGGCCGAAAATGTCGGTCGACGTGAGTGATTATGTAAAAAAATGTACTATTTGCCAAGCCAACAAAGTGGAGAGGCGGGCCGCAGGGGGCTTGATGGTATCTCGGAGTAATGCACCCCAGGACCCATGGAAAATGGTCTGCGTGAATCTAATAGGACCCTTGCCACGCTCCAAACAGGGATATACTGTGATTCTCACGGTGCTGGATTATGTAACAAAGTTCACGTTAGTATTTCCTTTGCGCCAGGCGACGGCTGCCGCTGTTTGTCGCATACTGGAAGAACATGTGTTTTTATTGTTAGGAGCCCCAAGGTGGCTTGTATGCGACAACGGGGTTCAGTTCCAAAGTCGACAGATGCAACAACTGGCTGAATCTTTTGGCACAGAAATCAAGTACACCGCGCTGTATTACCCCCAAGCTAATCCCGCGGAAAGAAGGAACCAGGACATTAAACGCATGCTACGATCCTACGTGGCCAACAACCATCGCGAGTGGGACAGGAACCTTGCCAAGGCAGCGTGTGCACTGAGAACCTACAAGCATGAGGTGACCCAGGTCACGCCGTACTTTTTTAATTTCGGGCGTGAGATGGTGATATTTCACGACCAGAAAGAGTCACCTGGCGGGATTCAATATATACCGGGACCCGAGGCTAGGGCGAGCGAACTCTCGAAGGTGCGGGAGGGTGTATTGGAGCGAATGAGGCAAGCCACTCGACAAAGTACGCAAAGATATAACTTGCCGAAGCGGGATGTAAAGTTTGACGAGGGAGAGACCGTGTGGCGGAAAAATTATACTCTCTCCGATGCGACGAAATATTACTCAGCAAAGCTGGCGCCGGAATATATCGGTCCTTTCTGGGTAGATAAGCGCGTGTCCGAATGGACATATCGCTTGCGGGATGAGAGAGGACAGGAAGCGAGCGTATGGCACGCAAAAGACTTGAAACCGTATGTCAAGTAAGGAGGCATCCGAACCTACGGAAGAAGGTAGAACCTGGGTTCGATATTGGGTAACGTTAGGCTTGGGAAAACAACTTATCACTAAGAAACCAAAGGATACACATATCCGCTTCACCTGTGCAGCCAGTACCGGGCCCCGGCTGGATATGTACGCATACATGTAGTAGGAAGGATCTTAGACCCCCAGAGAACCCACCTTCAGGAAGAATATTTTAATGTGGTTAGGCTCATTTTTTCTTGGTTATTTCCCTCAATCTCCCTCCTCGCTAGTGGTCAGGACAGAAACGATCTAAGTGGAAACAAAATTGGAATTTTTAATTAGAATAGATTAATGTCAGAACGTATTAGGCTCCAAAAGGAGTATGTTATAGGAATAGGCTGCAAAAGGAGTATGTTATAGGAATAGGGTTAGTAGATAATAAATGAGTTTATTCGCACCTTTAGCGTTAGACTTAAAATTAATACGGTGGAGGAATATAACAAGTGTACTATAAGGTGTTAGATGGTAAAAGTCGTAGGATAGAGGAAAAGAATAATAATTTCTTGAAATCAGAATTCGTATCTTTAGAGTTAGCCTTGAATTAATGTGTTGGAGAATTAGTATTATCTTATTATTTGGGGATAGGAGGTAAAACAATTACTGTGGAAGATTAGGATTATA
The DNA here is from genome assembly GCA_963978885.1 of Nemotelus pantherinus. Classification (NCBI taxonomy): domain Eukaryota; kingdom Metazoa; phylum Arthropoda; class Insecta; order Diptera; family Stratiomyidae; genus Nemotelus; species Nemotelus pantherinus. The sequence goes on along the minus strand of OZ022264.1, from coordinate 140,937,782 downwards.
ATTAGGTGTGTTCATTAGATAAATCGGGTTAATTATGAGTTAGATTATCAGGTGCGTTTAAGGGTCAATCGTATTATTGTGAGCAAGATTATAAAGTATTGAGTACCAGTAATAAATTGGGAAGAAGGATCTCCGGAGGTGGAAAAATTGGAGTAGCCTTAGCTAGAGGAGTGTTGAAGAGAGAAGTGTGGATTAGGCAAAACAGAGGCTGAGTTCGACTGAAAGAATACGTACTATCAAACGACAATTTTCTTTTACTTTTGTTCCATTTAACCAAACGACCATGAATCAAGTGTAAATCCAACGTCGTTGTTAGGATTTCGGGGAAATCCTCCCAAGGTAAGGGGGGAGTTGTTACGTTGTATCAAATTGGGTCACCGGATCTCAATCAAAAGTTTATAATTTGTTCCAAGATTCATAATTCTTCTCATAATTACGTACCCACCACTCACTTTGTTAGGTTTGCGAATGTAACACCACTCGTAGGGCAGTAGGCGTTGTAGTAAGATATTGTAAGATAAAATTTAAGCTAGTAATGTAGGTTAAACGTCAAGTCATCAGAGTCGGCAGGCTGAAGCGATCAAAAACATTCATGTATAGAATGTTGGCGACCGTCGGCTATCGGAATGGTAATAAGTTGGCATGACCGCTGATATCATCGTGCTAATAAACACGAGTCAACAGATCAATTACAATGAGTTACGTGGAGCAGTTGATGGAGAACAGGGCTGTCACGACAAAGTTGCGGGTTCGAAGCCGATCAGCGTCGCTATTATTTGCATCGACCGGAATTTATTTTTTCCTATTTTTTTTTAATATAATGGCAGCCTAAAAGTCAAAAAGAAACATTAGAAAAATCGACGTTAGGACATTTCCGCAATTAGTAATATGATATAATTTAATATAAGCATCCACCATACTGTCAACACACCCACACAGTCACGTCACAAGCCGTCGTCGTGAGGGTATATCATGCTGCAAGACGAGCGAAGGATGAACAACACGACCGGCAGCGTTTGGCATCTGTCCATACGAACGCAGCTACACTACCGACCGAGGATAAGGCGTCGGGTAGACGTCTTCAAGCTGATAAGCCGTCAACCTATTATCAACATCGACATGGAGTAGTGCGTTGAGACACGAGGGTGCTACGGAATAATCAGTGGTTCATGGCTTGGTGGCGCCGCTTTGATTTTATTTTTTTTGTGCGTATTTCTTCTGTTCGGAGATTGTTACTGAAAGAAGATGAGCCCATACCGAGCTGGAATTTTCAAACTAATTTAATCCGGCAATAATAAATATCTACAATATTATGGCGGAATCCGAAAAGAGGATTTTCCTTTAAACCGAGGAATGCAGCCAAGCAAAAATATGCTCCAGTGGTGGAATGGATTGACAGGGTCGGATTGGAACCGGTTCGGGTGGCTACTACCTTTTACCCCATCGAAACCTCGAACTTATATGAGTCGAGAGTCGAAAGTGAAAAATTGGAAAGCAGATTGATGGTGTGGATCCCGGACGGTCACAGGAGTGACAAGATCGTTGCTCCTAACTGGAGTAGCGGGATACCCTGCAGTTAGGCAGAAGCGGCGGCACTAGGAAAATTTTCCGTCGAGGTCATTCGAAGTTGAGCCCTGAAGTGAAGAAGTAGTGCTTCGCCAGAATTAAAATAAATGAAAAATTAATTTATTACTGCAGGTAATTGTCGACATTTTTATTTGAAGGGCGATTCGAAGTTGAGCCCTGAAGTGAAGAAGTAGTGCATCCTTGGAACTAAATTAAATGAAAAATTTATTTATTACTGTAGATACGAAAGAGGACACGCAATTTGGCCTTGCAGCGGAAGTAGGAAAAAACTAAGGCGAATGGTAAATCAAGTCATTGGGCGGAAGAAAACGGGGCGACGCAACGGGTGACTCGCGGAACGTATTTATCGAGTCGGAGTAGAGACGGAACCAGCAATTAATCAGCGGCAAAAGAAACTTACGAGTTTTAAACGGCTAGACAGCGTAGGCAGAAGAGACGTCGACTATCACGCTCGAGGCGACGGTTCGGTGCTGGTGAGCACCGTTAGATTTTGGATTTTCTCTTTTTTTCATTACTTGATTCATCTGATTAACACCTAATCGTCGTGGAAAATAATTAATTACTCTGTATCTGAATATCTCGAAAAAGCACGAGTAGCCGACTGCCGATCCAGAATATTGAGGTTAGTTTATTTAAGAAGATTAAAATTCATTTCATTAGAATTAAGAAAATGTGCGAAGAGAATATTTACTAAATGTGTAAAAAAGTGAGTGGTGGTGAGGAATTCAGGAAGAAACCCGAATGTTGCCGGGATTGCATGGTAAAAACGGCAAATTCAGATAGCTGAGGAACTTGCGGTTCTAGTACGGTTTGGAAGTGCATGTGAAATCAAACAAGTGAAAGTAAGAGAATTCACCGTTGTGTACCGTGTGAGTTAACGTAGCGAAAATTTATCTAACAGCCTGTGGAGCTGGAACCTACTGTATAGTGATAAATAAATTCTTGAACTCGAACTTCAGTGGATCTGGTAAATGCTCGAAGGAAAAGAAATTTCGACAGGCGGAAGTAGATTCTTTTGTTCCATCTAGTAGGTTTTTTTTTCTTTTTGTTTGTCGAATTAAAATAGTTGCGGGTGCAGTCCAGTTGTGAGGTCTCTGGACGCGATTGGTGAGACGGATCGAGTGTTACCCGAACTTGAAACTGACTTGTGCCGGTACTGCGTGCGTATATCTGGTGAGCCGAAGCTCGCTCAGCGGCTCGAGGCTCGAATAATTGGAGAGCGAGTGGCGCCCACCCTCGACCCGTCTCCGACGAGTTAGCGAATATATCCAACAGGAGCCTAATCAGGTATCTTGTTCACCCTAGACCGGGTGGGTGACAGATTGAAGCGGAGCTTTTCATCCAAGGTGACAAATATGTTGTCCACCATGCTGATTGCCGTGTTGTTGAGGCTGTACGTATAATGAACGCGTGCAGTTTTGCGAGAGAAGCTGATTGCGCGGCATTTGGCAATGTTTAGAGGGAGTTTGTTCGCTGAGCACCAATGGTCTAGAGAATACAGTTTAGACTGAAAAAAGGCCGCGTCAGATTGTGACCTGATGACATGGTAGATTTTTAGGTCGTCCGCATATAGTAAATGAGGAATATCAGATAAAACCTCTGATATGTCAGATATAAAGATATTAAAAAGAAGAGGGCCAAGATGATTTGCTTGAGGTACATCGGATTTAACGAAGACTTTCTTAGAAATGAGACCTTGGAATTTCACGAATTGTAAGCGGTTGTGTAGGTAGAAGCCAAGCCACTTTAGTAAACATCCTGCAATTCCGAATTGTTTCAGCTTGGGGATCAAAATGGAGTGATCAACTCGGTCGAATGCTTTGCTGAAGTCTGTATAGACTGCGTCAATTCGATCACATTTCTCCATTTTGCAAAAAAATCAGAAACAAGCACCATAAGATTAGTTGTAGTGGAACGACCTTTCCTAAATCCATGCTGCTGCTCGTTCAGTCGAGCGTCGACCATAGGAGAAATTTTGCAGTAGATGATTTTTTCAAATAGTTTGGAAATAGCAGATAGAATGGCGATGCCTCTATAATTTTGAATAAGACGTCTATCGCCATTTTTATAAATAGTTGTAATATAAGAAGATTTCCAATACGAAGGAAATAGTCCAGAGGAGAGAGAATCATTGAATATAGTATGAAGGGGCGAGATCAGTTGTTTTACACACATGATCAGAAAAATAGGAGGGAGGAGGTCAGGTCCAGGGCCCTTGTTACTGTCAAGCTCCATAATGGCAGTAAATATTTCACTCCTCGATATGGTCATATTCTCAGCAAAAATTGTTTGAGTCGCACCCGGGAAACGATACAATGTTGGGATGCTAACAGGACTAAAAACTTCTTGAAAATGGTCAGCAAAAAAGTTGCATATCTCTTGAGGAGAAGAAGACAACATTGAATTTTGAGTGGACATTGAAAAGGGGTAGCCGCTTGTTTTCCGCTTCATATTAACAAAATCAAAAAATTTTATAGGGTCGCGGATTATATTCTCCCCAGTAGTTCTTATGTATCTATCATACGCTTCGTGAGATTTGGTATAGAATTCCTGAGCAATTAAATCGTATTCTTCTTTAATACGGTGGTTAATGTCGACTTGATTCTTCATTAGTCTGTAAAGTTTATTTTTGTGGTTTCTCAGACGTTAAGGGTCTTGTCAAGCCAAGGTTCAGAGAGTTTATCTTTTTTCCTAATCTTGGGTACAAACTTATCTACCACGTCAAATACTATTCTATAGAACATGGCTACATCATCATCAAGGGAATGGCACATAAATACATTTGTCCAATCGACATTGTCAAGGATATTGTGAATGCTATCATAATCAGCATTATGGAAATCATATACAATCGTATTATTGTACGTACTTAACATGATCCAATCTGTAGTGGAAAGTTCAACTATAAGAGCGGAATGTGAAGACTATTAGAAAAGAGATTCTCTGCGTTATTAGCTGGGCTAACCACTACATCGTCGTAAATATTTGTAAATATTAAGTCTAACCAATTACCATTTTGGTTGGGAGTCGGAACAGCCTGCTGCAAATCATGGCCATACAACGTACTCACAAGGTTAAAATCAGAAGACTCAAGTAGGTTTACTGGTATTAAACCATCATCAGACTTATCAGAAACAAAACGCAAATTCGGGCGATTAAAATCACCCAAGAATATTACTTTATCCTCAGCACTACGAGAAGCTATAAAAGAAGATATTTGCTCACATATATAATTGTACACTGATTCATCAGATCTTGGTGGAACGTAAAATAAACCAATATAAACCGAGGTTTTGTCAATTGAAACGCGGATAAATATGTGCTGGAACAATTTGTGCGAGGCAGAGTTTACAACTTCACTTGAGTGAGTGTTCTTAACTGCGAGTAAGATACCACCACCTCTTGATTGACCAGTGGAAACATAGTTTCCGTCATTTCTAAAGATTGTCCAGGTACTATCAAGGATTTCTTCATTGATATGCGAGTCATTTAGCCATGTTTCAGTGAAGGCAAGCACGTTGAAATGGCAAGATTTGGTGTCAAGAAAGAGTTTATTTATTTTACCCCTCATACCACCGCAATTGTGGTAATAAATTCTGGGGCTTTTGATTGAGGATATCTTGTTAGGAGCGATACCCGATACGGTTATAGGTTTTACGTAAAGAATAAGAATTAACAGAATTCGTAGCAAGAGCAGTGTCAATAGTTGATGTTCGACTGGATGAATTTGAATTACGAGTTACGATTGAGTCGGAACATAACTTACGGGGATGAGAAGCCTGAGATGGAGAGGAGGCTTGAGTTGGATATGCTATAGCATGCGTTTCAGGATGGGAACACCTGACGGTAGAATTTCGATTAAAGCTGGGGAAATCTCTAGTTGGAAGATCTGAAGGAGCTATCTGGTTAGTAGATACAGATGAAGTACAATTACTAGTCACAATTGAGTCCTTATTTCTACTTTTGATGTTGCTGCTAGCGATGATGGTCCTCCAACGACGAAATATGATGCCATTCCATTTATAGCTATTATTGCTTCCATTCCACGTGAATAAAAAGCTAGGCATTCTTTTCAGGAATTGAAACTTTGAAGCACCTGCTTGCATGTTTATTACGTTGAGGTAACATCTCAACTCTAAAATCACTGATAGAAAGTGCTAAGCCAAAATTTATCTGTGGAATGAAGATTTGTTATTATGTGCACTCAGTAGTTCCTCGTGAAGGGATATTTCCATTAGGTGTGCACAAGGATTGGATGGCTCTACTTCTGCCGACGGTTTTGTATAAGACTTAATGATACTCTCTATATTATTAACAATTGAATTTTGTTGGAGAGTAAGTGGGTAGAGATGGTAATTGACAACTGATCAATCTTGGTAGTTAATGTTGCCGTTATTTTATGTTCAAGCATTTTAAACAGATCGCTATCATTCGCTTGGCATTTTGATTTGTATGTGCTTAATGTGTTGATAGATGAATTAAATTGAGCTTAGATGTCGTTAAGCTCAGCTGATCTGTCTGAATTTCTTTTGCTGGTATTAGAAACAGCATCTAGAGTAGCCGTAAAACTTTCGATGTGCCTTGTGATTTCGGTAAGAATTTCATTGTTGAGTTTTGTTTGCGCGTGTATTTTTGAAAGCATATGATCTTTTTCCCCATTAAGGTTGCCGATGTAGTTTGCTATGTTGTTATACATACTTTGCATGAGTTTTTCTGTATGCTGGCAGTCGGAGCAAATAAAATGGGACTCCAAGTAGGGATTAAACCAATCTCTCGGTGCACCCATGCAAGCACGTGCAGTTTCCTGTTGCAAAATGCCTTGCATGTTACAGATTTTAACGTATTGTCGAAGGCTATGCAATTATCAAGGCTACACTTGTAACTCATATTAACTAGTTTAATTCAAGCCAACAAGAAAGACGCTCGAAGAAAGTTACAAAAAGTCGCACGAGTCGAGGATCGAACCCAAGACGCTAGTATGCTAGTCCAGAGACCTTCACACTATACTGCAGATATTTTGAAAATTTGCACAATAAAAGCGATGAAATCAGCATTAACACCCTGTTGACAATTCCAATTATCAAAAAAAATCCAATTATACAATAGCCGGAACTATATATTAAATTCAAATTTTGTTATTTTGATTTGTTAATGGGTCATGCCTCGGATGTGGAATATGTAAGCCAAGCACAAGTGTCCGAAGTTGGCGGCCAGGTGGCGCGGCGTACCTTTATTCCACGTAATACAATTATTTTGATTTAACTTAAGAATTTTATTTGGGTATTATTTTGGGATTTGATTTGAGAGTTTTATTTATGTGATTGAAATTTATTTTAGAATTTTCAAAATCCAAACAACACTTAACAAAAACTGAAGCAGCGCTGATGGTAGACGAACCAACAGCTTTTGTATCAGAGAGCCGAGTACGTACCCACTGCGGTATTGTGCCTGTTATAGGTTGGAACAGCAGAAAAGTATAATAATGTCAGGTTGACGCGCACTCAGTTTACTGAAAAAAAACTAACCGTACTTATTGAGCTTCTTTGTTCGATGATGCATTTTCACAGCCGGAATGAAAGAAAAAAAGTGGGTTGGAGGTCAGGCGGTGATCAAGATAACCGATGTACAACAAAACAGCCAAGTCGACCTTCCGGAGCTACTCTGCTGAAGACACGATAGACACGACGGCCCTTCCCTTTGGGGGATACCCGAAAACGAAGATTTATTTTTATGCTAAAAATAAAGGTTAACTGGGAAAGGGTTACCGTTCTTTTCCGACATGAAATTGCCAAAGTTTTACTTTGAACGTGTAGATAAAGCATAAGATTTGTATGCAGATTGGTTTTATTGTAAGAAACGGACATTTTTTAGGATAATCGATGGTTTGAATGTTTTCACTTCCAAATTTTTATTTTTTCAAATTTAAGACACCAAAATTATCATAGCTGGTAGCTCCAACTGGATTTTTCAACCAAATTTCCACCAAACGTGGCTAGAAGTAAGGTCCCAGCTATTGTGTGAACTTCGTTAAAATCAAACGATTCAATCAGAATTTATAGGGCTAAAAGCAGTTATCATTTTTAATTATTTTCCAACATGGTACCACTGGCACAGAATCACCGTCATTTTTAAATCACTTCTATCAGACCTGGTCCTATTTAAGACCAATATATTCTGTAAATTTCAATTAATTCTGCGCATTGGATCGTGAGTTTCCGTGAACAGAAGTTTTTGATCCTAAAAATATAGGTAAATTGGGCAAGGGTTACCAGACGTGCCCGTTATATCATATCAAATTTCTTTTTTGTTTATGTAAACAAAGCACAAAATTTACATATGAGTGGCTTTTTTTTAAGAAGCGGCATTTTTTCAAGAGTGACGATGATTTGGAGGTTTTCATTTTCTTTGAATGCCCTAGCTACAGGGTTGCCAGCACGCTCATCAAAACGAACACAAATTTACAACTAAATAATACCAATATGTTCTGAAAATTTCGTAATGATTGAATAGCCCTGTCAGAAGTTATCGTAAGTTAAACATTTTCAAATTTGCCTGTTCTCTTTTTAGGCACCCAGCGCACACATGGGATTAAAAAATTCCAAAAGATTATCTGATTCACATGTAAAACTCGTTCGAAATTTATTTTGTCAACTTTATTTTTGCAAAAATTATTTGTGTACGGAATAATAGGTATATTAAAAATATCACTAAAATGGCCGCCTTCGCCAAAGGGTTAAAGATAATTGACATTTAGTGAAACCTGGACCTATTCTGCATATACACCAATGTATCCTCAATCGCATGGCGCGTTCCCGAGATTATCTCACTGAAATTTTTTGATTATATATATATATATATATATATATATATAGATATATATATATATATATATATATATATATATATATATATATATATATATATATATATATATATATATATATGTATATATGTATATATATATATATATATATATATATATATATATATATATATATATATGTATATATGTATATATATATATATATATATATATATATATATATATATATATATATATATATATATTTATATATATACTATATATATATATATATATATATATATATATATATATATATATATATATATATATATATATATATATATATGTATATATATATATATATATATATATATATATATATATATATATATATATATATATATATATATATATATATATATATACTATTTATATATATATATATATACATATATATATATATATATATATATATATATATATATATATATATATATATATACTATTTATATATATATATATATATAAATATATATATATATATATATATATATATATATATATATATATATATATATATATATATATATATATATAGATATATATATATATATATATATATATATATATATATATATATATATATATATATATATATATATATATATATATATATATATATATATATATATATATAGATATATATATATATATATATATATATATATATATATATATATATATATATAATCAAAAAATTTCAGTGAGATAATCTCGGGAACGCGCCATGCGATTGAGGATACATTGGTGTATATGCAGAATAGGTCCAGGTTTCACTAAATGTCAATTATCTTTAACCCTTTGGCGAAGGCGGCCATTTTAGTGATATTTTTAATATACCTATTATTCCGTACACAAATAATTTTTGCAAAAATAAAGTTGACAAAATAAATTTCGAACGAGTTTTACATGTGAATCAGATAATCTTTTGGAATTTTTTAATCCCATGTGTGCGCTGGGTGCCTAAAAAGAGAACAGGCAAATTTGAAAATGTTTAACTTACGATAACTTCTGACAGGGCTATTCAATCATTACGAAATTTTCAGAACATATTGGTATTATTTAGTTGTAAATTTGTGTTCGTTTTGATGAGCGTGCTGGCAACCCTGTAGCTAGGGCATTCAAAGAAAATGAAAACCTCCAAATCATCGTCATTCTTGAAAAAATGCCGCTTCTTAAAAAAAAAGCCACTCATATGTAAATTTTGTGCTTTGTTTACATAAACAAAAAAGAAATTTGATATGATATAACGGGCACGTCTGGTAACCCTTGCCCAATTTACCTATATTTTTAGGATCAAAAACTTCTGTTCACGGAAACTCACGATCCAATGCGCAGAATTAATTGAAATTTACAGAATATATTGGTCTTAAATAGGACCAGGTCTGATAGAAGTGATTTAAAAATGACGGTGATTCTGTGCCAGTGGTACCATGTTGGAAAATAATTAAAAATGATAACTGCTTTTAGCCCTATAAATTCTGATTGAATCGTTTGATTTTAACGAAGTTCACACAATAGCTGGACCTTACTTCTAGCCACGTTTGGTGGAAATTTGGTTGAAAAATCCAGTTGGAGCTACCAGCTATGATAATTTTGGTGTCTTAAATTTGAAAAAATAAAAATTTGGAAGTGAAAACATTCAAACCATCGATTATCCTAAAAAATGTCCGTTTCTTACAATAAAACCAATCTGCATACAAATCTTATGCTTTATCTACACGTTCAAAGTAAAACTTTGGCAATTTCATGTCGGAAAAGAACGGTAACCCTTTCCCAGTTAACCTTTATTTTTAGCATAAAAATAAATCTTCGTTTTCGGGTATCCCCCAAAGGGAAGGCCGTCGTGTCTATCGTGTCTTCAGCAGAGTAGCTCCGGAAGGTCGACTTGGCTGTTTTGTTGTACATCGGTTATCTTGATCACGGCCTGACCTCCAAACCCACTTTTTTTCTTTCATTCCGGCTGTGAAAATGCATCATCGAACAAAGAAGCTCAATAAGTACGGTTAGTTTTTTTTCAGTAAACTGAGTGCGCGTCAACCTGACATTATTATACTTTTCTGCTGTTCCAACCTATAACAGGCACAATACCGCAGTGGGTACGTACTCGGCTCTCTGATACAAAAGCTGTCGGTTCGTCTACCATCAGCGCTGCTTCAGTTTTTGTTAAGTGTTGTTTGGATTTTGAAAATTCTAAAATAAATTTCAATCACATAAATAAAACTCTCAAATCAAATCCCAAAATAATACCCAAATAAAATTCTTAAGTTAAAATCAAAATAATTGTATTACGTGGAATAAAGGTACGCCGCGCCACCTGGCCGCCAACTTCGGACACTTGTGCTTGGCTTACATATTCCACATCCGAGGCATGACCCATTAACAAATCAAAATAACAAAGTTTGAATTTAATATATAGTTCCGGCTATTGTATAATTGGATTTTTTTGATAATTGGAATTGTCAACAGGGTGTTAATGCTGATTTCATCGCTTTTATTGTGCAAATTTTCAAAATATCTGCAGTATAGTGTGAAGGTCTCTGGACTAGCATACTAGCGTCTTGGGTTCGATCCTCGACTCGTGCGACTTTTTGTAACTTTCTTCGAGCGTCTTTCTTGTTGGCTTGAATTAAACTAGTTAATATGAGTTACAAGTGTAGCCTTGATAATTGCATAGCCTTCGACAATACGTTAAAATCTGTAACATGCAAGGCATTTTGCAACAGGAAACTGCACGTGCTTGCATGGGTGCACCGAGAGATTGGTTTAATCCCTACTTAGAGTCCCATTTTATTTGCTCCGACTGCCAGCATACAGAAAAACTCATGCAAAGTATGTATAACAACATAGCAAACTACATCGGCAACCTTAATGGGGAAAAAGATCACATGCTTTCGAAAATACACGCGCAAACAAAACTCAACAATGAAATTCTTACCGAAATCACAAGGCACATCGAAAGTTTTACGGCTACTCTAGATGCTGTTTCTAATACCAGCAAAAGAAATTCAGACAGATCAGCTGAGCTTAACGACATCTAAGCTCAATTTAATTCATCTATCAACACATTAAGCACATACAAATCAAAATGCCAAGCGAATGATAGCGATCTGTTTAAAATGCTTGAACATAAAATAACGGCAACATTAACTACCAAGATTGATCAGTTGTCAATTACCATCTCTACCCACTTACTCTCCAACCAAAATTCAATTGTTAATAATATAGAGAGTATCATTAAGTCTTATACAAAACCGTCGGCAGAAGTAGAGCCATCCAATCCTTGTGCACACCTAATGGAAATATCCCTTCACGAGGAACTACTGAGTGCACATAATAACAAATCTTCATTCCACAGATAAATTTTGGCTTAGCACTTTCTATCAGTGATTTTAGAGTTGAGATGTTACCTCAACGTAATAAACATGCAAGCAGGTGCTTCAAAGTTTCAATTCCGGAAAAGAATGCCTAGCTTTTTATTCACGTGAATGGAAGCAATAATAGCTATAAATGGAATGGCATCACATTTCATCGTTGGAGGACCATCATCGCTAGCAGCAACATCAAAAGTAGAAATAAGGACTCAATTGTGACTAGTAATTGTACTTCATCTGTATCTACTAACCAGATAGCTCCTTCAAATCTTCCAACTAGAGATTTCCCCAGCTTTAATCGAAATTCTACCGTCAGGTGTTCCCATCCTGAAACTCATGCTATAGCATATCCAACTCAAGCCTCCTCTCCATCTCAGGCTTCTCATCCCCGTAAGTTATGTTCCGACTCAATCGTAACTCGTAATTCAAATTCATCCAGTCGAACATCAACTATTGACACTGCTCTTGCTACGAATTCTGTTAATTCTTATTCTTTACGTAAAACCTATAACCGTATCGGGTATCGCTCCTAACAAGATATCCTCAATCAAAAGCCCCAGAATTTATTACCACAATTGCGGTGGTATGAGGGGTAAAATAAATAAACTCTTTCTTGACACCAAATCTTGCCATTTCAACGTGCTTGCCTTCACTGAAACATGGCTAAATGACTCGCATATCAATGAAGAAATCCTTGATAGTACCTGGACAATCTTTAGAAATGACGGAAACTATGTTTCCACTGGTCAATCAAGAGGTGGTGGTATCTTACTCGCAGTTAAGAACACTCACTCAAGTGAAGTTGTAAACTCTGCCTCGCACAAATTGTTCCAGCACATATTTATCCGCGTTTCAATTGACAAAACCTCGGTTTATATTGGTTTATTTTACGTTCCACCGAGATCTGACGAATCAGTGTACAATTATATATGTGAGCAAATATCTTCTTTTATAGCTTCTCGTAGTGCTGAGGATAAAGTAATATTCTTGGGTGATTTTAATCGCCCGAATTTGCGTTTTGTTTCTGATAAGTCTGATGATGGTTTAATACCAGTAAACCTACTTGAGTCTTCTGATTTTAACCTTGTGAGTACGTTGTATGGCCATGATTTGCAGCAGGCTGTTCCGACTCCCAACCAAAATGGTAATTGGTTAGACTTAATATTTACAAATATTTACGACGATGTAGTGGTTAGCCCAGCTAATAACGCAGAGAATCTCTTTTCTAATAGTCTTCACATTCCGCTCTTATAGTTGAACTTTCCACTACATATTGGATCATGTTAAGTACGTACAATAATACGATTGTATATGATTTCCATAATGCTGATTATGATAGCATTCACAATATCCTTGACAATGTCGATTGGACAAATGTATTTATGTGCCATTCCCTTGATGATGATGTAGCCATGTTCTATAGAATAGTATTTGACGTGGTAGATAAGTTTGTACCCAAGATTAGGAAAAAAGATAAACTCTCTGAACCTTGGCTTGACAAGACCCTTAACGTCTGAGAAACCACAAAAATAAACTTTACAGACTAATGAAGAATCAAGTCGACATTAACCACCGTATTAAAGAAGAATACGATTTAATTGCTCAGGAATTCTATACCAAATCTCACGAAGCGTATGATAGATACATAAGAACTACTGGGGAGAATATAATCCGCGACCCTATAAAATTTTTTGATTTTGTTAATATGAAGCGGAAAACAAGCGGCTACCCCTTTTCAATGTCCACTCAAAATTCAATGTTGTCTTCTTCTCCTCAAGAGATATGCAACTTTTTTGCTGACCATTTTCAAGAAGTTTTTAGTCCTGTTAGCATCCCAACATTGTATCGTTTCCCGGGTGCGACTCAAACAATTTTTGCTGAGAATATGACCATATCGAGGAGTGAAATATTTACTGCCATTATGGAGCTTGACAGTAACAAGGGCCCTGGACCTGACCTCCTCCCTCCTATTTTTCTGATCATGTGTGTAAAACAACTGATCTCGCCCCTTCATACTATATTCAATGATTCTCTCTCCTCTGGACTATTTCCTTCGTATTGGAAATCTTCTTATATTACAACTATTTATAAAAATGGCGATAGACGTCTTATTCAAAATTATAGAGGCATCGCCATTCTATCTGCTATTTCCAAACTATTTGAAAAAATCATCTACTGCAAAATTTCTCCTATGGTCGACGCTCGACTGAACGAGCAGCAGCATGGATTTAGGAAAGGTCGTTCCACTACAACTAATCTTATGGTGCTTGTTTCTGATTTTTTTGCAAAATGGAGAAATGTGATCGAATTGACGCAGTCTATACAGACTTCAGCAAAGCATTCGACCGAGTTGATCACTCCATTTTGATCCCCAAGCTGAAACAATTCGGAATTGCAGGATGTTTACTAAAGTGGCTTGGCTTCTACCTACACAACCGCTTACAATTCGTGAAATTCCAAGGTCTCATTTCTAAGAAAGTCTTCGTTAAATCCGATGTACCTCAAGCAAATCATCTTGGCCCTCTTCTTTTTAATATCTTTATATCTGACATATCAGAGGTTTTATCTGATATTCCTCATTTACTATATGCGGACGACCTAAAAATCTACCATGTCATCAGGTCACAATCTGACGCGGCCTTTTTTCAGTCTAAACTGTATTCTCTAGACCATTGGTGCTCAGCGAACAAACTCCCTCTAAACATTGCCAAATGCCGCGCAATCAGCTTCTCTCGCAAAACTGCACGCGTTCATTATACGTACAGCCTCAACAACACGGCAATCAGCATGGTGGACAACATATATATATATATATATATATATATATATATATATATATATATATATATATATATATATATATATATATATATATATATATATATATGTATATATATATATATACATATATATATATACATATATATATATATATATATATATATATATATATATATATATATATATATATATACATATATATATATATATATATATATATATATATATATATATATATGTATAGTTTATATATAAATATATATATATATATATATATATATATATATATATATATATATATAAAGTATATATATATATATATATATATATATATATATATATATATATATATATATATATATATATACATATATACATATATATATATATATATATATATATATATATATATATATATATATATATATATATATATATACATATATACATATATATATATATATATATATATATATATATATATATATATATATATATATATATATATATATATATATATATATATATATATACATATATATATATATATATATATATATACATATATATATATATATATATATATATATATATATATATATATATGTATAGTATATATATAAATATATATATATATATATATATATATATATATATATATATAGTATATATATATTGTAATAGGTCTTCCCGTCTACTGGTATCTCTGTCCACTGGTAGAACACAGACGAAAAGAACTGCTCAGTTAGCTCAGGCGATCCAGTCGCCGCTACTCAAATAAGTCAGATTTTCTTCTTTACGTTCTATAGAAAACTGATCAAATTCGCTTTGGCGATCTTGTCGCCGCTACGCAAACTGGTCAGATTTACTTCTACTCGTCTTATTGAAAAAACTGATCAAATTCGCTTTGGCGATCTTGTCGCCGCTACGCAAACTGGTCAGATTTTCTTCTTTACTACTTTCAAAAAGAAAAACACTCTTTTCGAAATCTGGTCGCCGCTTTTTCTTTTTGGCTTACCAGTCAAGAATAATCTTTATTGATTCTAATCCTGAGCTTTTATAGCAATAGTATTACAGTTAAGCTTTTCAAAAAAAATCTGCGCGAATCAAAAATAATTACCTAGTTCCAGGTATTTACCACCGCGTGCAATTAGGGCGCTCTAGTCGCCATTTATATGATATTTGACATTTCGACCAGTGTCGAAACGTCAAGTGTCAAGTGTACACAACACCCTCTCTCTTTGGGAAAAAAAATTTTCTTTTGTATGAAAAGAAAATTTTTCAATTTTAAATTTTAGATTCGCACATTACAATTTCATATAATTTGAGGTTTTTATTAATTTTGTTCTGCCTTAATTCTATTATTTCATTTTTCGTTAATCGAAATGTTATATACATTATAATTTCATATAACTTGATGCTATTCTTAATCTAATTCTATTTGATTCGTGATTTCATACATATATATCTTTTCTTGATGTTTTTTATTTTGACTTAATTTTAACTTGTAGTGTACATATTGTTTGATTCTATTTTATATTTTCATGCTTTTTTTTTTTTTTTTTTGTTGATTGTGAAAATTTATATTTGTATGCTTATAGTTTATTCCACTATTATTCTTGTCTGTGGCTTGTATAACTTTAACAAATTGTTGTGATATCTTTTACATTTGTTGTTTATTAAGATATCTGAATTTACGCCATCTCTGAATTTAATTTCGTATGGTCCGTGGTATGTGTTTTGTAATTTCTTTCTATTCATATTTCGTACTAGTACTAAATCTCCTACTTTCAAATTCGATGGTTTTGCAAAATTGTCTAATTTAAGTTTTCTTTCGTGTTTTACTCTATCGATTATTTTTCGTGCTAGACTGATACTATTTTTTAACCTGAGTTTTAGTTCATTAGCATAATTATCTATATTGTTTATTGGTTCATCTTTTTCTATTATGTCTTTAGGTAGATGAGGTAATCTGCCGTATACTAGTTCGTATGGAGAGTATTGTGTATCTACATGGGGGCTAGTGTTGTATGCAAAAGTATAGTAAGGTACCCATTTATCCCATTCGTAATCATTGGTAAAGTTCAATAAATATTCGTTTAATACTCTGTGATTACGTTCCACTGTCCCGAGTGTTTCATGGTGATAGGGTGTCGAGAATACTTGTTTTATTTTTAACATACTACAAATGTTTGCCATTAGCTCATTGGTGAATTCAGTTCCATTATCTGACTTCAGTTTTTTGAAAAGGCCATGTTTTAATATTAATTGTTCAACCATTGTTTTCGCGATAGTTTTAGCGTCTTTTGATTCTATTGGGTAGGCAATAACATATTTTGACAATTCGCACTGCATTGTTAGTATATATCTAAAATTGTTGCTCAACCTAAGTGGCCCTACTGTGTCTATGACGATTGTTTCAAATGTGTTAGCAGGTGTGTCTGTTATAATTTGGTTTTCTTTTATATGTTTTGTCTGTTTATTTTTAGCACAAGTTTCACAATTGTTAATAAAGGTTTTTATCATTTTGTTCATATTTTTCCATATGTATTTCTGTTTGAGTTTTAATATAGTTTTTCTCACACCTAAATGTCCTCCTATGGGTGTTGTATGGTAATCATTTATCAATTTAAATTGTATTATCTTATCTGTTATTCTTTTGGGGGGTTTGTATATTATAATTTTCAGAGTTTTTTTGCCTTTTGATTGAGTACACTGTTGTAATTTATTGAATATGTCTTTGAATTCGTTTTTCCCTATTATGGTAAATATTTCATCAGTTTCTTTTAAGTATATCATTGTTATATTTCTCCTTGTCACTATTGACGTCAGCTTCTCCAGTAACGAAACTAATTCCGATGGATTATCACTGCATTCAATTTTAACTTGGTTATTTTCAATGTTTATCTTTGTATTTTTCCCCGTTTCAAATTTTAGGTTTATTAAATTTTTTATGTCAGCCATCAATTCGCTGTTCCATATATACGTTTCATTTAACTTTGTGTTTTGGTTTGGTTCATGTGCTTCTATCGTTGGTGTGTTGTATTTCTCTCTGGTCATGTTTCTTGTGACTGCTAATATATTTTTGTTCTTAACGTTATGGTCTTGTTTCGGGATCATTTCTTTTAATGAATCTGAGCTTAACTTGATGCGTGATAGTGCATCCGCATTGACATTCATTTTTCCTTTTCGGTATATTATGTCGAAGTCATAATCACATAAATCGACTCTTATGCGTGTCATTTTTGATGATGGGTTTTTGTGTGTGAATAACGATATCAGTGGTCTATGGTCAGTGACCACCGTAAATTTATTTCCAAAAAGATAGGGTTTGAAGAAATTTATTGCCCAATGAATCGCCAGTAATTCTTTTTCTATTGTAGATTTGTTTATTTCGTGTTTAACGAGAGTTCTACTCGCGTAAGTTATGGGTAAGTCCTGTCCTATGTCACCTTGTGACAGTACTGCGCCTAACGCATAGTCCGATGCATCCGTTGTGACTATGAATGGTTTGCTAAAGTCCGGGTATTGTAGAATTGGTGCATTCATTAGTTTGCTTTTAAGCAATTCGAATGTTGTTTGGCATTGCTGTGTCCACTTAAATTCAACTTTCTTTTTTAGTAGATCGTTTAGACATTTCGTTATTTTAGCAAAGTCGGGGATGAATCGACGGTAATAATTGGCGAATGCGACGAATCTTCTGACTTCGTCTGGATTTGTTGGTACTGGGTACTTTTTTATTGTATCTAGTTTTCCGGGGTCAGTGCGAACTCCATCCTTGGTTATCAAATGTCCCAAGTAAACCACTTCGCTTCTCAGGAAATTGCATTTTTTAGGGTTCAATTTAAGATTGTATTTTTTCAATCTTTCAAGTACTCGTACTAAATTTGAATTATGGTGTGCTAAGCTGCAGCCGAAAACAATTATATCATCTACATATAGAAAAGCTGCTGAGTCCAGTCCACTTAGAGCTATGGTTAGCATGCGTTGAAAGCTGTTTGAAGAAATTGTCAAACCGAATGGTAGTCGTTTAAACTGGTAGTGCCCTTTGTTTGTTGAGAAAGCTGTCAATGGTCGTGACTCTTTCGTAAGCTCTATTTGATGGAATGAACTTGTCATGTCTAAAGTAGAGAAATATTTAGCTCTCCCCAGACTATCTAGAACATCTTCTAGCCTTGTTAGAGGGAATTTATCGTTGACTATTTTCTTATTTAGTGCTCTAAAATCAACCACTAGTCTCCATTTATTTGCGCCTTGTTCACTTTTCTTCGGTGTTAGAAGTAATGGTGAGTTATAGGGGCTGGTTGAATTTTCGATGACCTTGCTGTCTAACAATTCCTGTACTTGTTTATTTATTTCGTTAATATGTGTATGAGGTAACCTGTAGTTCTTTATGTATGTCGGTGTGGTATCTGTAACTTGTATTTTTTGAGTGTAGAAGTTGTTTGTGGATAAAGCTTCACCTTCTAAGTGGAATATATGCTGGTATGTTTTAAGAATTTCTAGTAGAGACTTTTGGTCTTTCGCATTCAGATGATTTATTTTAAAATGTTTTAATATGTCTTTAAATCTTTGTTCGTCTCTGATGTTTCGAGCTACTGATTTACTTGTTTCATAAGTTTTGAAGTTTCTTAACGGTTCGGTTTCAATTTTAAAATTTTCGAGTATTACCTCTTCTTCATTTGTGTTTAATATCTTAATGTGTTTTACGCCTTTTACTGGAATTATTGAACTGGCTATATAAACTCCTGGTTTAATTTCTTTATTTGTGGTTACACTATCTTCCTCTATATTAATATCGATGGGACATACGTATTCACACCTTGGTGGTACTGCAACTCTATGTTTTCTTGTAGCAATAGGTATAGTATGGTCTTCATAATTTATATTCATTGTTATTGTATATGTTTCATAGCTTATTCTTGCTAATTTTTGGGTAAGAAAATCCCTTCCTAATATTCCGTCCGTAAGAATTGGAAAATCAGATTCCACTATTTGAAATGGAAAATTGATGTTATTTCCATCAATACTCAAATTTAAATTAGTCGTTCCAATCGACTGTATTTGTTCCTCGGTTATTCCGGAAAATTTACATCTTTTGTCTTCATTTATGATTTGATCATCCGGAATCGCACTTGCTTTACATAGTGACACATCTGCTCCAGTGTCAACCAATAATTTTAAATATTTTCTATTATCTTTGCAGTAAATTGAGACATAATTTTCGAGCTGTCTGTTAAGTAGTAATATTTTTTCTGTCTTGGTCCCGGGGTCAACTTTTATTGTTCGTTGTCGCTGGCCTCCGGGCTCATCGCGTTTCCCTGGACTATATTTATTCGTTGTCTCCTCTCATTGAAATTTCTGTTATTGGTTCTGCTGTTATCATAGTTTCTGTGATTTCGATTTACTTCATTTCCCCTTGAGCTGTAATTGTTTCTAGTATTATTGTTATTTCTATAATTATTATTTCTATTAGTATTATTTTGATTCCACTCGTTATTTCTATTATTATAAGTGTTTCTGTTATTTCTGTAATTATTTGCATTGTTCATTTCACTTGATCTTGAATTATAATTGTCTCTATAATTTCTATTCTGGTTGGTGCCGTAATTCCTGTTATTGTTATAGCCATGAGACGTGTTATTACTATTAAATGTGTTTCTACCATTATGGTTATATTGTTGGTTATAATTCGGTCTTCTATTAATATACATTACATTTTCCGGTGTTCTATTACTCGTTTCAAATTCAGTTGCGATCTGTATCGCTTCTATGAATGTCTTAGGTTGCGCAGCAAAAATAGTAGGTTTAAGAGTTTCATTTAATCCATTTTTGAAAATTGTAAGCGCGTAAGAATCATTAGACTTTACTATCACTGCCTTTTCTTGTGCAGTTGTATTTTGTCCTAGACTATTTATTTGGATATCGCTCAATTCACTAATGAGCTCTGACAATTTTTCTCCATATTTTTCTACAGTTCCGCGTTGCTGTAGCTGACCCAATTGCGTGTGTATTTGCTGTAATGTTTTCTTACTTTTGTACCTATTTTTTAAGTGTTTTTCTAGCGCTGAATAATTGTTTATTTCTAATGTACTTAGTTGTACCTTCACGCTTGCTCCTAACTTTACATTTTTAACAAAATTCAATAGATTCACTTTTCCTTCTTCATTAAGACTTTCATTTAGTAACCCAACTATGGTTAAAAATGCATCCACTTCTTTTGGGTTTCCATTGAAAGTTGGTATTGATTTTAAAGCTATTTCTATATTGAAAGTTCCCATTTTATTTTCTACTGCTTGTTCTAATTTTTCCTCTAATAACTCTTTCGCTACGCTATATTTATCTAAGAATATTTTTCGCAATTCTGAACTATCTTCTGTATCTAGTACTCTTTTCTTCAAATCTTCGATATCACTTAATTTTTCTACTATGGTATCGCTTTTGTATACCCTTCCCGGAGTTTTTTTTAAATTAATTATAATTTTCGAAATGGCATTTATCTGCTCTTCCATTTAAAAAATAATGTTCATACCATGGACCATTTTGTTTCAAAAAAAAAAATTTTTTGTATTCTAATAAAAATATACTGTTTTCTGTTTAGTTTTCATTTATTATTTTTTTTTTTTTTTTTTTAACTATAATTCATAACAATAATTCATTTTCATTTATTTAATTTAATTCATGCGTTCTAACTGATTTTATGTATATATGTTCATGTTTTTATATTTATGTTCGTTTATATTTGTTTTTTTCTAATTCGTTGGTGATGTCCTCTATCTGTTGGAACAACTCGCCTTGTCGTTCCCAGGGTGGTGGATTTTCTTCGTTTGTTGCTGCCCTTCTAAGCGCCGCTCGGAGCCTCCTCAAATATACAATCCTTCCTCCGCGTTTTTTTGTCTTCCTTCGGGTGTCCTGATATGGTATTTCCGTTCGTTTTAGTTCGTCCTTCCGCGCTTGGCTGATCCGCGGATCCTCCCGTGGTTGAGGTCCTCCTTCTTTGGGAAGGTTGGACTCTAAATTCCCTTGGTCCGCCGTTGGCAGGATCGCCATGTAATAGGTCTTCCCGTCTACTGGTATCTCTGTCCACTGGTAGAACACAGACGAAAAGAACTGCTCAGTTAGCTCAGGCGATCCAGTCGCCGCTACTCAAATAAGTCAGATTTTCTTCTTTACGTTCTATAGAAAACTGATCAAATTCGCTTTGGCGATCTTGTCGCCGCTACGCAAACTGGTCAGATTTACTTCTACTCGTCTTATTGAAAAAACTGATCAAATTCGCTTTGGCGATCTTGTCGCCGCTACGCAAACTGGTCAGATTTTCTTCTTTACTACTTTCAAAAAGAAAAACACTCTTTTCGAAATCTGGTCGCCGCTTTTTCTTTTTGGCTTACCAGTCAAGAATAATCTTTATTGATTCTAATCCTGAGCTTTTATAGCAATAGTATTACAGTTAAGCTTTTCAAAAAAAATCTGCGCGAATCAAAAATAATTACCTAGTTCCAGGTATTTACCACCGCGTGCAATTAGGGCGCTCTAGTCGCCATTTATATGATATTTGACATTTCGACCAGTGTCGAAACGTCAAGTGTCAAGTGTACACAACAATATATATATATATATATATATATATATACATATATACATATATATATATATATATATATATATATATATATATATATATATATATATATATATATATATATATATATATATGTATATATGGAAATATGAATTTTTGGCCGAATCGATTTTAATACTAATGTTCTTCGAACCTTTCTAGAATCTCCGGTAGCAGGCTTTAACGAACAACACCATCACTCCAACGTAAACCGTTTATTTTCTTCACATCAAATTTGTTTTGTTTTCGTACTCGTACAGATAATTCCTGGTACGGAAAAGGAGGTGCAAAGTGATAAAATACTGGTTGTATTGAGTCAAATGAAAATATGGCAAGTTCTTTCACAAAATATTGTCCATTGTTGCCACAAACAACCTGGATGTTGAAAACAAACTCAGACATGCTTTCAGGAAGATGATTAGAGATTGAATAAGAAACATTTTTCGGTTTCAAAGGCATTTATATACAGTTTATTTCGTGATGTATGGTAAGTTTCCTAAATATACAATGAATAATTATGGTAGATATATAGATGTTAGCTTAACTTTGGTTTTTTATAACCGAAAGGAAGATAAAAATGTTCTTTCGTAATTACTCTTTTGTCAAAGGTAAATTGTAAATATCTCTTCTCGGGGGCAGAAATAACAACTCCCAGTCGTTTTCGTTTAATTTTCCGCTCATTCAAAACCCAAATTGGTTCTTCCTCATCTGGACCGATTACTAGGGATTTCAGTCTTTTTGGTATTACGCCTACCAGGATTTTTCTCAATCAATTATTTCTCTAAACTGTTGCGACCGACTGAACTCTGTCGAGCCGTCGTCAGTGCAGCATATATTATTTAGAGATTTTCCTTTCTCTTGCCCGGCGTGCCTTTTCCCAGCCGACTAGCTCAGCCTGGCGTGGGTTTACGGGCGGAAAATCTCTACGTGCTATGGCACGCAGACAGTACAACACTTAGAACCTGTTAAAGATCCATCAGTCAACGACAATCACAAATAGGAAGGGAAAGAAAAGGATTCGCAAGAATCATCATTTATTAATTTAGTTATAATTCATTAGGTATATAGAAACGGAAACTATCAAAACAAAAAAATCAAACTAAAAGCCACAAAAAAAATTAAAAAGAAAAACTGAATAACTCAAGCAGAAAATCATACTAAAATATTCAAGCAAACAAAAGTAAACATACAAATTAATTAATAATTTGGGTGGGATTCATTCATACCAGACCCCGGCCGGGATTTGTTCACATATATCATACAAGAGAACCAAAAAAGTTGAGTAATCAAATTTGAATAATCCAACTGAAATAACCTATTAAATTAATATTTTGTATACAAAAACTATCAAGATACTTATATATATAAATGTACATGCACACACACCAAAATTTTTCATAGAATATTTATGGTAAGAATATATATAGTAAATTTTCTGTAATTCATATCTATACCACATGATTTACTTTAACTTTTAACTATGTGAATGATTATATATTCCGTCTCCGTTGATATAATTCAAGAACTTTAATTATACATTAATTTTTTATACGCATTTCTTTAATTAGTGAATAAAATCTGGTTGAAAAGTTAACTATTTTATTATTCATAAAAGTTCTTCTTGTGATTTTTGTCAAACGACTAATTATTTGGCCTCCACTCACGAACTTGTCCAACTGAAAATCGTACCTATGAAATTAAGCTCCGTTCTACACCATCACCTGCTCTTCTGCAATCGTTCTCCCCTTGTGATTTTGTGACATCGTCACTGTCGTTGAAGACCCAGATAGTCTGCTAGACTTCCTTTCCTTCAGCCACTAATTCAACGATATACCCTTCTTGCGAAGATCTTTCGTCTTCTCCACTATCAGCTCGGTTGTTGTCCCCTTAGTGCTTCCCAGCTTCAACTTGTGTTTAACATGCAAAATTAACGTTTTTTCCTTAATTTCAGTATTAAGTTCTCTAATCGCCAATATTCATCACTGTCCTAGTTTCACTCTCCATACTAGAATTCTTAACTTAAGTGTCTCAATGATCACTTTGTACTCGCAAACTTTCTTAACTTTCACTATATTTTCAAACAAATTTTATTAACTTGCACATTACTTTTTCTTTAATTTCTTTTTTCCCGCTTAAAAATTCTTGAACGTTCTTCCTCTCTTAATACAAAACCAACGGTTATATTCTGAATTTTCAACTGCTCAAATTCTCCAACCTTCTACTTTCACTTTCTACCCCAGAATGCCTTCCTTCTTTTCCAGTTCATACTCAACTCCCCATTTTTCTTTGTTTGAAAAAATTTTCACTATACCGCTAGAGCGGTTTATTTCCAATTTCACATTTTCACGTGATTCCAAACCATTAGGGCATCACCAAAATAACAGATTCAGAAATCAACCACCAGGTTCGCTGAGTTTTCGCGCAGTGTTTGGAGTTCCAGCTGTCAGCGCCATTGTTGTATCAGTTGCTGCATCGATCATTTGTGGTTGCGTGGTGGCGGGAAGTAATGAAATACCTAATTGGATACTAGCCGAAGGTGGTCGGACGTTCTCCTTCTGCAACTCTTCAGGGAAATCCGCTTGAATGTAAGTCCAGTGCATTTGATTTACAAGTCCATTTACGTGACTTGCTTTTCATAGCCAATTTCCAAAGTGTTTATGACAGCAAGGACATACCAGAAAGAAAGTGATTTGCTGGGAGTCTCTGCACTTGTCCTGAACAGATTGCCCGAAATCATTTACGCTGGACTGGATATTTAAGCTTCGATGTCAGTACTTGATCGTATACCGGTACTTGTTTTTGAATTTTCACTTTCGCTATCGTTCCAATCACACCGCTTCGAGTTTTGACGTTTAGCCAGGCGGGCAAACTGAGATTTAGCGAGAATGCAAGTGCGATACGCACAATTTATGTTTACACTTAGTTCAGCCCCTTAGTTCAGACTTGTCCAAGATCGTCTTTGGGGGGGAAGTTTGATGTTTAGTAGTGGCAAAGGGTAATTGCTGCCAAAATTTTTACAACCTTGCTGTGTAGGAAGTCACCACGAACCATGCGCTGCACATTTAGCGCCGTTGTGGGCGTTCAAAAGGAAAATTCTCAACAAAACAGATGTCTTTTCTTTCGTTGAAAGATTTTATTAAGGCATCTTTCCCTTTCTCACCTGTACAGTTAGCACGCCATCCACTGGACTCCTGCTTTATTTTCAAGAATGTATTGACATATTTGGAAAACAATCCTCCACTCTTGGTTGCAGGATCATACATACATTTATACCTTTTTTCAACAGCTAACGACACTTCGGGTATAATTTTTATTTATTTTATTTTCAAAGAATTTCGTCTAATACAGACTAGTAGTTTTTACAGATATAAAACTTACAACAAATCAGTCAAAATGGACTGTTTTTGGCTAAGCTCTTTTTCAAAGATGATACAGATAAATTAAAATCAAATTGATGATAATCATCGTTGAAATTTCTTTTGATGCACGAAACGGGCTCATTTAAGGCGTAGTTGATCCGATAGGCAGGGACAGATAAAATGTTGACTTGTCTCATTCTGTGACCCTTGGTATTGAGGCCAAATAAACCTAAAAGGTTTTCACATGAAATGTTACCCATGAGGATCTTAGCAGCAAAGATAGTTTTGAAATTTTCACGTCTCTTATTAAGTGTATTCATGGCCAGTAAGTTAAGTCGATTAATGTAAGGAGGCAAGTGAAGAGGATCTGACCAAGCAAATTCACGCAAACAAAACCGAAGAAATTTTTTCTGAATGGACTCGATACGGTCCACATAAACCTGCTGATAAGGCGCCCAAACTATACACGCATATTCAAGTATTGGTCTTACTAACGCACAAAAAAGAATCTTAGTAAGATGTATGTCATGAAACTCTTTGGATCGCCTCCTCACAAAACCCAAGGTAGATGAAGCTTTTGATAAGATGGCGTTAATATGATCGTCAAAAGTAAAAGAATTGTTTAGAAGTACTCCTAAATCGAGTACTTTGTCAGAATATCTTAAGGGGATACTATTCAAAGAGTATTCAAAGCTCAACGGATTAATTTTACGCGTGTACGAAACAACGGTACACTTGTCAATATTGATTACTAATTTATTAAGGTCACACCAGGTCGTGAGGTTATTAAGGTCAGCTTAAAGTTCCAAGCAGTCGTGAATATTAGATGCCTTTTTAAAGATTTTGGCGTTATCAGCATATAGTAAAATTGATGAATGTTTCAGAACAGCAAGGACATACCAGAAAGAAATACCCAATTGGATCGCTAGTCATTTATGTATAAAAGAAAAAGTAGAGGTCCTAAGTGACTACCTTGAGGAACACCAGATAAGACAGCAATTTCAGACGATAGGGCGCCACGGAAGGATACGCATTGGGTACGACATTCCAAATAAGATAA
Source organism: Nemotelus pantherinus (assembly GCA_963978885.1). Classification (NCBI taxonomy): domain Eukaryota; kingdom Metazoa; phylum Arthropoda; class Insecta; order Diptera; family Stratiomyidae; genus Nemotelus; species Nemotelus pantherinus. Next base: position 140,911,135 of record OZ022264.1, on the reverse strand, counting down.
TATCCAGGAAATAAATAGCTGAGGAAAGTTAAACGATGACAATTTACACAATAAAATGGAATGATCCAGCTTATCAAAAGCCTTCGTGAAGTCAGTGTAAATACAGTCTACCTGAAATCCTGCCTCGATTGATGGGATAACAATGTTGGAAAACTCAAGCAGGTTGGTAGTTGTGGATTTGCCTTTCAAGAAACCATGTTGGAAAGGAGATAATATGGATTTACTATGAAACGCCACAGCATTCCTGATTATCGCTTCAAATAGTTTAGCAACACATGGAAGTTTTGCGATGGGACGATAATTGCCTACAACATTTCTATCGCCCTTTTTATGAATAGGTGTAACAATTGCGTATTTCCAACCACTAGGAAAAATACTGAGCGACAGAGAAAGGTTGAATAGGTAGGCAAGGATAGGAGACAGGGAGGAGATACAATATTTTAAGATAGCGCTAGGAATGCCGTCAGGGCCTGGTGTCAAATTATTGTCCAACTTCCTAGAAAAGGTTAAAATGGTATGGTACAAGTCTTTCATTCCCAAAGAAGAAGTTGGGATCATTGTCAAGTTGTCATTATAATTATTACTATTAGTAGAAGGTTCCGTATTATATGCGGTACGAAAATGATTAGCGAAACTATTGCTAATAGTTAATGGATCGGAATTGGCCATGTCGTCTGAGTTAAACTTGGTGAGATACCCATCATGGTATCTCTTAGAATTAATAAAATTCCAAAACCTTCTAGGCTGCTGTTGAAAAGTAGAATTAAGATTTCTAAGGTGAATTTGGTAAGAACTTTCGACCTCGGAGTGATAAATATTTTTCAACTCTAAAAAAACCAAAAAGTCAGAAACAGAACGAGACGAGCAATATCTTTTCCAAGCTAGAGTTTTAAAATTTTTAATATGGCGTATTGCCTTCAATTTCCATGGAACTTTATTGCAATTGTTAGGGAAAGAGACTGGTACGAACTGGGTAAAGCATCCAAAAAGAATTGAATGAAAATTGTACACTGCCTTATTAATGTCTTTTTCTAACAACACAGTGGACCAATCACACCCTGCGATGAGATCATTTAGTACATCCAAGTCGACTTTCTTAAAGTTAAATTGACACGGTGAGTTATGTAAAGTAGTGCTTAGAGATGTATTGATTTCGTAGATGATTAGAACTGGTTCATGATGTGATGAATCGCAGAAAGATGATGGACAGTGCTTGACCTCGGACGGGTAGGCGTTTGAAGTAAAAACTAGATCCAATAATCTTCCATGACTGTTCAAAATGCTGTTTACTTGGTTTAAGCCGCACGCAAGCATAGCGTTTATAAACTCCTCGGCGTATGGGCAATTACCAGGAGAAAAGGTTGGGGCTAATGTGAAGCCGTCGTCAGATAAGTTCCAAGTAATTCTGGGTAGGTTGAAGTCACCCATGAGGATGAGTTCATCTTTTCCATCTAATAGGTCACATAAATGATGAGTGGCGTTAAGTACTTGCTCATAACAAATCGATGCTGAATTAGGAGGGATATATAGAACTGCTAAATAGAGTTGCGCTATTCCCAGGTCCACACGAGCACAGACAAGTTCCAAGCTATCGGTATTTGGTATGATTACTTCTGATACGCGATCCGAACTGCGCACGGCAAGCAACACGCCCCACCTACCGGGGCGTCGAGTAAAAGTCCATGACGATCTTTACGGAAGACAGAAAACCGCGAATCAAATAGTTCTGTATTCAATATCTTCGCGCAGAGCCAAGTTTCAGTTAAAGCTACGACATGAAAGTCTGAAGAAAGATTGTACGTGTAAAATTCGTTAGCTTTAGATCGCATGCCGCTCATGTTGGCGTAGAAGATTGACATGTTTTCGAGTCGTTTTTTGACAGAGATTTACCAGCCGTGGCACGATTTCTTGGTGTGAATTCACGGACGATTGCGTTCAAAGGCCAGAAACTGGGCAGTGTGATGGTATTAAAGGAGCAATCCGGAACGATGACCTTAAACGATGACACCCGAGGATGCTGACCAATTTTCGCAACCGAAATGGAGTCAGAAGGTAAAAAGTTTTAAGTGTGGTGTAGGATGTCAATGATATTGTTTTTCACATCGTCGGGGGTAGTAGTTGGAGCAAGCCTTGATAAGAATAACACCCGAGGCTTCACCACACCATTGAGCTTGCAACTAAAAGTTTCAGCTCCGGATCTAGCAGGAACTGGGCGAGCGCTGTTTGTTTCGTGTGTGAGGAAGTTCGCATTTCCTTCTTTATCTGATTTTTCAGATTCTTCTGTAAGAATGATTTTCGTTGTTTCTACCTCTTTGTCACCTGCCGGGGAGTTGTCGATTGATTTAGACTGCTTGCGTCTTATCCCTCTCTCTTTATTCGATGCTTTTCTTGCACCTGTGATTGGGCTGCTATGGTCTAAGCTATCAGCCTGACAGGAGGAAGGATTCCTGGGTTTTGTATTTTCACGAGCGCCGTGAGGATTCTCTAAAACGTCAGTCTGGCAACTAGAAGTGCGGCGAGCAATGTTTAAAGATGACTTAGCGCAGCCACTCAGAGTCGAAAAGATCCTATCAACTTAGTCATTAAGTGACTGTAAGTGATTATCAGATGTAGGTGGCAAAAACTGTGCATTCGCTTGTTCCAGCGGTTGCAAATCTATTATTGATTCATTCAACAGTCCAGTTTTGCATTCTAGATTCTTAATTCTACCAAGAATAGCGTCGTATTTATCATTCCAACTAGAGATGCTGTCTTTAATGTATCTTATGTCGTCCAGATGCGACCTGATGTCAGTCAAAGTTTCGAAAAACGGTGAGAGAGCTGAAGATATACCGTGTACTAGGCCAGCGATGGTGGAGCTATCATCCTTTAGAGCTTCGCTGGTAGTACATACTTGTTGGATGTTAGCGTTGGTTAAATTAAGCAACCTCAAGACGTGACACGGCTTTATTTCGCTGCACTCCTGACAGGTAAATGTCGAAGATGCCTGCGGTCTCCGTGCTGATTTGACCATCGCATGCGAGCTTTCTATTGGCTTATCGCAATACCCACAGGCCACGGGGCATTGAAGGGCGGAGCTGCCTGCTTCCATTTTCGTTTATCAAGCCGAACAGTATGCTTGACGGTGCTATAAAAGCTTATAAAAGTAGAAAGTAATTGAGCAGCCAAAAGCTCGTAAAAAGTCGGTGCGCCAAGAGATATGCAAATTTATCAAGCTCGGTGCGTAATTAAAGCACAAAACGGAGCTGGACACATTCACTACTAACATTTATGTTTTTCGGGTGAATAGCGCCAAGAGATATGCAAAATTGTCAAGCTCGGTACATTATCAAAGCACACAACAGAACTGGAAACATTCACTGCTAAGTTTTAAGTTTTTCGGGTGAAGAAAAATTTGAAACAAAGAGACACAAGTGTTTGATGATTCCCGATGACACCAGACGAAGATCACAAAAGATGCAAAAGAAATGAGGACACAATCATTGAGCACGCACTTGACTATGAAAATTTTCAGTTAAACACAGATAAATTAGTCGAAAAAATAGAAATATACGAGACCAATCGAGGAACACAGCTATGACGCGCACGAGCTTTCGCCGATGATTTATCTATGTACCAGTGATCTGACGCTCCTCATCTGTATGAATACATTCGGATATTCGAGTTAACTCGGCACATTTTCGACCGAGTGTAAAATACAGTTTTGAATTAGTTCTGAATGGTAGTACAGGTAGGTGTAAACTAGTTGGCGGAATGAAAGAACAAGTGATGAATTCGTGCATCAAGAGTATATCTGAAGATTGGGGAACATTGTTCCAACGGTAGACTTTTGGGTGTCCTATAGGATATGGAGAGTACTTGTTAATGTATGGGTACAAACCAGTAAAATCAAGATATAGTATAACTTGGTTCTTTTCCACTTCATGGTACAGTTTGAAAACCTCGGTACGTCCTCCGAAAACTGCATCTCGATGACTAAGCGGTAGTATTATATTCGATACAACCTTAATTGACTCTTGATCCACTACAGGGTTTTCCTTCAGGAACTTACGGAACTTGCACTCCCAAGTGTATTCTGAGTTGTATCCACTTCGTTTGATCATTTCAATTCTTCTTAGAGTACTCTCATATATCCGAGATGACGTCTGAACTAGGTTATTACTAGACATCTCTTTTATTTTGAAACAATCTGGACATCCATGATAGAATCACCCGTAAAATTCATAGACCGTATCTGTTTCCGAACCAAACCCGTTTACTAACAAGCCGCTTCTTCTTAGGCTCACCTCACCGCCGTTGTTAGCAGATGCTATTCAACCAGTCACTTGAGATCCCTGCCAGGCAATCCACTTTGCGCCAATAAATGACTGATTTTTACCTTTGTAGTAGCCGTTAGGAGGCATTACGCCCAAAGTGTTTTCTTGCAAGAAATTTTTCTTAGAGGTGAGCATGCAGGCGGACACTATGGTTATAGACTCTGTAAAAGGATTGATCTGAGTAATACTTAAAAAATCACGCATAAATTGGGTACAACCCAAGTGTTATATGTCCGCATCATTTCTGCAATACGTTTACATTTCTTCTTTGTTATTAAACACACCATCTGATGCAACGTCGTACCATTTTAAAAATTCTTCCCTCTCTTTAATCTTCATTGCTTTATGTCCATACATTTCTGGTGGAGGATATTTTCCAACATAATCGATATTCTCTATCGTATTGAAGAGGTATGGGTAATATCCCTTTGCATACTCCTTTAACCCAAATACGGATGGAAATTTCGAGTGTGAGAATGCTAGGAAATTTAAAGAGTCTATGAACGTCACTTGTCCACATTTTAATTTCATTATTTTGAACCAATCATAATAGGTTCTACATTCAACTTCCTCGTAAAAAGCTTGGAGATGACAAACTGTCTATCATACCCTTGAAAATAATGTGCTACACAGTACACGTTCGTGGCAAAAGATCTCTGCATTAAACAATAATCCACAAAGATTTTCATAACATCAATTTCGGTATTATATTGGAAGATATGCTCTCTTATACCACAAACACTGCAGTTACGCTTCATATCAGGGTCAGTATAGCAGTTTTGGCAAACTTGTTACCGTTATCAAACCTTTTTGTGTTCAAAACGAAGAGACCTTTGTTCCCAACCGGAACGTAAGGGCGGCGGTTTTCGGGCTGACTACGCTCACGTGAAGAAAAGGGGTGGGTGGGCGCCACTCGTTTCTGATCCGAAAACTCGCCGTCTGCCCGCCACTCAGAAACGAGAAGAGGGTGACGGGTTCCACCAAATAGCACCGCGTAAATTATCGCGAAGGAAAACTGTATCAACAATATCGCGGAAACACAAACACTTGTTTAACAATCTATAATCAAGCTCTATTCTTTCGTTTTTGCTTTGACTTATAACTAACACGATATATTCCTTAAAAAGCTACTGGTGCCAAAACTGATTCGTACACGAATTATATACTATTTGTTAAACACTTATTTCGTTCAAAAGTTCAAAGAAAATGTAGAAAATATAATAACTAAAGATAAAAACCTGGTAGATCCCTCGTTGGGGCCCTGATATATTCGACGCTCGCTATATTTTTCGTTCGTACGACCGCAGCTCCTTTTCATCGATGAATTTCCACTTCGCACTCGTTTCGACTAAGTATCTGCTACACTGGATCCAATCGTAGAATAAACTTTTCTTCGCAGCAGGCGCTTAGAAGATTAAATTATGAAACACTCCTCCAACGATGATCCCAAATCGATAAGTCCACTCCAATTACAATTCTCGTTCGAATTCCGAAAAAAAAGATATCAGTTAAGTCCTGGCGACCCTCGATCTAATGCACCTCCGAACGCTTACCAATTCCAAATCGAAAAGAAAGTCCCACCATCAGTTTTAGCGCTCGTGCCCCAAAATTTTCACACTTATCGGGACTTCTCTGACCCGTTGGGTGCACTAACCAGCGTTTCATTTCGCTCAAGTGGAACATCGCATCCACTTGTCGTCTGCATGTCCCAACTTGTGACAACAAATTCCCCGATCTTACGTCATCTGACTGGTTATGTCAATTTGAAATGTCAACTATCCAAAAGTGCAATTGTGTTGTGCCGCCGGTTCGCAAATTTACTTGTGATTTGCAACTGGCTTCGATTTGGTGTCGCCGTCGACCAAACTGCAGGTATGTACTATGTTCTTGGTTTAACTTATCATATATTTCGCGCATTCATTCGCTCCTTTGCCCTCGGCATTATCTGAATGTGCATATCGCATCAGTGCACCCAACCAAATTTGAACTATCGTGAAAATTACTGTTTACTTTCTATTTACGATACTATTTGCGTTCGGAGTTAAATTAAGTGAAGTTACTACTTCCGTGGTGTTCCTGTAACAATCTAAGATTTAGCTAAATACTCGTATATCGCTATCGTTTGCTCGTCGCCAGCTAAATTTGGGTCAAGTGTTGACCCAGGTCGGGAGTCGTCATCCTAAGTAATTGAAATCGCGCGCTGCTCCGCCGTACGTGTCTGTACGTCAGCATCTCCTGTAATGAGATGCCGTGGTCGTTCGTGTCGTATCTTTGATGCGAATATTTTAAAAATTTTCTTCCTGTGTTGTCGATTTCTGCAGTAAGGTATTGAGTAGATTACATATTCTGTATCGTCATCCCGTATGATCGATGTTTCGTGTCGTAACAATTCGTATCTTAATAACTAATGGCATGCCTATAGTAACACTAAACTACATTCAATTATGCGATCTTGGCTAACAATTGGTGTTTGAGTTTCACCTCCATCGGCCTCACTTCTGGAGGGCGGTGGAGGTTTTTTTTTATGTTTTTATACGGGCTTACGTTTCCAATTCGCGCGTACAATACTCGACCGTGACACCCCCCTCTCCTCAGAGAATTCCCTGGGAATTCTCGACGCTATTTCTCCAAGACACCGCGTGACACTATATTCTGATTCGAAGCTTGAGGTTTCGGTACGCTTTGGTTTCTCGTAAAATTTATTCCGGCTGTTGATATTCCCTATCTGAATTCTCGATCGCTCCTCGCGTCAACTGGGTGTTAAGCCCGACAGTCGCACCACACACTTTCACACTACAAATCACATATACAACGTATGTTCCGTCACCTTGGCGAGAGGTTAAGGTAGTTTTTATACCTAAACCGGGGAGAGATGACTATTCCGATCCAAGGAACTTTAGACCGATCAGCTTAACTTCGTTTATGTTGAAATGCCTAGAGAGACTTGTCGAACGACACATACGTACTACGGCACTTAGGTTTAACCCTTTGAATGATGAGCAACATGCGTACCAGCGAGGAAAATCATGCGAGTCGGCCCTTCATTCTTTGGTGGCCAGAGTTGAGCTGGATCCGATTGCTACTTAAGAACAGAGGCGACAAATGGATGCCCTCAAGGGGGCGTCCTATCACCGCTCCTGTGGAGTATGCTAGTCGACTCCCTGCTTAACGAACTGCAACAAGAAAGGCTGCACGCACAAGCTTATGCTGATGACGTGGCCGCACTGGCTGTCGGTGAAGATCTGAATGTGGTATGTAGAAATACACAGCGTGCATTGGATCTGATTGGCAGCTTGTGTTCGAGGCACGGCCTAACAGTGAATCCTGGTAAGACAAAACTTGTTTTGTTTACCAGGAAAAGAAAACTGAGAGGACTAGTGCTTCCAAACATGAAGGGTGTAACACTTCAACTTTCAGATGAAGTCAAATATCTTAGAGTAATCTTGGACAAAAAACTTCTCTGGAAGAAACATGTGGAAGTGAAGCTTACTCGTGCTATAAAAGCTTTCGGGCAGTGCAAGAGAGCTTTTGCTACCACATGGGGTCTAAAGCCTCGTGTAGTGATGTGGATCTACACAGCAATAATTAGACCGATGTTCACGTACGCATCGGTGGTGGACTATCGTGAGGCTATTGTTAAGTTAGCCACGCTGCAAAGGATGGTGTGCCTGGGTATCTGTGGTGCCGTGAGCACTACTCCGGGTGCGGCCCTTGATGCGCTTCTCAATTTGCCTCCTCTCGACATTCAAGTTCAGAGTGTGGCGATGAGCTCTACCCATAGACTAGCTCAGCTTGGCTTATGGGTAGGTGAGGACGATGTGGGGCACTGCTCTATTAGGAGTTCGATGTGTGAGATCTCTCTGATTCTCACGATGCCTTCGGACGCTCGGGTGCCCTTCCTCGACTTCAGAAGAAGGTACGAAGCAATTCTCTTAAGCAGAAGTAACTGGGAGGATCCAGATCTGTGTACGAGGGGATATTCGGAGATCTTCTTCACGGACGGCTCGAGGTCAGATAGTAGATCTGGAGCTGGTGTCTATCTACATTCATCGAATGGCAGATGGGCTTTCTCTCTTGGACAGCAGACTTCGGTCTTTCAAGCAGAAATATTTGCTATCCTGAGAGCTGCTTGAGAGATTGAAGAAAGATGGAGGGGAAAGAGCATTGCTATTTGCAGTGGCAGTCAAGCTGCACTGATGGCGCTGCGCAGACCTCTGACAAACTCGAAAATTGTCCAAGAGTGCAGAGCACGATTGAACTCTGTCGCCAGATTCAATAGGGTGCATCTGCTCTGGGTACCGGGGCACTGTGGTGTTGAGGTGAATGAAATTGCTGACGTCATTGCGAAGCAAGGTTCGGGACTTCCACTACGGGGCCCTGAACCCGCCTTGGGTGTGCCGACCGCATCTGCACGTGCCATTATTCGAAAGTGGGTAGATGATGCTCACAAAGATAGATGGACGGCTGCCGGTGTGGCCAGGCACACGAAGGTATTCCTTTCAGAACCCAACCGTGTGACTGCGGTATTCTTGCTCAATAAGGTATTCTGACTGGACACAACTGCCTAGGAGGACATATGTACCGAATAGGTGTTGCACAGGATGACCTCTGTTCATCCTGTCTAGAAGAGGCTGACTCTGCGGAGCATTTGCTCTGTGAATGCCCAGCGTTTGCGCGTCCCAGATATCAATGCTTTGGATGGGATGTTGCACGCTTGCAGACGACAGCCTCTTTTCCCCTATCAGTGATCCTAGACTTTCTCAAGAAGTCTAGGGAACTATGATAGGCAGGGGGAAATGAGTACAATGGGTCCTTTGGCCTGAGTGCTTAGCGGTGCCAATGCGCCTCTCCCCCAACTCACAATACACACACACACACACACACACACACACAACTTATCATGCATGCTTATGTGTCTCGACTAATACTCATAACTGGTGTTGGTATCTGTCCTTTTGGAATGCAAATCTCTGATGCAAGATGATCTCAATTTTAGGAAATCTACCCTACTAGACGGCCGGAGGGACACAAAAACCACAAACCATTAATCGAGAACACAAACCAAAAATAAAACGTCAAACGAGGAATAGGAATGCATAAAAAAAAATTCAGACAGCTACGGAATTCACGTCGAACTAATGGAATTTGATTTCATTTTTTTTCCTATAATAACACCTACTACTAACCCCTCAAAATTTATCTATAAACTAATACTGTGCCTACATCTACTAACCCTTTACCAAATATTTTTTTTTTTTTTACAACACTTAATCACGGAAGTTACTTAATAATATTAATTCTGTTATTGTAAAACTAACTCCCACCACCTTTCTTTTCCATTGCTTATCGCGCTGGCATCCCACGACCACAGAGACTAATGGCAAACCTTTCAAAAGAAACGTGTATCTAAATTCAAAACCCGTCACCAAAATTCTCGTTAATCACGTTCGCCTTCCACATACATTTTGAGGTCTTTCGCATGCCAAGTGCCTGCATTTTTACCATTTCCGTCGACCAATTCGTATGTCCACGCTGATGTCTTCCTTCTCAGTGTGAAAGGTCCGATGTACGCCGGGGCTAATTTAGCTGAAAAATTTTTACTAGCGTCCGACAATACGTAATTCCTCCGCCAAACTCTTTGTCCCACCTGAAAGTTCTCTGTGCGTCGGCGAAGGTCCTACCGCTTCTGACTGGAAACCGCTGCCCATTTCATCCTCTGGACCACCTCCTCCCGTATCTTTCCCAAATTTATTGCGTTTTTGACTGGTGAAAACGCCTCTTGCACTCCTGCTGGCCGCTGCACTTCCTCCCTTAACGTGACCATTTCTTTCCCAAAGTTTAGAAAGTAAGGAGTGAAGCCCGTGACTTCATGCTTAAACGTTCTCAGCGCACACGCGATTTTACTCAGGTATTGGTCCCACGAGCGATGGTTCTCTGACGCGTAACATCTCAACATGCATTTTATGTCCTGATTACGGCGCTCCGCCGGGTTGGCCAGGGGATGGTACAGCGCGGTGAAACATATCTTAACGCCATACTCTTCCACCGCCCGCTTGAACTGCTTTCCCCGGAACTGCACCCCATTATCGCATATCAGAGCTCTTGGAACTCCATACACCAAGAAGACGTTCTCTTCCAACAACCGGAAAACAGCCGATGACGTCACTGTCCGTACTGGTAGTATTATTGAGTACTTGGTGACATAGTCCACAATTGTGAGAATGTAGGTGTACCTAGGTAATGGTCCCACTAGATCCACGCTGACCAGTTCCCATGGTCATTTGGCCTCGCCAGCCCTCGCAGACATCAAGCCGATCGGTGATTTTCTCTCCACCTTGCAGGCTTGGCACACGTTACAGGAACGTACATATTTCTGTATGTCTCTCCGCATCCGGGGCCAGTAGAAATTTTGGGCAACGCGAGCCAACGTTCGAGTAGCACCAAGATGTCCCGCCTTCGGGTCGTCGTGACACCGGTACAGTATGGAACCCCTTTCCGTTTTCGGAACTACCCTATTCCAAACCGGGTTGCCGTCCCTCTCACTCCCACAGCCTAGTAGTTGCTTCCACAGAGTATTCTCGATCACTTTCCAATTAGCAAACTTACGCGGATCGCTCCGAACCTTCTCCACCATTTCCACAAACCATCGCTCTGGCGCCGGGGAAGTCGCTATGTCTCCCACCTCCGCAACCGCTCGAGACAGTGCGTCTGGCACCAAATGCTCCTTCCCTTTCCGATGAACGATCTCAAAGTCAAATTGCTGGAGGCGTACTGCCCATCTCGCCAACCTGCCAGACGGGTCCTTCAGCTTGTTTAACCAGACAAGGGAATGATGGTCGGTAATCACAATGAAATGCGTACCCTCAATGTATGGCCGTAGTTTCTCTATGGCCCACACAACCCCTAAGCACTCCCTTTCGGTGACAGAATAATTCCTCTCCCGCCTCGACAAAGCCCGACTCAAATAGCAGACCACTTTTTCTCCTGATGGGTGAGCCTGACTCAAAACAGCCCCTATTCCGACATCCGATGCATCCGTCTGCACTTTAAAGGGGAGGTCGAAATCAGGGCAGGCTAATATCGGCGCGGCCATAAGTTTCTGTTTGCACGCGACAAAAGCCTGCTCACATATATCTGACCACATAAACTTACGTCCTTTCTTCAAAAGATCATTTAATGGCGCCACAAGAGTGGCGTGATCCGGGATGAAACGTCTGTACCACGACACCATACCGAGTAGTTGCCGGACTTGTTTGACTGATGTCGGTCTAGGAAATCCCTTAATCGCCTCTACCTTCTCGGGGTCTACATGCAGGCCTCTTTCATCCACTAGGTAACCTAAATACCGCAACTGAGCCCTACAGAATTGGCATTTCTCTTTCGATACTCTTTCGATACTTCTTCCCTCAACCTAGAAAAGACCTCTCGCAGTACTTCCAAGTGTCGCTCGAAAGTTTCCGTGACAATAATGATATCGTCTAGGTAAGTGAAAACGAAAGGTTCGAGAGTAGGCCCCAATACCGTATCAATTAACCTTTGCCAGGTGGCTCCTGAGTTGTGGAGACCAAAAGGCATGCGCCGAAAATGAAATAAACCCCTACCCGGCACGGTAAAGGCAGTGTATTGTGGAGATTCCTCCGCCATGGGCACTTGCCAATACGCCGATTTCACGTCAAGCGTCGGCAGATATTTTGCATTTCGAAGCTTTTCGAGAGTTGCCGAGATATAAGGTAGCGGATACGCATCTTTTTCCGACACTGCGTTTACTTTGCGAAAATCGACGCAAAATCTGTAGGAACCGTCATTTTTACGGACCAACAAGATCGGGGAGGACCAAGCACTTTTCGATGGCTCAACCACTCCGATTCGCAACATGTCATCCAATTCCAGGTTTATGTGTTTTTGAACCGCGGGGGAAACGGGATAATACCGCTGCTTGATTGGTTCTGATTTTGTCTTTAAGACGTGGCTGACAGACTTTGCGCAACCAAAACCATCCCCCATCAATTCAAACTGTTGCTCTAATAGCTCCGACGGAATCTTCACCTTACCCTGCGTCAAGTGTGACCAACCTCGTAGCGCTTTCCCGGTTCCTGACTCTACAGTGCCCACGGAGGTCCATTGTTGCCCCATCATGTCAAGCACGACTCCAAAAAGCTGCCAAAAATCTACTCCTAGGATTACCTCTCGTGGAATTGCCGCGATCACCAGCACTACTATCACATATTTACGACCCTTTAAACTGAATTCCAACCTTGCCACACCATCCACAGCGCACGTCTCTCCATTTGCCAGCCGCACCTCCTCTACTTTGTCTCGGTCCAAAATCAACCATTTGGCTTCCAACCGTGACCATCCCTTCTCTCCCAAGATCGTTCGACTCGCGCCGAATCCAGAAGCCCCTCCATCTCCACACCTTCTACCTCAACTTGTAAGTGCGGCCGACTATCCTCGCCGCTTCTTACTAAGGCGTAATCCACGTCCACTGAAGGAATCAGTTGCGGCGGCCTCGTCCTCGTGCTCCCTCTGCCACTTAGTAAGCACGCCGGTCGTTTCCCGAGTCCCGATGGTCCGCACGTGCTCGCGCCACTGGCTCCCTCGCTCTAGCTCGGCACGTGGGACATGCTGCTCGCATCACTCCTTGTCTGCCACACCCGAAACATCGTCTAGGCTCTGTGCACTCTCTAGATAGATGACCATCCTTCCGACAATTCCAACATTGCACCCGCCCGGGCCCGGTCAGTACGGCTAACTGCCCCGAAGTCTCTGCTCCCACGTATGCCAAGTCTGGCTCCAAACAGCGTCGGGATCGCGTATGGGGTGGCATAAACGCTGCTACTGACGCTTTGGTGGCATCCAATGTCCATCCCATCCTCACTAACTCAGCTACTGACGTGATAGGCGTTAGACTCAACTACTGCTGGTAGAAAGGGCCAATGTTTCTACGCAGCGTTCTTAACTTTTCCTCTTCCGAGCAGTTGGTCCTCAACCGGCTGAACAGACGCTCCATTACCGCCACGTACACTCCCATTGACTCGTGTTCTCACTGGGTGCGGCGTCGGATCTCATCACGCAGGCGATCCTCATAATCTGCAGGCAAAAACTCTGCCTTCAGTTCCTCCACAAGCTCATCCCAGCAACTGACCAAGTCACGATTCGCCCGGAGCCAAATGAGAGCCTGCAATTCAAAGAGATCCACTGCTGCTCTAAAAAGTTGCGGCTTTCTAAGTCCCCTGGCCTGCTATAACTCCTCCACACGCTCCAAAAAAGCACTCACTGACCCTGTCGAATCCCCACTGAATTTAATTCCCCATTTTGCCACTTCCGCCAGGCTCGAAGCTCTCGCCGCCTGCGGTGGAGACATCACCGGGACATTATTCGCTGTCTCATCTTCGCCATCGCTGGATTCTCCTGTTTTCCCGACCAACGTTCCCATCGAGATTATCAACCGGTTCCGCAACATCTTCGCGCCCTCCTTCTGTTCCTGAGTGATTGCCTGTACGTTACCTAGCCGGCGGAAACCAAACTCAATTTTCACTCTCGCTTTAATATAGTCTGAAGAGGTCTGATCCCCCGCAACTCTTGCTACCAAGTCTTCGATTTCCGACACTTTCGCGGACAGTTCCGAAAAATCCGTATCATACTCGTATGGATACGCTGCCTCCACGTAGGACGTGTCCAACGCCGCCTCTGCCTTTAACGTAGCCCTCAACGTCTTCCGCATATTGTCGACCGTATCCTGTGGAAAGCCCCGATTAGCGAGCTCATATGTGAGCTCGTCCTTGCTTAAGCGATCAACTAAAATCTTCATCGCACTGAACTCAAAAAGAACAAATTCCTCTCAGACTGGCCAGTAGTCAACGAAATCACCAAAACCGCACTTTCTAAATGGTTTATCCCTAAATTCCAATGTAACTAGTTCCTAGACCCAGAAAATCTAAAATCAAACCCCCCCAGTGACTAAAATACCAAAAACGTGATAGATCAGTGCTCGCCTTTTCGCTCGATCCTCTATTCACGCTCTCTACTCCCGCACAGTTCTGTCCTGAAAATCCGGCCTCTTATTGCTAGTAACACACCTATACAATTTCACACATCCAAGCTTCAATATAATTCACTATATCTAAACTCATACACACTCTGCTCCAGAATTCAAATGAAATGCTTTTAGTTCTTCGATTACTCACTTTGGCACACACACTCCAATTCACACAACAATGCTCGGGATCCAGAATTCAGATAAACATATATAGATATACGGTGATCAATAATATACACCACATCAATAATTGTTATGCAATATAATAAATAGAAAAGTATAAGGTTCTAAAACAAACAGCCCCTATTTAACCCGCAACACGAATGGGGTGAATTCTAAATCAAATACCCGTACCGCGATTTCTCTTCAAAGATATTTCTAAATATGCCTTAATGGTTTCTTTCTTTCTTAATTTACACGCCTACCGAGCCTCCCACAATTTGGGACTTGGCTAGACAAAATTTTCCACGTACAGTTGCGTACCGTTACTACCGTTAGGCCCCACGTTGGGCGCCAATTTGTTACCGTTATCAAACCTTTTTGTGTTCGAAACGAAGAGACCTTTGTTCCCAACCGGAACGTAAGGGCGGCGGTTTTCGGGCTGACTACGCTCACGTGAAGAAAAGGGGTGGGTGGGCGCCACTCGTTTCTGATCCGAAAACTCGCCGTCTGCCCGCCACTCAGAAACGAGAAGAGGGTGACGGGTTCCACCAAATAGCACCGCGTAACGTATCGCGAAGGAAAACTGTATCAACAATATCGCGGAAACACAAACACTCGTTTAGCAATCTATAATCAAGCTCTATTCTTTCGTTTTTGCTTTGACTTATAACTAACACGATATATTCCTTAAAAAGCTACTGGCGCCAAAACTGATTCGTACACGAATTATATACTATTTGTTAAACACTTATTTCGTTCAAAAGTTCAAAGAAAATGTAGAAAATATAATAACTAATGATAAAAACCTGGTAGATCCCTCGTTGGGGCCCTGATATATTCGACGCTTGCTATTCTTTTCGTTCGTACGACCGCAGCTCCTTTTCATCGATGAATTTCCACTTCGCACTCGTTTCGACTAAGTATCTGCTACACTGGATCCAATCGTAGAATAAACTTCTCTCCGCAGCAGGCGCTTAGAAGATTAAATTATAAAACACTCCTCCAACGATGATCCCAAATCGATAAGTCCACTCCAATTACAATTCTCGTTCAAATTCCAAAAAAAAAGATATCAGTTAAGTCCTGGCGACCCTCGATCTAATGCACCTCCGAACGCTTACCAATTCCAAATCGAAAAGAAAGTCCCACCATCAGTTTCAGTGCTCGTGCCCCAGAATTTTCACACTTATCGGGACTTCTCTGACCCGTTGGGTGCACTAACCAGCATTTCATTTCGCTCAAGTGGAACATCGCATCCACTTGTCGTCTGCATGTCCCAACTTGGGACAACAAATTCCCCGATCTTACGTCATCTGACTGGTTATGTCAATTTGAAATGTCAACTATCCAAAAGTGCAATTGTGTTGTGCCGCCGGTTCGCAAATTTACTTGTGATTTGCAACTGGCTTCGATTTGGTGTCGCCGTCGACCAAACTGCAGGTATGTACTATGTTCTTGGTTTAACTTATCATATATTTCGCGCATTCATTCGCTCCTTTGCCCTCGGCATTATCTGAATGTGCATCTCGCATCAGTGCACCCAACCAAATTTGAACTATCGTGAAAATTACTGTTTACTTTCTATTTACGATACTATTTGCGTTCGGAGTTAAATTTAGTGAAGTTACTACTTGCGAGGTGTTCCTGTAACAATCTAGGATTTAGCTAAATACTCGTATATCGCTATCGTTTGCTCGTCGCCAGCTAAATTTGGGTCAAGTATTGACCCAGGTCGGGAGTCGTCATCCTAAGTAATTGAAATCGCGCGCTGCTCCGCCGTACGTATCTGTACGTCAGCATCTCCTGTAATGAGATGCCGTGGTCGTTCGTGTCGTATCTTTGATGCGAATATTTTAAAGTTTTTCTTCCTGTGTTGTCGATTTCTGCAGTAAGGTATTGAGTAGATTACATATTCTGTATCGTCATCCCGTATGATCGATGTTTCGTGTCGTAACCATTCGTATCTTAATAACTAATGGCATGCCTATAGTTACACTAAACTTCATTCAATTATGCAATCTTGGCTAACAATTGGTGTTTGAGTTTCACCTCCATCGGCCTCACTTCCGGAGGGGGGTGGAGGTTTTTTTTTTTGGTTTTTATACGGGCTTACGTTTCCAATTCGCGCGTACAATACTCGACCGTGACAAACTTGCTGGGCAACAATTAGAGCGTCCGCACACGGGTCGACATTCAATCGACTCGACTGCGACTCGAACTCGAACTCCTTGCGATTTCCAATGTAAATGAATGGAGACCCGCACACGGGTCGAATTGTGCTCGACTCGGACTCGGTGCGACTGCGAATCGACAGGCACTCGTCTCGCTCGAAGTGATTGGAACGGGAAAAGTCGAGCAGGACGCGTGATTTTTTTTTTTCGAAATATATGAACGTGTTTTTTTTTATAATGTATGCATTATTAATTATTTTATTTTATGTATTATTTAATGTTGGTTCTTTGAAAAATATTAGTGTTTCTGATAACGTATCACGTATGTATTTTCTTATATGTTTGCATAATGTAATGTTACATATTGTAAAGCTATATACATGAAATTTTCCTATATATATTTTAATTATGTTGACAACAAAATAGTTGCACCTATATGCTCATAAAGGTTATTGATTTGTGATAATTGTGCCCTTCTTGTCTATAAATCAGCATAGATAAAGCAGAGCATAATTGATACGGGAAACTCAATCGTTTTGCGGAATAACCCGCCGAAAGCAGAATCAAAGTGGAATTGTTTTTGCGGGATGATTAAAATTGAAAATTTTATAGAAAATGTTTTTTTTACAAAATGGTTTCGAACGTATGCACTGAGTCTCATCAGACTCCAGCTTACAGTGCTTACTTGTCTGATGTGACCACTTGCTGTTGGAAATCAGTAATTTTTATTGACGTTAGTTGTGACAAATTTTAACATCTCTGCAAAACGCAAAACATTCGAGTTTGTGTGAGCTGGTGTCTGATGAGAATCAGTGTATACTTTCAAAACCACTTTGTCAAAAAAAAAACTTCAATAAAATTTTCAATTTTAATCATCCCGCAAAAACAATTTGACTTTAGCACCTTTATACGTGTATTTATTCAAGCAACAGCGAAGTGTTTATAATATAGTTTCCTAACAAAGAAACAAGCTTGCAATTTTTCAGGATGAATTTCCACTTACTGGAGAAGCTTTTATTGTACACTTGTTGTTGCTGCCAATGGCTAATGATTCGATTGGTATTGACATTCTTAGATGATATAGCAGTGCCATCTGCGAGGATAGGAATTTTGCACTTAGAGTGTGGAAGAGAGGCGTATAGCTATTGAATTTAGCTGGACCCTGGGACATGCTTGTCAGAATATTAATGGATGTGCTTCATACCGGATTCAATAAAGGTCGGATCATTACTACTTATAGTAATCCATAGTGGGTGAATAGAGGTTACACGTGACAAAGCGACATATACTAATAACATACAAGTATATAATATTATTGAAGATCTCTCTAGTAAAATTACTTTCAATAACCGACCAAGACACACCAGATTTTCAAATCTGCTCAATGAATTCGTTCATCACACTACTTATCATATAATGAGCCCATTAATAGGTGCTGTGGAATATTCAATTCTATAAGCAGCCACTACTCTTCGGGGATTATCAAACTTCAAAAATAACTGGTCCAAAGCCCATTCCACATCCGAACCCGCTTAAGTTCCATCGTTATTAGCCTAAATTTAATTAAAATAATGTAGAGTAACTGCTACAAAATTTGTGATGTATTGAAATATTTTTTACGGACAATTTTTATTTAATATTTATAATTATTAATTGTATTTTAGATTTATATTATATTTTCTTGTTGTGTATGTTGCCTTGTTTCGTGAAATAAATATATAAATAAATAATATATACTATTGTTTGTTTGTCAAAACTTCGCGTAGAAAACGACCCGTTTCGACTTCGAGTCGCAGTCGCTTCAATTGCATGTCGACCCGTGTGCGGATGCAATTGTCTACTTCGAGTGTAACGCCTATGACGTTTCGAGTTCGAGTCGCAGTCGAGTCGATTGAATGTCGACCCGTGTGCGGAGGCACTTAAGGCCAAGATTCAATCAACGCGAATGCGAATGCGAACAGTTTGGGCACAGGCAAAACATATGCAAGACGCAGCGAATAGAACCATTCACGACGAATGCGAATTCGCACGAACTTGCGAATGCGACTAGTTTGAGCAAAGAGCAAAATAGTCGCACGAATTGTCGGAATGGCCAATTGCACGAAAAGAAAATGTACATCATGTATGTCATATATAATAGTAAGTTGGATCTTGGGTAAAAAATTTATAGTGGCGGTTGGTTTGAAAGAAAATAGGGATTATTGGTTTTCATGTGAAAATAAGTAGATTTCACGATTGGATATTTTTCGCAATAGGTTTTGTAGCGCAGTAACTTAGTTAAGAAATGCCATTTAATTTCGCAGAAAGATTCGAATAAAAAACTGTTTCAGCTGGCAGGAGATGGTTTCATTTTGTTCGTAAAAAGTAATGGGTGGGAAAAATTGTTGATGACTATGTTTGTGTTAGGTAGTTGTCAAAATATATTTATGAAAATATGCCTATAATCTCAAATTTATGGTTTTGAAATTTTTGTGACACATTCATTAAGGAAGAGAAGAAAATTAGTTTGTTTCTGATAGTTCATACCCACGTCAATCAACATGGAAACAATATAGTACATATAGTTTTCGCAGTATGCTTTACAGATCAGGGAGTTTGAATAATTTTATGTTATGTAATAATTTTAATATTTTGTGACTTTGTTTACCGAATACTATTCAATTACTTTTTGATTTATTAATAAGTAATTTGGAAAGCTTCCCTCAGATTTCGGTAGTGTTGCATCTGCTAATAGCAATAATACGCCAGTCAACATTTTGGTCATGTATTTTTCTTGGATGTTATGTATTTTTCTCATAACAATGTCAATTCGCCACAAACAGAGTATTTTTAGGTTTAAAACAAAGTAAGTTCAATAAGTTGCACAATATTCGGAAATGGCACCGTATCCTACAACCACTAACGAATTCAAATACCTCACTCACTTTACATATTTTCCAGTTGGCAGCTTTGACGCGAATGCGAATCGCACCGATTGGTTCTTCAAATGCGATCCGTTTGCGTGCTCCTGTCAAAAAATGCGATTCGCATTTCGCATTCGCGTTGATTAAATCTTGGCCTTTAAACTCACAACGTGTCTGTAAAGCGGCCCCTAGACGATCAATATTATTGCGAAAATATATTGCACAATATTATTGATGGGTGCCCCAGACGGTGCAATATTTAGTTGTCGTTCAATTTTTCAGTAAGTAACATGTCTAGTGATACGGAATCAACTTGTGTGGCCATTGCACTGGCTGTGAGTTTGAAAAAGAAGAAAAAACACAAGCGTAGATGGATGAAGGAGTGGTACAAAAAAAGAAATGAGTACACTCATGAAAATTTGCTGATTGACTTAAGAGTTAGTGAGCCGAGTGATTTTCGGAACTACTTGGGATTAGATGGACCAACATTTGATGAACTTCTTGAAATGATTTTACCTCGATATCAAAAGCAGGATACAATAATGCGTGAATCTGTTTCTCCAAGCCGACGTTTGAGTATAACACTCCGTTATCTTGCGACGGGAAATAGTTTTGAAGATATGAAGTTCGTAGGTGCTATATCTCCTCAATCTATAGGGATAATTGTAATGGAAACGTGCACAGCTCTAATCCAAAGCCTAAAAGATTACATAAAGGTAAGGAAACTATATTAATTATACAAAATCATTATTGCATTTATTGTACAAAAATTAGGCATTTACAAAATTAACGGACTTATTCAAAGTCATCATATTTAGTATACATATTTACTGAAAGTTCGAAAAATAGTGCGAAGTATTACTCGGTTGTACAGGCCACTCTTTTGAATCATAGCGGTACATTACAACGGTGCTCGATTGCATGCTACTAATTGGAGTAGAATCAACGCCGAAAGTATTAATTTGCAACGAATCTTTGGTCAGATTGCCGAGTTGCCCTTCATACAATATATTGTAAATAGCTTTTTTGGCAAAGTGCTGCTGCGTTGGTTGCATTTTCTTGAGTTCTACTGACCATGATGAAGCAATTTTGTGAAATTCACTTTGAGGTTGTTCAAGACGTTTGCATGCTAAAGATATCAGCTTTTCGGTTTCATCAACTTTCTTTGACTTTTTTTTTGGAGGTCCATTTTCATACTGTAAACATATCATAATCATTTATTAAAGAACATTACCTTCGTCTAGCAAATAATTTTATATCACAACTACAGCTTCCAAAAACAGAAGCTGAGTGGAAAGTTATTGCAAAGGGATTTAATGATCGATGGAATTTCCTAAATTGTTTAGGAGCAGTAGATGGGAAACTTGTATCGATTAAAAAACTCCCTCATACTAGCTCACACTATTACAACTACAAAAACTTTTTTTGCATTGTACTGATGGCAGTTGTGAATTCAAATTATGAATTTATTATGGTAGATGCAGGTATAAATGGGAGGATTTCAGACGGTGGTGTTTTAGGTTATACAGCATTCGGTAAAGCATTAGCAGGAAAATCACTCCATATTCCAGATCATTCAACTTTACCGAACAGCGAGAAAAAACTTCCACATGTTTTCATTGGTGATGACGCTTTTGCACTGACTAAAAATTTTATGAAACCTTTTAGACTAACAGGATTGACAGCGGAACAGCGTATTTTTAACTATAGGATAAGTCGTGCTCGTCGCATTGTTGAAAATGCATTTGGGATTTTAGTTTCCAGATTTGGTGTACTTCAGCGATCTATAGCGCTATCTCCTCAGAAAGCACAAACAATTGTCCTAGCATGTTGCTACTTGCAAAATTTTCTAAGAAGAAATCAACCACAAGCATACATTTCAAGGGAATCTGTGGATACCGAAGATATTCATTCAGGCGATATCATTGACGGAACGTGGAGAACGAGTGCCATTTTCACACCAATGCAGACCTCTCGTGCAAGAAATTCGAATGCAAATGCAAAAGCTATCCGTGGCAGCTATGCGGCTTATTTCAATAATGAAGGTCAAGTTTCATGGCAACATAATTTTGTATAAACAAAAACGAATAAAGAAAATTACTACTAACACTGATTGTATTAATTGCAGAAATAGTTTCAGCCCCATCGTTTGATTCTTCGACTCTTTCTGCCTCTATCTGCATTGAGCTTTTTGAGGAACAAGGCTCCTCCTGACGTATTAAAAATTTCATGTGTTCGAAATACCACAAAGTTGGCTCTTCTAGGTCATCTACTCCAGCCCCACTTTTCGCAGAATTACTGATTCGCTTCAGTTCTTTTCTAAAATTTGTTCTTAATGAATTGAACTTTTTCACCATCTCCTCTTTATTTGCATCTGGATAGTATTCCTTATATTTGCAAAGCAAGTGCTCATACTGCTCTTGCTTTTTGTTACGGTTGCTGTAGTCCTTGCACTTCACGTCCCACAAATCTGGTAAGGTGTGATATAATTCGATACATTCTATTATAAATCGCCTCTCATTTACTTTAGACATTTTCGATATAAATACACAAACGTTCTTTATGCCACGACCGACGAAATACAACTGAGCCAATATTGCGCAATACTGACCACACACGATGCAATATATTCCACATTGCACAATATATATCAAAACCATTTTGATTCACTCAATATATTGCGCAATCCTTCAATATCATCCATAGACGATCAATATTATTGTACAATACTAGATATTGTGCAATAATATTGATCGTCTAGGGGCCGCTTAAGATTCACTATTATCGAAAGTTGTATTCTGAGTACTCTCACAATCGAAGAAAATTAGTAAGAAATTATCGCTTTTAATTCCCCTGTATGTTTTGATGTAAGAGCAATGATCTGCAGGAACAACTTTTGAACGAATCTGGCAGTGGTATTCATCACATTCATGTGTATTTTTACTAATGTTCAAAGAACAATAGTATTAACAGTGTATTACGTCTTTCCACACTTTTTTGTCACTCAAACTCGAAAATTAGTTTTCTAGCGGTTCAGGTGCGCTACAGTTTTTACTAATTTTCGAAGAAAAGTAGTATTAAACTCGTTTCGCCGAAAATTCATATATCTTTATGTATATATATATATATATATATATATATATATATATATATATATATATATATATATATATATATATATATATATATATATATATATATATAAATATATATATAAATATATATATATATATATATATATATATATATATATATATATATATATATATATATATATATATATATATATATCATCAAAATCATTAAGGGAGATAATCTCTGGAGTGGCAGATCCGATTGAGCTGAACCTTTCGGAAAACGTAGATGTATTTAGTAGGTAGGTCCACGATTTTCTTAAATTCAGATATCCTAAACATTTTGGCGGCGGCGAAAGTTTTAGTGAATTTTGAGGAACTCCTATATTTCCAAGCAGTGAAAATTTTTGTTTAAGAAAAGTATTGGGAATGAAAACTAATTATGTTCTTAGCTTGTATATGATGAAGAATTGGAAATTTTAAGCCGCGTTGGCAATTTTGAGCTAAAAGTAGGCAAGGATTTTTTTTCAAAGTTTGATTTTAAATTACTGCGCGTATTGCTGTAGACTAAAATTTGGCACACATAGATTTTCTCCTGTAGCTGTGGCAGGCTGCTGAAAAAAAATCCTTCAAATCATTGACCTTCCTGAAAAATTTTTGACAAAGATTTCAAATCTTTGATAAATTTTATCCTTTGTCCTTCATATCAAGATAAAAATTTCAAAATTCCGATTTGAATAAGAACGACAACCCATCACCAAATTACTTCTATTTTCAGCACTCGAAAGTTCTGTTCACGAGAATTGACGACTGGATAATCCGATCATAATGAAATTTACAGAACATGTTTGTATTAACTAGGACTAGGTCTGGTAGAAGTAATTTTGAAATGCAGGGAACCCTGTGGCAGTGGTACCACCTTGAAAAATAACTGCGAAAAAAACAGCTTTTTGGCCTATAACTTCCGATTTAGCCCTCAGACTTTAACAAAATTTACACAGTACTTGGATGTTACTCTACACGGTGAAAAATATTTGGATAAAATTGATCTTCACAATGGTGTACTATTATGTATCCTAATATTCGTATAGATTATATGTGTTGACGTTGGATAAAATTGTTCTTTCCTATTTTGGAATAACTTTTGTACGAGTTTCGTATAAACGGGTGGTTTATACCAAGATCGGATAATATTTATCATAAATTCATATTAAAAATTCATAAAAAATAAAACGAATTATTTAGAATTACTTTTGCGTCGCAAGTCGTAAAGTTCGTATATAAAGTTTGTAAGTGAACTGCATTGGACGCAAAAATTTACTCGGGAGTGTTTTCGTGAAACGGATTGTTTAGAATTACTTTTGCGTCGCAAGTCGTGCAATTAGCATTTCGAGTTTGTAAGCGAAGTTAATTGGAAGTGTTTATTAAAGTGTTTATTAAAGTTATTTGTGAAAATTATTTGGAAGCCATAAGGAACAACTTTAATCACTACAGGAATATTGTAACGTTTCAAAAGTTTAAATAACTTGGGCGGTTGTAACCCTAAAATTATATTCACTCCTATAAATTACAGCGCAGCCATTCAATCGAAACGAAATTTACAGGGTGGGTTAAATACCACGTGAAGCAGCTATGGTGCTAGCACATGATTGCCAGCATCAGACTATTTCGTAAGTATACCAACAGATGTTTCCATTTTGTTTTCATAATCAAAGCATTTACAATAAAATAATCAACCGATATTTAAATTTTCCGAGTTTTAGATATTTTTCGGATGGCAACCCCAGACATAGTTTAATCGTTGAAACTTTCGATGATATTCTTGGATGAGAACGAAATTCAAAGGATAGATTGATTATGCATGAGCATATTATGGTAGATTTATTGCTGCTCTGTTAGACGAGTGTTGCCAGCGTTGAACATTTTCATCGTTTGTGTTATAGAAAATGCTGTCAGAAAATGATATTTGTTTCTTTGACTTAGAAAGGGTTAATATGATACTACAAAGAAGTGTATAACATCTTCACACACTTTTAAATCCCTCAAAGATAAGTTCTTCGAAAATTAGTGGTCTAGCGGTTCTGATGCGCTAGACTTTTTTTTATATATAAATGTATATTTGCCTGCCACGCAATGTCTAGAGGAGCTCTCTAACGCTTTTCTGCAGCTCTTGGTACTTGTTTTCTCAACAGATATTTTTCTCTGTCACGGAATTATTGACACGGTACTTGTTCTTTGGCGTCTTTTATTACCCCGCCCTTTTATTTTGCAAAAGACTGTGTTCCTCAGATTTGGCTTCCACCTCGTCGTCTTCTCACACTTTTCTAAATTCTCCTTGGGGAAAAATATCTGCCAAACGATCGCTGTAGCCGGTTTTCTTTCTTACTAATCTGAAGGATCCAAAAAATATTTTTTTTAAAAATATCCTTGTATTCTTCGTCCGACCTTACTCACCAGTAGATTTTTCCTGAAGTAGAAGAAGTTCCTCTATTCTAGTCTTCGAATTTAACTCTGGTGTTTCTACCATTCTCAAGTAGCACTTTTATATTCACTCACAAGGTCATTACAGCTATTCTCCTGACCAGTCCAACTCTCACATCTAACCATCTCACGCATCAACTACAAAAATCATCAAACTGGTGTTGACATCATATTATGCAAATTACATAACTGCATAGTTGCATATTTCTGTTTTAAGAACAGATGATCGGTCTCTACAACAGCAAGCCATCTAATTTTTGTATGAGATAGGACTGATTTGTCTTGAAATATGTATACAGATTCTAGATTTTAATGAAGATTGACATTCTAGACACGAAGGATTTCATCATATCATCTTATTTTTTATGAGTTGCATCTGATCTGTGATAAAACATGTATACTGCAACTTTGTATTGGAGCTACATACTATTGCAACTGCCTGGTGTGCGTTGAGTTATTTCAATCTGTGCCACGCAAGGATATGTTTGAAGTCCCGGCGAAAAATTTGAAAATGTAAATGAGCATTCGCTACCCTCTCGAATCCCTTTGACTTGGTACATAGAACCAACTTCGCTTCAAGCGGCTTCGAACTAGGACAAGACGGTCATAAACACTCAGGCACAGTAATAAAAGGATCATTATTCCTTCGTAAAACAAACAAGAACCGACGAGCAAGCCATTTACACACGCGTGCTTGCCATGAAAAACACAGCCGAGAATAGACAAGGAGACCGTTTACACACTCGCCTTGTCAACATTTGCCATTCCTCGGCGAGAATGTAAACTCGGCAGAAGATGCAGCATCGTCGTCATTGAGAAACCGGCATCCATGCGAACTTATCATTGGCTCCTACATCGAAGATGCAGAATGGTGGTCATCGACAAATAGGAATCTACGGCTCTACTGCATGGTTTGCTCCCTCACACCTGTAGCTAGCCTGACTCTTCACACATACACGGCAATTAAAAATGAAAAACCAGCTTAATGCCAGACTATGACACTTTCCATATCTAAAGCACGTGGGTGGGCAGCACCAAAACCATGACACTTTTGATCTCCTGTCCCTTACTCGCGTAATGCTAAAAGTATAGGAAAGTGTCACCCTTACTACTTATTATTCTATAGAAATAAAGTTTTAAAAAACTAATTTTAGGAAATGAATCTCGAAGATGTTTTAATAAAAGATTTGATAAAGTTTTGGAAATTTTCAACCCTGTCTGTACGCTAGGTGCCTAAAATGAGATCTGGAAAATTTTAGTTTTTTGAATTGCGATAGCTTTGGACAGAGTTCTTTCATCATTATAAAACTTACAGAGCATATAAGAGTTACTAAGTTGTATACTCATACATATATTTTTCTATGAATGTGCTGGCAACCCTGTTGTTGTGGTAGGCGCTGAAAACGAAAATCTTTAAACCATCGGTTCTTCTGAAAAGTTTTCGTTTTTAGCAACCCATATACAAGTTTTACGCTTTGTCTACACAACCAAAGTAACACTTTTGAAATTCCATATCGGACAAGAACTACTCCCCAATTTACTTATACTTTTAGCATCAAAAATTCCTGTTTACGGGAATTCACAACTCAATAATCAAATACAGTTCAAATTCACAAAATGTAGTGATCTTAAGTAGGACCAAGTCTGCTCGAAACGATTTTGAAATGTGGGCAACTATGTGCAAATGATGCCATCTTGTAAAATCATTTAGAAAAAAAACTCTAGCGCACCTGAACCGCTACAAAACTAATTTTCGAAGAAATTTTCTTTGAGTGACAAAAAAATGTGGAAGGACGTAATACACTTTTTTGTAAAATTATATCAACCATTCCTTATCCAAAGCAACAAAACTCAACTATAACACAAATGATAAAAATGTTCAGTGCTGGCAACATTTTCCCAACGAAGCAGCAATAAGTTAACCATAACAAGCTCATACTTAAATCAACTTATCCTTTGAATTTCGTTCTCATCGGAGGATTTCATCGGAAGCTTTATGCTTGAGTTACAATCAATGCAACCAACATTTGCTGCCAAGTTTTGTTGGTGGAACGAGTTACAATCAATGCAACACAACATTTACTGTCATCTGTCACTGGCTACATTAAAGAAATTGCTGTTCGATAATTTGGATCGTTTAAAGTCTCGGAAAGAGATATCAGTGAATATTTGATCCTCTAAAAGCTGCGGAGTATAATGTAAAGCAAAAATGAGACAAAAAAATACAAATTCTGATTGTCATTTACATATGACATTTCCCATTTCCCGGACTCTCATAGGAACAGGTGGAATTGGATATTTTCAAAAATGTTGTTGCCATGCCAAGTTTGAGATATGAGCAAACTCTGCTGCCAAGCAAAGTTGTGTTGCATCATTGTAACTGCTCTCATACGTTCTCATGGGTTCAAACTCATTTTGACGTGCAACAAATGTTGGTTGCATTGATTGTAACTCTAGCTTTAGCGGTTAACGTTGTTTGAGGCTGCCATCCAAAAAATGTTCAAAACTCGGAAAATTGAAAAATTGGTTTCTTAGTTTTATTGCAAATGTTTTGCATATGTGTATGTAATTTGAAGCATCTGTTGATGCAATAGTTACGAAAATGGCTAAAGCTGGTTACCCTGTGTCAGCAGCAAAGCACAATGTATACCAAATCTGCTTCACGTTCAATTAAACCCAACCAATAAATTTCGTTTCGATTGAATCACTGCGCTACAAGTTATACGGGTGAAAAATTGTTTGGGGTTACCACCCTCAAAACTTTTCAAATTTTTAAAGCGTTAAAGCGCTTTTGTTAATTTTCATTGCAGGATTCTTCCCATTTGCAAATCTAATGACATAATAACGCAGTAAAGAAATTCCACAAAATTACAAAAATGGTCATAGCTGGCAGCCCTTTCATGATTTTTGTACAAAATTACTATGACATTTGGCTCACATTAAAATCTATTTACTGCATAAACTTCATTTTGATATTTATTTATTTATTTCAAAGAATTTCGTCTAATACAGACTAGTAGTATTTACAAATTTAAAACTTACAACAAATCAGTCAAAATGGACTGTTTTTGGCTAAGCTCTTTTTCAAAGATGATACAGATAAATTAAAATCAAATTGATGATAATCATCGTTGAAATTTCTTTTGATGCACGAAACGGGCTCATTAAAGGCGTAGTTGGTCCGATAGGCAGGGACAGATAAAATGTTGACTTGTCTCATTCTGTGACCCTTGGTATTGAGGCCAAATAAACCTAAAAGGTTTTCACATGAAATGTTACCCATGAGGATCTTAGCAGCAAAGATAGTTTTGAAATTTTCTCGTCTTTTATTAAGTGTATTCATGGCCAGTAAGTTAAGTCGATTAATGTAAGGAGGCAAGTGAAGAGGATCTGACCAAGCAAATTCACGCAAACAAAACCGAAGAAATTTTTTCTGAATGGACTCGATACGGTCCACATAAACCTGCTGATAAGGCGCCCAAACTATACACGCATATTCAAGTATTGGTCTTACTAACGCACAAAAAAAAATCTTAGTAAGATGAATGTCATGAAACTCTTTGGATCGCCTCCTCACAAAACCCAAGGTAGATGAAGCTTTTGATAAGATGGCGTTAATATGATCGTCAAAAGTAAAAGAATTGTTTAGAAGTACTCCTAAATCGAGTACTTTGTCAGAATACCTTAAGGGAATACTATTCAAAGAGTATTCAAAGCTCAACGGATTAATTTTACGCGTGTACGAAACAACAGTACACTTGTCAATATTAATTACTAATTTATTAAGGTCACACCAGGTCGTGAGGTTATTAAGGTCAGCTTGAAGTTCCAAGCAGTCGTGAATATTAGATACCTTTTTAAAGATTTTGGCGTCATCAGCATATAGTAAAATTGATGAATGTTTCAGGACAGATGGTAGGTCATTTATGTATAAAAGAAAAAGTAGAGGTCCTAAGTGACTACCTTGAGGAACACCAGATAAGACAGCAATTTCAGACGATAGGGCGCCACGGAAGGATACGCATTGAGTACGACATTCCAAATAAGATGCTATCCAGGAAATAAATAGCTGAGGAAAGTTAAACGAGGACAATTTATACAATAAAATGGAATGATCCAGCTTATCAAAAGCCTTCGTGAAGTCAGTGTAAATACAGTCTACCTGAAATCCTGCCTCGATTGATGGGATAACAATGTTGGAAAACTCAAGCAGGTTGGTAGTTGTGGATTTGCCTTTCAAGAAACCATGTTGGAAAGGAGATAATAAGGATTTACTATGAAACGCCACAACATTGCTGATTATCGCTTCAAATAGTTTAGCAACACATGGAAGTTTTGCGATGGGACGATAATTGCCTACAACATTTCTATCGCCTTTTTTATGAATAGGTGTAACAATTGCGTATTTCCAACCACTTGGAAAAATACCGAGCGACAGAGAAAGGTTAAATAGGTAGGCAAGGATAGGAGACAGGGAGGAGATACAATATTTTAAGATAGCGCTAGGAATGCCGTCAGGGCCTGGTGTCAAATTATTGTCCAACTTCCTAGAAAACGTTAAAATGGTATCTTCGTCTATAAACAAGGCTTTCATTCCCAAAGAAGAAGTTGGGATCATTGTCAAGTTGTCATTATAATTATTACTATTAGTAGAAGGTTCCGTATTATATGCGGTACGGAAATGATTAGCGAAAATATTGCTAATAGTTAATGGATCGGAAATGGCCATGTCGTCTGAGTTAAACGTGGTGGGATACCCATCATGGTATCTCTTGGAATTAATAAAATTCCAAAACCTTCTAGGCTGCTGTTGAAAAGTAGAATTAAGATTTCTAAGGTGAATTTGGTAAGAACTTTCGACCTCGGAGTGATAAATATTTTTCAACTCTACAAAAACCAAAAAGTCAGAAACAGAACGAGACGAGCAATATCTTTTCCAAGCTTTAGATTTTAAATTTTTTATATGGCGTATTGCCTTCGATTTCCATGGAACTTTATTGCAATTGTTAGGGAAAGATACTGGTACAAACTGGGTAAAGCATCCAAAAAGAATTGAATGAAAATTGTACACTGCCTTATTAATGTCTTTTTCTAACAACACAGTGGACCAATCACACCTTGCGATGAGATCATTTAGTACATCCAAGTCGACTTTCTTAAAGTTAAATTGACACGGTGAGTTATGTAAAGGAGTGCTTAGAGATGTATTGATTTCGTAGAAGATTAGAACTGGTTCATGATGTGTTGAATCGCAGAGAGATGATGGACAGTGCTTGACCTCGGACGGGTAGGCGTTTGAAGTAAAAACTAGATCCAATAATCTTCCATGACTGTTCAAAATGCTGTTTACTTGGTTTAATCCACACGCAAGCATTGCGTGTATGGGCGATTACCAGGAGAAAAGGTTGGGGCTAATGTGAAGCCGTCGTCAGATAAGTTCCAAGTAATTCTGGGTAGGTTGAAGTCACCCATGAGGATGAGTTCATCTTTTCCATCTAATAGGTCACATAAATGATGAGTGGCGTTAAGTACTTGCTCATAACAAATCGATGCTGAATTAGGAGGGATATATAGAACTGCTAAATAGAGTTGCGCTATTCCCAGGTCCACACGAGCACAGACAAGTTCCAAGCTATCGGTATTTGGTATGATTACTTCTGACACGCGATCCGAACTGCGCACGGCAAGCAACACGCCCCCACCTACCGGGGCGTCGAGTAAAATTCCATGACGATCTTAACGGAAGACAGAAAACCGCGAATCAAATAGCTCTGTATTCAATATCTTCGCGCAGAGCCAAGTTTCAGTTAAAGCTACGACATGAAAGTCTGAAGAAAGATTGTACGTGTAAAATTCGTTAGCTTTAGATCGCATGCCGCTCATGTTGGCGTAGAAGATTGACATGTTTTTGAGTCGTTTTTTGACAGATATTTACCAGCCGTAGCACGATTTCTTGGTGTGAATTCACGGACGATTGCGTTCAAAGGCCAGAAACTGGGCTGTGTGATGGTATTAAAGGAGCAATCCGGAACGATGACCTTAAACGATGACACCCGAGGATGCTGACCAATTTTCGCAACCGAAATGGAGTCAGAAGGTAAAAAATTTTTAGTGTGGTGTAGGATGTCAATGATATTATTTTTCACATCGTCGGGGATCATGACTGCACCGGAAGTTATAGGGGAAAAAACTGAGCAAATTTGCAAGATTTAGCAGACAAAAATCACCATAGCTGGCAACTCTATGCTAATTTTTCAGCTAAATTTTCACCAAATATTAATTCCAAAGAATAAGATCCAAATATTGTGTGAGTTTTGTTTCAATCTGATGGCTGAATCGGAAGTTAAGGGCCAAAAAGCTGTTATTTTTTCTCAGTGATTTTTCAAGATGGCACCACTAGCACAGAATTGCCCGCATTTCAAAATCACTTCTATCAGACCTGGTCCTAGTTAATACCAACACGGTCTGTGAATTTCATTATGATCGGATAATCCGGTCGTCAGTTCTCGTGAACTGAAAATAGAGGTAATTGTGCTGAAAATAGAGGTAATTTATGCTTGAGTTACAATCAATGCAACCAACATTTGCTGCCAAGTTTTGTTGGTGGAACGAGTTACAATCAATGCAACACAACATTTACTGTCATCTGTCACTGGCTATATTAAAGAAATTGATGTTCGAAAATTTGGATCCTTTAAAGTCTCGGAAAGAGATATCAGTGAATATTTTATCCTCTAAAAGCTGCGGAGTATAATGCAAAGCGAAAATGAGACAAAAAAAATACAAATTCTGATTGTCATTTACATATGAAATTTCCCATTTCCCGGACTCTCATAGGAACAGGTGGAATTGGATATTTTCAAAAATGTTGTTGCCATGCCAAGTTTGAGATATGAGCAAACTCTGCTGCCAAGCAAAGTTGTGTTGCATCATTGTAACTGCTCTCATACGTTCTCATGGGTTCAAACTCATTTTGACGTGCAACAAATGTTGGTTGCATTGATTGTAACTCTAGCTTTAGTGATGGATTGCCGTTCTTGTGCAAATCGGAATTTTAAAAATTTTAATTTGACATTATGCACAAACGTTAAAATTTATCAATGATTTGAATTTTTTGTCAAAAATTAAAAATTTTTCAGAAGGTTCAATGATTTGAAGGATTTTTTTTCAAAAGCCTGCCGTAGCTACAGCGTTACCCGCACGACCTTGAAAATCTATGTGTGTTAAATTTTAGTCAACATCAGTACGCTCTGCAAATTTCACGATGATCCAATGTTTTTGTCAGAAGTAATGACAAATCAAAATTTGAAAAAAAATCCTTGCCTACTTTTAGGCATGCTGCACCCACACACGGCTCAAAATTTCCAATTTTTTGTCATAGGCAAGCTAAAAACATAATTAGTTTTCAATCCCAATCCTTTTTTTTTAACAAAAATTTACGCTGCTTGGAAATATAGGAGTACCTCAGAATTCACTTAAACACTCGCCGCCGCCAAAAGGTTTAGGAGATCTAAATTTTAGCAAGTTGTGGATCTACCTACTAAATTTATGTACGTTCCCCGAAAGTTTCAGCTCAATCGGATCGGCCACTCCAGAGATTATCTCCCTTATTCATTTTGATGATATATATATATATATATATATATATATATATATATATATATATATATATATATATATATATATATAGGTATATATATATGTATATATTTATATATATATATATATATATATATATATATATATATATATATATATATATATATATATATATATATATTTATATATATATATATATATATATATATATATATATATATATATATATGTATTTATATATATATATATATATATATATATATATATATATATATATATATATAAATATATATATATATATATATATATATATATATATATATATATATATATATATATATATATATATATATATATATATATATATATATATATATATATATATATATATATATATATATATATATAAAAAGAAATATGAATTTTCGGCGAAACGAATTTAATACTACTTTTCTTCGAAAATTAGTAATAACTGCTTTCGGCCCTGTAAATTCTGATTCAGTCGCTGGATTTTGACGAAATTCACACAGTAGCTGAACGTTATTTCATGCCAGCAACGGTAATGTTGGTGTCTTTTATTTTGAAAATTCACTCAGGAAAATACAGCTCTTTTGCCCTTTAGCTTTCAGTGCAGTCATAAAATCATAACTAAATTAATCTGGCTTATTGAACTTATTGTAGACAATACTCTGTAGAAATCTAGTTGAGTCTACATTGGCCATAAGCTCTGCCATATGCGATGGCAACGAATGTCAGTTTATGGCATGTCATCTGATGCCTGGGCAACGGCATGTCATGCCATATCATTTTGAAAATATCATTCAGCAGTGAACATATGCCCGCTATCCGGTGTTTGAGAGCACTGCGAAGGTTAGAGGAAGCAGAATGTGAGGAAAGGTGCAAATTGAGGAGGAGGCGAACATATATTTCCATAAGCAATCTTTTTTACTAATGTTCGAAGTACAATAGTATTAAACTCGTTTCGCTGAAAATTCATATTTCTTTATATATATATATATATATATATATATATATATATATATATATATATATATATATATATATATATATATATATATATATATATATATATATATATATATATATATACATATATATATATATATATATATATATATATATATATATATGTATATATATATATATATATATATATATATATATATATATATATATATATATATATATATATATATATATATCAGCAAAATGATTAAGGGAGATAATCTCTGGAGTGGCTGATCCGATTGAGCTGAAATTTTCGAAGAATATCTCTTCGAACATCGAAAAACATCGATATAGAGGATGCTGTGTTAAAATGGTATAAGCAGCAAAGATCCTCTGGCATCCCAATTCGTGGTCCTGAGCTTAAAAGTGCTGCATTAAGATTCGCGGAACGGTTTGGGTGTTCCGATTTTAAAGCCAGTGAAGGGTGGTTGTGGCGGTTCCGGAACAGGCACAACATCATAAACGTTCGTATTCAAGGTGAGGCGATGAGCGCTGATGTAGGAAGTATCGAGCCATTTCGCGAAAAGCTAAAATCCATTATGTCATCTACCGGGCTTAACAAGAGTCAGTTGTATAACGCTGATAAAACTGTTTTATTTTGGAAGTCTTTGCCACAAAATACACAAGCGTCTAAGGAAGAAAGCCACGTTCCAGGTCGCAAAGCGTGTAAAGAGAGGCTGTCGGCATTGGTATGTTCTAATAGTGACGGTAGCCATCGTGTAAAGCCAATAATTGTGGGTAAATCGAAGCGGCCTCGAGCTTTGAAAAATTGCATGGATGACTTGCCCTTAATTTATTACAATTCAACCAAGGCTTGGTTTACACAATCGATATTCAAAGATTAGTTCCAGCGACATTTCGTCCCGGAAGTGCGAAGCTTTCAAGAAAATCGAAAGATTGAAAGAAAAGATATTAAAGCGTTATTAGTCTTGGATAATGCCCCGGCTCATCCGGCAGAAGATGAACTTTGTAGCGAAGACGGACAGATTCGATGCATTTTCCTACCACCCAATACGACGTCAGTTTTGCAACCGATGGATCAAGGAATTATCGAGGCTACCAAAAGGTTGTACAGAAAAAAGGTGCTAGCAGAAGTCCTCGTATATTTTCAAGATGACGACGAAGAAGTTGATAAAAGGGGTATGTTAATTAGTGTTGATATATTTTTATGTTAAATTCTATATTTTGACGTAAGGAGAACGAACGCTAAAAAATTTAAAAAATTACACAATCAAATCCGCCATTTTCAATTGGGACAGAGCATGGAAAGATGTCAAGGAAACCACTCTCATTCATGGTTGGAATATGCTTTTAAAAGATGACAGCGACGACGACTACAATGAAAATCATGAAGGCTTGACTGCAGTCGATTTTGATGAAATGTTAACGTCAGCTGGTGAAAACGGGGTAACTATAGACGACATCGAGGAATGGTTGGAGGCGGATATGCAGGATCCCGGCTATCACTTTTTGAGTGAAGATGATATCGCGCAGCATATCTCAAAAAGCCAAGAGGACGTTTCAGAGGATGACGATTTGTTTGAAGAGACAGAAACTGAAGAAAAAATTAAACTAAAGGACGCACGCGATTCATTAGATTTACTTATTAAGTTCATTGATTCATCAGATGGCAAAAACTACAACCAATTTTATCATTCCGTAATATTGTTTAGAGAGGAAGTAATTAAAGAACAGCAGGAACGCATCAGTCAAACCAAAATTACGTCTTTCTTTCAAAAATGATTTACAATGCACATTTTCATTCGAACTATCACACGTACTGATTGCAGTTTTTGTCATTTTGTTGTTAAATAAAGTCCTACGAATATGCTTGGAAAAAATATGTATCTACATATTTATATATATGTATGTGCAATATAGATATGTACATATTATTCTGTAATTACTAGTGATTTTATTTCTGAAAAATTGGCTCCCTCGATCAACCGTTTTTACTAATGTTCGAAGAACAATAGTATTAAACTCGTTTCGCCGAAAATTCATATTTCTTTATATATATATATATATATATATCAGCAAAATGATTAAGGGAGATAATCTCTGGAGTGGCCGATTCGATTGAGCTGAAATTTTCGGAGAACGTAGATGTATATAGTAGGTAGGTCCACGACTTTCTCAAATTCAGATATTCTAAACCTTTTGGCGGCGGCGAGCGTTTTAGTGAATTTTGAGGTACTCCTATATTTCCAAGCAGTGTAAAGTTTTGCTAAAGAAAAGTATTGGGAATGAAAACTAATTATGTTCTAAGCTCGTTTATGATAAAAAATTGGAAATTGTGAGTCGTGTGTGGGTGCAGGGTGCCTAAAAGTAGGCAAGGATTTTTTTTCAAATTTTGATTTGTCATTACTTCTAAGAAAAACAATGGATCATCGTGAAATTTGCTGAGCGTATTAATGTTGACTAAAATTTAGCACATGTGGATTTTTAGGGCAATGCGGGTAACTCTGTAGCTACGGCAGGCTCCTGAATAAAAAACTTTCAAATCATTGACCTTCCTGAAAAATTTTTGATTTTTGACAAAAAAATCAGATCACTGATAAATTTCAACTTTTGTCCATCATATCAAATTAAAATTTTCAAAATTCCGATTTGCACAAGAACGGCAACCCATCACCAAATTACCTCTATTTTCAGCACTCGAAAGTTCTGTTCACGAGAACTGACGACCGGATTATCCGATCATAGTGAAATTTACAGGACATGTTGATATTAGCTAGGACCAGGTCTGATAGAAGTGATTTTGAAATGCGGGCAACCCTGTGTCAGTGGTACCATCTTGAAAAATCACCCAGAAAAAAAACCGGTTTTTGGCCTATTACTTCCGATTCAGCCATCAGGTTTTGACAAGATTCATCCAATACTTGGATCTTACTTTATGTAACGTTTGATGAAAATTTGGCTGAAAAATTAGAATAGAGTTGCCAGCTATGGTGATTTTTGTCTCTTAAATCTTGCAAATTTGCTCAGCAAAATAAAGCTTTTTTCCCTATAACTTCCGGTCCAGTGTAAAAATCAAAACGAAGTTCACGCAGCAAATGGACTTTAATGTAAACCAAATGTCATAGAAATGTCGTACCAAAATCATGAAAGAGCTGCCAGCTATGACCATTTTTGTAATTTTGTTTAATTTCTTTACTGAGCGATTATGTCATTAGATTTCCAAATGGAAATGATCCTGCAATGAAAATTAACAACAAATATTAACGCTTTGAAAATTTGATAAATTTTGAGGGTGGTAACCCTAAAATTTTTTTCACCCGTATAACTTCCAGCGCAGTGATTCAATCGAAACGAAATTTACTGGTTGGGTTTAACTTAGCGTGAAGCAGAATTGGTATGTATTATGCTTTGCTGTTGATACAGGCTAACCAGCATTAGCCATTTCCGTAAATATTGCACCAACAGATGCTTCAAACAACGTTCTCATATGCAAAGCATTTGCAATAAAAATAAGGAATTCTTTTTTAAATTTTTCGAGTTTTGAACATTTTTCGGATGGCAGCCTCAAACAACGTTTAACCGCTGAAACCTTCGAACGAAATTCAAAGGATACGTTGATTTGAGTATGAGCTTGTTATGGTAAACTTATTGCTGCTTCGTTCGGAAAGTGTTGCCAGCACTGAATTATATGTGTTATAGTTGAGTTTTGTTGCTTTGGATAAGGAATGATTGATATGATTCTAAAAAACAGTGTATTACGTCTTTCCACACTTTTTTGTCACTCAAAGACAATTTCTTCGAAAATTAGTTTTCTAGCGGTTCAGGTGCGCTAGAGTTTTTTTCGGTTTATCCGCGCCTTGCCTGGAACCAATTAGCACGGATAAACGAGGGTCTACTGTATATATATATATATATATATATATATATATATATATATATACATATATATATATATATATATATATATATATATATATATATATATATATATATATATATATATCAGCAAAATGATTAAGGGAGATAATCTCTGGAGTGGCTGATCCGATTGAGCTGAAATTTTCGAAGAACGTAGATATGTATAATAAGCAGGTTCATGACTTTTTCAAATTCAGATATCCTAAACTTTTTGGCGGCGGCGAGCGTTTTAGTGAATTTTGAGGATCTCCTATATTTCCAAGCAGTGTAAATTTTTGTTAAAGAAACGTATTGGAAATGAAAACTAATTATGTTTTTAGCTTGTCTATGATAAAGAATAGGAAATTTTGAGCCGTGTGTGGGTGCAAAATGCCTAAAAGTAGGCAAGGATTTTTTTTCATTTTTCATTGTCATTTCTTGTAAGAAAAACAATGGATCAGCGTGAAAATTACAGAGCGTATTGATGTTAACTAAAATTTATCACATATAGATTTTCAGCATAAAGCGGGTAACCCTGTAGCTGTGGCAGGCTGCTGAAAAAAAATCCTTCAAATCATTGACATTCCTGAAAAGTTTTTGATTTTTGACAAAAATTTCAAATTTTGATAAATTTTATCCTTTGTCCTTTTTCTCAAGATATTTTTTTTCAAAATTCCGATTTGCATAAGAACGGCAACCCATCACCAAATTACCTCTATTTTCACCACTCGAAAGTTCTGTTCACGAGAACTGACGACTGGATAATCCGATCAAAATGAAATTTACAGGATATGTTGGTATTGGCTAGGACCAAGTCTGATAGAAGTGATTTTGAAATGCGGGCAACCCTGTGGCAGTGGTACCATCTTGAAAAATCACTGAGAAAAAAAACATCTTTTTGGCCTATAACTTCCGATTGAGCCATCAGATTTTAACAAAATTTACACAATACTTGGATGTTACTCTATGTAACATTTGGTGAAAATTTGGATGAAAAATTGGTGTAGGGCTGGCAGCTATGGTGATTTTTGTCTCATAAATCTTGCAAATATGCTCAGCAAAATAAAGTCTTTTTTCCCGATAACTTCCGGTGCAGTGTAGAACTCAAAACGAAGTTCATGCAGTAAATGAACCTTAATGTGAAGTAAATGTCGTAGGAATTTTGTACAAAAATCATGAAAGGGCTGCCAGCTATGACCATTTTTGTAATTTTGTGGAATTTCTTTACTAAGCGATTATGTCATTAGATTTCCACTTGAGAATGATCCTGCAATGAAAATTAACAGCAAATATTAACGTTGTAAAAATTTGAAAAGTTTTGAGGGTGGTAACCCTAAAATTCTTTTCACCCGTATACCTTCCAGCGCAGTGATTCAATCGAAACGAAACTTACTGGTTTGGTTTAACTTATCGTGAAGCAAATTTGGGATGTATTTTGCTTTGCTGCTGACACAGGCTAACCAGCAATGTGCCATTTCCGTTAATATTGCACCAACAGTTGCTTCAAATTACGTTCTCATATGCAAAGCATTTGCAATAAAAATAAGGAACTAATTTTTAAATTTCCCGAGTTTTGAACATTTTTCGGATGGCAGCCTCAGACAACGTTTAACCACTGAAACTTTCAATGAAATCCTGCGATGAGAACGAAATTCAAAGGGTAAGTTGATTTTAGTATGAGCTTGTTATGGTAAACTTATTGCTGCTTCGTTCGGAAAGTGTTACCAGCACTGAACATTTTCATAATTTGTGTTATAGTTGAGTTTTGTTGCTTTGGATAAGGAATGGTTGATATGATTCTACAAAACAGTGTATTACGTCTTTCCACACTTTTTTGTCACTCAAAGACAATTTCTTCGAAAATTAGTTTTCTAGCGGTTCAGGTGCGCTAGAGTTTTTTGTATTCGTTTAGGGTTTGTAACACTATTTCCCTCGACATCGCCATTTTGAAAATTAGCAACTGTCAGAATATGGCCATATTCATGGCCATGCAAATGTCTTTCCATATGGCTTGACATTTATGGTATGCCATCAAATATGGTATTCCATATACCGTCTACATTTTCCATTTCCATGGCAAGTCGAATGCTATGCCATCTCCCATGGACAATGTGGACGCGGCGTCAGCTCTGGTTTTTTTTGTATTTTTTTTTGGCATATCTTTAGTAAGCGATTTGATCATAAAAACTTCGAATCATTGTGAAAATAAACAACATATATGAAAATCTAGAAAATTTGAAAATGTTTGCAGGTGATAGCCCTAAATTTCATTGTATCCCTATAACCTCCAATGCAGTCAGCGGATCCATACAAAATTCGCAGGGAAGGTTGACTTCAACGTGAGGCAGATATGAATTTTTTTTCGTTTCGGTGCTAGTAAAGGGTTGCCAGTACAAGGCGTTTTATTTAGTCTCGTAATAATAAATGTTTACATTAAGGGGTCTACACAGTTAGAATTTTCATTAAATCGAATTTTTATTTTTTGCATTTTTGGAATGTATATTTAACTAATAATATACCCTGAAAATTTCAAACTGCCTATGTCGAGAAAGTGGATGAAGAGCGCGTCACGATCTCTGACTTGAGAGCGCATGGGAGTACGCGAGAGGGAAGAATGGCTCGTAGACAACATCAAGTATTAGCTGTTGCTACAAAGGGTACATTTTTTAGCCTTAGAATAGATGACTTCATGTAAGTAAAAAAATAAATTATCTATGTGCTAACTTCTTCTGAAACTGTAAACGCGTTTTTGTGAAAACGATGTTTTCCAAGTCGGTGAACAAGATCTCTAAATAACAGCTCAACCGAAAGGTTTTAAATTTTTATACAACTTTGTCATAGATATTTCTCAGGTATTAATCGAAGGAATAAGATTTCAGATAATTATTTCTATTTTTTAAACACTTTTGAAAGGCAATTTTGGTAAAAAATTCAATTTTTTTTATAAAGTTGCCATTTCGTCAAAAATCTAAAGTTTGATTATTCCTTCGATCAAAACCTAGTTTTATCTATTCACTAAAAGAATCTATTTGGTTTTTTGACTTCAGATGAACTATACTGTAGAGATCGTGGTCACCGCCGAACACCTTTTATTGGAAGACCTTCAGGAGACCGTCTGGAGGAGCGCACCAGATCAATATTTTTACAAATCAATTATGCCATTATAAACTTAGATGTTGCCGCTAAATGTATATATACTTTCTATTTTTACTAATTTTCGAAGAAAAGTAGTATTAAACTCGTTTCGCCGATAATTCATATTTCTTTATACATAGATATATATATATATATATATATATATATATATATATATATATATATATATATATATATATATATATGTATATATATATATATATATATATATATATATATACATATATATATATATATATATATATATATATATATATATATATACATATATATATATATATATATATATATATATATATATATATATATATATATATATATATATCATCAAAATTATTAAGGTAGTGGCCAATTTGATTGAGCTGAAACTTTCGGAGAACGTAAATGTATTTAGTAGGTATGTCCACAACAAAATGATTTTCTCAAATTCAGATATCCTAAACCTTTTGGCGGCAGCGAGCGTTTTAGTGAATTTTGAGGTACTCCTATATTTCCAAGCAGCGTGAATTTTTGTTCCAAAAAAGTATTGGAAATGAAAACTTATTATGTTCTAAGCTTGTTTATGGTAAAAAATTGGAAATTTTGAGCCGTGTGTGGGTGCAGCGTGCCTAAAAGTAGGCAAGGATTTTTTTTCAAATTTTGATTTGTCATTACTTCTGACAAATTTTTAAATTAGCAGAGCGTATTGATGTTGACAAAAGTTTAATACGCATGGATTTCCAAGGTAGTGCGGGTAACCCTGTAGCTGCGGAAGGCTCTTGAAAAAAAATTTTTCAAATCATTGAACCTCCTTAAAAATTTTTGATTTTTGACAAAAAATTCAAATCATTGATAAATTTTAACGTTTGTGCATCATGGCAATTTAAAATTTTTAAAATTCTGATTTGCACAAGAACGGCAACCCATCACTAAATTACCTCTATTTTCAGCACTCGAAAGTTCTGTTCACGAGAACTGACGACCGGATTATCCGATCAAAATGAAATTCACAAAACATGTTGGTATTATCTAGGACCAGGTCTGATGGAAGTGATTTTGAAATGCGGGCAAATGTGGTAGTGGTGCCATCTTGAAAAATCACTGAGAAAAAAAACAGCTTTTTGGCCTATAACTTCCGATTCAGCCATCAGATTTAAACGAAATTCACACAATATTTGGATCTTACTTAAGGTAACATTTGATGAAAATTTGGCTGAAAAAATAGAATAGGGCTTCCAGCTACGGTGATTTTTGTCTCCTAAATCTTGCAAATTTGCTGAGCAAAATAAAGCTTTTTTCCCTATAACTTCCGGTGCAGTCACGAAATCAAAACGAAGTTCGTGTAGTAAATAGAATTTGATGTAAGCCAAATGTCATAGGAATTTCGTACAAAAATCGTGGAAGGGCTGCCACCTATGACCATTTTTGTAATTTTTTGGAATTTCTTTACTGCGCGATTATGTCATTAGATTTGCAAATGGGAACAATCCTGCAATGAAAATTAACAACAAATATTAACGTTTTAAAAATTTGAAAAGTTTTGAGGGTGGTATTCCTAAAATTTTTTTCACCCGTATAACTTCTAGCGCAGTGATTCAATCGAAACGAAATTTATTGGTGGTTTAGTTTAACTTTAAGCAGATTTGGTATATATTTTGCTTTTCTGCTGACACAGGGTAACCAGTTTTAGCCATTTTCGTAACTATTGCATCAACAGATGCTCCAAATAACATACTCATATGCGAAACATTTACAATAAAACTAAGAAACCAATTTTTAAATTTTCCGAGTTTTGAAAATTTTTTGGATGGCAGCTTCAAACAACGTTAACCGCTTAAGCTTTCGACGGAATCCTCCGATGAGGACGAAATTCAAAGGATAAGTTGATTTAAGTATGAGCTTTTGAAGGTAAACTTATTGCTGCTTCGTTGGGAAAATGTTGCCAGCACTGAACATTTTCATCATTTGTGTTATAGTTGAGTTCTGTTGCTTTGAACAAGGAATGGTTGATATGATTCTACAAAAAAGTGTATTACGTCTTTCCACATTTTTTTGTCACTCAATGACAATTTCTTCGAGGATTAGTTTTCTAGCGGTTCAGATGCGCTAGAGTTTTTTAAAATAAAATACCTTTTCACAAAAAAATTATGAAAAAACGTGTTATCTAGGCCTTCTAAGTGCGTATAACCCCTTAACTATTCACATCGCAAACATTTGCAATGAAAATAAGGAAACAATGT
The DNA here is from genome assembly GCA_963978885.1 of Nemotelus pantherinus. Taxonomy (NCBI): domain Eukaryota; kingdom Metazoa; phylum Arthropoda; class Insecta; order Diptera; family Stratiomyidae; genus Nemotelus; species Nemotelus pantherinus. The sequence goes on along the minus strand of OZ022264.1, from coordinate 140,868,128 downwards.
TTAAATATTCTACGGTCTGGATATTTTTCGGATAGCAACCACAAACACCTTTCTATCGCTGGAACTTTCGATGAAGTCATTGAATTTAAATTGGCTGATGGTCTATTATTACTGAAGGTGTATTGGTCTTAAGTAGGCAAAATAGCTAGGGGTAATGGTCATCAGTAGCTACTGGTAGTGGTCTTCAGTAGCTAGTGGTTGAATATACGCTCAAAATCTGCAGAAATCCTTTACTGTTCATCGAAAATTAGTGTTTCTAGCGGTGCTGATCTGCTAGGGTTTTTTATATCAAAGAATTAAAATACGCGGACCGTGACACAGAAGAGAACTGATGGTATTTTCCTTTCAATACCAAATCAAACAGGGTATCAAATAGGTTGAGTCGAAGTCAGAGAATTTAAAGACTCAGTTGTTATATAATTTAACTGTAATTTGATTTCAAACCCCAACATCTTATCCACTATTTTATTTGCTGTCAGCAAGCGAGCGAGCGCAAAGAAAGCTATTTGGTTGCTGCGTGCACTCTTTAGCGCTGTTTACACTTCGATTAGTGCAAATGCGAGTGTTAAATAAAACACTAAACGCGTTTGGACACCATGTTTTAAGTGTTAGTGTTAAGTAATTTTGCGACTGAACTGTGTAGTAGACTTGCACAAGTAGTGTGATTAGTACACCTTATTAGACTTTGAGTATTAAGATATAAAGAGTCGCAATAAAGCAAGCAGACTGTCTTCATTTTCCCAAGATTTTACCCATACTATGAAAATTTACGAACATTCGGACAAATTGTTCGGGGCGTAGATGAATGGCTCGTTTTAGATGAAGCGGCTTGGCGCGGAAATTTGAATATATATAAATGTTGTGCGTAAATCTGATATGAATATTCAAGCTTTAATATTCTTTTGCCGAAACTAAATAGTTGATATACGAAGTGAAACGTGAACTAAATAATTAACTACTATATATATATATATATATATATATATATATATATATATATATATATATATATATATATATATATATATATATAAATATATATATATATATATATATATATATATATATATATATATATATATATATATATATATATATATATAAATATTATATATATATATATATATATATAATATCTGCCAATTTGTATGGAGCCGAAAAATTCGATTAGACCTGCCCCCTAGGATGATTTTATGGACAATTCTAAGCAACTTTGCCGAAAGAACCATAGGTCTATCTCAATTTTCGAGTCTCCCACTTTTCAAAAAAAGATTTTTTCCCTATAACATCATTTTGATTCAAAATTCGTTTTTTTATTCATCGTTATATTATCTTTTTTATGTGTATATGGGGGGTTTTTGGGGTCGAGAAATTCATTTCTGATCTTTATTTTTACCTATGACTACCGCCAGAGGGCGTTTCATGCATATTTTAACTATTTTTCGTCTATTTTCCGAGAAAAATTACAAGTTTTTCGGTAAAATTGATCTTTATTTAATTTTTTTCAATGAAAATTCAAATTAAAAAATAAGAACATGTGTAAAAAATAAAAAAAATGAATTTAGTGAGAAAAAAAGCGACAAAGTGTTGTTGCTTTCAAGTCAACAACGCATTTATTTAAAAAAAAACATCGGTAAAACATCATTACCGACATATTTTGTGAAAGAGCACAACACAATGACATTTATGAGTGTTCAGTTCATTAGTGTTTGAGCATCATTTCAGTGAAAGTGAATTATAAATTTCCTGCCAGTGAATAATTGTGAAATTCAAAAAGAATTAAAAGGTATGTGTTAAAATTTTGTAATTTAATACACATAGGCATCGATGTTGTTCTCTTGCTTGGTTACTTTTTTCTGAAATATGTAATACATTGTAATGTATTTATATGTATAGCATGTAGGAATAATGTGCGTTGGAATAATGTATTAACTGGTCCTTAGAGGCGAAATGTCGGTTGACATATGAGTAAATGCTGTTGATCACATATGAGTTATGCCAATTTGTAGGTGGAAAAAATATATTCGAACCAAATGTTTTGAAATATACTAATTTCAGTTTTTTAAAATTTTTTTAGTAATATTATACAATGGATCCAAATGCATTGCCGTCTACATCTCAAACCGCAACAACATCAACAAGTACCGAAAGTCATTTGAAGCATTTGCCTTCGCACGATGTTGCTGTTTTTGGTGCATCTTGTGATTTGAGTGGACTCGATCTGCCAACGAAACAGGATATTTTAAGATGTTTTTTTTTCTTGGCCGAACGTGCTAAACTCCAAAACAAAATGTTTTCGTATAAAACATTCGTACCGCACGTAACAGACAAATTGATTGAAATTTGGAGTCAACTTAATGTTGAAATTCTAACCAAACAAAGTGTTGTTAGAAAATTGGGTACATTGATTGACAAGTATCAAATCGAAACTAAACATTCAAATATCGCCTCATTCAGAACGTTCGAGCAATCTACAAAAGAATTATTTTACATCGGCAAATGTCAATGTGACTTGAAAGCAGAATTATGCTCATGTGGATTGATTCCAGATCATTTGAAAGAGTTCATGCGAGATCAAAATAATGACAGAAGATTGACGATACCGGAATTCGTGCTAGAAGTTGAAGAGCCAGCACCAACGTCAACAATAATACCAACAAGCGTTGAACAGAGCCATTCAGCATATGAACCAAGTACTGATATAGATCAGCCAAGTTCAAATCCACAAGATATTCCGCCAATGATACGAGGACCGTATACTCCCAGATACGATGCTTCGAACTTCGCTGCGATGTGTGATCGATTTGGTGTGTCTGATAGAATAGCAGCAGCACTCGCAACATCTCTTATGCAAGACATTGACGTAAAAGATGCACATGGCAATCCTATCATCATGGATAAAAATAAAGTGCGTCGAGAAAAGGCCAAATGCAGAGAAGAACTGCTTCGTAAGCAGTATGATGCATCCAATTTGATAGCATTTTCATTCGACGGCCGAAAAAATGATGCTTTAACAATGGAAAAAATCGATGAGAAGTTGCATGCAAGGATGGTGAAAGAACCACATCTAGTTGTTTTGAAGGAACCAAATTCTCAATTGATAGGCTACACAAAAGTCGAAAATGAAGATGCTGAACACAAATTGATGACATTTAATGCATTCTTCGTCGAAAAAGAAATTGCTCTCGATGCATTAATCGGCATATGCTGTGATGGTGAGCCAAAAAATACTGGCGTAAGAAATGGGATTTTGCGTCGATTTGAATTGCATTTGAATAGACCGCTGCATTGGTTTGTGTGCATGCTGCACTTTAACGAGCTGCCATTTCGTCATTTGTTTGACACTTTGGAAAGATCATCGACCACTGGACCACGAACAACAACTGGAACGTTGGGCAAACAAATTGAAACTTGTGAAAATCTTCCGGTATGTATCATTTGTCATTTTTCTCATCGATTTTTTCCATTATTAAATGGTAAAATTTAATTCATCTCATTTCTTTTTTTTCAGTTTGTAGATGAATTCGAGATAATCGTGCTAGAGAACATGCCACCTGATTTAGATCCATTTGAATTATCCACCGATTCAAAGTACTTATACAAAATGGCCAATGCAATTTCGAATGGTGTTGTTCCTGCGGATTTATCTCACAATAAACCAGGACCAATAGCACATTCACGTTGGCTCACCAAGGCGAATAGATTGTTGCGGTTGTATGTGTCAACTGAAAATCTATCAAGGAATTTGAAAATTTTGGCAACATACATAATGAAAGTGTATGTGCCGATGTACTTCAACATCAAGTACTATAATTCGGTGGTCTTCGGTAGTGTATTATTTTACAAATTCATTCGTTGGACACAATATTTGGATACAAATCTACGCGGAGTTGTGAATAATGTCATTAAAAACAATTCATATTACGCACATTCCGAAAATATTTTGTTAGCGATGTTATTTGATGATAAAAAAGAGACACGAAAAATCGCAATCAAGAAAATTTTACACTACCGAAGAAATCTGTACGACCCGGCACATCTTAGAGTTTATCAAAAACCTTTGATAAACTTCAATTGTACAGATTATACGAATATGATTAATTTAAATAGAGATGATGTCTTATTCGAACCACCGTTTACGTATAGCATTCCGTATGATCATTTGGAACAATATTTAGAATGCGATGATCCACCATTGCCTGATCCAAGAATTCCGGTACACATACAAGCAACGGAAAGACATGTTCAATTGCTGGCTAGCGTTTCTAAACGTGTTTTAGAAAAGAGTCGACACAGTGTTATGGCAGTTACATCAGAAAGCCGTGCAAAATACCCCCGACTTGAAAGCAAAAAAGACTTTCAAAAATAAGTTATTTCGCTTTTCTTCCACTAAATTCATTTTTTTTTTATTTTTTACACATGTTCTTATTTTTTAAGTTGAATTTTTGTTGAAAAAAATAAAATAAAGATCAATTTTACCGAAAAACTTGTAATTTTTCTCGGAAAATAGACGAAAAATAGTTAAAATATGCATGAAACGCCCTCTGGCGGTAGTTATAGGTAAAAATAAAGATCAGAAATGAATTTCTCGACCCCAAAAACCCCCCATATACACATAAAAAAGATAATATAACGATGAATAAAAAAACGAATTTTGAATCAAAATGATGTTATAGGGAAAAAATCTTTTTTTGAAAAGTGGGAGACTCGAAAATCGAGATAGACCTATGGTTCCTTCGGCAAAGTTGCTTAGAATTGTCCATATAATCATCTTAGGGGGCAGGTCTAATCGACACAAAATTTGGCCCGCCCTAATAAATATATATATATATATATATATATATATATATATATATATATATATATATATATATATATATATATATATATATATATATATATATATATATATATATATATATACATATATATATATATATATATATATATATATATATATATATATATATATATATATATATATATATATATATATATATGTATAAATATATACATATATCTATACATTTATCTATATCTTTATAAACATATATATATAAAAAATATATATATATATACATATATATATATATATATATATATATATATATATATATATATATAAATAAATATATATATATATATATATATATATATATATATATATATATATTTATATATATAAATATATATTTTTGTGTATAGTATGAATTTGACAGTAGAACGGTTTTTTTATCAGGCTGCTCGTTATGCATTGCTTTCGAATCGCATATGTGAATATTTGTGCAATATTTTTTGTGCAGTTAAAACATGTCCAAATAATACCTGCACACCAAATAATTGTTTATATTATTATAATTCATTATATTATTAGCTTGTGTTCTACCCATATCTAAATTGCCTCCCGAAATTTTCAAACAAATTTAATGTAGAAATTATACGCCCCTATGCATCATCTTATGACTTACGCCATTGACCTACGACAGTCCTCGCGCCATCTCGAAAAAAGTAAAATCTGGCAGCTGTCAAAGCGCCGCGTTCAAAGACGCCAAATCGCGGACTCAATCGGTAAATCGGCAATAATTCTTTACTAAGCGTGTTAGTTATACTGGAAACTTCTCAGATTTCGTTAAGAACCTTACAGCAAGTGCTATGGTGGAAAGTTTTTTGTGAATTAACATTTCAAAAGCGGGAAAATGCTAGTTTTTTGAGCGATGTCCTGCTGCTCAGTTATCTTTGCCTTTTTTGAATAGCTTAAATCAATGTCGCGTCTATTTCTAATACTCTGATGCTTTTGCATACTTTTCTTAGTCACGTATAATAGTTCGTTTTGTAAGAAGCCTCTTTTTAATAGGTGTTTCTTATCGATTTCTATTGCGTGTCAGTAGTTTGTTTACGTTTGCTTTACGTGGCTAGCAAAATTTGACAGCAACCGGATTTTTCGCTCCCATGTAGTGATAGAGTGAAAGGCAAGGGAGAAGGCACAAACTCGTGACACACACCTGCAGGCGTTTACAGTGTTTCTGCTACTCTTAATATCTTTATACTCAAAGTTATTAGCTGAGTTGCAACTAGACATATACCCACATGTACCATATATTCAACTGAACTGTGTGCTGTTGATAGACTTTTTCATGTTAAACAATAATAATAAATAAACTCTAGCGGAGCTGAACCGCTAGAAACACTAATGTTCGAAGAACAGTAGAAGAATCGTGCAGGTTTTGAGTGCATATTCCACCACATGTGCTGCTTATTACGGCCAAACTGTTTCAAATGCCACGTTTTACTTTGGTCTCAAGAATGTATTATAACTCATATGGTGGAAGGTTTCAGATATTACCACTGGCATGAATTTCAACGTTTATGAGAGCAAAACACGGGTTAATTATATTCGTTATCAGTGGCTTATTTCACATAATTTTGAAAGCAGCACTGTTACTGAATTTGGTGTTTGGGGCTGCGATCCGAAAAATTTGCAGAACTTTGGGAATTGAAACATTGGTTATTTATTTTCATTGTAAATGTTTCCGGTATGAATACTAACTGTAAGCATTTATTGATACAAAAGTAGCACAACCGACTCGTGCTGGAAACCTTCTGCCAGTATCAAAGCCAAGAATATATCACATCTGCTTCACGTTGTTATATTACATTCGAAGTTATAGGAGCATAAAGAAATTTAGGGTTACCTGCAGCGAGTTTTTTCAAATAATCGAAAACTTAATATTTGCTGTTTATATTCACTACAATATCATTACCAATTGAAAATTCTACGATAAAACCGCTTAATAAAGATATTGTAATTAAACACAAAACCAACAATAGCTGGCAACCCTATAGTGGCTTTTCAACCTAATTTTGCCTGAATAATGTTTATAATAAATTCGTATTGATTTCATGACTGCACTGGAAGTTATAGGGCAAAAAGTTTTATTTTCCTCAGCGAATTTTCAAAACCAAAGACACAAAAATTACCATAGGTGGCAGCACCAATCAAATTTTTCAACCAAATTTCCACCAAACAGAGTTTAGAGTAAGCTTCAGCTATTGTGTTAATATTATGAAAATCTGGTAACTTATTCACATTTCATAGGGCAAAAAACCAGTTTTTTTTCTTTGTAATTTTTCAAGATGGCACCACTGGCACAGACTTGCCCACAATTCAAAATCGCTTCTATCAAATTTGGTCCTACTTAAGTCCAATGCATTCTGTAAATTTCGCTGTATCTGATTATTGGTTCGTGAGTTCCCGTGAACAGAAGTTTTTGATGCTAAAAATATAGGTTAACTAGGAGAGGGTTACCGTTCTTGTCCGACATTAAATTTTCAAATGTTTACTTTGAACGTGTAGATAAAACGTAAGATTTGTATACAGGTTGGTTTTATTGTAAGAAACGGACATTTTTTTGAATATTCGATGGTTTCCAATTTTTTTTTTCAAATTTAAGACACCAAAATTATCATAGCTGGCAGCTCCAACCGAATTTTTCAATCAAATTTCTACCAAACGTGGTTTAAAGTAAGGTCCAGCTACTGTGTGAATTTCGTCAAAATCGAACAATTCAGTCAGAATTTATAGGGCTAAAAGCAGTTATCATTTTTAGTGATTTTTCAAGATGGCACCACTGGCACAGAATCGCCTGCATTTCAAAATCACTTCTATCAGACCTGTTCCCATTTAAGACCAATACATTGTGCAAATTTCAATTGATTCTGCTCATCGGATCGTGAGTTTCCGTGAACAGAAGTTTTTGATGCTAAAAATATAGGTAAATTGGGCAAAGGTTACCAGGCGTGCCCGTTATACCATATCAAATTTTTTTTTGGTCTATGTAAACAAAGCACAAGATTTGCATATGAGTGGCTTCTTTTTGAAGAAGCGGCATTTTTTCAAGAGAGACGATGATTTGGAGGTTTTCAATTTCAGTGCCTGCCCTAGCAACAGAGTTGCCAGCACGCTCATTACAACGCTACACAAATATACAACTAAACAATACAAATATGTCCAGAAAATTTCGTAATGATTGAATAGCTCGGTCAAAAGTTATCGCAGTTTAAAAATTTTCAAATTTTCCCGTTCTCTTTTTAGGCACCCAGCGCACACATGGGGTTAAAAAAAATTCCAAAACATTATCCGATTCACATGTAAAACATGTTCGAAATTTATTTCGTCAACTTTATTTAATGCGAAAATTATTCGTGTACGAAATCATAGGTATATTAAAAATATCACTCAAATGGCCAAAAGGTTTACAATAACTGACATTTAGTGAAACCTGGACCTATTCTGCATATACATCAATGTATCCTGAAAGTTTCAGCTCAATCAGATGGTGCGTTCCCAAGATTATCTCATTAAAATTTTGTGATGATATATATATATATATATATATATATATATATATATATATATATATATATATATATATATATATATATATATATATATATATATATATATATATATATATATATGGAAATATGAATTTTTGGCCGAATCGATTTTAATACTAATGTTCTTCGAACATTAGTAAAAAACTTCTACCGCATCAGAACTGCTAGAAAACTAATTTGCGAAGAAACTTTCTTTGAGTGACAAAAAAATGTGGAAAGACGTTATACACTTTCTTGTAGAATCAGATCAACCAATCCTTATCCAAAGCAACAAAACTCAACTGTATTGAAACAACTCGTTTGTTGTCCAAAATGATATGGAATTGTTGATGACAGCATTCCTTAATTTATAGCAAAATTTTGCTTACATTGTCACTTAGATTCTATATGCTCAAATTAACTCACTTATTGCTATTTTCACGGAATATGGATAATTTACATTTCTGTGGGAAAAGACATCGCTGTGTCTGTACAACCTATTTTATGTCTAATGGTGTGACTATGACACGAGATTGACCATGAGACGTGCATAGTTGACCGTAAAACGGGCATGGTTGACCATGAGATGACTGGTGTAATATCACAGCAGATGTGTGAACATGAGCGTGTGACTTTTGATAACATGATGAATAAAAATAAAATAATGCAGGCATGCATGGTGTCATGTTCGAATGTGCATGGAAGATGTTCAAGAAATGTTCTATGGATATGCCTGTGTGTAACATGTCTAGGCATGCATGGCAATGATGGGGTTTAATGGTATACAAATGTATAATTATTGAACTCTCATAGAGATTCAATGTCAGGTGCTCCCTTGAGCTTAAAATTGGATCGTCTCGGAGCGGGCTGTGGTGGTTTGGTCCTTCGTTTTATCAAGGACTTTGCTAGGCTCATAATTTCCACTTCTTAAGCAAACTTAAAACATAATAAGTTTTCATTCCTTGTACTTTTTTTAACAAAAATTTACACTGCTTGGAAATAAAGGAGTACCTGCAAATTCACTTACACGCCCGTCGCCGCCAAGCAAGTCATGGACCTACCTTTTATATACTGTTGCACTACAACAACTCTGTCGAGCCATCGTCAGTGCAGCATATTTTAATTTAATTTAAGGACTCGTAAAATAATTCACCCTGCATGCCTTTACCCCGTCGACTAGCTCAGTCTGGTCGTGGGCGTTTGGGCTACGAATCCTGCGAGCTACGGCATGCACACAAAACAAACACAATCACATTCGGTCTAAGGGAAAGGATAACAAAGGTTCCATGTGAGAATCATTACTTGCCACTCTGTAAATTACTCGGACATAATTATACTACTTTAGGTTGGATTGTAATAAATTTGTATTTTTCCTCATGAAAAAAAAATTATGAACAACAACAAATGTTTGACAACAAACAACAGAATGAGTTGATTCTCCAAAAGAATTATAATATTTTCTATCAAGGAATTAAATGTCTAAGCTTAATGATGGTTTTGGGTGGGTTTAAATATCCACACAATTCCGATCGGAATCGGTTTACACCGATCTTAACAAGTCAAATAATGAAATTTTAGTTCAAAACTCATAGAAATAATAATTCAAATAAAAAAAATAAATGTAGAAATCAAACACATGCAAAAAGAATATCAATAACATGCCACCCACACCAAAAAATTTTTTTCTCTTTAGAACCGAACAACTATTTTTTATTCATAATTTCACTACGTATCAATTTTATGTAATTGCTTTCGGTTTACTTTTTTTCTACAACTTTACTTTAATCAAATTATCATTGAAGTATAATAGTAGAATGATGCAGAATATCCAAACTTTCCATTTAGCATACAGAATCTTTGCTTTCAGAATTTTAAATCGTAGTTCAATCAATAAACATTCAAATGTTTAATTCAACTTATCAATGATCATTCAGAATTTTAAAAAGAAATCAGTTTCAAATCGTTCTTCATGCAATATTTTAAATCCGTTAGACGGTACTTAACCAGCACGACCAATAGTTGACTCCAGTTCGCCACTGATTCATCGATTCCCGATTCAAACTGTGGTTTATGATTTATTTCACTTCGTTCTCGTAATGCACTTCTTTTCATCTCCAATCTGGTCTAGAATTTATTTTTTTGTACTTCAAATACCACTACTCGTCCGCCTTATGTGAGCTCCGATATCTTCAGAGACATATTCGTCTTAATGATGTACACCCAAACTATGTAATCCCGCGATGTTTCTTTGATTCTCCCATATCTTCACAAATTATTTAAGTTCCTTCGTTCAGAAGCTTCTTTAACTAATAAATTTTTATTCAACTGTAACTTTCTTGATCACACTAACACTACTTTTCACTATTCGGAGCGTACGTCCGTTCTCCTTGCTAGCCACCAAAAGAAAAAGAGCCTCTCTTTTTCGAAATACTGAACATATTTTCCAAAAGTACGGAAATTTTCAAAGTACCAAATTTTCCGGCACTTTTCCTTTTTAGCTATTTTCCAAACCTTTAGGGCACTACCATTTCCAGCTGTACAGTCTCTGTTCACAAACATCAGCTGATAAATCAATTTATCAGCCATATTGTGGAACGTCTGGACTGTCAGCGGTTGAATAAATGTCACCATCCGCGACGTCGCGACGCGAACTTCTCAGGTTCGAAGTATTTTTATTTATTTTTATTTACAAATAAATTTGTGTTTTTTTTTCAGCATCGCAACAATACATCTATGTCTTCCAAAAATTTTAGCTCAATCAGATCGGCCAATCCAGAGATTGGCTGATCTTTAACTTAAGGCAACATAGCACCTCCAAATTTTTGAAAAATCGATTTTTGTTTTTTGATTGAATATGTTAGAATGGAGCTTTAAAAACATGATTTTAATAATATAAAATTGAAATTCTAAAAAAAAAAATTTTGTGAGCATATATGCGAAGCGCCCCAAGGTCATTTTTTCTATGATTTTCGTTGACTTGGCTATATCGCTACATCGACTTAACCCAAAGTGTAGACAAAGATAAGTGAGTTATCTCCTTTTTAAGAAGCAAAAAAACAGTAAGCCTTGGCAAAAAAAAACAAAAAAAAAATTGCTGTAAAAAAAGTGTAGAATCTCCAAAAAAAGGTCAGAAAAAAGTTCAACTGACACTAAAATTAATGAAAAATTTTGCCACATATTATGGCCTAGCTATACGACGAAATCCTGATTCAGTTGAAAATATGCGCAAGTAAATTTGGGCAGCATATTGCCACAAAATTTCAACTGATGAGAACCCTCAACACTCTTATTGTCCTGTTGGAGGAACGCCTTGGTGTAACTGGCGCAAGGCGTAGGCAGCTGGTGATAATGCATAATGATAATGATAAAATTTTAAAGCCTATTTATGATGACTTATCATCAAAAGATTTATTAAAGCGCTGCTTGGGCAATGTTACGCAGAATAATAACGAAAGCTATAATTCTTGTGTTTGGAATTTGGCCCCCAAACATACTTTTTGTGGGAAAACGTGCTAAATATGGCTGCAAATATTTCTGCATGTACATTTAATGAAGGATTTATGGCTATCTTGAAAATAATGCAAGCAATGGGAGTTACAATTAGCGAACGTGCGCTGGAAAATGCAGAACATAGAGATGCTGCAAGAATCAACTAGGCGGAAAAACACTCGACTGAGGCATCTAAAGAGGCCAGAACTGCTCGAAGGGAGCAAAAATCTTTAGAAAAGGAGGAGTATGAGCAAGAAGAAGGTACATTGTATGGTCCAGGCATCGCAGATTAATTTTCGGTAAGATTTATTGCAAAAAATATTGAATTTTAACTTTAAGCGCGATTTTCTCGAAACAACGTTTTGCAAGTTGGCGTGCATGATTAAGAAAAACAATATTATCCAATCGTTCTGAAATTTTAACACGTTAATCTGCACATGTTGATGCTCAGAATGAACTACGGATGAAAAAATCGGCACTAAATTTTTTTAGTTATAACCGATTTCTGGGGAAAAAAAATCTCGATTTTCGAAAAAATGAAAATGTTATTTTTCAACCAAATATTTTTTTTTTAGTTCATTCTAAGGCCGCTTTGATGTTGTTCAAAACCACGTTTTTGTTTGTTTTTTCAGACTCTTCTGACGACAGTTATCATGCACGCCAGGATTTTTTTGGTGTATTTTCCAAAAAAATTGTAGCAGACGACAGGGGGCCACAAAACATTTTTAACTATTTTTTAATGTAGTACAAAAGAAGTTAAGTATGTGTAAAAAGTTTCATTAAGATATGTCTTATTATTCAATTAAAAACAAGCTTTTGAAAAAAACATTTTTTTTCAATTTGAAGGTGCTACGTCCCCTTAACAATTTTGCTGATATATATATTTACAGGGTGTTTGGCACTAAATGAACACTATTTTAAGGAGGCGTTCTTTGACATATTTTGAGTAAAAAATCGTTCTACAGGATGGTCCGGATTTCAAAACCTACGGAGTTACAGGGTGTTCAAAAAAACTTGTTCGGGCCGGTACCCTGGTTCACTTAAATCATTATATCTTGAAAACTGATTATCACAACTAAAAGTTTTATACCGCGTTTATTAGACAATTGAATTACCTTTTATTTAATGTTTTGTACTTGATTGCAGTTGTACCGAGTTTTGAGATATTTTCTTCGAAACACAAAATTTTTTAATTTTAACCCCGAAAATTCTGTGTTCCAGGTCGTTTTCCTTAGAAAACCTCATTATAATGTGCCACTTTCATATAAATATTTTGATAAGCCATATTACTGGCTACAAAAGTTGCATACATTTTAATGACTTAGATTCTACCATTTCGGAAGTATTGAGTGTTCATTTAGTACCAAATACCCTGTATATATATATATATATAAATATATATATATATATATATATATATATATATATATATATATATATATATATATATATATATATATATATATATATATATATACAGCCTTGGCCAAAAGTTTGAGCCCACTCTATTTTTCGGCTGTAGATAAAAAATACTTAAATGCTCGTTATTCATCGGTTGTTCCTCATCGGCGAGGCTACTTGTTAACTGCAATAAAATGATTTTAGAAAGTTTCTTGAAAAACCCGGACACGGGATGGGTAATAATGGAAAATTCCGAAATTTTCCTACATAAGCCTTTGCAGTTTGTTGATCTGTTGCAGTTTGCGTACGCTGTTTAAACGATCAACAGTGATTTATTTAGTGAGTTAAAATTATTTGTTCTCGAAAATGTCCAAAACAAAGGAGTTAAGCTCAGATATGCGTGCACAAATTCAATTGCTACATGCAAAAGGGTTCAGTGCGAGAAAAATTGCCGTACGCCTTGGATTTTCGCGCGAAGAGAGTAACAACCGTACCAAAGAGAGTAACAACCGTACCACAACCAAAGAGAGTAACAACCGTACAGGAGGACTGTTTGATGGTACGTGCATCTTTGAGAGATCGGGAAAAAACATCTGCCAAGTTAGCTGCTGAGCTGTCCGACGAGTTTGGGAAAAATTTGTCATCCAGAGCAGTACGGAGACGCTTGTGCGAAAAAGGGCTGAGAGGCTGTAAGGCGAGAAAGAAGCCGTGGCTGTCATAAAAAAATCAGAAAATTCCACTAGACTGGGCTCGGAGGCATCAACATCTCGCCGAAGAAGATTGGTCGAATATTATCTGGTCAGACGAATCTAATGTTGAAGTAAGTTCTCAAAATGTTCTGTGTTTTTATCTGAAAGCATCTAATAAGCTCAAGGTTAGATGTATTTTATGTAATGGGCTATTTTCAAGGATATGTTTTTTTTCACTTATTGCAGATTTTTGGAACATCGGGTGAGGTCTTTGTGCGATGACGAATTGGTGAAGCGTACCAACCACAGTGTGTGGTACCAACAGTGAAACACGGAGGAGGCAGCATAATGGTTTGGAGTTGCATGGCTTCAAGCGGAGTTGGAGGTTTGTGTTTGTGTGAAGGTCGAATGGATTCTTCAAAATACATTTCAATACTTGAAAATGTACTTTTCAAATCGGCCGTCAAGATTTTTGGGGAAACCAACCTTGATCATGTTCGATTCCAGCAAGACAACGCACCCTGTCACAAGTCTCGTGTTGCGATGAGCTGGTTCCGTGAGCATGGTGTAGATTTGTTAGAATGGCCTCCTCAGTCTACAGATCTTAACCCGATCGAGCATTTATGGGGCATTCTGAAAAGAAGGATCCATGACCGACCCATAACTTCCAAAGCAAGTTTAATTTGTGCTTTGAAAGAAGAGTGGGAATCAATTACTTCGGAAGAATACAAACACCTAATTTTCACTATGCCACAAAGAATCGCTGCAGTTATTAAAGCCAAAGGAGGTCCAACAAAATATTGACTTATTTTCATAAAACAATATGAATACTAATTATATTTGACATTTTATTTCAACCAATATCAAAGCACTTTGATTTTTGTTACTTTTCTGGGGTGGGCTCAAACATATATATATATATATATATATATATATATATATATATATATATATATGACGAATTTTCGGCAAAGCGATTTTAATACTAATGTTCTTCGAACATTAGTATTAATAGTAAATTGATTTTAGGGATAATATAATAATTAATATTTGCGCATGGAACTGGAGAGCCGCATCTTGACATCAAAAGAGTCACATGCGGCTCGTTAGCTGCAGGTTGATCTAGAGGCAATGCGTACCAAGCTAAACCTGGAATTCCTGGAATTCAGAACATTGTACTTTCCCGTTTGTTAGTTTGAAATGCTCTGGAATATTTGTCCCACCGCATTATGGGTTTGTTTACAGCGTTTGGATCAAATGTGACCCGACCTAAGCGCAGGCTAAATGAGTGTTTACATCAACCTGACATAAAATTTGGTCAGGTCAAATTTAGTCCTCGTTTATATGTGAGAGCTGCCATTTAGTTTAATTTTAGTTCATACACTGTAATCTCTTCATTTGTCTCTTTAACATGTATGATTTTGAATCAAAGGAGAGAGTTGCGAGCTTAAATTCATCGTACATACAGTGGCTCACAAAAGTCAGCATACAGCATGTAAAAACACGAATATGGTACAGTGGAATAAGACAGAATGCAATGAAAACGCAAAAATAGCTCTATTGGCATTAAATATAAGTTTCATAACATAACAGTAAAGAAAATCCGAACACAGAAAGAAATAAGCCATGAAAACTAAGAAAATTCATCCATCGAAAGTCAGCATACACTACGAGCCATGTTTCGAAAAGAACGAGAATGACCAAAAAACGTGAGCTCAATACTTTGTAGGCCCTCCACCAGCCTTAATAACAGCTTCTTAACGCCTTCGCATTGAACAAACGAGATATTCGGTAATTTCGGGTGGAATATTCATCCAGGTACACAGCAAAGAAGATTTCAGGGTCTCTTTGTTAGTAACAGTTGCTCTTACGGCTGGTTCACGAATTCTGCGACCCAATTCCTCTCATAAATGCTCTAAAGGGTTTAAATCGGGAGACTGGGGTGAACTGTGAAGCTGATGAGGGACGTTATACAGCAACCATTTTTTGACATTTCTAGCTGTATGTTTTGGATATTGACCTGCTGAAAGATCCAACCTGGCTGTAGGCCTAATTTCTGCACAGAAGGTATCAAATCGCCTCGCAATATGTTCAAATACATGTATTGATCCATAGTAATATCAATAAAATGTAATTGCCCCACACCAGCGGCCGACATACAGCCCCATACGAGGACTGACCCTCCATCGTGTTTCACTGTAGTACGCAAATTCTTCTTTGCCAATGCTTGGTTCCGCTTCCTCCACACGTATCCGCACCCGTCAGAGCCATAAATATTATACTTTCTCTCATCACTAAATAGAACTTGATTCCAAAAATGCTCGTCCTTATTAAGATGCAGGCGAGCGAAGTCAAGCCTCTTCTTTTCATTAACTGGAGAAATGGAAGAATTTCTGCGCGGAACTCTACCGTTATAACCCTGATTACGCAAAACTCTACATATTGTTTCTGGACTCACTTGCTTTCCTGTTGCCTTTGCAAGTGCAGTGGCCATTGCCGGGATATTGTTTCTGGACTCACTTTTTTGTGGCTCCTTACTTATTTTCCGTAACAAGTCTCTCTCATCTCTCTTACTTAAGGATTTGGGTCTACCTGTTCGTTGTTTATTTTGTATTCTCCCTTCTGTTTCCGCTTTCAGTATGATCGTTTGCACCGTTGCCCGACTTCTTGCAACTATTTTATCAATTTCGCCATACGACTTCCCTTCCACTCGTTCACTAAGGACGATTTTTCGCACTTTCAAACTGGTTTCCTTCCGTGTACTTATTTTTAAGCATTAAAGGCACCCAAATCACTTTAGTTTGATCGACTTGCAATGTACTAATGTTTATCTTTGCATATTAACACGGATAGCAATCTTTATCGCAGTATGACTCATCGCCTGGGCTGATTCTTTTGAATTTTCTGTGGTGTATGCTGACTTTTGTTTCCTCACTTTCAGCGGAATTTCTTGTTATTTACTATGTATATGTGTATGTATATGTATATTCTCATTAATTCTGTGTAAAATAGATTACAATGTCTCTGATATTCCTTTTAAGTTCGTTTTTCATCCGTCTTTTCATTTTTTTTCTTTTCTTCTATATATTGCCAATTCCGCGTTTTTAAGCGGTGCATGCTGACTTTTGTGAGCAACTGTATATCATTAATAGTCGTGCAAAAATCAATGCCTAGGTCGGGTGTGTTTACAGCAATATAGTCCACGACCTATTTTAGGTCAGGTCGCTTGAAGTCTTGGACTAACCTATCGCTTGGGTTGGATATTGAGTGTTAACACCAGGTGGACTCAATAATTTAGGTGGAACTTGGTGTTTTGTCGGCGGACTAAGCGCGTGCTGTATAGGCTACCTATGGCTGATTTCAGAGTCATGCGGACCATCCGCGCGGACCATCCGCATGCGGACGAAAATGTAAGAAACCTATGGGATCGTTTCAGACTGGCGCGGATGGTCCGCGCTGATTCCTGTCCGCGCGGACCATCCGATCGCCATCCGCGCAGCCCGTCCGCACGCGGACCGTTCGCGAGCTGACGTTGCAGTGTTCTTATTGACCGTTTCACAGTTACGCGGAGCAGTCGTGCGGACGATTACAGTGGAACGCGAAATGTCCGAAGTTGATACAGAGCGAGTAATTGATGGAGTGCGTTTGAGGAGGTGCATATGGGATCCCGCAGACTTGTTTTATAAAAACAAAGATGCAGGATTGAGTGCTTGGGAAGACATTGGCACTGAGCTATTTGAAGAGGCATATGCGAATAAAAAGCATGTATTGGGTAGGTATTCAATCTTTTGTTAAATATGTTTTTAGTTATAATATAAGGTGTTTAATATTCTTCGATATAATCTTCTTAATTGCGCAATAATCGCGTCTAATATATTGATCTCTCCTGCCAAGGGACTCTACCGGCATCTGATAAAAAATAACTGGCGAATATTTCACGTAATGTGTTTCCGCATCTGTTAATTTGAGGATCAATTACATCTTCCAATCCCTCAATCGTAAGAGTATCTTCCTCGCTGTAGCCATCTCGTACTCTTATAAAATTATACAATACAGTGCAAGCCTTGACAATATTTTTTGCAGTCTCGAAGCCTACATTGAGAGGGGTATGAAAGATTCTAAACTTATTAGACATTATTCCAAAGGTCGACTCAATATATCTTCTTGCACGGCTTAGCCGAGAGTTGAAAATCTTCTTCGAATGTGTCATATTTCTTCGTGCATATGGTTTCATTACATGTTTGGATATTCCAAATGCGCCATCACCAACAATGATATGTGGCACTGAAGTATTGCTTCCTGGTAAAAATTTAGGACCAGGAATATTCAACTTTTGCTCCTCTAAATTTCTAAATAGAAGGCTGTTTTTGAAGACAGAGGAATCTGAGTTTTTTCCATATGCTCCAATATTCACATGCCACATTTCTACGCTTGGCTCAGGTATACATTCTTGATGAAGTAATTCCCAAATTATTGCGCACACCTCATTTACTATTCCACTTATAGTGCTTATTACCACTCTGTATGAGTAGTGCATGTCGGTAAATGTATTTCCTGTTGCCAAGAATCTAAGAATAAAGAAAATATTTGTTTCAGATAACCTTATTCAGAAACGTTGGAAAACTGCACGAGATGCGTATTTTAAAACAAAAACTGCAATGAAAAACAAACCGTCTGGAAGTTGCACCCGGAAAATAAAAAAATATATATATTATGATGAATTGAGGTTTTTAGATTCAGCTTGTGAAAACCAAGTTGAAGAATCTCTTTACGAAAATAATGCATCGTCAGCTGATGCACACGCAAGCTCAGTAAATGATTCAGAGGAAAGCCTAACTAGTTCTTCACAAAATCCTGCAGAATCTGAGATTGATAATCAGGCAAAACCGTGGAATCGAAAGAGAAAAAGGCATAAACCACAGCAAGAGTCTGAGTTTGAAAAAAAAATGGTGGCATTCTTGGAAAAAAACACGCAAGAGTTGAGCACCGACGACTTGGCATTTTTTAATTCAATGGGACCAATTCTGAGTGACTTTAATAATGACCAGAAACTTTTGTTTGGTTCTGAAGTTCTGAAGATAGCCGCGGATATTCGAAAAATGTCACCCAATTCTCAACCAGCAAACAATATTAATTTATTGCTTCCATCAGTACAAATGCAAAGAGAATATAACAGGTTGTCTCCCAATATAATAAGCATTCCTGACAGTAATTTGACAGAAAATGCAACATTTTACTCAATATAGATATTTTAATGCACTTTAATTTAAGAAAACTGGATTTTTATTAATTTTATGTTTTGAAGCAACAATTTAGTTGGGAAAAATCTGTGATTGGAGTTAATTATACGAAAATACACATAAAAATAAAAAAAAAATTGTTATTTTCCTACCTCAAAGTAATTGCTAATCGTTCGATCGGTAGTATAGAAACCCGACGTAAATTAGACCGTATGAACTTGTTCTCTAGTTTTCCTAATAGCTCATGAAAACTGCTTGCTGACATTCTGAAGTAATTGAAGAACTTCATGTTATCATCAGTTAATTGAGAGTACAATGAAGCAAACGTTCCAGCCAGTAGTCTTCGTTCAACTATAGGATGCACCTGCGCTCTCCTCCTCTGACTCGATTGTCGTTTCTTCCACAAATAATAAATTATACAAACTGTCACTGTATTCGAATTCATATTTGCAACTGTCCTCAAAATAGATCCGCGTAACAATGAAACGCTTGGTCAGCGCGGAACATCCGCATGCGGATGGTCCGCGCGGACGGTCCGCGTGAATCTGAAATCAGCCTATATATTCAATTTACCTTGTGAGTAGGTTTCAATCAGCTGGAGATTCTTCACGAATTAAATACCTTTTTGTATGGATTTGTTTTTTACTAATGTTCGAAGAAGAACATTAGTATTAAAATCACTTTGGCCAAAAATTCATATTTCTATATATATATATATATATATATATATATATATATATATATATATATATATATATATATATATATATATATATATATATATATATATATATATATATATATATATATATATATATATATCATCAAAAAATTTCAGTGATAAAATCTCAGGAACGCGCCATCCGATTGAGCTGAAATTTTCAGGACACATTGGTGTATATGCAGAATAGTGCCAGGTCTCAGAAAAAGTTGAAAATCTTTAACCCTTTGGCGCCGGCTGCCATTTTAGTGATATTTTGTATGGATTTGTTTTGTATGGATTTGTTTTTTACTAATGTTCGAAGAAGAACATTAGTATTAAAATCACTTTGGCCAAAAATTCATATTTCTATATATATATATATATATATATATATATATATATATATATATATATATATATATATATATATATATATATATATATATCATCAAAAAATTTCAGTGATAAAATCTCAGGAACGCGCCATCCGATTGAGCTGAAATTTTCAGGACACATTGGTGTATATGCAGAATAGTGCCAGGTCTCAGAAAAAGTTGAAAATCTTTAACCCTTTGGCGCCGGCGGCCATTTTAGTGATATTTTTATTATACCTAATATTCCGTACACAAATAAGTTTTGCAAAAATAAAGTTAACAAAATAAATTTCGAACGTGTTTTACATGTGAATCGGATAATTTTTTGGAATTTTTTAACCCCATGTGTGCGCTGGGTGCCTAAAAAGAGATCGGGAAAAATTGAAAATTTTTAAATTGCGATAACTTTTGACAGAGCTTTTCAATCATTACCAAATTTTCAGAACATATTGGTATTATTTAGTTGTAAATTGTAGCTTTTGATGAGCGTGCTGGCAACTCTGAAGCTAGGGCAAGCACTGAAAGTGAAAACTTTCAAATTATCGTTTCTCTTGAAAAAATGCCGTTTCTTCAAAAAAAAGTCACTCATATGTAAATTTCGTGCTTTGTTAACATAGGCAAAAAATAAAATTTGATATGGTATAACGGGCACGCCTGGTAACCCTTGCCCAATTTACCTATATTTTTAGCATCAAAAACTTCTGTTCACGGAAACTCTCGATCCAATGAGCAGAATTAATTGAAATTTGCAGCATGTATTGGTCTTAACTAGGACGAGGTCTGATAGGAGTAATTTTGAAATGCAAGCGATTCTGTGCCAGTGGTGCCATCTTGAAAAATCACTAAAAAAGATAACTGTTTTTAGCCCTATAAATTCTGATTGAATCGTTCGATTTTGACGAAATTCACACAGTAGCTGGACCTTACTTCAGAACACGTTTGGTAGAAATTTGGTCGAAAAGTTCGGTTGGAGCTGCCAGCTATGATAATTTTGGTGTCTTAAATTTTAAAAAATAAAAATTTGGTAGTGAAAACATTCAAATCATCGAATATCCTAAAAATGTCCGTTTCTTACAATAAAACCAGTCTGTATACAAATCTTATGCTTTATCTACACGTTCAAAGGTAAACTTTGGAAATCTCATGTCGGACAAGAACGGTAACCCTCTCCCAGTTAACCCATATTTTTAGCATCAAAAACTTCTGTTCACGGGAATTCACGAACCAACAATCAGATACCATTGAAATTTACAGAATGCATTGAACTTAAGTAGAACCGGGTCTGGTAGAAGCGATTTTAAATTGGGGGCAACTCTGTGCCAGTGGTGCCATCTTGAAAAATTACAAAGAAAAAAAAACTGCTTTTTGCCCTATGAAATGTGAATAGTAACCAGATTTTCATGAAATTAACGCAGTAGCTGCACCTTACTCTAAACTCTGTTTGGTGGAAATTTGGTTGAAAAATTTGATTGGTGCTGCCACCTATGGTAATTTTTGTGTCTTTGGTTTTGAAAATTCGCTGAGGAAAATAAAACTTTTTGCCCTATAACTTCCAGTGCAGTCATGAAATCAATACGAATTTATTATAAACATTATTCAGGCAAAATTAGGTTGAAAAGCCACTATAGGGTTGCCAGCTATTGTTGGTTTTGTGTTTAATTGCAATATCTTTATTAAGCGGTTTTATCGTAGAATTTTCAAATGGTAATGATATTGTAGTGACAATAAACAGCAAATATTAAGCTTTCGATTATTTGAAAAAATTTCCTGTAGGTAACCCTAAATTTCTTTATACACCTATAACTTCGAATGTAATATAACAACGTGAAGCAGATGTGATATATTCTTTGCTTTGATACTGGCAGAAGGTTGCCAGCACGAGTCGGTTGTGCTACTTTTGTCTCAATAAATGCTTACAGTTAGTATTCATACCGGAAACATTTACAATGAAAATAAATAACCAATGTTTCAATTCCCAAAGTTCTGCAAATTTTTCGGATCGCAGCCCCAAACGCCAACTTCAGTTACAGTGCTGCAGGCACTGAGCATTTTCTTCATTGGTGTTATATGAGATGCTGCTTTCAAAGTTTGGTGAAATAAGCAACTGATAACGAATATAATTAACAAGTGTTTTTCTTTCATAAACTTTGAAACCCATGCCAATGGTAATATCTGAAACCTTCTACCATATGAGTTATAATGCATTCTTGAGACCAAAGTAAAACGTGGCATTTGAAACAGTTTGGCCGTAATAAGCAGCTCATGTGGTGGAATATGCACTCAAAACCTGCACGATTCTTCTACTGTTCTTCGAACATTAGTGTTTCTAGCGGTTCAGGTGCGCTAGAGTTTTTTGTTTTTGTAGTAACGGAGGAATAGATTAATGATTTTGATGAGTAATTATTTAAGAAATATTTTACATTTTTTACATGAAGTACTTGAGCTAAGGCTAATCCGCTTTTTCATTTCTGTTTCAGCTGCTCTACCGGAGGTTATTTTGCGGAACTGTAGGAATTGCTCCCCTCAGCAGGCTCAGAACGCTGCGAAATTGACAAACTTTTTACAAACACGCTATCCAGATGTCTGGGCAATGCTGATAAGGAAATACAGAGGTGTCTAGAGGCCCACTTTCATGACGAGATACCGAAATAATATCGCCGAACAGAGCAAAAAATATTTTCAAACGCCAGATCACAACGATATAAGAATAAAATGAAACAATAATAAAAACTATGAACTGAGATTTAAAAAGTCCCATGTGCTAAAATCTAATCCAAATTATTGCTTCATTTAAATAATTATTATTTAATGTTCAAAATGTTTAACAATTATTGCTGAATATCTCATAAGCCCGAATTTTCGCACTTGAATAAGTATTGAGTCCCAGATTTTTACGAATTTCAATGTTTGACCCAAAATAAAGATGTAAACTCTGTCTAAAATTATGATTAATATATCCAAATCTATTTTCGAAAAATATTGCGTATTTATTTATCTCATGCCTATGCTAATGATGTTGGTCCTCGCTCGACACGTTGGGCAGGCAGACCGCATAGCCCCCTGACGAACGCACCTAAAGTACCGCCTTGGCTACGAACAGTCTCTAAATCTTGTGATGGGAGGTACAAACGCCGCCACATGTTACGCTTGGAGGACGCATCGGAAAAAAACATAACAAAACACCACAGTGAATAGGTACAATTGTATGTATTACATTGATTACATAAAATAAACTACATAAACACAAGGCGTAAAGATGCTCACCCTGGCAGGATTCCATGTACCTCACTGCCTCTCTCGTTCCATCAACAGCATCCGCAGCCCGCGATTGTGGCTCTAAAGCTCGGGAACCTCACTGCTCCCATCAAAACACACTATTCGCATATAATCCCGAACTTGCACATTGTCGTCGACAGCATCCGCAACCCGCGATTGTGGCTCTAAAGCTCGGGAACCTCACTGCTCCCATCAAAACACACTATTCGATGGCAATCCCGAACTTGCACATTGCCGCAAATGAAAACGCACCACTTGACTTCATCAGATTGGCATATTATAGCCTTTCATTTAACCAGCGGAAAACCTAAAGGAAACAGGTCACTCCTATGCTCGACAAAGGAACTTACCGCAGATGATTCCCAGACTGACGAACAGACTACACTTTTTTTTCTCTTGGAAAAGTTCAGCCACTACACGGCGCCTTGTCGAACCAGCACTTGCAAACTGCGCTCGCAGTCACCTCATGAACAGATCGTCACCTGGAGAAATAAAAGAAAAATAAAAATGGAAAAATAAAAATCTTGGAAATAAAAGAATCATTGTACCATATTGTAACGCTGCGGTGTTTGTTATTCCCCTTTGGTATCTTTTAGCGACACACCTAACTCCGTACCGACTTCTCGTTTCGCGGCCACGGACAAGTTATTAGACTCGTTCGAAACGAGTGGCGCCGAACCTACCCCCATCTCCAGAGGGCAAAGCCAGCCGAGACTGCCATCCTCGACCTCCAGACGCGTTGACTAGATCGAGGTCTCGTTACCAAAAGCGGGTCGGTAACACACAGACGCCCTAGTCATATCCAGAGTACGGCCCAACTTTACCAGCTCCGCGATAGGTGCCACTGGTGTCAAGGACAGCTGCTGCTGATAAAATGGTGCGATATTTCTCCGCAACAGACGCAGTTACTCTTCTTCTGTGCAACATGCCTTCAAACGACTGAAAAAGCGTTCTACGACAGCCAAGTAAACCCCCATTGACTCATTTTCTTCTTGAGTCTACTTCCAGATTTCATCCAATAATTGATCCTCATAAGTAGTAAGGATGACACTTTTATATGCTTTTAGCATTGCGCGAGTAAGGGACAGGAGATCAAATGTATCATGGTATTGGTGCCGCCCACCCACGTGCTTTAGATATGGAAAGTGTCATAGCCTGCCATTAAGCTGGTTTTTCATTTTTAATTGCCGTTTTTCATTTTTAATTGCAGGCTAGCTACAGGTGTGAGGGAGCAAACCATGCAGTAGAGCCGTGGATTTCTGTTTGTCGATGACCACCATTCTGCATCTTCGATGTAGGAGCCAATGATAAGTTAGCATGGATGCCTGTTTCTCGATGACGACGATGTTGCATCTTCGATGTAGGAGCCAATCATAAGCAGCGTTTTTGTTTTTGTTTTTGTTTTTTCGCCGGTTGGTAGAACAAGTGTGTCTGCCTGTGGATTAGGTCAGTTACATACAAGTTTGTAAATTTTTTTTTTCATAAACTCATACGTCATTGAATTACATTACTCAAATCATATTGAATTTGTATGAATGACTTGACTTTTTAGTACTAGCGAGTAGGTACGGTTTTGGCGTACATTATATTGTGTACATTCCATATAGATAAACAGTGTGTATTTTTTTGTGCGGATCAGAACGAGATCCAATTTGGCTGATACTGCCTTGCACTTGATTATACTTGTGTCGTTTGCATATGCATGTGCAATGTCTTGTTTTCTTGTTTATCTCTCCTCGTTCGCAATGTGCGATTCTGGTCTCAAACTCGATCAATGCATTTAGCGTATCGTAAAATATCCTGTTAAATGATGGAGCTGATTAATTTGAAAAACAAGATGTAGCTCGTTTGTACAAACCTGGTGTGTCATAACTGACCTATGTCGGGGTATGCATGAATGGGTTAACAGGAATTTTACTTTTGTTTTTCTTGTTTATCACATCATTCGCCATGTGCGTTTATGGTTTCAAACTCGAACATTGCATTTGGCTGACACTACCTTGAACTTGATTATACTTGTACCGCAAGCACATGCAAGTGCAATGTCTTGTTTTCTTGATTATCTTTCCTCATTTGGCATGTGCGTTTCTGGTCTCAAACTTGATATCGTAAGCATGTGAGATATATTTTTAATAGATGGATCTGAGTAATTTGGTCGAATTGTGAAATCGATTGTATACACCTAGTGTATTATAACTGACCTATGTTAAGTGAGAATGAATGGTGATTTTACGCACTGCAGAAATTGTGTCATAACTGGATGAATAATTTTATGTATGTTTCCGAGTGGCTATATTTAGATGAAAACAGAAAGGTTATTCGCTGGTTGCAGAAGAATGGGTCAATGTTCAGGTGTTATTAAACATGTTGTATTTTCTTTATGGTATTTAGATGGTACGTGGGGCTGGGAGTTTAAGTTAAACAAAATCATTTGTTTGTATAAGTGGCAATAAACTTATTGGTTTTTAATTTTTACAAAATTATATTGAAATACAATTGTTGATATTTTACTTGGAAAAATAAATGTATATTGAAACCGCTTCACATATAAATCCACCAACGAAAAATCCAAAACCAACACATTTTAAAAGGTTGTAGAAGCAGTACTCTATTCTGGAACTTTTTACTAATTTTCGAAGAACCATATTATTAAACTCGTTTCGCCGAAAATTCATATTTCTTTATACATAGATATATATATATATATATATATATATATATATATATATATATATATATATATATATATATATATATACATATATATATCTATATATATATATATATATATATATATATATATATATATATATATATATATATATATATATATATATATATATATATATATATATATATATATATATGTATACACATATATATTTATATATATTGTTGAGACCTTGTCCACAAGTTTTTTTTTTTTTTTCCAACACCTTGATTGCCAACTAGAAGCAGGTGCTCGCCGTTCATAAAGTCTTGCAACAGACGTTCCAATATTTCCACAGGCTGCGGCACATCGTAAAATAATGTGCTCGGAACTTTGCTATCTGCTTCTGTCTTAACAATATTGTAGTTAGCTTCACCTATACGTAGCATACCATCCTTCGCTTCAATAGATTTATTGCTTCGTCTCGTTTCCAGAGGCTTATCAATTTCTGCCTTTTCCATTGCTTTCACCAAAATTTGCCAGAAAAGCGTTCTGAATGATTTCATAAACCGAATTCAATGAGCTCTCATCTTTCGCAGCAGGCGGTTAAATTGACATTCGCCGAGGAATTTTAATCAACTGCCGCGACGATAATGTGGTTGATAAGCTTTTCATCAACGGATCTCTTGATTCACGTAAAATATGAGATAATTTCACTACTTTTTGGATTTTATCGTCGACGTTGCTGTACAGTTTGTTACTGATTTTCATTTCTTCGCTGGCCTGTAATGGGCGTATTTCAAGAAACTGGAACAAACTCAATGTTTCGGGTGCTAGCTAATTCGTGGATGAGTTTACGTTGGGCGGGTCGGCCAGAGCAATTAACTTGAATGGCTTATGTATTGGCATAGTGTCTTTTGGCACATACTTCTTTAGCTGAAGATGTTTTCAGTAGTTCCGCATAACGATCAGGTCGAAGAAGTATACTACCGTCGCAGAGTTGAAGTTCACGGTCATGAATCAGTCTCTGGAGCACTGTTTCTGTACTTTTGTGCAGTCGATCAATACCATCCAATAGAGTCACACTTCCAACTTTAGCAGCCCGTACCAGATTCGAATCACTTTGAAGTGTCACACGGCGGTGATGTTGACAGATGAATGTCAACATTCAAAAAGTCACCACTGACCGGTGAACAATTCAGCAGTACAGCGAACCTGGTGTCGGGTTCCGGTACCTTATGTTTCGGGGATGCCCTATTGGTTTAAAAATCACTTGGAAATGAAATTGGAAGTAAACCGCTCTAGCGGTACCGTGAAAAAATTTTTCTCGGAAGAACAAAGAAAGTGGTTGTTGAAGATGAACTGTTGAAGGAGAAAGTTAAAAATTTTTGGCGGTTTTTTTGGAAAAAAATTGGATAAAGTCAAAGTGTACGAATTATTACAGTCAATTATTAGTACAGTAAAGTGAGAAATTAATTAAATAAATAAACTGTTGAAGGAGAAAGGTGAAAATTTTCGGCGGTTTGGAAGAAATTTGAATAAATTCAAAGTGAGAAAGTTTAAACACCTGCAAGAGTGAAAAGGAGATTTAGTTGGCAGAAACATCATAATTCATTGATTAACGACTGGAGAAAAAACTCAATATATACGTGACGGCAACTTTGGGCAGAATTGGCTGGCTAATTGAGTGATTGCAGCGTTCTTCGCCTGAAGTATAAAAAAACCAATCGGACCAGATAAGTAGCTTTTGTTCCTTTATTGTTTGAAAGGCATGCATGAACAGTGTGGGGTCAAAGAAGCGACAAAATATGAAGACTGCACATCTCGGGATTCCTTTCTTAATTTAAAAACCTAGATTGAATGCACGCATAAGACACCAAAGAGATAAAACTACTTTTTGCACGTCGAAGAGCTGGGAGTTAACGGAATTTCGGTTGAATTTAGTCAATTAAGAAAAATCATAAATGAAATTATTTGTTTCAAACATTTATTGTTAAATCGAGTACTACTTATTTTTTTCTTGTTTCAATTCTGTGGGTGGGAATTTGTATTTTTATACTACAATATCATAGTTATATGTTTATACCAAACATTGCTTTACGTATATATATATATTGGTTTGCATAGCATATTATATATCTAACAATTTTCAGAATTATTGAATGATCGGTGTAAACTGATCCCGGCCGGGGTTGAGTACGAAAAGAAAACCCCCCATCCAATTTATTCAGGCATTTTAGTTATTATTTGAAACTGTTTGGATTGTAATTATTCTATCTGATTTCCATTTGATTTGAATGATTAGCATGAAGTTGTGAATTGAATTTACTGTATTGGATTTAGTTGATTTGATCATTTTTCTTTTATTTTAGTTTTTTTTGCTTGTATTTTGATTTTTTGAGCTATTTTAGTAGTTATAATGCATGAAAAATAAATAATTCAGTAATGTTTCCTACGGACTTCTTTGTTTTCCCTCCTTTTTCTGTTTGTGATTGATGAATGTTGTTCTGTCAGCGTGCCATAGCACGAAGAAATCTTCCGCCCGCAAACCCACGCCAGACTGAGCTAGTCGGCAGGGAAAAGGCACGCCGGGCAAGAACAGGAAGAATTCTTAATAAATATATGCTGCACTGACGACTGCTCGACAAAGTTTAGTCGGTTGCAACAAATGGCGCCCAAACACATTTGGCTTTCTTTTATAGGTTTTCTTTCGGCAGATATGCTTTCGGCTGGGGTGGCAAATGTTTAATAGGAGCATCTTGTTGCCTCAGCCATTTTTTTTTTTTTTTTTCTTTCTTCTTTGGCTATGGTTGCAGTCATATACCTGACTCTTTCTATTTGCTATCATCATCTTGCCGAGCGGTCGTCAATGCAGCATTGGCACCCATCTCGTGCTATTGTATTCGTTACTTATTCGTTATTCTATGTGTTTAACAGAGCTCGTCTCTTTAAGTGCTAACCAGACTCTTGTAGTTGTAGGATTACCTCCAGCTTAATTAATTAGAACGGGGCAATATCTTTTGTTATCTGAATCAATCTTGTAGAAAGATTAATCTGAGTTTGCCGCATCTGGAGGAAGCTGTCCATTGAGATGACTCATGAGCTAGTTTTGATTCTTGTCCATCTGCAAGATGTTATTCAGTCAATTGAATTATATTGAGCAGGATCAAGGCAAATGTTTATTGGGACATTTTCAAGACAACTACAAGAGATCTGTATTCTCCTGAGTTCCCAGTCCCATTTCATCATTTAATGTCAAATTTTATACCTTTTCCCTTCCTGTCTTAAATTCCTGTCACAAAGAAGATCCGTAGGAATCATTATTTTTTTTATGAATTGAATTGAAATTAATATTTATTAGATACGAAGTAGTTTTATTCCGTCGTTACATCACGAGTGTATTCAACTATTTCATACTACACAGAATTATTGGCTTATGTGAGAAGAATCCTAAGATTTCGGTATTGAGAATCTTATTCGTTTGTTGGTAATATTTATCTGCAAAAATATACTTAATTGTAAGTAATTCGGTTTGAATTGAAAGAAAAATATTTCATACCTGAACAATGCGTCGCCGAACAAAAAGTTGGGATCCGAGCTACACTCCGTTCCAGCATCAGTTGGAACGCCTGAGTCTGTCGCCTTCAGCTGCTCAAGCCACTAGAGTTTCCGAGTCAATGAGAGTAACTGCCACTGAATCATCGCGGAGACGGGTTACTAACGGAGAAAATTCATTTATTCACCAGGAGCGAGCACCTCACCCAAATACGCCAGCTGATAACGAACCACCACGAGTAACTTTCAGAGATCAGATGGATTCAGGTGAGCGGTCATCGGTAAGGCTGCCCATTTCGAAATGGAATCTATTATTTGATGGCTCAACTTCTGGGTTGACGGCCAGACAGTTTATGTTCAGGGTGCTGTCCTTGGCAGAGGATTATCGCGTTTCTTATACCACACTTGCCACAGACTTTCATTTACTTTTAAAGGGGCAAGCTGCCGACTGGTATTGGCGTTTCCGCGAGATGAATTATCCACTGGTGTGGAATAGATTACGTACAGAATTTTTGGAAAGATTTAGCTCATTTAGGTCCGATGTAGATGTACGAAGAATGCTAGATGGGCGACTGCAGAAACCCGGCGAGCGCTTTCAGGAGTTCTTTGACGCACTCGAGAATATTTCTTTACAATTAAATACCCCTCTATCAGATGTAGATTTTCAATGTGTGGTATTTAGAAATATGGCTCCTGCTCTTAGAGCACATTTAGCTGGAGTGGACTTCACTTCAACTCGAGATTTAGTCAGACGTTGTTGCCTGGTGGAATCCGAATGGAGACTTTTGAGAATGAACTCAGACCGAGATATCAATCATCGGCCTCGTCAAGTGCAAGAGGTGCATTTTGACTCGGATTACCTTAACAATAGTCAACCGATTGAACCCATTTTGCGCGATCGTCATCCGTTATGGGATCAGGGTTATGCGTCATCTGATGATCGTGTACAACACAATGTGCAGGTGATTCAATCGGGTCTTAAAGGTGTCACTTTTAATGATTCCGATTTAAGACCGTCTAATTACAATGCAAGGTTTGCACAAGAACATCAATCCAGACCTGATGGTGAAAGTTATTCGCACATAGTTTCAAATCCACCAGCCCCTCGTTACTTTTCTGAATTTGTGAATTCCACACCCTCAAATGTGTTGACGAAACGGGAAGTGCACGCCGTACAAACAAATTCCAGCACTTTCCTAAATAAAGGTCGTGAAGTAGAAGGAAAAGGAGAATACCGAGTGTGTTGGAATTGTCGTGACCTGGGGCATGGTTTTATGGACTGTCCCGCTCCTATTCAGCGAATATTCTGTTTCGGATGTGGTAAGGAAGGAGTACTCAAACCTAAATGCCCTAGATGCCAAGCGGAAAACTCCAACAGGAATGCGCTTTCACCGGGGAGGATGCGTATTCCGCTGGCTATTCACCCATCCAGACCCCAAAAGACCGACGTTGCCACCAATGTCGACCCCGAATTGCAACGCCGTCAATAAATACACCCCAAAATTCATGTCCTTCTGTTACGTCTACCAACTCAAAACATGATGCTCCTAAACAGTCATCAAGGCGTTTTAATCGCGCCTGGAGATATTTCACCCTTCGGCGATTTTTGCGGAAAGCTTGTCTGGACTCTATTGTATCCATCCATGGAGATAACCGACCATTTGCCACCATTTTCATCAAAGATCGGCAGTTGACTGGCTTTCTTGACAGTGGAGCAAGTGTAAGCATCCTGGGAGCAGGAGCATTGAAGCTGGTTGAGGAGTTGGGCTTGAATGTATACAATGCCTACTGAAGTTCATACCGCTTCTGGTCAAAAGGCGCCTGTTCTCGGGTATGTAAGCACATTGGTGCAATTCAATGAAAAGACGAGGCTAATACGCTTCCTAATATGCCCCAGTTTAACCAATTCAGTTTATCTGGGCATAGATTTCTGGGATGCCTTCAAAATTGCACCGCATTGTTCCGCTGTTGAGTTAGTTCCACAGGACTCTGGTTTTCATCAGTTGTCTCCGAGGGATAAGCAACGGCTCGATGAAATCGTGCGTCAATTTCCGTCGTTTAACCAGTTAGGATTGGGCAAAACCAATTTGTTGTCACACGTGATAGACACAGGTGATGCTCAACCAATTAAGCAACGTCACTATGCAGTGTCACCAGTGGTGCAGAAATTGATGTACGACGAATTGGACCGGATGCTGTCTTTGGGGGTAATTGAGGAGAGTAGGAGTTCCTGGAGCTCTCCAGTCACTATTGTAAGAAAACCCGGTAAGGTGCGATTATGTTTGGACGCTCGACGATTGAACGAGGTGACTGTCAAAGATGCGTACCCTTTGCCGTTGATCGAGGGTCTGTTAGCACGTCTGCAGTCCACACGCTTTATAACCAGTTTGGACCTGAAAGATGCCTTTTGGCAGATTCCTTTGGATGCAAAATCACGGGAAAAGACAGCGTTTACAGTACCTGGACGCCCTTTGTATCACTTCACTGTCATGCCTTTTGGATTGTGCAATGCTCCACAGACTATGTGTCGATTGATGCATAAGGTCATCCCTCACGAGTTGCATGACCAGGTATTCGTTTATTTGGACGATTTGCTGATAACAAGTCCAACATTTGATGACCATCTCAAATTGCTGTCTATTGTGGCCAATTTATTACAGCAGGCGAATTTGACCATCAATGTTGAGAAGAGCAAATTCGTCCAAAAAGAAATTCGATACCTAGGTTATGTGATAAGTGATGGTGTCCTAAAGACGGATCCTGAAAAGGTGTCCGGCATCATAGCATATCCACGACCCAAAACGGTAAAGGACGTGAGGAGATTCATGGGGATGGCTGGGTGGTATAGACGTTTCATTCCAAATTTTGCATCTATCACATCACCTATGACGGATCTGCTGAAGGGTAAAAGAAGGTTCGTATGGACTGAGGCTGCTAATAAGGCTTTCGATCGGACGAAGGAACTTTTAGTGTCTGCACCTGTGTTGATCAACCCAGATTTCTCTCGGCATTTTTATATTCAGTGCGATGCAAGTGCCACCGGCATCGGCAGTGTTTTATTCCAAAAAGATGATGATGGTGGAGAGCATCCCATCGCCTTTATGTCATCGAAGTTGAATGCTGCGCAGCGCAACTATAGCGTTACCGAACTAGAATGCTTGGCTGCGGTGCAGAGTGTCAAAAGGTTTCGGAGTTGTGTATATTCATCTAGGTTCACATGGAGGTCTTGACTTAGATATTCCTAGTGCAAAGGTGTGGGTGCCTGAAGGAGGAAGACAAGTGTTGCTGGCACGTAGTCATGACAGCCCTTTGGGGTCACATTGTGGGATTCGTAAAACATTAGAAGTCTTGCGACGCTATTATTACTGGCCGAAGCTGCGTCAAGATGTCACCAGCTATGTCAACAATTGTTCTATTTGCAAGCAAGTTAAGGCCACGAATGCTACAATGAGACCACCTATGGGTGCTGCCAGGATTACTGATCGACCAATGCAGCGCTTGTTTATTGACTTCATGGGCCCATATCCTCGTTCAAAGCTAGGTAACACCCAGTTGCTGGTTGTGCTCGATCACTATACCAAATTCATTTGGCTCAAGGCTCTACCCAAGGCAACAGCTGAGTCGATGGTGAAATTTTTAAAAGAATACGTATTTTTGACCTTTGGCGTGCCTGAAACCGTCCATACTGACAATGGGGTCCAATTTGTGTCTAAACTCTTCTCGGAATTCCTGGCTCAATATGGTGTGAACCATTGTTACACCCCTTTCTATTCACCCCAAGCTAATGCTTCCGAAAGAGCCAACCAGTCTATTCTAACCGCTATTCGAGCCTACATAGGGGACGACCATCGGAATTGGGACGCTAACCTGTCGGAGTCATGTGCCGCATTTCGTAATGTAGTACATGAGTCCACAGGTTGTTCGCCCCATTTCCTGATGTTCGGGTACCAACCTATCCACCATGGTTCTGAATACGCGCTTTTGAAGTCTTTACAGGCTTTTGAGGATGGAGAGGTTGTGACAGTACCAAATTGTGACCGGTTACGTCAGATTCATTGTCAGGTCAAAACCAAAATGTCTGAGGCATACAACAAGGGTGCGCAAAGATACAATTTAAGAAGCCGTGTAAAAGATTTTGCCATCGGTCAAGACGTCTGGGTACGCAATCATTCACTAAGCTGTGCAGTTGACCGATTTGCGGCTAAACTTGCCCCAAAGTTCATTAAGGCAACGATTAAACGTAAATTGGGACAGGTCATCTACGAGTTGGTAGACGGGAAAGGAAAGGTACTTGGAAATTACCACGCTAAAGACATCAAAGCGTGATGACTGATGGTGCTCACAGTCGGAGGCCAGCGAGTTGTGCCCGGCATTCTGAGACCTCTCAGGGTCCGGGTCGTCCCCAAGATTGTTGAGACCTTGTCCACAAGTTTATTTTTTTTTTCCAACACCTTGATTGCCAACTAGAAGCAGGTGCTCGCCGTTCATAAAGTCTTGCAACAGACGTTCCAATATTTTCACAGGCTGCGGCACATCGTAAAATAATGTGCTCGGAACTTTGCTATCTGCTTCTGTCTTAACAATATTGTAGTTAGCTTCACCTATACGTAGCATACCATCCTTCGCTTCAATAGATTTATTGCTTCGTCTCGTTTCCAGAGGCTTATCAATTTCTGCCTTTTCCATTGCTTTCACCAAAATTTGCCAGAAAAGCGTTCTGAATGATTTCATAAACCGAATTCAATGAGCTCTCATCTTTCGCAGCAGGCGGTTAAATTGACATTCGCC
This sequence comes from Nemotelus pantherinus, assembly GCA_963978885.1. Classification (NCBI taxonomy): domain Eukaryota; kingdom Metazoa; phylum Arthropoda; class Insecta; order Diptera; family Stratiomyidae; genus Nemotelus; species Nemotelus pantherinus. Next base: position 140,833,587 of record OZ022264.1, on the reverse strand, counting down.
GAGGAATTTTAATCAACTGCCGCGACGATAATGTGGTTGATAAGCTTTTCATCAACGGATCTCTTGATTCACGTAAAATATGAGATAATTTCACTACTTTTTGGATTTTATCGTCGACGTTGCTGTACAGTTTGTTACTGATTTTCATTTCTTCGCTGGCCTGTAATGGGCGTATTTCAAGAAACTGGAACAAACTCAATGTTTCGGGTGCTAGCTAATTCGTGGATGAGTTTACGTTGGGCGGGTCGGCCAGAGCAATTAACTTGAATGGCTTGTGTATTGGCATAGTGTCTTTTGGCACATACTTCTTTAGCTGAAGATGTTTTCAGTAGTTCCGCATAACGATCAGGTCGAAGAAGTATACTACCGTCGCAGAGTTGAAGTTCACGGTCATGAATCAGTCTCTGGAGCACTGTTTCTGTACTTTTGTGCAGTCGATCAATACCATCCAATAGAGTCACACTTCCAACTTTAGCAGCCCGTACCAGATTCGAATCACTTTGAAGTGTCACACGGCGGTGATGTTGACAGATGAATGTCAACATTCAAAAAGTCACCACTGACCGGTGAACAATTCAGCAGTACAGCGAACCTGGTGTCGGGTTCCGGTACCTTATGTTTCGGGGATGCCCTATTGGTTTAAAAATCACTTGGAAATGAAATTGGAAGTAAACCGCTCTAGCGGTACCGTGAAAAAATTTTTCTCGGAAGAACAAAGAAAGTGGTTGTTGAAGATGAACTGTTGAAGGAGAAAGTTAAAAATTTTTGGCGGTTTTTTTGGAAAAAATTTGGATAAAGTCAAAGTGTACGAATTATTACAGTCAATTATTAGTACAGTAAAGTGAGAAATTAATTAAATAAATAGACTGTTGAAGGAGAAAGGTGAAAATTTTCGGCGGTTTGGAAGAAATTTGAATAAATTCAAAGTGAGAAAGTTTAAACACCTGCAAGAGTGAAAAGGAGATTTAGTTGGCAGAAACATCATAATTCATTGATTAACGACTGGAGAAAAAACTCAATATATACGTGACGGCAACTTTGGGCAGAATTGGCTGGCTAATTGAGTGATTGCAGCGTTCTTCGCCTGAAGTATAAAAAAACCAATCGGACCTGATAAGTAGCGTACTACTTATTTTTTTCTTGTTTCAATTCTGTGGGTGGGAATTTGTATTTTTATACTACAATATCATAGTTATATGTTTATACCAAACATTGCTTTACGTATATATATATATACTGGTTTGCATAGCATATTATATATCTAACAATTTTCAGAATTATTGTATGATCGGTGTAAACTGATCCCAGCCGGGGTTGAGTACGAAAAGAAAACCCCCCATCCAATTTATTCAGGCATTTTAGTTATTATTTGAAACTGTTTGGATTGTAATTATTCTATCTGATTTCCATTTGATTTGAATGATTAGCATGAAGTTGTGAATTGAATTTACTGTATTGGATTTAGTTGATTTGATCATTTTTCTTTTATTTTAGTTTTTTTTGCTTGTATTTTGATTTTTTGAGCTATTTTAGTAGTTATAATGCATGAAAAATAAATATTTCAGTAATGTTTCCTACGGACTTCTTTGTTTTCCCTCCTTTTTCTGTTTGTGATTGATGAATGTTGTTCTGTCAGCGTGCCATAGCACGAAGAAATCTTCCGCCCGCAAACCCACGCCAGACTGAGCTAGTCGGCAGGGAAAAGGCACGCCGGGCAAGAACAGGAAGAATTCTTAGTAAATATATGCTGCACTGACGACTGCTCGACAAAGTTTAGTCGGTTGCAACAATATATATATATATATATATATATATATATATATATATATATATATATATATATATATATATATATATATATATATATATATCAGCAAAATGATTAAGGGAGATAATCTCTGGAGTGGCCGATCCGATTGAGCTGAAATTTTCGGAGAACGTAAATGTATATAGCAGATAGGTCCAAAACTTTCTCAAATTCAGATATCCTAAATCTTTTGGCGGCGGCGAGCGTTTTAGTGAATTTGTAGGAACTCCTATATTTCCAAGCAGTGTAAATTTTTGTTAAAGAAAAGTATTGATAATGAAAACTAATTAAGTTCTACGCTTGTTTATGGTAAAGAATTGGAAATTTTGAGCCGTGTGTGGGTGAAGGGTGCCTAAAAGTAGGCAAGGATTTTTTTTCAAATTTTGATTTGTCATTACTTGTAAGAAAAACAATGGATCATCGTGAAAATTACAGAGCGTATTGATGTTGACTAAAATTTGCCACATATAGATTTTCAGCATAAAGCGGGTAACCATGTAGCTGTGGCAGGCTGCTGAAAAAAAATCGTTCAAATCATTGACCTTCCTGAAAAGTTTTTGATTTTTGACAAAAATTTCAAATCTTTGATAAATTTATCCTTTGTCCTTCATCTCAAGATAAAATTTTCAAAATTCCGATTTGCATAAGAACGGCAACCCATCACCAAATTACCTCTATTTTCAGCACTCGAAAGTTCTGTTCACGAGAACTGACGACCGAATAATCCGACCATACTGAAATTTACAGGATATGTTGGTATTGCTAGGACCAGGTCTGATAGAAGTGATTTTGAAATGCAAGCAACCCTGTGGCAGTGGTACCATCTTGAAAAACTACTGAGAAAAAAAACACATTTTTGGCCTATAACTTCTTATTCAGCCATCAGATTTTAACAAAATTTTCACAATACTAGGATGTTACTTTGTGCAACATTTGATGAAAATTTGGTTGAAAAATTAGTATAGGGCTGGCAGCTGTGGTGATTTTTGTCTCACAAGTCTTGCAAAATTGCTGAGCAAAATAAAGCTTTTTCCCTATAACTTCGGGTCCAGTGTAGAAATCAAAACGAAGCTCATGCAGTAAATGGACCTTAATGTGAAGTAAATGTCGTAGGAATTTCGTACAAAAATCATAAAATAGCTGCCAGATATGACCATTTTTGTAATTTTGTGGAATTTCTTTACTAAGCGATTATGTCATTAGATTTCCAATTGAGAATGATCCTGCAATGAGAATTAGCAACAAAAATTAACGTTTTAAGAATTTGAAAAGTTTTGAGGGTGGTAACCCTAAAATTCTTTTCACCCGTATACCTTCCAGCGCAGTGATTCAATCGAAACGAAATTTACTGGTTGGGTTTAACTTAACGTGAAGCAGATTTGGTATGTATTTTGCTTTGCTGCTGACACAGGCTAACCAGCAATGTACCATTTCCGTTAATATTGCACCAACAGTTGCTTCAAATTACATTGTCATACGCAAAGCATTTGCAATAAAAATAAGGAATCAATTTTTAACTTTTCCGAGTTTTGAACATTTTTCGGATGGCAGCCTCAAACAACCTTTAACCGCTGAAACTTTCGATGAAATCCTGCGATGAGAACGAAATTCAAAGAATAAGTTGATTTAAGTATGAGCTTGTTATAGTAAACTTATTGCTGCTTCGTTCGGAAAGTGTTACCAGCACTGAACATTTTCATAATTTGTGTTATAGTTGAGTTTTGTTGTTTTGGATAAGGAATGGTTAATATGATTCTACAAAACAGTGTATTACGTCTTTTCACACTTTTTTGTCACTCAAAGACAATTTCTTCGAAAATTAATTTTCTAGCGGTTCAGATGTGCTAGAGTTTTATTTTTATTTAATTGATGTATCGTTAGGTCCACAGACGACTTTGCCGTTGGCGTAGAAACATTGGCGTAGAAACATTGCGTTGAATGCATCCATGGTGACCCAGCAGAAGTAACATCTGACCTGGTCTTTTATGTTTGTGTAAAAAAATCCATACGCGCAAGCTTAAGTATTTTTCTTTCATCAATTTTTAGATTGGCAAACGTCTTGAGGCGATCATATTCTTGCCTTAAACACAATATCTCGAATGAATGTAGTTGACTTTTAGAGCACGTCTTTTATATTTATCCAGGAATTTCGATGAGAAGGAAAACCAAGCCATTTGACAAAAACACAATTTCTCCTTCTTCTTATAACTTTCTCAGCAAGGTATGCATCAGGGTGTTTCACTGTAGTTATCTCAGGCTCGTACAACCCTCCTTGTAACAAATTTCCTTGATAGTCTTCCAGTGAGTATGTTCATGGCCATGTTTTTCTTACATATTTTATTGAAAAAAATTCAGTGGACCAAATTGGTGTGAAGCCTTGTTCAAATATGTGCTTATGTTTACTTATACGTTCAAAGTCACCTTTTTTTTGAATTTAGGTTTTGACGTAACCTTAACTTTTCTATAAACATCTGAAAGTATTTGAACTTCATTGGACGCATTCATGTCAATAGGACGTATCTTAATAACACGGTGTTTAGTTATATTATACTGATCAACTAGTTTCGATACTAGGCTGATCCAGTGGTAGTTTCCATTCATGCTGAATTCTTTCCACATTATCGCTTATAGAGTTTGATTGAAGCGTTCAACATTCGATGATTTCAAGGCACTAAATGTTGAATAGTGGTTGATTTCATACTTTTTCGTAAGATGGTGAAATGTTTTATTGAAAAACTCCTTCCCGTCATCAGTTTGCAGATTTTTGGGTCTCTTTGCTCGAGAATTGTTTCCATAGCATTTGTCACTTCATTAGCGCTTTTATTTTTGACTGGTAATGCCCAAGCGTACTTGGAAAAAGCGTCAATTATTGTGAGAAGAAATTTTTAGCCTCGATTCAGTGATGAAAATGCACTCATATCGACCAAATCAGCCTGCCATAAATCATCGATACCTCTGATGGTGACACGACGCCGTTTAAAATTTTTACGAGCAGTGTATTGCTGAAACTCAAGCCGTTCCAGCAAAAGTAGGTTTAAAGAATATCGAATATTTAAGCACGATTCCCGAGGAGCTTGTGAATAATGCGAATGAGCCAACACAGATTGTTTTGGACGATATGATGTTAAATGCGTTTTCAAGACAAGTTTGCGAACTTTTTACCAAAGGATCACATCATAGAAATTTTTCGGTTATATAAGTAACAAAAAATGTATTTCATCAGGGAAAATTTTGCCGTCACATATCATTGAATTGTAAATTTTTGGTATGCTTCAAGAATCCGCATGATAAAAGTCAATTTCATCATCTTCATCAAATTTACCCTGAAAATAGCAAGGAGCTTCTAAAAATGTATAAAGAAATCACTCAGGCGCCACAGAGTTATTTATTTATAGACCTGGCTTAGAACACAAATGATAAATAACGTTGCCGTAATAATTTATTTAACAAAAACTTTGTAACGTGTTATTGCTCAAAAGATAGTTTAAAAGAGAGAACTGTGTCATGAATGAAGCGATTAAAGGACAACAAGCATATGTTATACGTGCTTAGACATGCTCGACCGGGTTTGAAAAACGCTATACTTAAGAATGCCGACACAGAGGTAATTCAAAAACTTTGCGAAATCACCTTGAATACGCTGAATGGAAACCACAGACTTCGTGGAAAGTTATATAT